>CM053400.1:12155688-12413062 GCA_028644305.1 Xerus rutilus
GAGTTATGGCTCCCGGCCGAGCTGCTGGGACCGCCTCCCGCAGCCACGCTGCCTCGGGCCGCTTTCGGCCACAGCCGCTGGAGTCGCGCTGTGTCTACGGCTGCTGGCTCTGCTTACCCGTGCGAGTGAAATTTCCTTCCGTGCTGTCCAAAAGCCGGGTGGGAGAAGGTTGTACCGCAGTTTCTGGTCTTTTGTTTGGAGAGACTGGTAGCTGCGTCCCTCTAAGCCGCCATCTTGCCGGAAGTCCTCTTGCTTTATTTTAGATAGATGTTCAATTAACAAATAACTTAACTTTCATTTCTGAGTCTGTGGTCTTATGCTCCACAATACCTATAGTAGATTGCAAAAGTAAAATAAAATAACAACCCAAAGAAACTTTCCTCCTCTCTGTATTCCTCTTTGCAATATGTGTTTGTTGCATTTCCTGTTCACAGAGTCTATTTCTTTACCCCCTTGAATCTGGGTTGGCTTGGTGACATGCTTTGACCAATAGGATGTGACAAAAGTTCCACTGTGGAAGTTCTAAGCCTAGACCTCAAAGGCCTTGTAACTTCCACTGTCTTTCTTGCACCTAGAGCGGCCACCATCCTGATTTGCTCAGGACTAAGCAGTTTTCCAGGATATGGAACTTCCACTGCCAAACAAAGCAGTATGGCTGCCCTGAGACTGGCAGCATCCTCCAGGAGGAGAGGTTCCTGGGAGAGAGTGGCTCAGTCAGCACCCAGCGCCAGCAGCATGTGACTCATTGAGCCCCAGTCCAACCATTAGATGATGACAACCACATGAATTGATTCAAGGGAGACCAGCAGAGCCAACCAGCTGAACTTAGCCTGAATCCCTGTCCTGTAGAACTGGGAGCAAATGAAATGTTTGATTTTTTTAAAGCCATTTAGTTCCGTAGTGATTCATTACATCACAACAGATAACTGATATAATATGGTAACCCCACAACTACAGGGTTATGCTAAAAAGAACTAAGGAATAAACTCCAACTTTACAAGGACAAAGCCTATCCCTCCTCCACCACTTATCCCATTCTTTATCCATGAGAAGAATATTTATTGAGTACTTACTGTATACCAGGAACTATATCATATGCTTAGTATCCAGAAGTGAATATGTAAACTAAAGATTCTGCCCTCAATAATCTTGTTCAGTCTGGAATACAGATATAAAAGGAATAATTATAATCATAGGATGCTTTGAAAATTAATGGGGCCAAATTGAAGTGGAAGAGTGTAAAAAAAGCAAGGGTTAAAAAAGAAGAAATGACATTTAAATTTGGTTCTGAAGGAGGAGTTATGAGGTGCTACTGGGTTGATGGCAAAGGGCCCAGCACCTGAGAAGGTCCTGGATCAGGAAGGAGCTTGATAAGGAAGGACCAAGGAGCTGGAGTTCAGAAGCCAGGGGGGAAAGAGGCAGGAGATGAGATTAGAGCTGCAGATGGACACCTACCCTGCAGAACCCTGTGAACATGGTGGGTTTAAAATGCACCTACCTGGCATCCAGGTAGATCATATCTAACCCACCTGCCTCCTTGGAAAGGCATCTTATGAGATGCCATGCTGTATGTAAAGATTGATGAGCTAAGAGATAGAATGCCTAGATCCATCTCAGCAAATACGTTTATTAACCCAGGTTCTTTATCTGGAAAAGGAAATAATTCATATTCAACTCCATATGTAGTAGGAATGGGTGAGCATGAAGTACTTTCGTACAGGGAGGAGCTTTATAAATTGACAAGCATGTAACAAGGCTGTGATATTGAGGTGCTCGGATGCCCATGCCCCATGTTTTTGGTCACACATTGTAACCCCTGCCATCGGGCTAAGAATCATCAGTGATTTCACTCCTCTTATTCAGCCCATGGATTTTCTCCAACCCACATAAGAAATCTTTGTCCCTCTTACTGAACCAACAGATCACTAATATACTGTCTTTCTCTTGTGTCAGACTTCAGTTCCTTGGTGTTGACTGTTCATCCTTTGACAATGTCCTCATTCAACAAACAGTTCTTGGGCACGTATACCTGTGTTAGGCACAGTCCCAGGTGCTGAGGTTGCAATGATGAGTGAGACAAAGTCCCCATCCTCTAGCAGAAGAGACAGATACTAGAAAATAATTGTGTGAATACAAACGTAAATGATGATATGTGCAAAAATCTCTACATGAAAATAGAGAACGATAGGGTGAAAGAAGGACCTCCTATTTTGAACAACAGTGTTAGCGAGCTCATTACCAAGAAAGGAAAATTCGTAATTGTCCCAAGTCTGGGAGAAGCCGAGGCGCTGTTCTTTCAGCACCGTTTCCATGAGCTCATTCCCTTCGCTCACTAGATACACTGGGCATTTACTGTGCTATTGCTCTGGCAGAGTGAGAGGAGATAAGATAGATAAATCATTGACCTTTTCCCAAGGGGATTACTATATAGCTGGAACATCAAAAAATGCACAGTGCTATAGCACATTCATTGATTTTGCTTGATGCTGTGTGGGAGCAGAGAAGCATACGGGGGTGTTTCTTGCCAGCTCTCCTCCACCATGCCCAGTCACCCTTAGATCTTTATATGATCACACTCAGAAACTCTTGATTTCTTTCAGCTTCTCAAATATCCATGTCCTCCCTGCCTCAGGACCTTTGCTCATTCTGCCCCTTCAGCCTGGAATGCTGCCCACCTCTTCCTTATCTAGCCTGACTTAGCATTCACTGGGGTGCCATTTTCTTAGGCAGTCCAGCCATAGGATGTTCAGATGAAGTCAGTGTACTAGGCAGCCATATACAATAATGCTGCATAACAGGTGACCCCCAAAATCTTAGCAGCCAACACCATAAGCATTTGTGGAACTCCCAATGTATAGGCTATGTAGAGGCCTGCTGGCCTGGGTTGGGATGGACTGCGCAGCTCCACCAGCCTAGGCAGCCCAGCTCCACTAGCCCAGGGAGCTTAGCGGGGAAGACACTGCTGCACATGCCTCCACCTCACGGGGCCACTGGCCAAGGCCTGTTCTCAAGGTGAGGCCAGAGGCACAAGAGGGCAGATGAGAGCACACCAAGACTTCAGGCCTGTGGTTGGAATTGGTTCACCTCATCTCCACTTCTTATTGGCCCAAGCCAGTCACATGGCCAGGTCCAAAGTCAAAGGGAATATACTTTGCTGTAATGGAAGAAACTGTGAAGTCACACGAGAAGTTTGAGAATCAATGAAAGGAAAGAACTAGAGCCAGTGATGCAATTTACCATAGTCAGGTTCCCCATTGCACCATCTCCAAGCCTGTACGTATTGGTATAGCAACATCTCTGTTTCATGTTTCATGTTTTATTCTTCCACTAGATCACAAATTCCACAAGGACAAAGAACAAGTCAGGATTGTTCTTTTCTAACGAGGTGCCTAATACAGTGTTTAGCACACGGTAGGTGCTCAATAAATATTTGTTGATTGAGTGAAGTGAGCAGCAGACACTAATGGGAAGTGTGCCCAGGAGGGAGGAATGCTTTCTGAATGAGTTGAGCAAGGCAGGCTTCCAGGAGGAAGGGGCTATGAGTTAAGAAGGAAATGCATTTCTCTCTGGCTCACCTACTCCTCTGACAGGCTTCCGGGCAGAGACTGGAGATCACAGATCCCCATTCCATACAGCAGGAAGCCTGCTGCTCCATTGGCCCTCCCTTTGCAGGTGGTGGGGAGGCCACTGGAGGGATCCCGATGCATAACTCAGAGGGCCTGGACCTGAGCCACAGAAGTCCTGGGTCCAGCACCAGCTTCCCCATCCACGCCCTCCCATTTGCCACTTTACCTTTAACATTCCAACTCTGCCCTCTTTTCCTCTAGGGGGTAAGCCCGTGATTCTGTGAAAATCTCTGTATCAAAAGTTCTTTGATCACTTCCCATTTTCCTCAGGGTCATATCTGAAGACCACGCATGGCCAAGAGCATCTTCAGCACGCTAAAAATGGCACTGCCACCTCCCTCTTCTGCCTCATCTCTTGACCTGTTCCCTCCCTTTACCACCCAAGCACCAGCAGTACTGGATGGCCTTCAGTTTCTAGAAAACTCCCAGCCATTTGCTGCCCACAGCTCTGCTCACACAGCCTCCTCTGCCTTGATATCCAGCTTCACACATGCCCACTATGCCCCCCCAAATCATAGGCACACCCCTCTCTGACTTCCACAATCAGGATTCTGACTCGTTACATTATCCATAAGTCTTGCCTAACATTTCTATGAAACTGGTCTCTCTCCTTCATTTCTGCTCCTCAGACTTCTATTTTAGCACATGAAGTGCTGTTGGAGAGTATTTGTTTCTACGACATAGTGGTTTTAAGATCATGAGTTTCAAATGCCAGCTAAGCCACTTGCTTGAATTAGATGCCACGATCTATGGATTCAATAGGTTAAAGTACTTGGAAAACTGCTGGCACAGAGGGGAGTGATCATTCAATGCTAGTTTTCTTTTCTTCCTCCCTTTTCAGCATGTTTCCTTTTTTGCCCTGACTGCTAGGAAGCTCTTGGAAAATTACAGAAATAGTCAAAATATGTAGCATCTCCTCCCTTGAAGAGCTTTCTGTCCAAAAGGGGACAGACATTAAATCAATAACTTCCCAACTAAGCAGAGAACTAGAATGTTGATGTGCTCTGTGGATAAGGAACACAGGTGTTAAAAAGATAATACAACTTAGAAAACTTAAACTGCATGGGGGAAGATGGTAAGCACAATAATAATCCCAAAGATGTCTGGAACCTGTGGACATGCAAAAGGGACGTTGCAGATGTGACCAGGTTAAGTACTGTGAGATGGGAGATGATCCTGGGTCACCTGGATGGGCTAGATAGGGTCCACGTAGGCAAAAGGAGAATCTGTATCGGTGACAGGGTGTGAGAAGGATTTGACAGGCCTTTGGGACTTTGAAGATAGAAGAAGGGGGCCATGAACGTGGACCGTGGGTGGCCTTTAGAATAGGAAAAGTCAGAATGGCTCTTCCCCCAGCGACTCTAGCAGGAACAGGGCCCAGCTGACACCTCAACTTTAGCCTTACGGGTCCCATTTTGGACTCTGCCCCCCAGAACTGCAAGATAATAAAGTAGTGTTGTTTTAAGACACTGAGTCCATGGTGCTTCCTAATAGCAGCAACAGGAAATGAATACAGGCAGCCAGCTTGGTGCATGTGTGGAAGAAAGGGGAAGAAGGGCAAGGGAGGAAGAAGGGAAGGAAGCATGTGAACCACAGGAGGCTGAGCCTGATGGAGGCTGGGAGGCTGAGCTCGGCGGAGGCCATGGTCTCTGGAGCTGGCTGCCAGCTGCCAGCCTCTGATGCTGCTTCTGGGAAGAAAAGCCTCATGTAAGTCAATATCTAGTGAAGGGCATCTTCTCCTCCATGGCTGCTGACTCCACTTTATTATGCATCACCTTTAGCCTTAATTTTAAAACACTCAAAATCAAACCCTGCGGGCCCTAGAGCTCCTGCAAACATATGGAACTGCAGTCCCCACGGCACAATGGAAACATTTTAAATGTAGATTAATACTTTCATAAGAACCCGGCTCTGGCACAGTAATCCTCTCTGCCTCACAGCAGACGCAGGGGAGCCTGACTGGTGTGGTGGGATCGCCCAGTCATCTCTGCACACGGAGGGAGGCAGCGTCTCTGTCCTGAGCGGGCCTGCGGGGTTGAAAGGGGTGGTGCCAGGCCCAGCTCTGTGCCTCAGTCTCTGTCCTTGGTTCTTCTGGGCACCTACCTGGGGAGGAAGAGAGAAAGGCAAAGTTCAAGTACAGAGTCGGCTGCTGGGGGTCAAAGTCCTGGAATCTGGTTTCTAAAACAAACAGGGAAAACAATAGCCTCCCCCAGCCTCTCTCGCTGCAAATAAAAATGGAAACGCCTCGTTGCTTCTTGTTTGCCCACCCTGCCTCTGCCAGGAATGCTCCCACAAATGGATGTTCAAAAGGTCTTGCTCCTTCTCATACGGGTACCATCTTTCAAATCTCCAATCTGCAAAACAAAGTGGACATCCCCATTGTTCTGTGCACATGGTGTTCCTGTCCAGCACGTGTCACGGTTTTAGTCAGCTTTTTCATCTCTGTGACCAAAATGCCTGAAAAGAGCAACATAAAAGAAAAAAAGTGTATTTGGTGCTGGTGGTTTCAGGGGTCTCAGTCCACAGATGGCTGACCGCATTGCTCTGGGCCTGAAGTGAGGCAGAACAACATGGCGGGAGGTTGTGGAGGAGGGAGGCAGCTCAGGACATGGCAATCAGGAAGCAGAGACAGCTGCCCTCACCAGCAACAAAATATAAACCCCAAAGGCACGCCCCCAGGGACCCACCTCCTCCAGCTACTCCCTACCTGCCTACAGTTATTACCCAGCTGATCCACATAGGTGGATTCATCCGCTGATTAGGTTAAAGCTCTTATAACCCAGTCATTTCACCTCTGAATCTTCTGGCATTGTCTCACGTGAGCTTTTGGGGAATACCTCATGTCTAAACCATAACAGTTCATAAAGTCCTAACCTCCAGTACTTCAGAATGTATCCCTATTTGGAAATAAGGTCTCTAAAGAGGTAATTAAATGAACATTACATCATCAGGGTGGACCCTAATCCAATACCCAGGTGTCCTTATAAGAAGAGAAAATTTGGACATAGAAAAGTAGAGATGGGAAGACAATATGAAGACATGAGGAGAAGAAGGTCATGGACAAGCCAAGGAGAGAGGCCAGGACCAGTTCCTCCCTCACAGCCTCAGAAGGAACTGTCAGCAATTATTTCCCCAAATCGTGGGGTCCCCATTCCTCAGAGCAGGACCAGTAATGATCCAGGAGGGCAACCAGAGTGACAAGCCTTTATTTGATGGCCAGTGAAAGGGGCAACTGGAGTCTCTTCTCTCAAAGTACGTCCTCCCTTCCCCAGTAAGCAAAAGGAGGACAAGGATATATGGGATTGCAGAGCAACCGGCAGATGAATGTGCTGATTTATGATTTTCCCAGGAAAGCATCAGCTTTGTCTCCAAGAACTCTGTTCACCTCCTCATACATAACTGACCCTATTTGGCTAGTTCAGGGGGTTGCCATGGAAATCACAAACTGTGATGGCAGTAGCAGGTGGGAGTTTACTACGGAGGGCAAACATCAGTCAAGGTGGCATCCAAACCAGCTCAGACTGGTTGAGTTCTGCTGAGCTCAGCACCCTGCTTGCAGACCCCTTGGTTGTCTATCTTGCTTTTCCCTGGAGTCCAGATGTCTCACATCTCAGACATAGAGCTAGCATCCTCAGGACACGTGCAGACCAGGCAGGTATGCTTGATGCAGGAAGAAGGGAGCCAGGAGCATCTTGGGCTACAACCACCCCTGCCAACACCCTGATCTTGGACTTCCAGCTTCCACAACTGAGAGAATAAAGTTCTGCTGTTTAACCCTCCCAGTCTGTGGCACCTTAGTAGAGCAGCTTTAGTAAATTGACACAGACGACCATAAAGAGAACCAGGAACTTGTAAGAAGGTCCTAGATGGAATGTCTGTGACCTTAACTTTATCAGCTGAGACACTCGTAAGGATAGGGGCAGAAAAAAAGGGAGGAGGGTCCTATTTCTGCCCATCTTAAAGAGTCATGGCTGGCACTCTCATAACAAAGGACAGCAAGAGAAAATCATGGCAGGTTTATTGGCTTATAGATTTGTACAACACAGGAGGAGCCTTAGATGGCAGACCCAAAAATGTGGGTGAACTCTCCATGCTGATCCTTAGGTTCAGTGATGCGTGGGCAGCCATGTGATATGTGATTGGACAAAACGAGTGTGAGCTAAAAGGGACAGACCAAGGGGGCCCAGCAAGCCCACATGTCCAGATTCCTCCTGGCCTGTCTGTGCAGCGCCCCTTTTTTCTGGGTGTGGGACAGGATCCTTCTAGAAAGGGGCCTTATGACCTACCACCAAGCATGCTAGGTCTGAGGATTTCTCCACGGCCAGCTCTTACACAGAGGGCGTGGGAATTAGAGTATTACCTTTAGGTTTTAGCTGGCCAGTTTTGGGGAAAGGGGGTTCTGGTTCCTGTGACCCACCTTGGGGAAGAGGAATTCTGGGTTCATGGCTTTCCTGGGAGAGGATGAGGGGAAGAAGACAGAAGGGCAGGAAAAGGGCAGAGAGGAGCTTTGCTTCTGAGACCTTCCCTTGGGGTATCGTTTTCTGAGTCCCAACACAAATAGCCGGCACCCTTATTTTGGGTAATCTCAAGCCAGTTTCATAAAAAGATTGCTTGTGAAGACACGGACAGGGTGTGGGGTGTGGGGCAACATGAGGAAGTGCAGTACCCTGGGGCTAGACACTGTGGGGACCTGTTACCCCTGGGCTGCAAGAGAGAGGGAAGGGAGCAGCTAGCAGGAAGAGAGAGAGTCCTAAACAGAAGCCATCAGCTTCTGAGATCAGCCATCCTGCAGTGAAGCTGTAGAGAGGAGACCAGGGACAAAAATACTCCCAGCCCACTCCCATCCCTCACAAATGGCAGCATCCACAGATGCAGCCTACACCATGCAGGCTTCTGCAAGAGAAGCAGAGCGTAGAGGCTGTGGAGGGCTGGACAGTGGTCTGGAGGCCACATGGAAGATTCCAGCACAATATTCTCTTTCCTCTTTGTCAAAGCATGCTCTCCTTTTGCTAACCCTGCTTTCTTCTTCACCCCCTGCCTGACATTTCTAAAGAGTGCTCTCAACATTGAATGCTGCTCAGACCCCCAGACGAGTCTATTATTGAGCTTTTCCTACGCTTTGTTAATAACATGTTGCAGGAGAGTAGCTCAATCTCAGTGCCTGCATCGCCTGGAGCTGAGAGGTGGTCCTCCCTGAGGGGGTCTCAGGCAAGTTCCTTGAGGGATGCTTCAAAAAGCTCTTTATCAATACCCAGGACAATTCAGAAATAGAAACATACAAAGGCCAACATTTACTGAATACCTACTAAGTTTCTGACGGTTGAGTGGCTTCATCCTTACAAACATTGGGGAAGTCGTATTATTATCCCTACTTTGCAGACAAGGAAACAGACTCAGTGAAGTCCCATATCCAGGGTCGCAGAGCCAGCAAGGAGCAGGGCTGGAATGGGAACTCGGGGCATCTCTCTCCAACGTCTCCATCCTGCCCACTGCCCCGGATGCTTTTCAAAGACATGCATTGACTCCAGAAAAAGAGCTAATAGGCGAGTTAAGAAGCTGAGCAAAATAACAATGTCAGACGCACGCCACTTCCCATCTGCCCAGGCTCTCCAGCACCCAGGAGTGGTCGCAGGAGGTGCTCAATACCACCCTGAAGAGGTTTGTAGGGTTGTCCTCTCCATCTTAAAGATGAGGACTACGATTCTTGGAGGAGTTAAACAGTGTGTGTCAAGTAAGTCACAGGCTCTCAATCCAATCCCCTGACAGCCTAGCTGTGGCGCTCAATGTCTTCAAGAGAACTGGAACTACAAAAACAGAATTTAGGAGACAGGTAGAGAAGGGAGATCTCCCACGTGTGGAAAACACAAGCAGAGGTACACTGTCTGCTTTGCACTCTGTCAAGGGGTGAGCTGAGGGTGTGGCAAAAACTGCTGATGGAACCTTCCAAGGGAATCTGCTTTCCTAGTGTTCAGGAAGACCACAGGACACCAGCTCTAACTTGGGATTCTCGACCCCAGCGCTACTGACATTTGGGGTTGGATCAGTCTGTTGTGGGGGTCTGTCCTGGATCCTGTTGTGGTCCTGCTGTCTACCCTCTAGACTCCAGGAGTGACCCATCTGCCCCACTGTACAACCAAAAATCTCACCAATTAGCTCATTTTTGGGCAAGGCCTCTGCTGAATCTCAGAATACAGAAAGAGACCCAAGGCAGACACTCTTCATCTTGAATAACCAGAAGCATATCTGAGCTCAGAAGAAGACAGAAACCAGGACGGGGACAGCCAGCCAGAAGCCTGCATGGTTTGATGGCAGGGGCCATTGGCACTGGAAGGGCAGGACTTGAACCTGGGATGTCACTTATTGCTGTACAGCGGTGGTCAGGTCACATCATATTGCAGAGTTCCAGTTTCCCAAGTTTTAAGAAGGATATAAAAAACTACACCTTTCTACAGGATGTTGGTATCTACAGGTACCTCCACAGATCCCTTTTGTGGTCAGTGTTAGTTTCCCCTTTTCCCAGCAAGGCCAAGTTCGGCTGCCAGCCTTGTGACGGCTGTCTTCCCGCCTACACTGCACTCTGATGAAGTCCTTTGTCGCCCTCTAAACAGCTGGCCAAGATGAGTCACTGCCACAGGAGAGCCATGTCCTCAAGAATGAGGAGCATTACAGGCAGAAGGGGGAAAAAAAGAGCAGAAGCTGAAAGATACATCGAAACCAGAATTTGAAAGGCCAGGCTCAGCATCTATCCGGTGAACTCCTACTCATCCTTCAAGACCTATCCCAAAGAAGGAAAGAAGAAGAAGGAGGAGGAGGAGGAGGAGGAGGAGGAGGAGGAGGGAGAGGGGGAGGGGGAGGGGGAGGAGGAGGGGAGGGGGAGGGGGAGGGGGAGGGGAGGAAAACTGCTGTGCAAAACATCCAGAATAGGGTAATCCCAAGACCTCTGGCTAACAGCAGTTTGGGGCACCAGCTTCTGAAATGCCAGACCCTTGCTGTTTATGTGGAAACTCCTATCCTATGGTCATTAATCCCAAATGCTGTCTCTTTGTGACATCTGCTCAGCCTCAACCAGGTAATCCACCCACATGCTTACTTTTCCGTGTACCTGTAACTCTTGGAATGACAGATGCTGCCCCGTGAAGGGCTGTTTTCATGTCCACTCTTCCACCAGGCAGAGTGTGTGCTCCAGGACAGGAGAGAGGACAGATATTGTTTCTCTTTATAGTCTGCAGGCCCAGCACAGAACTTACATGACAGATGTCACCGGTGGCCTGCCTACCCGTCCTTCCATCTTCCTTTCTAATAGAATCCCAACTGAGGAGCACGCTTAATTAAAATATTCACAATCCCCAGACTCCCTTGGAGCTCAGACGCCATGTGACCCAGTTTGAACCAATGAGATAGATACACATTAGATTCTACAGGGTGGGGTTGTAATGAGGCCATAGTTTTTCTGAGACAGGGTTAGATCAGGGGGCTGTTTGCCTTTGGCCCTTCTTGCTCCTCCCTGACCCTCACCTCTTCCCGCCCAGGACCTTGGACTGCACACACCGAGTCGGGGTGGTCCTCTCGTGTCCTCAGGAGGACACGAGACTCACATGGGATGGGAGTTGCGGGGGAGCTGAGCAGACACCTGGGTGGATCCTGAGTCACTGAGGACCTCCTTGCTCAGCGGTGACAACCTTGAACTTCCCTCCCTGGGCTGTTTTTAGATGTGAAAAACAATCCTCAATTTGATTTGCTATCACTCAGGCTTCTGCTGTCTGTAGCTAAATGTAACCCTACATGCTACGCGCTGGCACGGCCAATGTTTAGGGAGTTCCGGTGACCCAGCTGAAGTGGTCTGCTCAACTCAGGCCACTTGGCCTACAGTGAGCCAGTAAAGAAGCGTAAAATGTGCAAAACTAGAAATATTTAGGCTTTTTCTTCTTGGGCTAAAATTCTTGGGTATTCCCATTATTCTTTTTTTTGGGAGGAGGGAGGACCAGGGATTAAACTCAGAGGCACTCGACCACTGAGCCATATCCCAGCCCTTTTTTGTATTTTATTTAGAAACAGAGTCTCACTGAGTTACTTAGGGCCTCGCTAAGTTGTGGAGACTGGCCTTGAACTCATGATCCTCCTGCCTCAGTTTCCCAAGCCACTGGGATTACAGGCGTGTGCCACTACACTCGGGCCCCATTATTCTTAATAGCAGAAGGACTCTAGGTCTTTCTCTTTCAGGGGTACCCACCCTCTTTTTATTAGAAGAGGCTAATTTTGGAGACCATTCCTTACTAATTTGTGTAAATTTGGGGGAAATCTGTCAAACAGGGGATATAGGCCTTGATTTGGGGATTGGTTGGACCAACTGTCTGTCTTTCAAGAAATACTTGCTCAGCAGCTGGTCTGCCATGTGGTGGGCACTATACTGAGAACTGGGGACACAGGGGACTGTGTGGACAAAAACAGTCCCTTTGGAGGGCGTTTCCATCTTGTGGGAGAGACGGAGCCTCACCCAACACAAGCACCACTGAGAGCCTGGATATAGGGGAGACAAGTAACAGGTGCAGAATGAGGGGAACTGACCTACACTGGTGTGCAGGGAAGCTTCTGGAAGGAGCTGTCAATTAGGCCAACATGGGCAGAAGACCTGGATTCAGATCTCTGGCCTGTCGCTTTTAAGTGGCTGTCCCCTGGGCACCTCAGTGAGCCCCCCTGGGCCTCCATTTCCACAACGGTGACATAGGTTTCCTGACATTTCGCTTTTATATTTGTGAAGCTTCAGTGAAATAATGTCCAGGAGCCCGGCCCACAGAAAGCACTTCTCAGGGGCGGCTCTGCAGTCTTTTGCTCCAGACTAAGCCCCAGGCTGCTCTCTACCAGTGCTCAGAGGAGTCAGACGGACATTGATCTCCACCACTTTAAACCTATGAGGATCTGCTCAGGAAATCATGTGCTGGGGAGGGTGTAGCAGAGCCCTGAGGAGGGTTGGAGATAATTAAGTCCCCAGCACTGAGCCACAGCAAGGCCTCCAGCTCCTGGCCTTGGCCCCCCTTGAGGGTCCCTCAGTTATCTTAAGGCTTCTCTGGAGCTAACCTGGGCCAAGGAACGGGGGAACCGTGGAGACCCTCCCCTGTGGCATCCTGGAGAGATCTGAGACAGGCTAGGAGAGGCCACACAGAGCAAGGGGCCAGCTCCTCAAGCTCAGGGTCCCCTCCTCAGGGCTCCTGACACCAGGGCTATAGGGTGGACCCACACACACAGAGGAAACTGTCCACCCACTTCCCATCCTGGACCCTCAATTCCTTCCTCTGTCAAATAGTAATTAGGTTAAATTAATGATTCTGGACCTTTGCCGCACATTGGAAACATCTGGGGGAGATTTAAAAAACTTAAATTCCTAGCTGCTGTGCCCCAAACCAGCTAAATTAGAATCTGAAGGTGGTACCCAGGCACCAGCATGCTTGAACTCCCCAGGAGACCCCAACCTGCAGCCATGGTGGAGAACCCCCATGCTAGCCGGGTTCTGACCATCCTTCCAGCCCCAAGGCCAATGCCACTTCTTACTGGTTAAAAAACAAAAAAAGAGCCAAGCACAGTGGCACACGCCTGTAATCCCAGCACTTTGGGAGGCTGAGGCAGGAGGATCGTGAGTTCAAAACCAACCTCAGCAATGGCGAGGCGCTAAGCAACTCAGTGAGACCCTGTCTCTACCTAAAACACAAAATAGGGCTAAGGATGTGGCTCAGTGGTCAAGTGCCCCTGAGTTCAGTCCCTGGTACCTCCCCCCAAAAACAGCGTGAGTCGTGTGTCCCTCCCTGAGGTATCACCAGGACTGAGAGGATTGACCTCCACAACGTGCGGCAGTGTTGGGCACCATACAGGCGCCACCGTGGGAGCCGGTGGGGGCGCTTGCTGCTCATTCTGACTCTTACTAGGATCCTGGAAGAGGAAGAAGGGACTCCGTGTCAGGTCCTGGATCTGGCCCTGCTCCCTACCTTGGCTGTGGCTCTCCTGTCCGTCACAGCCGCAGAAACAGAACAATTGCAAGTCTTCTGTCTTGAAGAGCCGGGGGGCAAGAAAGCATTGATCGGCATGTGGGGATCTGTTGGTAGAAAAGCCAGTGAATGAACCTAGATAGTCACCGAGCAGGAGCCTTAGTGTTGCTGTGACCAGCACTGCCCAGCATCTTGCAGGAACCGCTAGAACAAATTAGATGTTGCTAGTTCTAACTTCTCATTTAAGCCATGAATACTTTCAGGCACAGAGAGGTTAAGTAATTCACCCAAGGTCACATAAACTTGCACCAAGCCAGGTCTCTAATCTAGGAGTTTTTTATTTTTTTTAACTTCAGTCTAGAAGTCATTAAAAAGAAAATAACACACTGTAGCTTCCTCTCAGAGGACAAAAATCCATCAGCATTAATCAGTCTTCTTTACTTTGGCAAGGATGCCTTATCTCTTCCTTCTAAGCAGACACAGTGCCTGCAGCCGAAAGAGCAATCGTGATAATTAATAATAATATTTTGCACTTGGAATTTTCCCCTGGCAGTAGCTGCTCTGAAAGCATCTACTCATTCAGCCACAAATATCAGCCAATCAATCAGTCGTCAGGACCTCGTAGAGCTTCAGCCGTCAGCTCCTCAGCCTGTGCTGGGGCCTGGGAGGGACCCACAGCATAGGAAATGGTTCCAGCCCTCAAAGAGCTTGGGGAGGCAAAAATAAACCTCAGAGAGAGGCTGTCGCTAAAAAAAGCACCAGGCCTCTGCAACGTCAGTGTCCACAGCGTAGCAATGAGAGCCAGGTGCTGTCACATTGGCGCTTGCTTTGGGTTCACCAGCCCGCCTCTCTCGGGCACCACGGAGGGTGACCAGAATTCATCCAAGAACAAGACCAGGTGGCACCGACTGCACAGGGAGGTCTGACGGCTGTGCTGCACACAGCACTTACACCAGGCCACAGGGGGGACACCTGCTGGCCTCCTGTGCTGCTCAGCTCTGCACCTTGTGCCCCTGTGAGCCACGGTCCCACGTGGATGCAGATGGAGCGCTCAGGAGGTTCACCAGCAAGGGTGTGACAGAGACTGTGAGGTGTGGCCAGGGTTAACAGAGCCTGAAAGGGATAAGGAAGAAGGAGCTGGAAAGAGCAGAAGGCTGTTCCCATAAGACAAGACCCTAAGGGATTAGGGGAGTGGGCAGCTGGAGCCATGAAAGAGGCAACTCCACAGAGCTGTGGCCACAGAGAAAAGCAGCCACTGGGGGACCTGCAGCTGGGCAGAAGGTGGCAGGGACCACAAAGGCCCTGATCCTTCTTTCTCCCTGCCCTCTCATCTCCTCTTGGTTCTTCCAACCCAAAGGCAGAGGCCAAGGACAGCTGGTGGATGGGGTTTGCAGTGATCAGTCTCCAGGAACTCAGAGCAGGTCAGAGAACAGCAAATAATGAACCCAGCAAGGGGCAACAGAGGTGGGAGGGGACAAACAGATTAACCAAAGTTAAACACAACCAATAATTCAATATGGTGGCACTTCCATGCCATCAGCCCTGGGGTGTGGTGGCTGTGTTCCTGGATCTTCTGCATAATTCTGTCCTTTCTTGGATGTTCTGATTTTTCAGGAGAGCATAGTATACCTGTTCCCTCTTCTAGAATTCTGTCAATGACCTTGAGTCAAAACTTTAAAGCTCTGAAGATGTTGATCCTTGGACATTGGAAGTAGGTGTGAAATTAGTAGAAAATTTACATCCACAACTGAGTGGCCAAGGAGAGGATCTTGAAGACCACTTGCCCACCACGCCCCTTTCCCCAGAGCTCCTTGGAGCACTCACCTCTCTGCTCTGGGAAATGGGGCCTCTATGGCAGGCCTACTTCCCACCAGCTCAGCCACAGGAGGTTTCTCTCCCTTGGGCTCTGGAGTTGGGTGACGTGAAATGGGTCTTGACCATTTCTCTGACCTCATGGGGAGTTAGGAAACTAAATGACCCAAAGCCACAAAGCATTCAGTATGTCGGGCCATGGCCAGTGCTCAGTACACGCTGGCTTTCGTTGCCACCCACCAACTTAGCACCTTGGATCAGGGGTCACGACCTTGGACCTCAGGCTTGGCACATGCCTTATGATGATCATGGTGTATGATAGGTCAGCCATTCCTCTCTCCCAGTGCACGAGGAAAGCGAAGCTTACAGAAGATATTGGAATTGTTCTCAGCCACAGAGTTATAGACCCAGAGCCAAGATTCAACCTCAGGGAACTAGCTGCAAAGCCATGTCTTCTGCCTTGGTGGTTCTCACATTTTAAGCAGCAGGGCCCCTGGAAGCCTTGTTAAAACAGTCCCCAGGTCTCTGGTACAGCAGATCTAGGGTAGGATCCAAGAATTGGTATTTCTACTGAATTTCTAGGTGACGTGGATGCTGCTGGCCTGGGGACCAGTCCGAGCCTGTCTGTGCTCATGCAGACATACACAGGTAGCTTTTTTTGTTCAGTTTTTTCCGCAAAAATGATTTCCTACTATGTAATTATCCTGTTTCTGCTCCTTCCTTTCTTTCCATTTTATCTTTATGGAAGGAACGTCCTCTTCGCTCCTCATGAGGCTTGGGACCATGCTACCGTGACTGCTGGTGACTCTGCACCCTCTCATGCCCACCCCCATGGCATGTCTGAGCTCCCTGGAGTCCAGGATGAGGACCTGGATGGCAGCAGCCCAGCCCCTTCCTCCCCACCCTCTCTCCGAGTGAGCTGCCCGCGGGAGCCAAGTGCTGCTCGGCTCTTCCAGCCCTGCTGCGTCCAACGCTGCCTACACCCGGGGGCGAGCCATCCTATTCTGAGAGCAGCATAAGGCAAGCCACTTCCCTGGGATAAAGCCACCCTGTCCGATGGCAGCTTTATCTTTAGTGCAGGTAATGTTTTGGGACTCCATCTGCTGTCCTCTTGTCCTGATTTCTCAACTGGTTCAGAACGTGGGCGGGGAAATAAGGTTACTCTTTATTGGTCCTCTTGACTTACAGCCCTTAAAATATCTCACACCTCAAGACCCGGCTCACGTTAAACCACTGATGCCGCTAGGAAGCTCTTGGCTGCAAATAACAGTTGGCCCATCTAAAAGTAGCTTGAACAATAGTGGGCTGTTGTCTTACATGGTAGGATTTCTGCAGGCAGATCTGTTCGCCAACCTCCTGATCCCATTGGGCTTCTTGTCCTCAAATTGTAGCCTGGCTCTGGGTCATCTTTCTACCATTACACACACTGTAATGGTAGAAGGGCCCAGAGAAGTTAGACCACAGGGTTCCAATGTCTGCTGTGCTATTTCTTGTTGGTAGGTTGTTGGCTCATGGAACTAAACTCTCTGACCCTCAGTTTCTTCTTCTGTGAAATGAGAATAACAGGATCTTCCTTGTAAAAGTGCAATGGGGATGGAGTTAATCCTGGAGTGTCTAGCACGGTCCTTGATGTGCAGCAGAACCCAGGACACTGTAGTCCATGCCCCATTTTCCCTACTACCACCTTCTCGGTTACAATGAGAAACTTACATCAACTCCGATGCTCAGAATCATCTCAGGGCCTGAAGATGTAGCTCAGTGGTAGAGCACTCGCCTAGCATGTACCAGGCCTTGGGTTTCATCTCCAGCACCACAAAATTAAAAGAAATACTTCAGTTTACGCATTAGCTTTGTGTGTAGGTTCTGCACAGGTGGGAAGCCATGTTCTCTTCCACGGGCTCTGATCTGCTCCCAGTCCCAGTGGGGGCCGTTCCTCTTGAACCAGATAGCCATTCCCCTGCCTATTTACCTTTGTGCCCAGGGATCTGCGTGGGGCTAAAATCGCTGAAGTATTTTGTCCCTAGGCCTAGAATGATGCATCTCCCTTGGGACCATCTGCCAACACAGAAGTCGCAGGCTCCCATAGACACCCTGCATTAATTTACCATAACAAAGCACCTCAGATTGAGTGACTTAAACAACAGAAATTTATCATCTCATCATTCCAGAGAGAAAAGTCCAAGATCAAGGTGTGGGCAGGGTCACACGCCCTCTGAAGCCCCGAGGAAGGCATCTGTGCCAGGCTTCTCCAGCTTCTGGGAGCTCCCTGGCAGTGGCCACGTGACTCTAGTCTTCACGTGGCCTCCTCCCTCTACAGGTGTCTTTGTATCCAAATCCCCACTTTTTCTAAGGACACCAGCCACCCTGGATCAAGGGCACAGCCTACCCCAGTACGATCTCAACGAATTACATCTACCGCAGCCCCGTTTCTAAACCAGGTCACACCGGAGGTGCTAGAGGTTAGGACTTGGACATGAATTAGATGGTCCAACCCGTGACATACTCTGTGCTTAGCAATAGAGTCCCCCAAACACAGCCTGCTCATTTCTCCTTTTTTGAATCTGTTCTGTTTAGATACACATGGTAGTAGAGTGTATTTTGACATATTATACATACACAGAAAATGGTTTATTCTAATTGGGATCCCATCCTTGCGGCTGTATGTGGTGTGGAGCGACATTGGTCGCGCATTCATACATGAGCGTAGGCAAGCGATGTCCATTCACTCTACTGTCTTTCCTCTTCCCATCTCCCTTACTTGTCTAATCCAGTAAACTTCTATTCTTCCCCACCCCCTTTACTGTGAATTAGCATCCACCTATCAGAGAGAACATTTGGCCTTTGGTTTTGGGGGGATTGGCTTATTTCACTTAGCATGAGAGTCACCAGTTCCACCCATTTACCAGCAAATGCCATAATTTCATTCTTTATGGCTGAGTAATATTCCATTGTGTATATATACACCACATTTTCTTTATCCATTCATCTGTTGAAGGACACCTAGGTTGGTTCCATAGTTTAGCTAGTATGAATTGAGCTGCTATAAACATTGATGTGACTGCGTCAGTGTAGTATGCTGATTTTAAGTCCTTTGGGTATATACTGAGGAGTGGGATAACAGGTCAAATGGTGGTTCCATTCCAAGTTTTCTGAGGAATCTCCATACTGCTCATAGTGGTTGTACCAATTTGCAGTCCCACCAGCAATGTATGAGTGAACCTTTTCCCCCACATCCTCACCAACATTTATTATTGCTTGTAATCTTGATAATTGCCATTCTGATGCGAGTGAGGTGGAATCTCAATGCAGCTTTTGAGAATGTAGTGCACTTCTCTAATTTCTAGAGATGTTAAATAGTTTTTCATATATTTGTTGACTCTTTGTATTTCTTGTTCCGTGAGTGCCTGTTCATTCCTTTGTCCATTTATTGATTGGGCTAGTTTTTTGTGTGTTTGTTTTTTGGTGTTATGTTTTTTGAGTTCTTTGTATATCCTGACAATTAATGCTTTATCTGAAGTGCATGTGGTAAAGATTTTCTCCCATTTTGTAGGCTCTCCTTTCACGTTCATGATTGTTTCTTTTTCTGTTAAAAAGCTTTTAGTTTGATACCATCCCATTTATTGATTCTTGATTTTACTTCTTGTGCTTTAGGAGTCTTGTTGGGGATGTTGGTTCCTAAGCTGACATGATGGAGAGTTGGGCCTACATTTTCTTCTAGTAGGCTCAGGGTCTCTGGTCTAATGCCTCAGTCCTTGATCTACTTTGAGTTGACTTTTGTGCAAGGTGAGAGATAGGGGTTCAATTTTATTCTGCTACATGTGGATTTCCCATTTTCCCAGCACCATTTGTTGATAAGGCTATCTTTTCTCCAATGTATGTTTATGGTGACTTTGTTTAGTATGAGATAACTGTATTTGTGTGTGTTTGTCTTTATGTCTTCTATTCTGTACCATTGGTATTCATGCCTGTTTTGGTGCCAATACCATGCTGTTTTTGTTAGTATATTTTTGTAGTATAATTTAACATCTGGCATTGTGATGCCTCTCCATTCACTTTTCTTGCTCATTCACTTGATTGCTTTGGCTATTCTGGGCTTCTTACTTTTCCAAATTAATTTCATGACTGCTTTTTCTATTTCTATGAAGAACATAATTGGAATTTTAATTGGAATTGCATTAAATCTACATAGCACTTGGTAGTATGGCCATTTTACAATATTAATTCTGCCTATCCATGAACATGGGTGATTTTTCCATTTTCTAAGGTCTTCTTCAATTTATTTCTTTAGTGTTCTGTAGTTTTCATTGCAGAGGTCTTTCATCTCTTTATTAAATTGATTCCCAAGTATTTTTTTTTGAGACTGCTGTTAATGGGATAGTTTTCCTAATTACTCTTTCAGCTGATTCATCATTGATGTAGAGGAATGCAATTAATTTATGGGTGTTAATTTTATATCCTGCTCCTTTGTTGAATTTGTTCATGAGTTCTAGAAGTTTTCTGGTGGATTTTTTGGGTCTTCTAAATATAGAATCATGTTGTTGGAAAACAGGATAGTTTGAGCTCTTCTTTTCCTATTCATATCTCTTTAGTTTCTTTCTTTTGCCTAATTGCTCTGGTTAGAGTTTTGAGGACTGTGTTGAATAGAAATGGTGAAAGAGGGCATCCTCGTGTTGTCCCAGTGTTTAGAGGTAATGCTTCCAGTTTTTTCCCATTTAGAATGAGGTTGGCCTTGGGTTTAACATATATAGCTTTTAAAATGTTGAGGTAGGTTCCTACTATCCCTAGTTTTTCTAGTGTTTTGAACATGAATAGCTGCTGTATTTTGTCAAATGCTTTTTCTGCATCTATTGAGATAATCATGTGATGCTTGTCTTTAAGTCTATTGATGTGATTAATGATGTTTTTTGATTTCCGTATGTTGAACCAACCTCACCTCCCAGCTGCCTGCTCATTTTTATCTCTAGTTATTGCCCACAGCTTCCCTTGACCAGATGCCCTTTCCCTTACCTCTCTGTCAAACTCCTACCCTTCTGTTAAGGCCCTGCTCATACCATCTGCTGTACGTTGTCCTCTTTCCACCCTCCACTCAGTCACCCCCATCCTCCTCCTCTTAGACTCCCCTGTACTCTCTGGATGGTCGGCCTCACCCTTGATTCAACAGTCTATGGCAGATCCAGATCAGCTCCAGCTGCAGGATCCAGTGTTTCCCTGCTCAAGTGAACCAGCAGCAGACACATCACCCTGTTAGAAATGCAGAATCTCAGGCCCCAGCCCAGACCTGCTGAAGCTGAGTAGTTCAGTTTAACAAGGTGTTTTGAAAGGACACTTAAGCATGAGAAACACTGATCAACACAAGGGGCTTATTTCACCCTCAATTCCCTAACCTGTAAAGTTGGGGTAGTAACAGTACCTGCTTCAGAGAGGTGTTAGAGAAATAATTGAGAAAAAAAAATGTATTCATGATGCTTAATCCAGTGCCTGGAGCAGAGTACTAAATAATGGCAGCTATAACCATCGTCAATATTAACATAACCTCTTAAGGAGCAAAGATGAGATTAAATAAAGTAATGCACCAAAACTCGCACAATAGCCCTGCTAAGCACCCTAAAGGTGCTAGCTGCTGCTGTTGCTAATCTTAACTTTCTGCCCCTACTTTTCCAGCCCACCCCCCCTCGGGCCAGCACCCTGCTAAAGCACTCATCACTGTTTGTTGAGTGGGAGGCAATGGCTGAGTTAAGAGGCCCATATGCAGAGGGATCCTCAGGCCTTGTCAGTCTAACTGCACTCAGGGGCCAGTGCATGGGCTTCCTTCCAGGCCTCAGGCCTTGCTCCTCTTCCACTCCCGCCAAGAGTCCTGCACACACATACTCAGTAACTTCCTGTCTTATTCATCGCCCCAGCTGCAACTGTCACAGAGAGAAGGAGGGAGGGGGACCCAGGGGTGGGGTGGGGAGAGCGCTCTAGTGCTGGAACCATCATTAAGGCTGGAGTGTGGCTGTCGAACATAATTTTGCACTATGAGGCACTGAGCTCCCAAGGGACAAATGTGTCAGGGCTACATACTGTGTGCTGGGAATCCTCCTGGACCCTTACAGATTCGTCTCATTTTCTTCCCACAACAACCCATAAGAAGCCACTGCGTTTAGCTTCATTGATGAGGAAACTGAGGTACGTGGAGACTGAAGAGTCTGCGGGAGATCACCAGGCTGGCTGGTGACAGGGCTGGGATTCCAGCCTAGGTCTTTCTGTATTTCTGAGACAGGCACAGGAAAGAGGAAGATGGAAGACCCCCAAAACTTATCTCACCACCCAGCTTTGTTCAGAGCAGAGCAAAGACTAGCACTGACAAGGGGGAACCACACCAGCCAGGACCCCAGAAGGAGGCTGTGCCTGAGCAGGGAGGGGCCTGGAGAGGACCCACCCACTTCCCAGCAGCTCCTCTCCTCCCGCCCAGTAACAGACAAAGCGAGGCCCTGGGGGTTAGCCAGGCCTTGCAAAAGCAGAGTAAGGAAAGGTGTATCAATAGACACCAGGCTGGGTGCTGTGGGGTGTCTCATCTTGTCTTCTCTGGCCACATGAGCTAACCTGGCGGCCATTCCAGCCCCTACCCACGGCCACTCCAGATCTTCTTGGAAATCAGGTGGGAAACACACTTCTCAAAAACTATTATCACCTCCATTTCATAGATACGACACTGAAGAGTGAAGGGACTTCTCAAAAGCCTCAGAGCTGAGTACTGGAAAAGCCAAGATAGAAACCCAGCCTGCCTGATTCCAAAACCGGTGGTTCCTGCTATCACCCCACTTGAGAGAGTCTCAGAGGCAGATGGAACACAGATGGAGGCCACACTCTCTGTCCCCTGTGACTACAGCCCGGCTTGTTCCCGGGCGTGGGAGACAAAGTTCTTTCAGAGGACAGGAGGTGCGGCATCAGGAGGTGGACACAGTCCAGTCTGAAAGGACCTAGGATGGGGGAACTTCCGACACCTACTCACCATCATCGGAGGCGGAATATTCTAGAGATCTCCAACTCAGACCCCAGCAGGTCCAGACCTAGCTGGCCCTTGCTGCCCTTCCTCCTTGCCCAGTTCACCTGCCATGTCGCTCTTGTGCAGAACCTCCTCTGTGAGCACCTGCCCAAGCTGCATTGGCTAGATGATCTCCCTACTGTTTTCTATTGCTTAATTAAGTCTTAATCTCCAGTGACTCACTAATCAAGTTTGGCCTTATCCTGAAGAATGATAGCCACAAAATTACAGCCACGGTGTGCTTTTTATTCATATTGATATCCTTAGAAATAAACACACAACTATTAAAAGACATCTATGCAAGTACCAATTAAAAGCATCTAACATTCCACCAGTGATATGTGTACCAAATTCCAGAAAAATCTGACCTATATACTCAAGGATCCCCAGAACCACTTTGCCTGTGGGGTTATCATGACTCCATTTGACAAGGAGGAATCTGAGCCTTGGAGAGCAACTCCCCCAAGGTTACACTGTGATGAGCAGGTTCCAGGTCGGCCACTCTGCCGGGACTCCCATCAGAGGGACCAGCCATGGCCTTCTCTCTGCTTGAAGCCCCTGTTTCTTTGCACATCTGCACTGTCATACATAGGCCAGCAGTGACCTCTGGGGCAACTGGTAGTGGACAATCCATTTTATGCTCATATAATCAAGACACTGCAGAAGAGAAAGCCAGGCCATGCCTCCAAGTTGTCTTAAAGGAGCATGTTCTAATTCCTTCCCTGCAAAGGACAGTTTGAAGGTTTTTTTTTTCCCCTGAGGCAAACTTCTTAATACCACCATGGCCAACAGTGCCAGGTCAGATTTCCACAGCCAAGACCACAATTAGGGGTCATCAATGGCACAGAGCAGAAGTTCACCCGAGTTTACTTAAAGGAAAAAGTCATTGGAAAGTTTTCAGATCTATAGAAAAAATGAAACAAACAAATCAGATCTCAGAAAGACCCAGAAACCAAGATTCCAGGGAGCTGCAACTCACGGGCCTCTCTGCCAGGGCCCCGCAGGGGAGCCACGCTGCTTTAGTCACTGTCTTCGGGTGACTCCCCTTGAGATTTGAGCTCCAGGGACAGTCTACAGTCTGTGTCCACCTCCTGGCTGGTGATGGGCTGGACACTGTGATTGACAACCTCACCAATCCCGCCTGTGACACGAGAGGGCGTCCACAAAGGAGCATCAGGCTGCATTATCATCACAAGGAGTTATGAGGCTGGGAAACCAAATACAGAAACCCAAGGCCACCAGCCTCATCCCCCTTAGGACACACTGAGGGGTCCATCATCTTCTCACTCTGGCAGCTCTAGGTTCCTATCAGAGTCATAAGGCGATACAGGTTCTGGCATGGATGTTCTCCAATAACCAGCTAGACTGAAGTGGGTGAGGGAGCCCCCCGAATGTGTCTTGGCCTACCAGTGGTTCTGCCTCTGAAAATTATCCAACACCTTGGTGCCAGCAGAGGACTGAGAAAAATTCTAAAGATTCCTGCTCACTCTCCTTGAAGTCTCCACAATGCTCATTTCAGAGATGGGCACGGAGTCCCCCGACCTGGGCCCCCGTCCCCGCTTTGGGCCTCCATCTACCTAGTAATGCAATCCCTGCCCCTTTGAACGTGGGCCGGGCCTAAGAGGTGCTTTGACCAATAAAATGCAGTGGAAAGGACATTGTGTGACTTGTCCCCTACAACTTAGGAGACCCACAGCTTTCATTTGCTTGCTCAATGCCTGGCATTTAACAAATGCTACTTGTTATGGACTGAATTGTGTCCCTGTAAAACTTACGTTGAAGCCCTAATTGGGTGTGACAGTATCTGGTGATGGAGCCTGTAAGGAGGAAGGAAACTAAGCTTAAATGAGATTGTAGTGGTGGGATCCTAATCCATTGGGACTGTCATCCTCATGAGAAGAGAAAAGGACACCAAGAGAGTGAGCACACAGAGAAGAAGCCATGTGGGGACAGGGAGAAGGCCACTTTGCCAGCACCTTAATCTTGGACATCTAGTCCTCAGAACAGCAAGAAAATTAATTTCTGTTCTTTAAGCCATCGGACTGTGGTATTCTGTTGTTTCAGCTCAGGCAGGCTGACACACTAGCCAATCTTTAATGGATGAATATCTCTTGAGTGATGGATTAATCCCTTTGATTGACAGATTAATCTTCTTCCTCCTCACTTCATACCCTATTCCTGGTGGAATCATCCCAGCACTTAAACATCACCTATTTGTTGACAACTACAAGATTTATCTTGAACCTATCTCCTCTCAAGCACTATAGCTATCACTTTAATTCAAGCCAACCTCACCTCTTGCTTAGTGTATAAGTCAGCAATTGTCATGATCATGCTGCAAGACAAACATCCCCCCCAATCCCAGTGGCTTGCCACAGCAAGCATTTTTTTTCTTGCTAAGAGGTTTGTAGGTCATCTGGGACATTTCTTTGGGCTTCCAGGCCAGTTCTGATCTCTCTAGTTCTCATCATTCTCTGGGGACCTAGCTCTGGAAGCAGAGGCTATTCTTATCATGGCAGGTGGCAGATGCATGAGTGTGTCAGCCAAACCATGCAAATGCTTCTACAGCCTCTGCTTGGGTCACATGCACTGACATTGTATTTATTAAACCAAGTCCCATAGCTGAGCTGAAATACCATGAGGTGGAAAAATATATTCCTCCCATGGAAAGAAAGCTGTGGCAAAGATCAGGAAGAAGGAAGGAAATGAAGGCAAATGCCACCTACCACACTCGGGCTACTGTGGTGGCCTATTCAATGGGCATCTTGCCCAGAGCCACCACAAGAACCATCTATATTTATTTTGCAATGCTGGGGATGGAACCCCGGGCCTTGCATGTTCTAGACAAAAGCTCTACCACTGAGCTGCTTCCCCAGCCCAGAGCCACCATTTAAAAGAAAAATTCTATCTAGTCATTTCTCTGCTTAAAACCTCTTGATGGCCTCCCACTGCCCAGAGGAAAAAGTCCAAATTCTTACTGTTGCGGGAGACTTCCTGGCACCCACACGTCTCCTGCACCATTTACTCCTCCAGCCACGATGCCCCCTTTTTAATCTGAACACATCAGGAGGTCTCTCTGCTCTTGGCCTTTACACTTCTGTTTCCTCTCCCCAGAAGTCCTTCTCCACCTGCAGCTTCCTTCCTGGAAACCTTCTTCTGATCCTTCAGTGCTCTGCTGAGATATCTTCTCCAGGGAGGCCGCCCCTGCCCCTCTGCCACCTGCTGCTTTGGCTCTTCCTCTTACACATTCTCCACGCTTCCTGTTAGGAGCTGAGGTGTGTCCCCCACCAACCCACGTAGTGATGTCCTAACACACAGGAGCTCAGAATGTGATTGTATTTGGAGACAGAAGTAATTAAGTGAAAATGAGGTCATTAGGGTAAGCCCTAATGTCATTAAAAGATTAGGTCTCTCTCTCTCTCTCTCTCACATACACACACACACACACACACACACACACACAGAAAGGCTATGTGAAGACACAGGGAGAAGGTGGCCATCTGCAAGCCATGGAGACAGGACTCAGAAGAGACCAGTCAGTCAGGTATGGTGGTGCTCACCTGTAATCCCAGCTACTCAAGAGGCTGAGACAGCAGGATTGCAAGTTCAAGGCCAGCCTCAGTAACTTAGTGAGACCCTGTCTCAAAATAAAAGATAAAAAGGGCTGGGGATGTGCGTTAGTGGTAGAGACAAAACTGGATTCATTTCCCAGTACCAAACAACAACAACAACAACAACAACTCAAAACAAACAAAACACAGAAGAAACTAGCCCTGCTGAGCCCTTGACCTGCAGTTTCTGGCCCCCAGAATAGTGAGAACATAAATGACTCTTGTTTAAGCCACCTCGTCGGTGGCACTTTGCAATGGCAATACTAGCAAACAGGCACATTTCATTTCCCTCATGGCCTAAATCATGACGCCAAGCCCATGTTCATTGTGTAAAATCACGTGTGTGCCTGTGCTCCCACGAGACTCTGAATGCTACAGGGACCACATCTATTTGCCCTCGCGTGGTGCCTTGCACATAGTAGGTACTCAAAAATCTTTGGAATAAATGAACGAGTGAACAAATGCAGCTCTTCCGAGGGGTACAGAGGGGGAGGGGGAGTGCAGGCCCGCAGCTCCCTGAACAGCCCTTCCTGAGCAGAGCTGCTCAACTGTGAGACTCGCAATTTGATTTACTCCCCAGTGACATCATAGCCATCCCCATGGCAACACCCAGCGATGCCTGTCTGCCAGACAAAGTCTCTTCCATCAGTAAAGGGCAAACGGATATCCAGGATGGAAAGGAGCTGTTTGTGAGGCACAAGTGGCCACCTGCCCCCACCCCTGCAGCCAGGGCCTGGGGAGCTGCTGCTAGCACCGCAGGGGCTGTGCCCTCCCTGCCGTGGGAGACTTCTTTACCTTTGAGACCGGCCATCAGCCAAGAGCAAAATTACGTAGGTGGAGGCCAAGATTAGCCTCCAGTCCTGGGTGACTGGCTTACCTATAGAATCTGCCCTTCGCCCCTCAAAACAGCTGAGCATTAAACAAAGCTGTTGTCTCCTGTCTGTCCGTCCTGTCTCTCTTCCTGCTTTCTTCCTTCCCTCCTGCCTGCATGGCTACTCTTTCTCTTATTCTCCTTCTAGCTCTTCTCTCCCCACCCCCCATCTTAGGTTCTGTCTTAGATGTTGAGTAACTGGGGTCCAGACGAGGTCGGTCCCCTGGGAAAAGGAGCTACATCTCCATCTTTGCCTTTTCAGAGGAGCTCTGAGGTGTGACTCTGGACCAGGGGCTGCTGGTATCATGAACAACACCTCAGATGTATTCCTGGCAGTGACAAATTTCTAAATGACACAGCTGAGACACCACTAGTGCCTTCCAAGTATGTCAGAGTCAGATGTACTGAGGGCCAATCTGGAAATCCAGCCGCCATCTTCCCTAGGTAAATGGATCCCAGACTCCAAACTTCTAGACACCGTCTTCACATAAGCTTCTGTTGCTTCCTGTGTGACTTCTTTGATTCCCACAAGCAAAGGGACCAGGATCTTACAAGATGTCACAATTGTATATGATGTTGATCCTCAGGCAGGGCAGCATAGCCCATGACCGTCCATACCACCCTGCAATGGCAGCAGCCCCGGGCTCCCACCTGCCACCCACCCACCTTGCCTGGCCCCTGCTGGTGTCATCTCCCTCAATAAGCCTGTTTTTTCACCTGTAAAATGGGAATAACATCACCTATCTTCCAGGATCAGTGTGGGAAGCAGGACCATCACAAATAAGGAAACCGGTTCACAGAAGGCACAGAATAAATGCCAGCTGTTCCAGTAGTTTCTGGAAGAAGGCAGAGTTTGCCTTTCAGTCACCCTGCTGACAGAAGTGTCAACAGGAAGAGCAAAATTTGAGAGATGCCTCCTGAGCTGATGCTGATGGAAGAGCTGTGACAATCTGCCTCTAGAAAAATCTCAGCAAGCTGCCTGACCCAGGGGAAATCCAACCATGACGATTTGCCCAGAGCCTGCAAGATGTTTCCTAATTGTTGATGCTCATGAGAGACAAGCAACAGCTGAGCTAATTCTTTTTCCCATCAATTTGCAACATCTGCCCCCAGCCCTTACTGGCAGCGGAAAAATAAGGACTTTCTGGGCATGCCTTCAGCCTCCCAACCTTTGACACAGTACTTAGCCCTTCCAGAAATCAGATGTTTTGACTGATCTCTGCACAGGCATCAAAAGCTTTAGGGAGTAGAGAGAAGCACTGACCTGTGGGCTTTTTGTTCTGTTGTCCTAGCACGTAGAAGGATGTGGCACACAGTGGGTTCTAATAAATGTTATTGGATGGATATATAGATGGTGGGTGGGTGGGTGAGTGAATGGGTAGATAAGTGTTGGTGGGATGGATGGACAAATGGATGAATAAATGAATAAATGGCTGGTTGGCTGGCTGGTTGGATGGATGGATGGATGGATGGATGGATGGATGGATGGATATAATGCACTGAAGTAAAAGTTGCCTTTTTTCTGTCAGGGAATTCCAGAAACATGTGAAGACCCTGGGCTGGAGGAACAGTGGGGTTCAGGCTCTGGGAAAATCTGTGAGGATCACAGATTGGGCCCATAATGACCTTGAGGTTCCAGGCAAATCATTGCCTGTACATGTGTGAGGTGTATTTCGCAGAACTAAGTAAGGATGGAGGGATCGGGGCCAGTCCAGCCCAGCCTAGCTCCTCCTACAGAGTTTGGACCTTGGTTTTCTCTCCACAGGAGGGGCAGAGCTATGACACCACCTTTGTAGGGTCTTGTAACATTTTTGAGATACTACCACCTAAGAAGTTTGCATAGAGACTGAAAGCTCCCATGCGCAATAAAAATGGTCATGTGATTTATAACCTACAAATACTTAGAACATGCAAGCACTCAGTATTGATATCATTGTCAGGGGCAAAGGGACCTCTGAAAGGAGCAGATGCAGAGGAAGCAGGAAATTTGTCTTTATTTTGTTCCACTGTTTCCTTTCCCAGGGGCAAGGAACCTGGAGGCCAAAGGACACCCCATCCTAGCCTCACTAAAGGAGAGGCAGAGGCCATGTAAGGAGCATGGTAGAGACCCCAGCTCTGACCCCAAACTGCTGCATGACCTTGAGCAAGTCCTATTCCTTCTCTGAGCCTCAGATTCCCCATCTGTAAAAGGTAAATGACAACATTTTCTTTCCAGGCCAGTCCTTACTGAGATAACAAGGTTTTGTGAGCTTTCAAGAACCTGGCCTGGGTAGCTGCTCCCTCCCAGCCTCTCCCTTGCCTAAGGGGCAGCAAGGAAATAGACACAGACCAGACAGACCAGTCAGCCGGGAAGTTTCGAATGGGAACTCTGCCAGCCACCTGGGGATGGAGGACAGATAGGAAACCGCAGAAGCCAGGAGTCCAGTCAGGGGCCAGCTAGAGCCATGTGAGAGACGCCAGGAGGACTGAGTGGGCAGCGGCTGCGGGCAAGGCAGGGGGGCAACGGATTTAAAACATGTTATAAAATACTCATCCGGCACATTTCCCACTACCTCAATCTCCCCCTCGCCACTTCCTCCAACTCTTCCTGGGCTGCCACATGGTCATTTCAAAACAGACCTGATCACGTCTTCCCTAGTTGAAAGCTTTCTGGTGACTTCCAATGGTCCTTGAGTGAAAAGCCAGATTCCTCAGCATGGGAGGCAGGCTCCACAGGGTCTGATCCCCAAACTGCCCCATGCTGTTCCTTGCTCTTGCTGCTCCAGCTACACCAACAGTCCATTCATCCCCACCACAGAGTCTCCACACGTCCCCTCTGCCAGGAGGCGGCCCCTTGTCCTCCTCCTCTGGTTACCACCCACTCATTCAGATGTCACCTAGAGGAGACTGGCTGGCCTTTGTCACAGCTGTGATTTTTATGTTAATCCGTGGCTCCTTCTTAATCTGTAAGGGTCAGCCCTGTGTGTTTTGGCTCGTTTTCCCAGTGCTGGGCACACGGATGTGCTCGGTAAGCACCGTTTGAATGAATGAGTGAAACCCTGAGCACACGCTCAAGCCCGGCATGGTGTGAGGCACCGTGAGAGACACTCAGGCGGGGACTCTCAGGAGCAGAGGGACAGCCCCTTAGGAGGAAGATGTCCTTCTGAACCCTTGTTCCCCATCCCTGCTGATGCCTCTCTGGTTGGTGTTCAGAGGTTCAGAACCTCTTGGGGACAGGATCCCCTCAGCAATGTTGCCACCAGCCAGGCGTGACCCGATGTTTATCTGGACCAAGCTGGCTGGGCCCAGCCTCGGAAGAGCTACAGCAGATGCCATGACAACAGCCGAGCTCCTTGGAGGCCCTGGGCTGCTCTCAGGGACGCCAACCCAAGCTTGTCCATTCTCTGGGGACTGGACCCAGGGTTCAAGTTCAGAGCAACAAAAGTCACTGAGGGAGAAAAACCACCTTCAAATTACTGGGAATACAATCAATTACCTCTGAGAGTCCAGGAGAGCCACAGATCAATTAGCTTGACATAAAAGCCTATCCACGTGTCCACAGAGATTGTCACTATGGGACCTGAAGCTTCTTATTGGGGAATAGGAAGTCACGAAACGTAGGTTATAAAAGGTTCCCAGTTAGGCAGGAAAGAGGGAGCAGGGTGCTGTGGAGACAGGCAGCTATCCTGGGTTCCACCTGGACTTTACATCTATTTCTCTCCACTTGTCTGCATCTAGGGTCCTCACTTGCAAAATGGGGCTCAAAATCAAGACTTACTTGTGGGGCCATTACTAGGGATATCCCCTACTCCAGCTGGCCACCCACGTGAACAGCACCACAAAGATGCACTACGCCACCTTCCACGTGGACACTTCAGTAGGATTGGCAGCTTTTGGAGAGCGACCGGCCAGCATCCTCGTGATTTCAGAAGGGCAGCAACCACAGGATGCTACTTGGGGTGTAGGAAAATGTGACTCTCCTGGCCTGGGAGAGGAAGGCTATCTGAAAAGAACTAAATCTCTTAGGTCTTGGCACAGTGGGGTGGAGGAAGATTTCCATGTTGACTCTGTGGGGTGAGGAGGGACAACCTGGCCCTCAAGTGCTGTGCTGAGCCCTTGACCCATCTGCTCTGGCCACTGCATGGCACCTCGTGAGGCGGGCGTCACTGGCCCCACTGTACAGAGGGAGAGGAGAAGTCCAGACAGCTCAGGCAACTTGCCCAAGGGGCATTGGGTCACAAGTTCAAACATTCTCACCAACGCATCTGAGAAGGCTCAGTCACAGCCACCCACCCGCAGACCATGGGGGACCATGAAGCCAGCAAGTCCCAGTCTTTCCCCTAACCTCTTCCCCACTCAGAAACGCTTCTTGATGAAGAGAAGCATGGCATGATGGCCTTTGCCTGGAAAGCGGTGCTGCCCAGCCCCTCAGCCCCTCTGCCGATGCGGGGGCTCCTCCAATTCTACAGCAGGGATTAGAACAGGCACTCCCAGGGGACCTTCGTGCTCCAGGAATAAGGAGGTGTGGGGACACGCCTTGGCTCCAAACTCTCCTCCTTTTTCCCTGTGAAAAAGTAGTCTTAGCCTAGGCCAGAAACTCCCCTGGCAGCCAGTTTAAGTGTTTTTGGCCTTTGGTGCATGTGCCATCGGGAGAGCCCACTCTGTCCCCAGAATGGAGCCCCAGTGCCTCAGGAAGGCCTGCCTGTGTCCAATTCCTAGACGTGTGTGCTGAGCCTGACTCCCTGCCTGAGGATGCGAGACGGACAGGAACGCAGAAACAATTTGATTTACCACTGAGAGCAGAGGGCCACGACGTGAGCAGCCATTAGTGAGTGTCGCTGGCATAATACCAGGACTCACAGGCCTCGGGCTCCCACAGCCCGGTCAGACCTCAGATGCCCGCCAAGTCCGTCCTTGAAGTACTTCTGGAAGTCTCGGCTGTGGGAGGGATCGTTCTTCCCGCACTTTCAAATAGGCCCACGCTCGTGGACAGCACCACACCTGTGGTTTGACTGCACAGGGTGGGGTGTACTCTCTGTGGGTGCTCAAACTACCACCTGGGCCAGGGCACTCTCGTCCAGTGTTGCCCCAAACGAAGCCTCAAGATGCCAGAATTGCTTCTTTTCCTCTTCTGTCCTCACTGTGGAAAGCCATGCTGGGGGTCATGCCAAGTGGGGAGAATTTGTTCAGGTAGTGACTACTTATTGAGCATCTATTATGTGCTAGGCCCTGGGGAGAGGCGATCAGGGAGGACCAATCTGAGCAAGTGACATTTATATAGTGACATTTATGCTGAGGCCTGAGAACCATCCGTGCAAAAAGCGAGGGGCAAGCATGCCAGCCAGAGGGTGTGGTGTCAGGGAGGCCTTGAGGGTCGGACTTGGAGAATTGAGGAGCAGGCTGTGGCTGGAGCCAGCTGAGGGAGAGGTGGGGGTTGAAGCTGAAGAGGGAGACCAGGCCGTCCTTCAAGAGCATGGTGAAGAGTGGGGATTTATTTGGACTGTCATGTCCCTAAAGTGTTTTAAGCAGAGCAAGGAAGAGATTTAATTTATGTTGAGCATGAAGAGAAATACAGCAGAGAGGCCCAGGAAAAAGGGGCTGGGGCTGGACGTCCAGTCCACAAGGGACAGGGAGAATGGTGAGACTGGGGGATTTGAGAGAGAATTCAGAGGGAGAACCAACCATGCTTGCTTTTAGGCTAACCATGGATAACTTGACCTTTTATTATTATGAAAATAATACACCCTCGTCATTTCACTGCCTTGCCCAAGAGCCCAGAGCTGGCCCATGTGTCTACACTCAGGATGGGCACTGTGCAAACTTCTCCCCCACTGGTGTGGGGCACTGTCCCCTGGCAGAGGCTGGAACCACCCCATGGTTCAACCAGAAGCAGGACATGTGATAGACATGTGTACATACACACATGCCCCAGGAAGCAGGAAACAGCCCTTACAGACCATTTCTAGGCCATGTTTAAAAGAAATCAAGGCCCATAGAAGTTGAGACTTACTCCAGGTCCCACAGCTACCATGCCCTGAGTTTGAAAACCACAAATACAGTTTTATTGCCATTGGATCAAATGTAGCAATTCCGAGCAGCATTACCTAAGAGCTATCCTTAGAGAATTTATTTTAATAAATAGCTAAGAATTTATTTATTCAAGAACCACATCAACTTTCTATTATCTGTTGATGGGCATCCGTTGTCTAGCATCTGTTACAACGCAAAGCACCCAGCCAGCTTCTGCAGTTAGGGAGAAAAAATGAGAGAAAGTCCCCAGTCCTCACAAAGCTTGGAGATTGGCAGATGGGTGGGGAGGGGGAAAGGAAAAGGAAGGGGTAAGAATATCTCCAAACCAAAGGACTGCGATGGAGTCACAGAGACACGCCACGTGCTACAGGAAAGCAAAGCAAATTGTGGGTAAACTCATGGAACGGGGTATCTGACACAGAGAATGTAGTAGATTCTTCTCAAGGGTTTAAAAATAGTTCTCAAACTCCTTCAGTTTTTTTCCTCACAAGAACACTTAGCCTATTCATTTGGACCACTCACCAATGGAAGTTTCCGTGAGGCTAAGGTAAATGTCAACCCTGGCTCATACAAATAAATGGTCCTTGATTCCAAACTGATCACATGACTCTGCTCTGTGTGTCCGTTTCTGGGTGGCCTTGCATCATAGAAGCTCTGCAAGGAAGGGGACCAGGCCTTTGGTCTTCTTTGCATCTTCTCCCTTGGTTTATAATAATGACGTAGCAAATGCCACCAAGGGCCAGTTTGCAAGGTGCTGGGCAATGAACAAGATGGACCTGGTGCCTGCTCCCGTGGAGCCTGCAGCTGGTGCTCAGCCAGCGCTCAGCTCACAGGGGATCCTGATGGAGAATACTAATTACCACGTGTAGCTTTGTGCCTCCTGGTGCCTCCAGCTGGGTGTCCTCTGTGTTTTCATTCATCTGTCCATCTACAAGCTCCACCTCCATGTATGCTTTGCCATAAACTCGTTAGGTCCCAGAGAGGTTTCTAGATTCCCACCAATGCCACTGCCCAACCTGGCCTTCCCCCTGCCTTGCCCATCTCCACAATGGCACCACCGCCATCCAACTGCACAATCCTATAAACTAGGAAGCACCCTGACTCTCCCCGTACCCTGCCACCCAGCCACCCGCCACTCTCACCACCGTGGCCATCACCATTCTGCCATCTTTTAACTCTATAACGACAGTGGCTTCCCCTCAGACCTCTCACCTATGTGCACTCTTACCTACTCTCTACACAGTGGCCAGGATGAGCTCATGGAACACAAACAAAGGTACATTTTTCTCCTTCTTATGTGCTTGCAGTGACTATCCCTTGCTCCTCAAGTAAAACTCCAACTCTCCTGGTGACCCGCAACCCTCCTTGGCACCTCTTACCTGCTCGTCTCCTCTCTGGGCCACTCACTTGGGTCAATCTCATCTCCTTGGTCTTTGGGGGTGTGCAGAGCCCCTTCCTATCCTTTGTGCCTGCTCCCTCTCCTCCAATGCTCCCCCTTGGCCCTGCTCTTTGAAGAGCTGGGAGCAGGTTCTCCCACCACCCTTTATCCCTCGCCTCCACACCACCACCTCTGACTCTCCAACCCAACATACCCCGCCGTGGCTCTGTGGCTTATCACCCAGATGACTCCCTGTAGAGCATTTATCAGACCTCTTATGGTCTCACCGCTGTAGACTGGGTTCACAATGGTGGGAACACTGTCTAACTTGTGGACCCTTGTGGCCCAACGTCTAGGACAGAGGAAACACTCGGATATTTGTTGAATTAAAACAAACAACAAAAAATAACCTTCCCAGGGCTATTTTGAGGGTGGTAGGAGTCGGGGTGTACTGTGCTGGGTACACTGTGGGTCCTGGCTACAGCTCAAGTGGCTGTAGACTTCAAGAGCTGGAAAAGCACCATCCTTTCCTCTTGGGGAAAACAAACAAACAAACAGGAGCGATAAGAGGGCAAGAAACAGGTGGACGTGCTCCGACCACACTGGGAAGAATTGATTTCCCTTTGTTTTCCTTCTTTCCTTTTTGCAATGTGTCTATTATTATAGAGCAGGAAGAGCGTGGTATAAGATGGATAGCTTCAAAGAGCAGCCCTTCTCTGTCCCCTGAGAAGTCCTCCCTTGCCTCTCTGCAATTGCTCTCCAGCAGCCACCTGTTCCAAGGCACCTTCCTCTGTCCCATCCCTGCCTCTTCTTGCCAGGAGAGCTGCATGGGGCCCCTGGCCAGGCTGTGTTCCTGCCCCCAGGAGAGTTTTGAAGTCTGGAGCTGTCATTGCCTATTTGCGCTAAGGCACTGTGTACAGCAGCAGATCACAAAGAAGAAAGAGCGACCTTATGGCAGAGCATCCATCTCCCCACAGCATCGACCCCTGAAGCAGCCATCTGTAAGCCCAGGCAGCCTGCCTCCTGGAGAGGAAGTAGGGTGCAGGCAACAGGGCACTGGAGTTGCAGGCCGAGCCCACTTCAGCTCAGCTCATGGGGACAAAGCCCTTGGGTATGCCAGGAGCCAGGCCTGGCCCTGCCATGAAGCCAGGTACAGACAGGTCCCTTAACTTTTCTATCCTTCAGTTTCCTCATCAGTAGAGTGGGTATAATAATCATTTGAAAAGAGTCTCTTTTATTTTTGAGAAAGTTCTTTTCCATCAAATGGTTTTATTTCATTGATTCGGTTGTACAATAAATAGCTGCTGAGTGCCCAGCCTGTGCCAGACACCAAGCCAGGCACAGCAGATGTGATGGTCAAAGGTAGAAGATTGGTCTTCATCAAGGTTGAAGTGTAGCAGAAGAGGAGGACATGAATCAAGTGACTCTAACAAAATGTTAAACTAGTGGTACTTGTTCTACAAAGGACAGGAACTGAGATCATGAGAACCTGTAATGGGGGATTTGAACTCCGGGTTCCCTCCGATGCTGGAGCTGACACCTGAAGAAGTAGAGGTATTCATGGAGGAGCAGAGGGAAGAATGTTCTGGGGACAGCTTGGACAAACCCTGGGTCGAGAGACAGCCCAGAGACCATGAGGGCTGGAGAGGAATCCAGTGTTTCCAGAAGGTGCAGAGTGGATGACTGGCTGGGGAAGGCACAGGAGAAGTCAGCTGGGACAAGACCTGTGGATCCTTCTTGCTGAGGTCAGGAATCCTCTCTCTCCTGAGAGCCATAGGAAGCCATTTACAGGTTTCACTGGGGTAGCATAAGACTAGATTTGAAGCGTTGCAAGTTTTACTCTGGCCGCTGTGTGGAGGACAGGTTGGAGGAGCCTGAGTGGAAGCAGTTGTCCCTGAGGGAGGTGTTTGGTAAAAGTGGTGGCAGTGGAACTGGAGATAGCATCTGGGTGACTGGCTGAACAGCAGGGTGGAGACCGTCACAAATGGCCAGGGGTGGCGGTAGGGCTGGGGGCAGGGATTGCCCTCCCCACTCTAAATATGAAATAATCAAGCCTCAGAAAGGGTGAGCAGGCCCCACAAAGAGCCAGTGATGGATCCAGGAGTCATGTTCAAGCCCCATGGCTCAGCGGTTCCATCCCCAGGAGACCAGGGTCAGAAGTAACGATTCAGGGGAGTGAAGCCCAGCCCCTGAGGCCCACACAGGCTTATTTCCTAAGACCATTGCAGCTGAAGGTGACAAGCAGACCCCTCAGCACAGGTTACATCCTCAGCCACAGCCCCGAGATGCTGTAGTGGCCGGGAAGGCACCAAGCTGGAGGGCCACGTGGAGTTAGAAGTGAAGCGCATGAGCTTTGGCAGCACACAGACTGAACTGTCCTGGATGTGACAATTTCTCAGTGACGTTGTGTTAACTTACCAGTATGTGGAGACAACAAAACACACACTGGCTTTTAGTCAGCTTGATGGTTTTTGCATTCTCCACGGACAATGTGTCTCTTGTTGCCAGGACCTAGAGCAGGTGGTACCCCTCACCCTGCCCACCGCTGTGCCCCAATCTCTCTCCCAACTTCCAGCTGTCAGGAGCCAACATCCTGTCACCCACTGAAACCTTCTAGAAGGGAGAGTAGCTTGCCATGACTTTCTGGGGACACTGAGGTGATACAGTCAACGTGTTCATTTATTCAACAGGTATTCATGAAGCCCCCTTGAGTTGGAATCAGCACACCTGTCAAAACAGGTGTGTGTTAGATGTGACACTACCCTTCAGAGAGCCCTGGGCATTCATTCTCTCATTCACGTTATTTAGCCAATGTCATTTTAGTTCAGCACCTACTGTATGCCAGACCGTGTGCTGGGCAGGGGATACTGTGGCCCTCTCCATCAGGTTATCTGACTAGGCGTGGCCAGGCTTCCTAGAGGAGATGGTACTTCAGTGGAAAATAACTGGATGGAGGAGGGAAGGGTGTGTTTAGGACTGAGGGGTCAAGGTGGGTAACACTGCCGAGGTCTGAAACAACTAGAGGTCCAGGGGGTGCCAAGTACTTTGATGTGGAATGAAGGGTCCCCATGAGGCAGGGGCAGATGGCTGAAGGCCTTGAGTGCTATGTTAATGAACAGCCATGGGAGAGCCACTGAAGGATTTGGGGTGGGTTAAAAAAGGGGTAGCAAATGGGGACAATTGTCACCAGAGATCTGGCCACAGCTTGGGGAATGAAGTGGAATCCATGAGACCAGAGACACCAAGACCAGACAGGAAACTGTTAGGAGGCTAAACAGAGGCCAGGGAATGGAGGGGAAAATGGACTCAAAAGATATCAGGAAGGCGAGATCTATAAGAGGTGGCATAAGTTAGCTATCAACAGAAAATGCTGAACACCAAACCACTCCAAACTCAGTGACTTTAAACAACAGTTGCTTATTATGGATCTCTGGATCCGCTGGGCATTGGCTGATCTCGGTTGGCTCTGCTGTGCTGGCTGGGCGGGAGCTGCTTCTGCATCGACAGTTGGCTGGTCTCAGCCTTGTTTGACTGCTCTGAATACCTGACCCTCCTCCTGGGACCAGAGGCCAATCTGGCATAACCTTGTAGCAACCGGGCCAGAGGCAGAAGAGAACAAGCCCCGTCAGGCAAGTGCTTTATAAACCTGCAGTTACGCCAACATACCATTCATGAAGTCACATGGCTGGACCCAAGAGGAAGAACAGCAAGTCACACGGCAAGGGGTATGGATAGTGTGTGTGTGTGTAAAGAATCGGGGACGGTGATGCAATTCTCTGCTCTAAATGAGAGATTGAAACAGGAAAGTAAAAAAGGACAAGGAGTTCATAGGGATTTGGGGGCCAAGAATGTGATGCTTACCAGTTCACCTGCCCCAAAAGCCTGACTGCTCCAAAGACCCCACAGCCACACTTAGTGGGGTCACCCTCCAGAACTGAACCTGGGGCAGGGGACCTCAGCTCTGATGCCTGTGCAGCCCTGCTCATCATGTTCTGGGGAAGAGCCCACCCCAGTCCCCTGTGCCCCATCTAGCCCTGCCTTGATCTTGCCACTAGCCCTGGCCTGGTTGGGTCCCTGGAGACAGGTGTTTGCTTCTCACCCAGCCTGTATTGGTGGCACATTCCAGAGGCCTGTTTTCCTGTGTAGGGAGAAACAGTCACTCAACTGCTTCTGATCCTACAAACAAAGGATGGTGGAAAGAAGTATGTGTCTGGGGGAAGGAGAAACCACACCTCTGCCCTCCAGATCCTGCTTCCCCTCTGCGCCCACCTCCTCCTCTCTTGCTGCCCCTCCAGCCCACCTACCTTGATTTCTCCAACTGCAGAATAAATGGGAAGGAGAATTAATTTCCCCAGAAGGCAACCCTGGGTGGAAGGAAACAGAAATAGCCTTGCCGGCCCAACTAGGTGTCCTGGGGGAAGTCATCTCCCTCTGGGGATCTGTTTTCACACCTATGAAACAGTAATACTGGTTCAGGGACAGAGTGTTCACTAAGTGTCCCGCTATCTTACGTGCTTTGCAAACATCAACTCATTTCCTGATCATAACACTATCCCAAGCATCATCATTTTAAAGAGGGGAGCCTGGGATCCAGAGAAGGCTAGCCATTTCCCCAAGGACACACAGCTAGGGAATGACAGAGTCATTCCAGCACCGGAGTCCACATGTAACCACCCATATTATGGCGCTGCTTGTTTTCCTGTTCCCTGCAGATGTCTGCAAGTCCAGCTACCCCTCTTGGAGTCATGCCTGTCCTGAGTCCTTGTCTCCTTTGGGTGTTGTGGGTTAAATTATGTCCCCCTAAAATGAAATCTTCAGGTCTTAACCCCTGGTACCTGTGGATGTGGCCTTACTTGGAAGTAAGGCCTTTGCGGAAGTTCTCTGTTAGACGAAGTCATGCTCTGAGGATGGGCCTTGACTGACAGCAGAGATTTGGAGACAGACACACGGGGACACAGAAAAGGAGATAAGCCTGAAAACAGAGGTGGAAATCAGAGTGGCTCATCTCCAAGCCAAGGAATGGCAAGGATCGCCGGTGAACACCAGCAGACAGGAGGAACCAGGAGGGACTCCTTGGCAGAGCCTTAGAAAGAGGTTGCCCTCGGATGCTCTGTGAGAGAATAAATGCTCACCATCTGAGCCACCCCGATTGTGGTCATTTGTTACAGCAGCCACAGGAAACCAACGTGATGGGGCAAGAAAATCTTGAAGACTCCAAGAGGGGGGCAGCTCTGGAAAACAGGTCCAAGCCAGCATCCTACTGTCCCCACCCAGTTCCCCTCTCTGGTCCTCCATGGCCTTGAAACCACTCAAGCAGGCTGACATACTGTCCCACACAGTTCAGGTCCTAAAATGCAAACTCTGGGCTTGGGATGGCTGAGGAGAGGATCATCAGTGGATGTGGAGCCTGAACAGAGAGCTGGTTGGGCGTCAGAGATCTTGAACTTCATGGGGCTGAGAGTTGGGCTTTGGGAGCTTTGGGGTGGGGGAGGGCTTAGAATTTTAAGTGGCTATATCCCTAATTCCTGGTCCCTTGTTCCCTGGGCACTCTGAGCTGACAAGCTGCTCATGGCCTCCCTAGGGTGCATGAGCTATGTGACATGCTTGCAAGGGCTCTGGACGTGGAGTCCAATCCCAGCACTGTCCCTTCTTGGCTGAGATTTCACGTCAGCCGCTGCATCTCTGTCTCAGTCCCCAACCTCTAATCATACCCCACGCTAGGCAACGGTGAGGATGAATCAGAACTCAGGTAACGCATGTGGAAGGGCCTCAGGGAGTCTCGGGGTGGAAGGAGGTGCCTTCTCCCGGTTGTCACCCTCCTGGGGCTCAGCTCACTTTCCGGAGCTCTACCAGAGCCTGGCTCATGGTGGGTCAGTGGAAGACCTGAGCGGAAGTGAGCTTTGCCTGGTGCCTTGCTCAGTCCTCTGGGAACAAGGGCAGCTTCTGTTGTCCAACTCGTACTTTTTTACTTCGTCTCTGACAGTCTTGCTTCTCTCTGCTCTCACATCCCAGGAGGTGCTGAGAGGTAATCTAGGCAAAAGGGTCAACTCCAAGAAGGTCCCCCAGGCCCTCCCTCCACACTGCTCTCCAGAGTTCTGCCAGGACTTCCCTCACAGATGGCTGGCACCTACAAAGACAAACAAGACTTAAGGCACCAGCGCCCACGTCTAATGAAGGTCAGCTGTGTTGGTGGGGGGTTACTTGAAACTGAGGTAGGAATCCTCAGGTTGGCTACCTAATGGTGGAATCATTTGTTTGTGGGCTTCTAGCTACAATCACACCTCATCTGTCACCCCAGGGGGGAGTTCTTGAACCCTTTGTACCACCTCTGCTCCTATCCCCCAGCATCCACCCACTATCCCTAGTGTACCCTCAGACTCCATCCTCTAGGTAGAGAATTCTGAAAAAGCATGGCTCCTCTGTCCTGGATACAGCCTGGAATACGGTGAAGGAGGCAGGATAGGGAGGTAGAGTCACATAGACCAGGGTTTTTGAATCTTGGTTCTTTTACTTGCTGTGTGCTCTTGGACAAGTCACCTCACCTCTCTGAGGTCATTTGTAAAGTAAGTATAGCACGTACCTTCTGGTGTTTGGTATAGAACAAGTGGGAATGGAATGCCTGGCACACAATGACTTCAATAAAAGGCCAAAACAATAGAATGGACCCTATCTATGGTTGGAATCATACCCTGTGAGTTCAAATCTCTTCTGTGCCATTTCTTAGCTGTGTATTGTAAACAAGCCACTCTCTCTCTGAACTGCAATTCTCTATAAACGTGGGATGACACCCCTCTTCTTGTTTTTAATAACAGTTAAATGAGATGTGTAAGCAGCAGTCATTGGCCCCCTCCTGTACCTCTGGGGCATCTGTCTTCTCAACTTTGAACACTTTGACTTCAGACTTCAAATTCAGGTTTTGTAGTTCCACCTGTATGGCCACTTGCCTTCAGATCTGCTTGTCCTTGGTCATGATAAGCCCCTGGACAGACTTCCAGGAACTCCACCTAAAAGCCTAAAAATTCCCTTTTCAATTTTGGCATGACTGGGGCAGCCAGCCAGGGTTAGGACTCTAGGGCTGGGCAAGTGTGGCCCAAGCAGGACCACCTCCTTGGCCACATCATGGCCTCTTGGGGGACAATGGACTGACAGCTTGTATCACTTGGCTCAAAAATGGACTTGCAGGGGAATCGGGAGATCAGGAGCGGGGGAGACCCTGAGAGCCCCACAGGGTGAGAATCCCCTGAGGCAGACCTGTGTGCCCCAGGGCGGGGCCTTTGTCCTCCTATCCACTGGGCAGGAGTTAGCAGGGGCTGCTAAGTGACCTCTGCTTCTTCCTGTGCTCTGAGAGGGGGACAGCACCAGCAGTATGTACGCAAGGGGTGATTGTCATGGTTACGCTCTGACAAAACAAAGGTCTCTGCTTCCTGCAGGCCACCTCAACAGCCATCGCAATGTGGGCATTGATCAGGCCAGCTGGCAGGGCAGCAGCCCGGGCTTGGGCTCTGGGGCCCTGCCCTCGGTGGCCCCTCCAGCAGTCCTGGGCGCGGGGAAGCGGCACATCTGTGCAGAGCGGGGCCAGAACACATGTTGCTTCTGGGGCAAGGTAAGGGGAGGACGGCTGGGCTCTGGGCTGTCCTGACGCCTGAGGACGCGCGTGAGTGTACAGCGGGGAGTTTGTGCGCCTCGTGTCCAAGTGTGTACACCGCGCGCACCACGGGGAGGGGCTGGGGATGCTCCAGCTACAAGTGAGAGAAGGCGACCACATGTTGCGCGCTCTCTCTCCTTCCCTCCCTCGCTCTCTCTCTTTGCTCCCCCTTCTCTCGCTCCCTCTTGTCCTGGTGTCTGTTTCTCTGTTTTCTCTGTGAGTCTGTCTGCATCTCTCCCTGTCTCTCTCTCTGTCTCTCTCTCTCTCCTGTCTCGACCTCCCTACTCCTCCCTCTCTCAGCCTCCCTTCCTGCCACCTGTTTCCATCCTCTCCCTGTCCCCATCACCTCCACTCCGTCCTCTAGGGCCCTGGGGGCGCTCAGGAGCTCTGTGGGCTGCCCACCCCGGCTGCCAGGCTCCTGCCCGCTGCCCTCCGGGGCGGGAGGGACTGTCTCGGAGCCTTTGGCTGAGCGCACTCTTCTCTGAGCCCCGCATCCCCAGGCACCTGCACGGTAAGGAGGCTCCGCACAGACAGGGGACAGACAGGGGTCCGCGGCGGTGGGAAGTGGCCGGGGAGGGGGACTTGGCGCTGGGGCGCCTTGTGGTGTCTGCCAACATCAAGCCGGGCTGGAAGTCCCGTCATAACGTCCCTGCGGCAGCCCCAACAGTTCCATCCTAGGGCTCCTGCCTGCCGACGCAGGACCAGACGCGGGAGGGGGCGGCGGCCAGAACCTTCCCTCCCCTCCTCCTCCACTCTGGAGAGCAGCGGGCACCTTCCTGCTGGTCCCGCTCCTGGCCTGCCCGCCCCCACCACGCAAACACCCTCCCCCCTGTGACTTAGCGGACAAGGCCCCTCCTCTCTTTCTCTGCTGGGACATAAGCCTGTTCCCTGAGTTCACCTGTCTGAACCCAGCCAGGTCAGGGTAACCTGGCAGAGGCCAAGGGGCACCGGGTGAGCTGCAGTCTTACCCTGTCCCAGACCTCAAGGGCACAAGGCTCCTGTGTTTGGCAGAGTTGGGGGTGAGGGCTGAGCACACACGTGTGTGCGTGTAGATGTGTGCTTGAGAGGTATATGGGGGCGTGGGGGGGTCTCTAGAGGTAGTGACATATGGAGCAGGTGGTAGGGGGCTGAGGTGCATGGATAGAAACACTTGCTTGTTTGGAAATGCATGCGTGGGATACCGGTGACCTACCGACGGGCTTGCAGAGTGTTGGGGGTATGCATGTGTGTGCATGTGTGTGCTATGTGTGTACGTGCGTGCACCTGTGCAGAAGATTGCGGGTTGAAACTGACCCCAGGGCTGCCGGGTGAGGCCTGACATGTGACTGCAGTGTCACCCAGCCTTGGCTTGCCTCCATGTCCGGGGACAGTGCTTTGGCCATTTCTAATCCTGTTCAAGTGATGGTCCAGGGCCCAAGCTGGGGGACATTGTGCCCTTGGGGTCGACCTGTAGACCCCACTGCTTTTCTGGCACGAAGGACCAAGGTTCCTGGCCTGGGGATGGATTGGGCTCTGAGACTCCCCAGCCCTAGCTGCAGGAGCTGAGAAGCTCAGGGTCCGTGGCCTCACAGAATATGTGACAACCAGCCCAGACCTGGGCCATGTAAAGCTCTCAGAGGTTCTTCAGCCATCAGCTACCAGGCAGTTGGCAAACCTACCAACAGGGAGACTTACCAGGACGATGACACAAGTGCCCTGCTCAGAGAGACTGGGATGCCCACTCAGAGCTCCCCAACTAGACTGGCCACCCCTTGGGCCCAGGAACAAATCTCTGGTCCTCCCTGGCCCCTCACTGCTGCTCTCTCCCAGAGCACCTTCCCCGGCTGGCTGACTTCTTGTGACCATTAATACTGGCTGTGGTTCTGTGCAGGCCACCTGCTTGGGGAGAAGGGACATGCTGGGGAGGAGGATCACTGGACAAGGCTCCCAAGAGCTCAGGGCAGGAGCCTGGCCTTGGGCTCTAGCTCAGCCCCTCCCTCTGACTCCCTTTAACTCAGCCTCCAGTAACCCCAGGCCTCGCTGGGCTGACGTGGTTTCTCTGGTCTCATCCCTGCTCCAGCCAGACTGGGAAAGCTTGTGGGCGTTGTCAACAGACATTCCTGGGGGGCTGAGAACAGCCCAGGGGTCAGTGAGCTGAGCATGACTCCAGGTCCCCAGGGGTGCCCAGAGCCTCTCGTCCCATTGCCTCCCTGTAAGTGAATGTGACTGCTCAGGGGACCCAGCCAGGGCAGTGTCCCTACCCAGGGCTCTCCTGGGCACTTGCCCAGCAGCAGAGCTGACACGCAAAACCCTCTGGGTCCTTGGATTCCTCAGGAAGAGGAGATTAAGATCAGGGTGCTCAGTGTGGAGCTGAGAGGGCTTCCCGGAGGAGGCGGTGTTAGCGTGGGGACTTGGAGGAAGAAATAGATGGCTGTGGCCATGTGGATGGGCAGAGAGGAGCCAGAAGGGCTGGAGTGTGAGCACAGGAAGGGTCGGCAGGGACAAGAGGTCTTGGTCAGCAGGTGTTCATCAAGGCAGTTGGAACGGAGAGACAGGCTAGGATGGGAACAGGGGAGGAGTGAACACCATGTGGTCACTGGGTGCCACTTGATGCCAGGCGCTGGGCAGGGTGTGTGGTCTGCCCTCGAGGAGTTTGCAATCTCACCTGGGGCAGGACAATAATCAGGTTCCCAAGCTCATGCCAGCCAGTGCCCATGAGAAGGGCTATTAGATTTGAGATCCAAGAGGTGAGTGCCAAGGCCCCAAGATGGTCTGGGGCATAAAGGTGTGGGCCACACCAGAGGGACACATTCACCAAATCACCTGCCCATGCACTGGGGCAGGGCGAGGGAGACCACCTTGGGCGGGAGTGGAGTTGGCAGAGGAGGAAGTCGTGGGACAGACCCTGGAGTCCTGTCTCTTATCTGTCTCACTGCAGTGCTGGCCCTGAGGACGCACTTGTGAAAGCGACCAAGAATGCACAGCTGGACAGCACCAGAACCTAGTGTGTCCCTTGCTTTGTGCCACCCCTTCCCATGGTGTTTAATTTAATCCCCAATCTACAGATGACGAAGGGCTCCTGGACATTGCCAAGAGCTAGGTTTAAGGGCACAGAGAGAATGGCAGAGCCCTTTCACCAGGGATGAGTCTAGACGTGCTGAAGACTTGCCCAGCATTCCCTGCACACGTGCCACAGGCTGGTGCACCGGGGAGTACAAATGGGAAGGGCCCTTGAGCCTCCCCTAGAGGAGACAGGAGCACCCCTCCAGTGCAGAGCACAGCTAAGTGATGCTCTGTCCCAGGGCCTCAGAGAACTGATCAAGACAGGCTCCAGGGAGGAGGCGGGACTTGAAAGGTCACAACAGGATAGGTAGGCCTCGGAGCACAGGACTGATTACAGGGCGGCCTCGGCCAGGGTGAAGGTGGGACTGGACTGCGAGGGTGGGCTGGGGGTGGAGTGTGGCTCCAGTGAAGGCTCCTGAGGTCCTGGAGCAGGGAAGCCATCGGCACCCCAGGAAGACAAATTAAGGAGCCTGAGGAACTTCAGCTCTTGAAACTTCCCTGGAGCCTGAGGTGATCTAGAGGGACCCCAGTCCCATCTCCCATCTGAAAACCCTCTGCTGGAGTCTGGGCTGTGGTAACAGTAAAAAGCTCTTCCCCACTTCCTACTGCCACACTGGGATCACCAGCCAAGAGGCTCCTTACATGGGACCACTATAGAGACAGTGACAGGCACAGGACCAGATCAGTCACCTGGAGCACATGGTGCCAGAAAAGCCTAGAATGGGGCCATGGCTGGGAGCAGCTGCAGGGCAGGGGTAGGTCCACTTGTTCACCCATGTACCCTCCATCCTTGCTCAGCCCCAGTGCAGGGGTCTGCCTAGCCCATAGCAGAGACCACATAGATAGATGGGAGGCGGTAGGCTTTTTAAGTAGTCCCCAGAACAGAAGAACGTTAATAAACTGGCCACTTACAAAAGTGGTTGCTGCATAAATATCTGCTCAAGGCCAGTGCCAGTCCCAGCCCATCACTCGACATGGATGTCCATTGCCTTCTTTGTGAATCAAAGCCAAAGAACTGCATGGTGGGACTGAAATCTTGGGAAAGTTGTGGGATTTAATGAGGCCAAGCAAAGGGGACATTGGAGGGTTCTGATCCCACTCAGTGTCTCAGCTCAATGAGCACCTGGCAGGCCAATCAATGATAGAAGAAGAGGAACTTGGCTACAATGAGTTCGTACTAGGAAACTTGGATCTCTATGCTGTAATGGTGACATAAGAAATGAAAAGTCGATCTTGCCACCATATAATTTGGTTCAAAAAAAATCAGCCCCTTCAACCCATTCAATACTCAGTTTGTTCTTTGTTCATTGAAAGTTTTTGCCCATGATTATTATTGCAATCTTATCCTGGTCCTATGGAAGAGTCTATCCTCATGTCTTTAGTTTTCATGTTTCAAAATAAAATCCCAGTTGAAAGCTTTTCTTCCCCATGTCCTGTAAAGTTGTTCCTGTCTGATCCTGCGGCTCTACCTGACGTGCCCTTTCCCACACTAGTTATTGGAGGCAAACTTCCACTCAGTCAGGGGGTGAATATTTGTGGCTTATGAGTGAGTGAGTGAGTGAGTGACCGGAGCCCCTACAGCCTCCCTTGCTTCTGCATTGCCGACCTTACCTCAGGCCATCGATTCATTTCTTCAACATTTAATGAGCATCTGCCAATCCTCAGGTGCTCTCCTAAGCTCTGGGGATGAAATCATTGATAAACTATCCAAAAGTCTCCACCTTTGGGCAGCTTGTATGCTAGTGGATCCCTGGCCAATCTCCCCTTCCTCCACCTCTTGCTCTCCTCCCAGTGGCTTCTGGGACCGTCATCTCACCTCAGAGAACCGAACATGAGCGACTCTGCTAGCCAAGCTTGATTCAGCTGCAGTGACAATAGCAGCATCATTCCAGCCTGTGCTGCATGTGCCAGCAGGTCCCCCACGTCATCTTGTAACCCCATCACTCTAGATCCAGGCTAACAGAGGCTCCTGGTGGTCACGGGCCTCCTGGTCACTGGCAGGAAACAGGACAAGGCCAAGAACACCTGCCTTTAAAGCTTCCACACATTTCAGTGGCTGAAGTAAGACACCCATAAGGCCTTCAAGGGGAAAAGTGACACGCAGCCTGCTGTATGCTCAGAGGAGAATCTGGGAGATCTATCCGACAGCACGGTAATTACATGCAGGCCTACTCAAGAGAGGGGCATCAAAGCCCGTATCAGAATATTAACAGGAAATAGAAAAGTCATCTTGGGTTATGTCCCTGCCGTGATCTTAGCCTCCAGTTTGGTCCACCAAGACTCGGTTCCAACCAGCAAATCAGAATCCCTTGTGGTCTGCCTCTCCCAAGCTGCAGCTTAACAAAGTGGCAGGTTAGTTTTAACAGAGAAAGTTCTAGCCTAAGAGCTCCGATCCCTTTGCTTCCCCTCCCCTCTGAGCCCCAATCTCCTGGTCCTTAAAATGGGGATGACTTCTTTATCTGGCGTCTACTCTTGGGCTCTAATTCATTCATGGATGAAAGTGCTTCGGTCGCAAGTAGCTCTGTACAAGAACTGGGTGCTCATTTTTCTTACCTTGTGACGCAGTAGTGGCTTCAAAAGCATTAAATTCGATCATTTTCAGTTCTTTGAACTCTTGACTTAGATGTCGTGTTTCTTTTTTTTTTTTTTTTTTGGTACTGAGGATTGAACTCAGGGGCACTTGACCACTGAGCCACATCCCCAGCCCTATTTTGTGTTTTATGTAGAGACAGGGTCTCACTGAGTTGCTTAGCGCCTCGCCATTGCTGAGGCTGGCTTTGAGATGTCGTGTTTCTAAGAGTCCTCACAAGCCTTCTGGGAGGCCTGGCTTGACCAGCTTTGTGCCCAGCCCATCGAACTCCACTCAGGACAAAGCCGCCCACGCCCCTGTACGTCAGCCAGGCCTGCCACATTCGTGGTGTGGTGCTGTGTGACAGGCTTCACGGCCGTGCCCATGTCATTCACTGGCACAAAGTGGAGCCTGGCCTTAAGCCTAACTCTGCTGGGACTCTGGGGCCTGAGCAGGTGGCTTCTGCTGCAGCCTCTCCCTCTCAGCATACTGGTCCCCACTTGCTTTAGTCTCCATTGCTGACCCATTTACACCTGGGCCTCTCAAAGACAGGACTTTTCTCTTGCTCAAGGGAATAAGGGATAGCGTTGCTGTGTTGTGATGGTAAATGCAGACGCACCAGAATGATACTGGCAGCCTTCAACCCCCAGACCATCTTTCTTAACCTCTCTTGTGTCCACTCAGATTATCCATGCAAAATAAAAATAAAAATTTTGCTCATATGATCCTGAGGAATCAGCGTGATATCTACAGAAATTGCTTAGCGCAAAACCTGACTCAATGACAGTCTGCTCAAAATATTGGGAGTCTCCCAGTCATCATGTGTACCCCCTTAACCCAGTTGGCAGAGGGAATTCTGCACTGAAGGCAGCTTCTCTGGGGTCTCTCATTTCTGAGTATTCTTTGGCTGGCTCTGACCAGCAAGGGACACTGCAACCCCTGTCTGAGCTTGTCCTTTAGGACCATACACCATGACACCCATTTTGAGGTTCCTCGTGTGTCCACCATGTTCCATTCGCCTCTTTGTTCAGAACATTTCCCAGTGGGAGTCGCCCCTCATGGGCTCATTCTGAGGGAGAGTACCCGTGTTATTGGCCACTTCTGCTGGACACTCCCACCCCTGTACCCCTCTTGCAAGATACAGTGAAAAAACAGGGATGAGGAGATGCAGAAGCCTGGGGGTCACCCCCACTAGTTTCAAGGGGAGCACCTCTAGCTCATAGGTATACTGACTGGGCCTTGGCGCCTGCACTGGATGAAGGGAGCAGGCAACAGATGACATGGTCACAGCCCAGGTTGTGAGGCCAGACTGCTTGTATCCAAATCCAGCCTCTATTACCACCTGGCTGTGTGGCCCTGGGATTTTCCTAATCTCTCTGAGTCTCAGTTTTCTCCCCTATAAAGTGGGGATCTGCCCTAGATGGTCTTAGTGGGAATTAAATGAGATATTATGCTTGGTCCTTCAGAACAGCGCCCCTCTGAGGATAGACAAGGTAGTCAACATGCAGCCCAGTTGAGGAGCTGGGGAGTGGCCTGTGGCTGTGTTCTCACAGTGTGTCTCCAGCACGCCCTTGGACCCTGGGCTGTTGACTTGGAGTCAGGGGTGCTGTGGGATTCATCTTCCAGATGCACCACCCCTGGTCATTAGGTAAAGATGTCAAGGCCCCAGGCACAGCTGGGGAGTCATCCTCTCCCGGTCACTCATTCTGCAAATAAAACTTGAGGGGGCAACAGAGCCTGGAGTTTAAAAGCTCCATCTCCGAGTCCACTTGTGAGGTATCATCTTGGGCAAGGGATGGAACCTCACTAAGCCTCAGTTTCCCCATCTGCAAAATGGGAGTAATAGTCATCCGTACTTCACAGAGCTGTCCTAAGGGCTGCCTGAACTAATTCATGAAGATTTAGGACAACTGGCATATAATAATTGCTTAATATATGTTAGCTAGTTTGGGGGTGGGGTTATTTTGTTTTGTTTCCGTGGTTTCAGGTACTGTTCAAGGAACAAGGATGGTTTTGGTCTGTAACTGCCCTTGGGGCTCACACTCTCAGGAGTGCTAGGCACAGGCAGACACTAACCCAGTAACACACCAATCTCTATGCCCCTCTCGCTGTGCTGTGGCCAGGCCTGAGAGCCACAGGGGCATGGCAATATGTAAGACAGCAGGGTCCCAATCTGGAGTCCACATAGAATGGTTGGCAGAGCTGGAAGGCCTGGGGACTTTAATTCCCTGTCCAGAGCCCTTTGCCACCCACATGGCCTCTCTGTGCCATATGAGGGGACAGCATGTGTGGGGAAACAGTCTCACAGCTTGGCACAAATGGACCTGAGACCTAGAAGGAAGCTAAGGCAATGACCATATTCTTCTGCTAACACCGAGCCGGGGCCCTGGGATGCCTGGATGCAGATATGAAGGCTGTGGACAGCCACTGCCACTCTGGGGAGATGCCAAAAACCCAAGTGCCCAGATACCATGTAAGTGGATAGAAGAGGAAGACAAGGAGGGCATCCCAAAGAGATGGGGCAAATGAAGCAGCAGCCAGTGGTCACTGAGGACCAGACACAGAGGCCAGCGTCTCATAAGCAGCATCTTACCTGCAAACCCCACAATAATCTAGCAAAAAAAGCCATCCTTTTACCTGCCCATTACACAGAGGGTGAAACTGAGGTTCAGGGGCATTCCCAGCACTAGAAAAGAAAGAGAAATGCAGGTTCCAGGAGTAGAAATTAGCTTCCTCATCTGCCATTTCCCAACATGGGGGCTTTAGAGGAGGACACAGGTGAAAAGTCACTCTTCACTTCCCTAGGCACCCCAGTGTACGGGGGCAACTCTAGCGGCTATTCCAGAATAGCCTCTGCCCCCTCACCCCATGAGCTCCCACACAGGCAGGGATGGGCTAGAGATAGGAACCAGGCTGGAAGCCACAGAGCGACTCCATCAGCAACTTTCAAGAGGCTGCAGGGGTGCTGGCCGCTCAGCAGGTGAGCTCGCCTTTAAACGCCCCCTAGAAAGGTGAAGTAATCAGAATTCACATAAGTGGAATCCAATTTTCCCAGTGACCTGTGGGATCATTTCTGAGAGGCCTCCAATGAACAGAGGCTTTGGAGCTGGAGCTTCAGGGGGCCCCCAGGGGACAGGCATCCCTCCTGCCACCTGCCTGCACCCTTAATCTGCCCCTCCCCAATCTATAAACAAGAAGCCCTTCCGAAGGTCCTCGTGTTTTCACTGGGGTTTTCCCACTCAAGTGTGCCTATTTCTAGAGCAGGTCCCCATGCAGCTTTTAGCTAGAAACCTCCAAAACCAGGGGCAGCTTGGGCCCCGACCTCCTTGGGGCTGAATGTCCTGGACATCTGCACTGGCCAGACTCCAGGTCTCTCAAGCAATGTGGGGACACTAAACATGAAGGCACCTGGGCATTTTCTGTCCTGACTATTCCTCCAGCCCCACTTCCACTACAGCCACCTCTGGGAAGGAATCCTACAGGTTGGGACTGAAATGGAAGGATTGTCCCACTATTAGATTCTTTAAATGAACCCATAGCTGAAGCCTGTTCCCACCCCCTGACACATTCCATACCATTCATTCATCTGCTCATTCAATAATTCAACAAATAGGGCACCTGCCATCCATTTATTGTTGAGCATCAGTGACTCTGGGGAGACAGGGTTCTTGCCGTGAATTCTAGAGGTGGGCAGGTGGGAAACAGGACACAGGCCTGAGGGCAAGGGCCATGTCCATCTTTCTCCCTTAGCCCAGGCCCTGCATGGTGTCTGGCACACAGCTGGAACTTCACGCTCCAGACACATCTGCTGACTGGTCTCCCCACACATGGGTCATGAGAGGTGCCACTCCGCTAGTGGGGAATCACCTATGGAGTGCAGGACCCTGAGAAGGTTTCACAGAGCAGGTGGCCTTTGAGCTGGGCCTTAAAAGATGATGGGATTTCCCCCAGGGGAGAGCCGAGTGGTGGGGGAGCCCTCCCTACAAAGCCAGCAGCATCAGAAGAGGTGGTTTAGAGGACGAGCAAGAGGTCTTGATGGACTGGAACATGGGATAAGCAGGTGGGGTAGGGGTCAGATCTTGCATTTATTACCCACATTGGCTGGATGTGGGCCTGGGGTGGGGAAGTTTAGAGCAAGAGGACCAGAATGTGAGGGCCCCAGGATTCTAGAAGTTTAGAACAATCAGACCAGATCCAGAGAACCCACAACTCCGCTCTACCTCAATGGGAGTGTTGGTGTTAGTGTCTGGGTGGGGCTCGGGCTCCCAGTGGGACTATGAAATCATGGAATTCCTAGAGGGGTTGGAGATGGGGAGAAGGACAGGACCCCCAGCCTGAGGTAAGTGGGTGCTCCACCTGCCCACCAATCAGACTTGCATGGTGGACTCAGTCTATGTCTTACCCAGGCCTGGCTGAACCCACTCAGCCAGGGGACCCCAACTCTTTGGAGCATGATCTGTGGAGATCTGGCCAGGATGAGGGGGAGAGCCTTCTAAAATGACTTCCAGGCGGAGGGAGCAGAGGCACCATGTTGCACGTGGGCAGTGGCAGATTGGAGGTGCAGGACATGGGCAGATTTCAGCTCCAAGATCAGAGCCAGAGTCCAACGGGTCACTGAGGTCAACTTTTGGGCTCTGCAGGCCCAGAGAAGCTGAGTTTGCTCAAGGCCACACAATATGTAAAGAGCACAGTGCAGCAGAAAAAATGGATCAATTACTCTGGAAGTGGCTATATTGGACCCTAATCCCAAGCAGAACTCCAGAGAATGGGACCTAGCCACCACCCCCAGCAAGTTTCTGCCTTTCCAGTCTCTTTCTGAAAAGCAGATACCCCCTGGTCACAACACCCTTCTCTTTGACCCCAAGAACCCTGACACAGGCCTTTCCCACCCCCGTCATGATGGCTGCCCTCCCTGTTCCTCCCACACATCCTCACCTCCGTGTGCTCAGCACAGGCTGTGGAGCAGCCTGGGAAGCAAAGGATCAGACTTTGGAGGCAGGGGAGTTCCCATCTGGCTTGGCCACTGGCCAGCCGTGTAACACCGGGTCTGACTTCCTGTAAAATGGGGTAGGTGGGAGCACCGGCAGTGACCATCACAAGGACTCGGCAAGGGCCCCTCTTAGTGTGCCTCCTCTGAATTACGCCCTGCAGGAAGCTGGGACTTAGGGCAAGAGAGGCATGGCCCGTGCTCTCAGGACTCACAGCCCTGAGGGCGGACAAGCCATGGCAGAGCGGGTCACAGCACTTGGAGAAATGGAACCTGGTAGACAAGGGCCCACAGCTGTGGAAGCCTCAGCGCGGGGCATCGGGTGGGCGGGTCACTGAGGAGAGCTCCGTGGAGGAGGCGACTGCGGAACTGGGCCTGGCACAGCAGCAGGACCTTGAAAGGCAGAGGAGGCAGCAATGCTCACCCCAGGAAAGGCTCCCTGGTGGGAGAGAATCTGGTCTATTCAGGGCAAGAAGGCCGGAGTGTTTGGAGGAAACTGAACACACAGGACATAACAGGAAGTGGCTCTGGACAGAGATGGGGACCCCTTGGGAAGAACCTGAAGGGCCACGCTAGGAGTTTGGCTCGCCCTTTTGGCTTTCATTGCTTTTGTCCAATGTAAATGAAAAGGAGAAGAGGCTAGGATGTTGGGACACTGTGGTTTAAGGATGAGTGAGCAGTTGTGAGGTAGAGCAGCCACTGACAGGGCCTGAAGTCTAGGGCATGAGATGGAAATGAAACAAAGGTTACTGACGTGCAGGGACCAGGGAAAAGCGCCCAGGAAGCAGATGCACTGTTCCTGCAGCCAACAGGCACTGGGGCTCCCAGGAGGTGTGTCAGGGGGACAGAAGAGAAATGATCTTATCTGGAACAGCAACTAGGACCAAGAAGGGCACCTGCCAGACCCCAAGGTGTGACAGGAATCAGCAGCACTTCCTGGAGATGATGCAGGGAAGATGGACCTGGGCAAGGATGGAGAGAGTCTCAGACAGGCACAGAGCACAGGGAGTCTGCTGGCTATGGACAGAGCAGTGGCTGCAGGAGAAGGAGATTTGGCAAGACAAGCAATGCCAGGGGCTGGCACGGGGGCCCAGAGGGCAGAGCATCCCATGGACTGATGGTCTGTTACTAGATGGGCAGGACCTATGTGCAGGTGGGGCAGGTAGACCTGGAGCCCCGACCGAGGAACACTGGAAAGAGCCAAATGAAGCCAGGCACAGTGGCTGTAATCCCAGCACTTAGGGAGGCTGAGGCAGGAGGATCGCGAGTTCAAAGCCAGCCTCAGCAACGGCGAGGCGCTAAGCAACTCAGTGAGACCCTGTCTCTACATAAAACACAAAATAGGGCTGGGGATGTGGCTCAGTGGCCGAGTGCCCCTGAGTTCAATCCCCAGTACCAAAAAAAAAAGAAAAAAAGAAAGAAAGAGCCAAATGATTTTACCCTCAACAGTTCCTCTGATGAGTCCCTGAACCTGGTGGCCAGAGGACTTCTCTCTCTTTACTGGACCAACCAGCAGCTTCACATTGTGATTATAAAGGGATCCATTCACTCAACAAACATGTATTCATCCCCAACTATTAGTGCCAGCATGATCCAGGGCCCTTGGGATTTGCCAGTGAGAAAATCAGGTCCCAGTCCCAGCCCTGGCAGAGGACAGGCGGATGAGAAGCAGCAAATATTGATATATAATTGCGCTGGTGACGGGTGCGATGGAAAAAATGACAGACCAGACGGGGTAAGGGAGCAGGCCACATGGACGGCTCGGAAGAGCACTCCCGGCAGTGGGAAGAGCCAGTGCGAGTGTCCTGAGGCAGAGCGTTAGAGTGGAGGCGTCAACGGGGGGAGGGCAGCAGGAAAGCCACTCAGTAGGACCTCCAGGGACACGGAGAGGTATCAGGGGGGCTGAGCCATGGGGGTCACATGACTGGATCCTTCAGAGGATGGCTCTGTCTGCTCTATTTGAAACAGACTGTAGGGGAACATTGGGGTGGCAGCTGTGGAGGTGACAAAAAGAGGTCAGATTCTGAACCTGCGGCTTTATTTGCTCTGTAACGTTCCTGTTCTCACGCCTGCCTAATTCCCCGTGGGGTCCGCAGCACCAAATGTCCTGTAGTGTCCTTGGGAGCAGCGCACATTTATTCATTCATTCATTTCACTTTATGAATATTTATAAATAATGTCTTGGCCAGAAGGACGGCTGTCATTTGCGAGTCATCGTTTTTAGGCCATCAGAGACTGTTGGTATTTAACAGGGACATCGGGAGCCTCCTGCAGGCTGTGCAGCCCTCACGCCCAGATCAGCCCACAGTTCACCAAAGCAGCACAGCCGAGCGCCCCAGATCATTCTGTTCTTTCTACGTGTCTCACAGAGAATATGAAACAGAAGCCGACTCAAGACTCAGGACACGCTTCTAAATAACCCTCCCTCCTGGCCTCCCCAGTCCTCCCTGAAGCTACTCTGAGACCTGGTTCTTAAGCCGCCTCTCTGGTCTCCCTCAGCCCCCTCACTCAGCCCCAGCCCCATTTCACCCCCTTTCTGCTCTCTCACCTCCTTCAGATTGGCATCCTAAAAGCCAAGGATCTGGGCAGACAGGTTGTGTGGCAGACCGCAGGAGGAGGTGGGGAAGGTAAATACAAGATAACACTGCTCCTGACACCAGGCACCTGTCACCAGACACAGCCCTAAGCCCAGTCTGTGGTCTCCCAGTGGTCTGCACGTGTGTTGCTGGCTCCATCCCTGCCCCTGGAGTTTCCTGTAGTCTTGGAGACCCTGGTGGGGAAGGTGCCAGAAGGGAGGACTCCACACAATTGCTCTGGTCTCTCTTTCCCACAGGGGTAGCCCTGGGCTCTTCCAGGAGAGAATCCTTCACCAGCACCTGTATATCCTCCACACACCTCAAACTCACACCCAGAGCCAAACACATCTCTCGAGGCCTCGATGTCCTTGTCTATATGGGAGAATGGCACTTGGGAAAGTTTCATGGGGATTGGAAGAGACAGTGTATGTACCAGGCACATTTTCATTACTTAATAAACTCCAGCTGCCATCTCTATATCTTCCCCTACTCAAATTTCCTCTGCCACTAGATTATAAACTCCCTGTAGTTGGAGCTGTGTCTTATCTTTGTATCTCCAGTGGCTAATTCAGGGCCTGCAAAACAATAGGCGCTTATCAATGCTGAAATAACTGATAGCAAATACACATGAATGAGGCCCCCCCAGGATTTAAAGCTGACTCCTGCCAAGAGCTTCTGACATTCTTACAGGGTCAGCAAGAGGAGAAATCTGGCCTTTGTTATTAAACATCTCTCACCCAAGCCCCACTCCCAGTGTGGGAGGACAGGGCTGGACAAGATGCCCTTGGCAAGACTCCAAGTCATGAAGGACTGAAGCTTAAGTCCAAGTTCATTGCCCATCTAGAGGCTGATTCCCTGAGGCTGCATTCCTCAATCAGCATCTGGTCAGCAGTGAACCATGGCAAGAAGGAGGAGAGAGGGAGGATGGGTAGCAGGAGATGCAGCTCAGTCAGGAAATGAACTCCGCCATCTTGTTCTGCCTGCTGGAAGGAGCCAGGCTTTGCTATAGCCTCCGGGACAGAAAGCTCCTGAGAAAAGACACCGGGGATCCAGCGGCTCCCTCCTGGCTCTCTATCTTCCTCCAGTTATCAGTCAGCCTGTCAGGAGATAAGCAGAGCTGGGAGCTGTCTGGGCTGGAGTCACAGGGAGAACATAATTAAAAAGACACTGCTGGGCTGGTGGGGGCTGGGGGAGCACCTGAGGACTGGGGCGGGGACATGAAAAGGACCTAGAAGGAAAGAGCATCCTTCCTTGAGAAAGAGTAAACAGTGCTCATTGAACAGTCTTGCAAATAGATGGTAGCAGGCGACCAGCCCACGGGAACTCACACACCAGGGAGGAAACCCAGAGAGAACCTGACCTCCAACTTGCATTCCAGGCCCTTTATGTGACTTTGATTCATACCCTCACCCCTCAAAGATATGTGGTTACTTGGGATGGCCCCAGGAGTCCAAGAGACCATTGGTACACTGGCCTGGGAAGCACTCTGAAGGCCTTCACATTGGAAGGTGAAAACCACCCATTCTTTCACTCATTCAGCCCTGAGGACCCAAAGAAAAGCAAAAGCAGATGCGATCCACACCCATGTGTACTGTGCGTGCCGTAGAGGTGGTGACAGATGACACCCAAATAACCTCACAGCACAAACGGAGCATAAGAAACTGGTAGAAATACGACGCAGGAGAGAAAACTGCCCCTGGGAGAGGGATGCCCAAGGATGCTGGACACAGGGGTCTGGTCTCCCTACAGAGGGGACCTTTGGTGACACTGAAGAATAAGGAGGTTACTAGAGAAAAGCCAGGTGTGGGGGGAGCCCTCCAGGGAGTAGCAAGCACAGAGCTGGAGAGAGCAGGATGGACGTCACCAAGACCAACCCGGCATGGGGAACGAGGTTGTGATGGTGGAGGAGGCCGGCAGGGGCGCGCACGCCAGGCCCTGGGCCATCACGAGGGTTTTCACCTGTTTGAAGAGCAGTGGGTACCATGGGTGGACAAAGAGGGTGGTGGACACGTGTCCACTTTGTGTGTTGCAATGTTCCCTCTTGAATGTTCCCCACTGGGTGGAGAACAGACGCCAGAGGGGAGGAGCAGATTCAAGAGGCCCATAGGAGCTACAGTCTAGGCAGAAATAGTGGTAGCTTGGGACCAGGGTGCTGGTGACAGAGAAGGAAAGGTATTGACGAAGCAAGGGCGTCTCCAGAGAGAAATCACAGGCCCTGGTGATGGATTTGGGGGTGGTAAAGAACAGGCACCCCAGATACCTCCCAGGGCTTTGGCCTGCACACTGGGAGGGTCAGAGGCTGGCCCCACTTGAGAGTCTGGGAGCTCCTCACGCCCCCTCCCCCCGCCCCAGCCTAGCTACTGACTGGCATGGGCAGCTCCAGTGCAGTCGAGGAGCGGGGACTTGGTGGGCATTTTGCAGAGGAAAATCTGAGGCTCGGGGTCATGAGTCTCACAAATGAATGAGATGGGGCTCCATCCCAGCACGGACCATGGGGCGCTCCAGGTTGGACGGAAGGTACTTAAGCTATAGCCCTGACTCTGCAAGCGTCCTACCAGGCCTTAGTTCTCTACCTGTGAAACAGGAAGGAGGAGAGTGGCTGCTCCTCTCAGGGGCCATGTGGTTCTCATGGGCTCACTACCTGGGAGGTCGGATTACTTGGGAGTCTGAGACGGGAAAACTGGGTTGGGGGAGTGTGGGGACCTCTCCCATCTCCTGCCTTTCCTGTCTCCTGCAGGCCTGGAGGCAGTCGCTGGCGGGATGCCTGGCCTTCTAAACCGCCTCACAGGGGCAGCCCTGCCCCTCACCGCGTCTGATGTCACCTCCTTCGTCAGTGGTTACGCCCTGGGCCTGACCGCCTCCCTCACCTATGGCAACCTGGAAGCTCAGCCCTTCCAGGGTAAGAACTCCCATTGGGGTGTCCCCAGGGCCATGCCCTCCTCCATGTTGAATCCCTGTCCCCACATTTACTAGATAATTAACATTGGGCGAGTCAGGTGACCTCTCTGAGTCTCAGTTTCCTTGCCAATAAAATAGGCATTCCAGTTCTGCCCTGCAGGCCTCAAAGCTAATCAAAAGAGGATCTGGGTTTGAGCTGAGGAGGTTTGAGCTCAGGCCCAGACAGCTGTCCCAGCGCTTTGCACGTCTCGCAAGGCAAGCTCACTGCCCCCGCTCCAGGGAACCTCCCCCAGGAAAAGAGCCCAAACGAGCCCAAGCGGGGAGCCCAGTCCTAGGCACGGCTCTGGCTCCCAGGACCTCGGGGAAGCCACAGTCCCCCTCCAACTCAGGATGCTCTTCTCTGCCTGTCCAGACGCCAGAGGTTGTGGGGAGGAGCAGATGAGGTAATGCGGGAGGAAGGACAGTGTGGACTGAAAAGCAGCAGGAACGTGAATCATCAGTGTGGCCAGTCAGGGTGTGGACAGACACTGGCCTGTCGGAGTTCCTTGGAAATCACGTGCCTGTCCCTCTGTGAAGGAAGGGCGTGGCAAAGGCTGCCCAAGACGCTCATCATGGCCAGGATTCCCTTCTTAGTCATGGTGATGGAGCCTCCTGACCACAAACCAATCTCCAGCCCCAACTGAGGTTCTGGAATTATTTCATTGCTGCTCTGGGGACCGAAAGGAATTTGCAAGGCAACTTCCTTTTCAGAAATCTGGGCAGCACAAATGGCCCTGCTCCTCTGTTTGAGGGAATCCAGAGAAGGAGACACAAAACAGGTCCCATCCAGAGACTACAGTACTGAACAACTAGGAGGCAGCCCTCTGGCTTTCCACGGGCAAGAGGAACAAGTGACCCCATTTCATAGATGAGGAACCTGAGGCTAGGAGGGACAGCAAGTCAGAGTTTGTGCAGGATTCACCGTGGACACAGCACTGTCCTTCCAGCATTAAAGGGTAGTGTAAGTGAACCCTTCCGAAATGCAACAGGTGCTAAACCTGTACCTGCACTCCAACAAGACTCCCAGGTCACTCGTGTGCTCTTAAAGTTTCAGAAGCACTAAGATGTAAAAATGCAGGACACATAGTTTAGAATGTGGCAGCTATTTTTGTTTGTCACAGCGGTCCTACAGGTTGGCTTCATCATCCCCATCTTACAGATGGGGCCACAAGGCTTAGAGAGGCTAAATGTCTTATCCAGGGTTGCTGGCTGGGAACTGAGGCAGGGCCTACAGTCAGACCTCCACGGCCCCAGCCCTCAGTGCAGCATGGCAAACTGGTGGTCGAGGACCAAATTCACCACCCAAATGGGTTCCATTAGACGTAGGCAACAGGTCACCTGCAAATCCAGGTCCACTCTCACTGTGAAAATCCGAACTTGTGGCCACCCCAGGCTTGCCCGCCTGCACAGTAAGAGCAGGCCAGAGCCAGGAGCAGCTGCCCCTGCCCTCACAGGCCACCTGGCCCCTCCCATGGGGCAGGCCAAAGGCTCCCTGTCCAGAGCTGGGGTGTGCAGGGGTGCTGGGCACCCACAATGCTGGCCCTATTGTGGCAGGTCTCTTCGTGTACCCTCTGGATGAGTACTCCACAGTGATCGGCTTCGAGGCAGTCATTGCTGACCGCATCGTGACAGTACAGATCAAGGACAAAGCCAAGCTGGAGAGTGGTCACTTGGATGTGTCCCGCATCAGAGCCTCAAATGTCACAGGTAAGGAGGCCTGAAGGGCTGTGGCAGGGTCTGGGCCTAGCTGGAGGGTGCCTGGGTCAGAGCCTCAGACAGACGGCAAAGGGCAGTGATGGCCCAGGGCAGGGAGAGCAGGAGTCCCCAGGTGGCATCTTGTGTGACCTTGAGCCAATAAGTCAGTTCTCTGAACTTCCAGCTTCATTGTCTATAAAACATGTCATTGTTCCTGTGCTCTCCTCCAAAGCAGGGTGAGAATCAAAGGTGGGCAGGAAAGGAAAGGGTTTGTGGGGCATCCCTGGAGGACAGAAGAGCAAATCATTCCAGCTCCAAGGCTCAGAGTGAGTCACACTGAGCTCTCACTCTATCCTATTGCTCACGAGGGATGTGAGCTTAGATAAGAAATTAACCTCATGTGTAAATGGAATAAATAATTAAAGCCACCCAATGCTTCACCAAAGCACTTACACCCCAGCAAGAACTCAAAACTTGGCCTCTGATTCTTGCTATTGAGGAAATTGAGCCTCAGAGAGAGACAGTGACTGGCTCAGAGTCACACAGCAGGTTAGTGGAAGAGCCAAGGCTTGCACCCAGACCAGTCATCATATGATGGAAGAGATTCTGACTAGGGACTCTAGCACTGAGGTCAAGTTTGTTCACCTGAGCATCAAGATGTCCAAGAATCTTTTAATGAGTACTCATTATGTGTCACACTCAAAGCGCCCTTGAGTTGAGTTCTCATGACTTGGAAGGATAGATGGGGTGTGCCCGGGAGTTTCCATAATTTGGGACATTCAAAGTGGCTATGCCAAGAAGTCTTGGTAACATTAGAGGAGGGAAAGAGAGGTCAAGGGTGACCAGGGAGGTTCTCATGGAGGGGTTGGCGGATGGGTGAGACTGGCTAAGAAGAGATGAGGGACCAAGACTGTCAGATAAAGGAAATGGTGAGTGAAAGCATGCACCCCAGAGATGAGGGTGCTTCCATTTTGTTCTGGATGGGGGAATAGGATTTGTGGGATGGCAATGTGACCTTCAGCAAGGTGAAGTGGAAAGCACAGTCCTGAATCAGACCCACGTGGGTTCCGTTATTGACTGGGTCACTTAAACAAATTGCACTCCCACGCTGGGCCTCAGTCTTGCCATCAGCAAAATGGGGCCGCCAAACCTACCACACAGCAAGCTTAGATTGGATCAGAGACAATACATGCACAGCCCCTGACGCCAGCCTGGCACTTAGGGAACATTCTGCAAGAGGGGGTTTCCATCACCCCTCATTCCTGCACACCGGGAAAGGTGGCCTTGGATGAAGATTTGGAGCGGATCCTGTTCGTGGTCAACCTGGGGACCATCGCCCCCATGGAGAACATCACCATCTTCATCAGCACCTCCTCGGAGCTTCCAACACTGCCCAGCGGGGCTGTGAGGGTCCTTCTGCCGGCCGTCTGCACCCCGACCGTGCCTCAGTTCTGTTCCAAGAGCACCAACCCCTCCAACCAGCAGGCCCAGGGGTAAGGAGGCCCTGGCCAGATCATGGCCAGTCTCGGGTTGGGGGGCAGCAGAGTCCATCTGGTGAAGGCAGCAGGCTGTGGAGTGGGGGTAACAGCAGAAGGTGAGGCTTTGCCTGAGAATAATTTGCTCCCCACTCTCACAGCACTTAAGAATTTCCCTGAAATGTCCCTGTATTGATCCCAACAGAATTGGGATCAATCAGAATTGTCCCTGATTTCCAGGGTTTATTTTTAAATTCACTTAAGAGGCATTTTCTGAGCAGCTACTGTGTGCTAGACACTGGGCTGGATGTTAGGAATAGAGAGGGAACTAAACCAACATGCTTTCTGCCAGTTAGAAACTTGGAGGAAGAAATCAGCTCATTATGTAAATAATTATTTGCATCCTTGAATGCATAATGAATTATGTGATGAGTGCACTGAGGGAGAATTTCACTGGGCTAAAGGCAGAAAAGAGAGACCCAAACTCGGTGTCCAAAGACCAGGCCAGGCTTTTAGCTGAGAGCTGACCATGAGGAGGTTGTAGGCACAGAGCGGTGGATTCCTTGGCTGGAGAATGGCAGAGGCAAAGGCCCTGAGGCAGCAAGGACAGGGCCCTAGAGAGGAGCTGAAGCACAGGTGGCATTTGATGAAACCTTGTCCCTGGCAAAGACTTTGCACTTCTCCCCAAAGCAAGGAACCTTAATTAAACGCTTTTAATAAGCATTTCCGGGAGGCAAGAGGAGAAAGGACAGGCCCAGTACCCAGGCAGTTCTTCTGCACTCCCCTGATGGAGGTAGGGAAAAGGAGGGGGTCATGGCCACAGGCAGCTGCAACAGAGGTCAGTTTCTATGAAAGTAAGTGCTGTAGGGGAACAAGGAGGACAGGGTAGGGCAAATGCTAGCTTAGTTAAAAGAGATAATGATTAAGCAACATCTGAGGCTGAACGTGAACGAAGGGAGCAAGCCATGGAAATATTCTAAGGGAAGAATGTTGGAGCATGGAGGGTAGTAAGTGCAAAGGTCCTGAGGCAGCAGCAGGTTTGATGTGTTTGAGCAGCAGCAGAAAGCCTAGGATGGCTACTGCGGAGAATGGCCAGCATGGCTACAGCAGGTGGAAGAGGAAGGGAAAGAACTCAGAGGGCATAATGGCCAGGATGAGGATACCTGATACACAGAAAATCTGGTGGCACAAGCCGGTCTCAAGCAAGGGAACTCCAGCCCATGCGTCATTTGCGACCGGCTACAAGCCTTGTGCATGTAAATGGCAGGCCTCCCTGGGACCATCAGGAGCTCAGGGGATCGGAAAACAAGAGCCCAGGAGGCCTTGATGTAATAATAATAGTAATAATAATAATGATAATGATAATAATGATAGCTGAGCTTATTCCGGTCCATTCCAGCAGGCAGAGCAGGTGGTGCCACTCTTGGGGACACCTGTGTCACATCCCTAAAAACTTCAAAGTTGCTCAGGTAGAGTGACACAGGAAAAATAAGAAAGCCATAGGACACCAAATATCAGTGGGACCATAGAGAGGAAGGAACTCTGTCCACTGTCCGTGGAAGTGGCGACTGGGACACAGCCTCGAGAGCAATCCAGCAAGACCAGGTGTGTGCCCTTGACCCCGTGACCCCAGAGAAATCCTTTCACAAGGACAAAGGGGACACAGGCCAGAGCGCTCACAGTGGTGCCTTTGTTGTGGGAACAGGGAGGTGGTAGCGGAGCAGGTGAGTGGTGCCATGTTAACAGCAAAGACCAGTGACAGCCACCATCACGCCACTGCACTTAAAATCCAACTGCGAATGTCACCGTGGATTTTCCAAGAATAGTGCACATTTAGGGACATGCATCAAAGATGTAGAGGCTGTGCCTCTGGAGAGGAAGGTGGGAGCTTCTCAGAAGTGCCGTGGCTTCTCCGCGTCCAGGCCCTCCCTGGGGTCAGGTTGAGTGGGAGAACAGGCTCTGGGGGAGGGAGGAAGCCCTTCAGCCCCTGGCAGGCCGAGCTGCCTGGGACTCACATCTTCCTGCACTGCCCTGGGCCTGCCCCTGCCACCGCTTCCACTTGTTACCTCCCCAGCAATGACCGGCCTTGCTTTGGCACCCGGACCCTGGACTCCTGGCACAAGCTGTGCCTGGCCACTCTCCTGGACACTGAGGCATCCAACCCCATGGAATACGACTTCAACTTCCAGCTGGAGATCCGGGGGCCTTGTCTGCTCGCAGGTGAGAGAGATGCCTAGCTGGGGTGGGGCCCAAAGAAGCCCCAGAAGGGAGAAGACGAGAGGAGGGGGAGGGCAGAGAGCCAGCTGGCCCCAACAGAAGATCAGTGGCAGCACACACAGCTGCCCGGATGCACCTCCCACTCCCCAGCTCGCAGATCAGAGATGAACCCCTTCCCAGGACAGCTTTCAAGGTCACCACCCCTCCCCCATGGCTTCCCCAGGGGAAGTGTCCATCAGGGAACAGTGTCCTTGATCCTCTCCTGGAGGCCACATACAGTGGCCTAGTCACCAGGGCAGAGGTTCTGGGGTGCATCCTGGGTGTGGAATATTCAAAAGTTCCCCAGGTGGTTCGAACATGCAGCCAGGGCCAGGAACCTCGGCTCCAATGACCCTCCGCCCCAACGCATGTAGGGTTTGGGAGTTGCTGGGACGTGGCTTCTTGTCAGTGAAGGCTCATTCCACTGCAAGAGGCATTCATGTATCACCCACCAAAAAGCTCCTACCCAGTGAGCGTTGAGCTCTTCCAATCAGCTCAGCAGCATGCTGAGTGCTTGGTGCACCAGAAGGGGAAACAGCCCCTCTGACCCCTGCTGGACCCTGTGGCCAGTTTGAGAAAAGCCATTAGACACCACCTATGTAAGCCCATATTGTACAGCTGGGGAAAGTGAGGTGGCTCATCTATGGCCACATAGCAAACCAGGAGCCCCAGATGGGGCTGGAGCAGCAGTTATCTCTGGTGTCCCCCACTGAGCCTACATCTCTTCTGGGGCTCCTGAGCCTAGGCCCACCCTCTCCCTTTCTGTGCCATTCAGGGGTGGAGAGTCCCACACATGAGATCCGCGCTGATGCCGCCCCCTCTGCCCGCTCAGCCAAGAGCATCATCATCACTCTGGCCAACAAGCACACCTTCGACCGGCCCGTGGAGATCCTCATCCACCCCAGCGGTACGGCTGCCCACGAGGGTCAGAGCGCTGACCCTGTGGAACCTAGCCAGGGCAAGGTCAGGGTGGGATAGGGCCAAGTAAAGACCAGCTACTAGCCTCCCGGGACACTTGGCTGTAGATAGCAGAATGAAGCTGCTCCACAGGCCTGGGGTCTCATCTGTCCACTGGGGCCTTTGCTACAGGTCAGAGGATCTTTGAAACCCTAAGCTTAGTGAGACCCAAAGATCAGAGGATCTTTGAAACCCTAAGCTTAGTGAGACCCTGAGCCCAGTTCAATCCATCTTGCAAATGAGTAGACTGAGGCCTAGACACAGGTAGTGAGTCATTTGTGGCCACCAGGCTCTCCTGCCTTTTAACTCAGGAGTTCTCCCCAACCCCATACGGCTTCAGGCTGCCAAGGAGCTGGAGTCCTGCTCCAAGAAGGATCCACCGGGAAGATTTGGTCCCCTAAACCAAAGGGAGGCTCTGGCCTCACTTGCACCCCACACAAGTTCTGAGAGTTGATCTCATCTCTGCAGAGCCTCACAAGCCACATGTCCTGATGGAGAAAGGGGACATGACCCTGGGAGAGTTTGACCAGCACCTGAAGGGAAGAACAGATTTCATTAAAGGGACGAAGAAGGACTGCAGCGCAGAGCGGAAGGTGAGCGGGTGGCGGCAGAGCTGAGGGGAGGGTGTTGGAAACTCGGTCTCCACTGGACCTGTGAGGATGCTGAGTCTGAGGTGAGGGGGGGTGACACGCCCCTCGCCCCAGGTCACACAGTTAGCTAGCTGGTGGCAAAGCCTGAACAGGAAACATTTCCTTCTGGGGGTTGGTTAGGGCGTGGAAGGGCAGTAAAAATAGACTTCCAAATGCAGCTGCCACCCTGGTCCGTCCTCCTGCCTCCCACCAGGTGGACCTCGAGCACCTCCAATGTGCCTAAGCCAGGCAAAGCTCACAGCCATTGGCAGAAATAGCTTTGGCCCTCTCCAGACCTCGCCAGCCCTCCAGCAGGGTACCTCCCAGCTCTCTCGTTACCTCCCGGGCTCTCCCTTCTACTGAACCCTCTATAGGTGAGGAAACTGAGCCTTTGTGCCCAAAGACAACTAGTGAACTGGAGGGGGGTCATTCCCTCAGGATGTAGATTTGGTGACAACCAGGCTAAGGAATTAGATTCAGTTGTGGGAAGGCCGTAGCTGGACTTAACGACCCCTCTGCCAGTTCCCTGTTGGCCTAGCGGGCCCGGGGCAACAGGACGGAAGTGACAGCGAAGTGTGGATAGCTTACTGCTCCTGTCATTCCTGCTGTTGGAGACGCCGCTGGAAGCACCTGCTGGGTGGAAAACAGGAGGGACCGCAAAGGGAACGCCTAGGTGCTCAATGCCCGTCATCTTGTCCCAGTGTTGAAAGCCACCGCAGGAAGCACCTGCATCCCTCAATGGATGAGTCAAGAGAAGGAGAAACCAGGCTCTCAGAGTAGGGTGTGGCAATGCCAGGGTTGCCCCAGAGCTCGGAGAACTGCAGTGGATGGGGACAGGCAATGAGCCTCCCAGGACTGGGGCCCGCTGTCCTGCCTGCCAAACCTTAAATCAATCAGCCCTGGGACTGCCGCAGTAGAGGAGAATTAATTAATTTGCCATCTTGGGTTGGTTATGCAAATGTCCTGTATTCTCATGGGCTCCAGGCATGACAGGGACTGACCTTGCTAAGAAGTGGTGAGTTTCTTGTAATTGGATAATGGCAGCTTGAATCGACATCAGAGAATCCCGAGCCCAGGCACCCGCTCATCCCTCTGAAAGGCAAGGAGGTGATTCCTCTGACTGGCAGATGTGGCTGTTCCAGCCTTTGGGCTGGACGGTGGCCTTTAGCAAAGGGGCTTTATGCAGGAAGAAGAACAACATCCCTAGGCAGGAAAGAAGTAAGTTGGGGGTACCTGGAGGGCAAATATTACTCAGGAAGTGTGGGAGGGATAGCTATCAAAGCCATGATTTAGCAAGGAGAGGGCAAATAATACCAAGAGATGCAGAAACAGAGACTGAAAATAAAGATGCATATAGAGGTCAGTGGCAGGGGAAAAAAGAAAAAGACCCACACAGATTTATTCTCCCATTCATTCATTCAACAAACTCTCAGTGCCCAAGAGATGTCAGGCTCTGTCCTGGGAATTCTGGGGACAATACTGAAAGCAATACATGACACACTCCTTGTCCTCATAGAGCTTCTATTCTAGAATAGGGAGATAGATCCAAAGTAAACAGATGAGTTTGGGAGAGGGCTGGGACCATGGGAGAAATACAGCGGGATGGTATGATGGGGCTGGTGCTGGGTGCTCTTTAGCAAGGTGTTTAGCAGGTGCCTGTCTGAGACAGAGACCTGCTGAATGATGAAGAGCCACCATGAGTGGAGTGGACAGAGAGCACGGTACTTGCAAAGAACTGGAAGCAGAGTAGATGGTGAGCTGTTTGGAAAACAGAAAGATGGCTAATGTGGCTGAAAGGTACAGAGCAGAGCAGGTGGGGTAAGGTGGCCAGGTGGGCGGGGCTCAGGCCAGCTAGGGCTTCATACACCATGGTGCCGAGCCTGAGGGGAAGAAGAGATGACCCTGCCCTGACCCTGCCGACAGCAATGGAGACAGACAGCAGAGGACGAGCTCAGGATGTGGTTTTGCTGGAGGACCCGTGATCCTTTGCTGAAGGATGAGATGTGGACTGAGGAAAAGAGGAATATCAAGGACAACCGCCAGGTCTTTGGTCTGAACAACAGGGCAGGTGGTGACAGAAATTGAGAAACAGATATAGAGAGACATGTGCACATACAGAGATAGGAGGGGGAGAGAGAGCGCGGGCAACGAGTGAAGGTGGAGGAAATGAGATTCTCCATGAAATGAGCGGGATGAAGAGTCAGGGAGAGGGTCTACAGCAGCATGAGCACCATGTGGCTTCAGGGACAAAAGAGAGAGAGAGAGAGATGCAGGCATGATGGCACACGCTTGTAATCTCAGTAACTCAGGAGGATGAGGCAGGAGGATTGCAAGTTCAAAGACAGCTTGGGCAATTCAGTGAGATCCTGCCTCAAAATAAAAAAATAAACTGGGCACATTGGTGCACATCTATAATCCCAGTGACTCAGGAGGCTGAGGCAGGAGGATCACAAGTTCAAGGCCAGCAACTTAGGAAGGCCCTAAGCAACTTATCAAGGCCCTATCTCAGAAAATAAAAAGTTCTGGGGATGTGGCTCAGTGGTAAAGTGTCCCTGGGTTCAATCCTCTAGTACTACAAATAATAATAATAAATATGAAGGTGCTGTCCCTCCTTTTATGTTTCTGATCCATCTCCAAACTAGGCACTATGTTAAGTCCTGAAGATGTGAGAGACTAAGGTGTGACCTGCCCTCGAGAGGGGAGGCAAAGATAGAAACAAAAAACTGCATCCCCTGTGCAAAGTGCCGGGGCCTCCAGGACAAATGACAGTATCATAGCATGGACAATGGTGGCGATTACTCTCTGGCAGACAGCAGGCTCACGGGTGTGGCATTTAATCCATACCGGCAGTGAGGTATGTCCTTTCAGCCTCATTCCATAAATGAAGCAAGGCAGTCCACCTGGAAGATGGAAGAAGGCTTTCCAAGTGGATGGAATTTGAGGGATTAGTAGGAAGGCATCAGCAGGAGAGAATCAGCAAACCAGGGAAACCAAGTTCACAGCCAAGATGAGCCAGAGAGAGGTTCACGAACTGAGTGTGAAACCAAAGAGATGATTTTGCAGTGGAGGGAGGCCCACTTAGCACTACCTCTGTTCATCCTGGCCACCGCCCACAGAAGTGGGCATGTTTGCCCCATTTCGCAAATGAGGAGACACCCAGAGGAGGGACTTGTCCAAGATCCCACGGCTAGATTGTGGCAGAGATGGGATTCAAACCCAGGACTTGCTGCCTGCCCTGTCCATGCTTATTGTTGCAACCAGTGAATGGCTAATGAACTGAGGAGCCGGGGCCAGTCAGCCCAGGAGTCTTTGGTTCAGAGTAGCAGGTGGGATCTAGATAACACTTAGTCCCCAGGACTAAGTGGGTCTTGGGACCCCTGGATTGCCCAAGTCAGAGTTGCCCTTTCTCTTCCAGACAGAAATCATCCGGAAACGCCTCCACAAAGACATCCCCCACCACTCGGTCATCATGCTCAACTTCTGTCCTGACCTCCAGTCTGTGCAGACAAACCTGAGAAAGACCCACGGGGAGTTCATCTTCCTCATCGACAGGAGCGGCAGCATGAGCAGGACCAACATCTACCACGTCAAGGTACCTGCTGGGAGGGCCCTGCCCCCAGCTCCCTGCCTGCCTGGGAGGGCCCTGCCCCCAGCTCCCTGCCTGCCTGGGCTTTGCTGTGCCTCCCTGACCTGGCTTCCTCAGCACTTTCTGTTCCAAGAAACAACTTATTTTGAAAAGTCATTTTAAACAGAGACAACCAAACTCAATTTGCTCCCAAAATAAAACCCTGAAGCGATGTAAGCAGAGGCAAAACTGTTGTCCGTGTACAAGGGATGAAGTTTTCAGTAGTTGTCCTTGACATTCTACACATTTTGGTTGTATGCTTGCTCTGTCTCAAGCACCTCAGGGAAGGTGAGAGGGAAGGGGTACAGGGGAGGGAAGCTAACCCCTGCTGAGGGCCTGCCCTAGGCCAGACATGCTCGCCACTTAGTTGAAGCTTGGTGTTTAATATAGATCCTAATCCTATGAGGTGGGTCCATTTTCCAAATGGGAAAACCAATCCTGAGAGTCTCAGTCACCCACTCAAGGTCTATGGCTAGTGTGGCCTACAGTTAAACCCATATCTCCCTGACTGTTTTACCATCTGATGTCAGAGACTTATTGGAAACAGTCCCTGCCATTGAGGAGTTGATAGAATACAGGGGAAAAAAAAAAAGATTCTTTTTCTCAAATGCCCACTATATACAAAGCCCTGTGTTTGGCCATCTGGAAAAACACTAGGATGCAAACACATAGTCAAGGGAGGAACACAAGCCTGATTGCTTGAACTGGGTCTCCCTGCTGAGGAGAGCTCCAGGGGGGTGTGAGAAAGAGTGGTAGAACCCTCCCCTCACCCATCCAGAAGCATCCTCCCTCCAGGAGATTATTCATCGTGATTATGTTACTATCCAATGCCTCCTTGTATTTTGACTTCTGCAGGTGTGTGTAGCCCCCTCTAGAGTCACGAACTCATTAAGGGAAAGGACCAGGTCTTTCTCACCTGTCTCTCCCTGTGGTGCCTAGTTCTGTGTGTGTATGCATATAATGCTCCCAGTCTGCTTATTGAACTGGGTAAAGGACAACAGTCCAGGAGAATCAAAGATGAGGAACAAGAAGAGAGTGGGGCTCTGCTGTCACCTGAAATTTCATCCCTCCTGCTCTAGTTTGTCCTTGGAGCAAGCTCTTGTTTCCAGGGCAACAGGCTACGCAAGGAGAGGAAGAGAGCTGGGTGAAATCTGGGAGGCCAGCTATCTCCTCAGGCTTACTGTGCCTGGCTTCTGTCCCGAGGTTTGACAGAAGAATCATAGATGACACCCAGGATCCTATTTGCAGCATCTTGACTCTAGAATGCCCACTGGACTGGTTGGTACCTTCTCACCCCGCCCACCACCAAAGACAATTATGAGAATAGGGAACTGTCCATGGTGCTGGAGGGCTGAAGCCACACTCCAGGACCTTATGGCTTTCTGTGTTCCATTCCACAGCCATGTGGACACATAACACATCCTCAGTTACCTTAGGGCATCATGGGGGAGTAAACCTAAAACATCCCCTGGGGAGCGATTCATACATTTTCCCTCCATTTTCCAGGTAAAGAAACTGAGTCTCCAAGAGGCTAAGTGGTTTTCCCAGCATGGCAGGGTTAGTGAGGAGGGCTGGACCATCTGTATCTTGCCTCAGTGCTCATATTTCTTCTGCTTCTTATAGGGAATTATACATGCACTTCCATTTAATTTTTTTTAAAAAAAGCTCTCTTCTCTGATTATGTCATTTCTGCTGTGTGGCATTGTGGAAAGAGCAATGCCTGGGGGCCAGGATCGATTCTGCCACTGAGTTGCTATGTGGCTCTGGACAAATTGATTCTCAACTGTAGCATTCATTTGTCCTTTCCATAACATGAGGAGGAAGAATTAATTCAGGGAGGGCCATTGTATGTCATATGTCCCTCTGCTCCCCTCTCCCAGGAAGACATCAATAATTGATCATGTCATATTTTTTTTTCCTGCTAAGCCTAGACTCACTCTCCATATCTTCCCCATCTCGGGGTTGCAGGAAGTTACTTTCACTTAAATGGAATCAGTTTATAAGTGGAAATCTACTTCCTGAACTAAAGCCCTCTCTAGCCTTTGCTCTCTGGAAATAAATTTCCCTGGCTCTCCTTTCAGTCCCCTCCCCACTTGGAGTCTCCCTTGCTCTTCTCCAGTTCAGCTCACTGAGTTCAAGGTCATCCCTTTGCAAATGGCTTTGCACTGGTGCAATCATGTTCTGCTAAACATGATCCTTTCAGAGAAAGTCTCAGAAAGGGCCACACACCATTTCCCCCACTGAGGTTGCCTGAGTCATTCATTCTAGCCCATTGAGTTAACATTTTAGGATGAACTAGGTTTAGGGAGGAGGGAGAGAGTGGAAATTTGAACAGCCATGCCAAAAGAGAAAGTTCAGCCAATTTAATTTCCTGCAGCTGGTCTCATTCTTCAGCTGCCACTTGCTGCCAAAAACATTGCTTTCAAAATTCTAATAGGTGTGAGCAGAGACAATCTGTATGAATCAGCAGAGTCTCCTGCTAGCAGGAATAGACATTAGTGGCTAATGAAAAGAGCAGATATTGAGTTCTTTTGCTGAGACACAAAATGTATCGGCACAAGCAATGGAGAGAGGCAGAGAGGACCCTAGTGTTTGTAGAGGGGGTGGGAGAGGGTCTGTGTGTCTGCAGAGCCTGGAAGGATGGACTGTATGAACGTTGCCAGAATCCACAGGCAGCTGTTTCTCTCTGGATTCTGGAGTAAGATAGTTTGTTTCTCTGAGATCCATGGGGTGATATCAATAAAGAATGTAGCCGGGCGCGGTGGCGCACGCTTGTAATCCCAGCACTTAGGGAGGCTGAGACAGGAGAATCGCGAGTTCAAAGCCAGCCTCAGCAACGGCGAGGCACTAAGCAACTCAGGGAGACCCTGTCTCTACATAAAACACAAAATAGGGCTGGGGATGTGGCTCAGTGGTCGAGTGCCCCTGAGTTCAATCCCCAGTACCAAAAAAAATAAAAAATAAAAAAAAAAATAAAGAATGTGGGGGTGAAAGGGAGACTTCATTCAGACCTTCATTCACTCTGTGCCATGGCAGAACTGACACAAAAAAGTCTTCAGAGCTATGTTTTGAAAACCATGGCTCTATGCTTGGCTTTTGTGATCCGGTGCAATTTCTTAACCATTCTGAGCCTCAGTTTCCTTATATATAAAATATAGGTATGAATCCTAATATATAGCTCGTTGGGTTGTTTGTGATAACCATTAACTGGATCTTTACTCTGCACCACACTAAGTCTCACAAGGGTGATATAACTAGCCGAAAGTCAAGTTAATAATGGTAATGGTGATATTCACACTCAGATAAGTTGAACTTTGGAGGGTAGCATCTCAGCGACTCCGCTATAATACATGTTAGAGTGATTAAATGTGATTATAACTTTAAGTGCTTAGTGCAGTGATTGATACACAGGAATGGCTTGAAGTTTATCATTCCATATACCATCATCTTCATAATTTTTTCCCTGCCATCACCTCCACTGCTGCTTTTATCATTTTTTTCAAGATAACTTTACAAGGCCTCCTGGTGGTCCATAGCTACAGAGGTTTAGACTTTGCCATGTGCACAGACTTTGGAGGCAAATTGACTCGTGTTAGAATCCCGGCTGTGCTATTTACTCACTGGATGTTCAACAACAAGTCACTTGACTTCTCTGGGCCTCAATCTTCTATTCTATAAATTGGGAATAATAATGTGCCTGGCTCCAAGGGCAACTGTGAAGATTAGTGAGGTAATGTACCTAAGTACCTCCTCTGCATTCAACAAATATGAGCTAAAAAGACTGTCCCTAGGAATTTGTCCCTGGTTCATGATAAGTGAAGTCTGATGCAGAGGCCTTGGATAAGGGCCAGAAGCCGTCCTATCAACAGTGTGACCTGGACCAGCCACTTTCTTCCCCTGGATGTCGATTTTGCTTTGGCAGAGGGAGGGGGTGCTCCCTGCTCTCTGCCTCTCCAGGTCAGTGAGAGGTGAAATGGAGCTGGCCAGCTATTACGGAGTGGCTTCGAGAGGTCAGACCTGCTGCATGGATGCGAAGTTTTATGATGATGGCATTGGTCCAGCCTCTGGTCAGAATCAGCAAGTTTTGTGATATGAGGGAGAAGGAGGTGCTGGGTACAAACGGTGACAGGTCCCACTGGAGGCAGCTCCTGTGCTGGGAATGGCAATACTGGTGTGTGGTGGCAGAGTGGCAGTAGCCCCTGCCTGAATCCTGAATATTCCTTTTCTCACCTCCCAGGAGGCCATGCTGGTGGCCCTGAAGAGCCTCATGCCAACCTGCCTCTTCAATATCATTGGGTTTGGATCCACATTCAAGACCCTTTTCCCTTCCAGCCAGACCTACAGTGAGGTAAGAAGGCAGGATCTGAGGCCAGGAGGGTGGTGGGCAGCAGAGAACAGAGGAAAGGAAGGCAGAGGAAGGAGAAGTTGTCTATAAGAACTGCCTGGCATCTACAACTGGATGATCAGCTTTAACGGCTGAAGATCCTTAATGACCTTTGAATCCCCATTTGACCTGTTTACCATTGATGTCCTTAGCAGCCTAAATGAACTTAGTAATCCCTATGGCCTGACTGTATTCTATGTCCTGAGTAGCCTCTGTGATTCTATGATCAAGCACTTCTATGACTTGCGTATCTATCTGAGTTTCCTAAATGTTATGCGAAGCCCCTGTGACCTGCTTAACCTCTATGGTCTGAGTGGCCTAAATGACCTTAGTAGCCCCTACTATTCTTTATAAGTTGAATAACCTCTATGACAAGTGGAGCCCCTGTGACTTGTGCGGGCTCCATGGCTGGCATAGCCTTTAGGACGTACAAAGCACCTATGACCTGTATAGCCTTTATACCCAAAGTGGTCTCTATACCTTCATTAACCTCTAAGAACTGCATAGATTGTATGGCCTGGGTAGCGTAAATGACCTTAGCAGCTCTATGACCTTTATAACCTCTATGGCCTGAGCAGTCTCTATGACCTGTATAACTTCTATAGTGTGAGTAGCCTCTCTGAACTTCCTAGAGCCAGACCCCAGCTGCCCACTCGCAGACAGCCCAGATCACACGCAGGGGCAGAAAACTTAAGTAGAAGCCATCTCTGCTTAGGCAGTTTCTGACATCTCAGCCTTCTGACATCTTCCCTCTTCAAAATAAAATAAGGCACTGGGCAAAGTATGTGTGTGCACAGAGATGGAGTCCAGGGAGGAGTACAGAGAATATGTCCATGGGCGGCCACTCACGGAGGCCTGCCTCACAGTGGTGATGGGCTCAACAGGACTGAGCCAAAGGGCCGAACATCCAGGGGTGGAGAGTAAAAGGCTGCAGATGGAGCTCAAAGGCTCAAGCTGCCGTCTGAAACAGGAGGCCAGCCTGGCAGCATATTCAAAATTGCAGCATCTTACCCAGATCTAAGAAAAGGAAGGAAGTGAAGAAGAAAGGAAGCATGGAAGGGAGGGAGGAAGGAAAGAAGAAAAGACATATTGGCTACTCTTAGAGTAATTTTGAGTTTTGAAAATACAAGGATAATACTCATTGATTGTCCCCTAATTTTAAAATATCATCAAAAATCAGTAATTTTCAATCTCCTATGATTCATCTGTCAGAAAAAAAGAAGAGAAAACACTGTTAAGAGCTTGGTCTCAATCCCTCCAGACCTCATTCTGTGCATTTACAATCAAGATAGGATTAGGGCTTCCATACTGTTCCATAAGCTACTTTCCTCGTCTATCATGAATGTATTTTCATGCCAGACAGTATTAATCTAACGTAATTTTAAGGCTGCCTTTTATCACACAGATGCCCTGAGACTTATTTCACAGAACCCCTGTAGTCAGCCATTGATGTTGTTTCCATTCTTTTTTTCCAGTTCCCCCGTCTGTATGGTAGGTTTTGCATGCATGCTTAATTGTTCCCTTGGGATGAATTCCTAGCACTGCTGTTTCAGAGCCTTCATACCCACCACAGGGCTTTGGATACAGGCTGTTGCTTAGAAGCCCCATCCCAAGCATTGGGAGAGCAGCTTCCTAAGCTGGGGACAGGAGGAATCGACTCTTACTATAGTGACATCCGCCTGTGCCTGGAATCCTTGGCCAATTGAGTCCCAGGGTGTTGGGAGGAAATCTAAAGGCCAAATTGGCGAAACAATCTCCTTTTCAAAGTGTCATAGGGAGTTGGTGCCAGAGTCAAGTTCAGTACCCAAGTTTGATGATTCCCAGTCCAGTGTTCCATGCCCCATATCACCTGCTTTCCTCATGAGAAAAGAGAACGTCATTCAAATTAAGGAATTAGAGGTTTAACACACCACCTTTTCTGGTTGGGGAGAGAGCCCAGAAAGGTGGCCTGAAATGCCACTATACTACAAATGGTGGCATGTCAGGCATTGGTGGAGGGTGGCTTACAGAAAATAAGTGGCCATCTGTTCTTCTTGAGGCTAAAACAAAGAGCTCATCCTCACAGTGGCTTAGAGTGTCCATGCCACATGGTGACCCTGGGGACTGTCTGTCCCTGCCATGGTCCTTCCCTGCAGGAGAGTTTGGCCTTGGCCTGTGATAACATCCAGAGGATGCGAGCTGACATGGGCGGCACCAACATCCTTTCCCCTCTCAAGTGGATCCTCCGGCAGCCAGTGCACCAAGGCCACCCGCGACTCCTCTTCCTGATCACGGATGGCGCCGTCAGCAACACTGGGAAGGTGCTGGAGCTGGTGCGGAGCCACGCCTTCTCCACCAGGTCAGCCCAGGCTGGAGGTCTGGGGCCCAGTTACCCCAAGAGAAAATGTACAAAATACCACAGGGAGAACACAGGGCCCACAGTTTCCAAAATGCTTTACTTCTAGGAGGATGAGGGCTGGTTTTCAAATTGGCCTTTTCCTCTCAGATGTTTGGGAGGGTCGAGTTGCCCACACCTCTGCATGAGAGCCCCAGAGAGCAGCCTAGAGGGAGGTAGCCTTGACTCTGTGCTGACGGGGCATTGATGGGCTCTGTGTGTGTGTGTGTGTGTGTGTGTGTGTGTGTGTGTGTGTGTGAGAGAGAGAGAGAGAGAGAGAGAGAACCATGGACGATTCTTCCTCCTCCTCCCTCGCCTCTGCCCCAAGACAAGACCAGCTCTGGGTTGGCGCTGTCTCTTTCCCCATCAGAGGCAAAGATCCAGAGGGGCTGGCAAGTAGCAGCTTCTCTGTCCCTGTCCCCCAGGTGCTATAGCTTTGGAATTGGACCCAACGTCTGCCACCGTCTGGTGAAAGGCCTGGCATCTGTGTCCAAGGGCAGCTCTGAGTTCCTGCTAGAGGGGGAACGGCTGCAACCAAAGGTACGTAGCAGGGCCTCCCAGCCTCCTCTGGGGCGAGAATCTCAGAGACTCAGGAAACTCAGTGGGATTTCACCCCAGATCTGAGCTTTACACAGGGCCACACCATACCCAAGTGGAAACCAGAAAGGTGAAAGCCACAGAGCAGGCAACTCTTGCAGACATGATCTCCTGGTCTCCAGCCACTGGATCACATGCTCCATCCACTGGCCAGGCAGGACTGAGGCTCCTTCGGGAGCTACCACCTTTATAGATATGGAGCTGAGCTTAGAATCCTTTCTGCCCACACTTCAGATGCTGACCATGGTGGTTCAGAAGAATCTAAAGGACCGAGAGATTGAGGAGGCTGCCATCCTCTCCTCCTTCTTGCGCATTTGGCACAAATAACCCAACCCTTAGAAAACGCAGGTCCTCTAGGAGGAGAGATGGAATGGATAAAGAGTTTTTATTGGAGGGTTGCATCTGTGAAAGATAAAAGAGGAGGAAGCAAAAGGGAAAACGCAGGCCATGAGTGTATTAATCAGCTTTTTGTCACTGTGACAAAAATACCTGACAAGGACAACTTAGAGGAGGAAAAGCTTATTTGGGGCTCACGGTTTCAGAGGTCTCAGTCTACAGCTGGCCACTTCCATCGCTCTGAGCCAGAGGTGAGGCTGAATATCATGGCAGAGGAAAGCCACCCACTTCATGGAAGCCAGGAAGAAAAGAGAGGGCAAGGCACCAGGGTCAAAGGCAGGTCCCCATGACCTACTTCCTCCAGCCACACCATACTCACTTACAGTTATCACCCAGTAAAACAGTCCTTTCAAATTATTAATCCTTCAATAATTATTGATCCTAATCAGTGAATTAATCCACTGATTGAATTATAGCTTTTGTAATCTAATTATCTCACCTCGGAACATGCCTACACCATTTCACACATGAGCTTTCAGGGGACATCTCAAATCCAAACCATAACACTGAGGCAGATCCATCATCTGTGAAAGGAAAGGGGGAAAGCAGATCTGACAGGGAACCTCTAATTGTGATGTTCTGGAAAAGTCTCAGCCAAACCAATGGAGCTCTGGAGCAAAGACTGCCCATGACAGTCTGCACTGGGCTGACCCAGCCAGGCACTAGAATTTCTGCAATCACTGGTCAAGGGCTTCCAAGGAGAGGTGTGGTCTTGGCCCAAAAGCTGGAGCACTGAATCTGGAATCTGACACCAAACTGCATCCCTTGCAGCAAAAAGTCATGGTCTTTCTGGAAGGAAAATTTGAGGATGTATCTCTACAGCCACCACAAACCCTAAATCACTTTCTCTAGGAAAGAGAATCAGTCTGGGAATACTAACCCATAGCTGTCATCCATTGAACACCTATTACTTGGCAGAAACTTCAAATCTGGTGTCTCTTATAATCCTCCAGCTACACTCTCCCACTTCAGTGGAAAGGGAAACTGAGGCCCTGAGAGGTAAAGGAACTTTCTTGCAATCCCTGTACAGTTCACACTTTGACCAGAACTTTCCATCTTCCCTTGAGCTAGTCATGGCCATATTTTGAGCCTCAGATTTTCTCCTTTATGAAATGTTCACTCTTAGAGAAGATGAGAGCAAACTCCCATCTCAACTCTGACAGCCCAAGAGTCTAAAAAGCTCAGAGGTGTGTCTATGGCTGGACAAGCCACACCAGACCTATTGTCGCTTCCTCCCTGCTGACACCCCCTCAAGCTCACAACCCCTGCCCACACATCCATCCCACCTGTGTGCCAACAGATGGTCAAATCCTTGAAGAAGGCCATGGCCCCAGTCCTGAGCGATGTGACAGTGGAATGGGTCTTCCCTGAGACCACGGAGGTCCTGATCTCACCTGTCAGCACCAGTGCCCTCTTCCCTGGAGAACGGTTGGTGGGATATGGCATTGTGTGTGATGCCTCCTTGTACATCTCCAATCCCAGATCTGTAAGTATCCTAGAAATTCCAGAGAGCCAGTGGGGGTCCAGAACCCATGCCCACATACCACTCTTAGTTGGCTAAGACTATTCATGTCATTGAGAAACTAACTGAAACAGGGTTTAAGTTGTAGGTATAGCTGCTAGGCCAGGGGCATTTGATCATAATGTCACTGGTTAGTTGGATGCCACCATCACAAAGTGTGGCTTTCAGGAGCCCCTTCAGAAAAACAACTTGAGGAACTTGTTTAAAATGCAGAGCCCAAGCCCAATAGAAGATTATTGAATACAAATAACTGAGGGGATGGTCAAGGAATCTGCACTTTACATCATCTCCCCTAAATGATAAAATGAATACTTCCATTCAAGAACAACTACACTCAAGTTGCTTTCTCTGAACACCTAGCAATTCGTATTTCCTTAGATGAGTTTGTGTTTTCTTTAGTCATGGATAATTCCCTGTATTTGGTAGCAGAAATGGGATACAAGCAAAGAATTTCTCAAAAGGAAGTGAAATCCATTCTAAAATGTGGGAGCCTGATAAGCTATTTTCTCACCTACCTACCTTCTTAAATGGGTCTCTCCATTACCTTTTAAAGGACTTCTCATCTTTTAAGGAGTTACAAACTCAATGCCTAGGGTGATTGGGCAGGTAAAAATTGGATTTGTTGTAAAAAAAAATAAAAGGGAAAAACGACATAATGGACAGCAGTCATCAATGAACTCATAGTTAGAGAGGCAATAAGAATTGCTGAGAACTATGATAAACTGGGTAACCCTGTCTAAACTGGGCAGCTCCTACTCAGCTATAACAAACTGCTGTCACGCAGGAATGTGGGCCTGTGTTAAACGTGTTTCCAAGAGAAACTGGAACTTTATGTGAAATCTCCAGATTTTTGTTATAGAATTTCTTAAGAGCCATGGTCAGGGTGATGTTAATGTGTTGCAGGGAGAGCACTGTTCAGCTGCAGGGGGGAATGCTACAAAATGCTATCCAAGTCTCTGTGCAACCCAGGCCCTCCTTGGAGGTCTGAAAGACAGCAGAGCGTCAACAGACCCTCCCACTGATGGAACCCCAAAAAGTCATCAGATTCATTCTTCCTTTTTACCCATAACATTGGTGAGATTTTCTCCTGCCATCAGTGGAGACGTTGGGTAAACAGCACCCTCGCACTGTCAACATGACCAACCACAAACTTCATGGAAAGCTACCTAGAAATAACTAATGAAATTAGAAATAGATAAATCTCTCACTCCAGGAATCCCACTCCTGGAACTCTAACTCAGAGAAATGAAAGAGATGTAATGGATTTGTATTTTTATGGTGGCAAAAATAAATGTTCACAAAGCAAAGTCTTAACAATAAAGATGGTGGTATGTTGTACCATCGAATATGGAAGAGAATGGTTGATATGCAGGATTTCCAAATTGTTTTAAGTGCAAAGGTCAAGATACTGATAAATGTAAGTGGTATGGTCCAGTTTTCATGAAACAGAAATGACCCCCAAACCCAATGTGTTATGTATAACACACACACACACACACACACACACACACACACACACACACGTTCATATCATGAAGAATGGGATTAAGAAACATTTGTTCATTTTAGTTACCTATTAAGAGATAGGAATGACACTTAGAATTGCATTTTTAAAACTTTTAATGACGAAAGTCAATCATTTAAAACATCAGCAACATAAATGATTATGAAAAGATAGTCCCATTCTCCATCTCTTGAACAGTTTGCCTCAATTCCTTGAGCAAACAAGTTTTCCTATTCCACTGGCTCCTCAGAGATGGAACCACACACACTCCCACTTATACCCCTTACCACCCAGTGGAAGTTCTTCCTGATGTCTAGCCTCACTCGGCTCTCTTTTCTCTTCTCCCCTCCAGGACAAGAAGCGCAGGTACAGTATGCTGCACTCCCAGGAGTCCAGCAGCTCTGTCTTCTACCACTCTCAGGAGGAGGGACTTGGCCCAGACAGCGGAGACAGTGCCAAGAGTTTAGGGAAAACCAAAGAGACCAGGCCATTCAGTGGAGACTCCACCTCCAGTCATGGTTGGTCCTCTGAGCTTCCTGCTCTGCTTCCTTTTGCATAATGATTGCTACCTATTTGTTTTGGTCAGCTTTTTAGCTGCTGAGCCCCAAATACCTAACAGAAATAATTTTAGGAGGAAAAGTTTATTAAGGGCCTGACAGTTTCAGAGGTCTTAGTCCATAGATGGCCTATTCTACTGCTCTGGGTCCAAGGTAAAGCAGAACATCAGGGTGGAAGGGTGTGGCAGAGGACAGCAGCCAAGACCTGACCATCCCGAAACAGAAAGACTTCCTCACCAGGAGCAAAATACATACCCCAAAGGCATGCCCTCAATGACTCACCTCCTCCAGCCGCACCCTACCTGCCTACGGTTATCCACTCAGTTAATCTCTATCAGGAGAGTAATGCACTGATTAAGTTCAGGCTCTCCTAAGCTAAGAATTTCACCTCTAAACTCTCTTGCATTGCCTCACACATGAGCTTTTGAGGGACACCTCATATCTAAACTATAACACTTACCTTGAGTGCTTACTACCTGCTAAGTACTTTATAAAAACCATCTTGATGAATAATTAGCAGCCTGCAGAGAAAGGTACTATTATACCTATTTCACTGATGCAAACACTGAGATTTGGAGAATTTAAGCAACGAGGCTAAGTTCTCAGGGTTTGACGGAGGTAGACAGCACAGATTGAGCCTAGACCTATCTGACTAGTTAAGTCTGTGCAGCATTTATTTCCATTCAAAGGTCATTTACCAATTACTCCATGAGGTTAGGTGGTAAGCACAGGATGAAGGCATAGGTGACCCAAACATGTTGCCTGTCCTCCAGGACCTCTCCATCTGTGAGAGAGATACAATTGACCTTTGCTCTGATGGAAGCAGAGCGACAAGGGTCACAACTCTGGGCATCCAGGTATAGAAGAGAACATCTGCTCAAGGATAAAGGAGACTTCACATGAGAACTGGTTCTTAGAAGTGGGAAGGGAGAGAAGGTTCCAGAAACTTCCCGGATAATGGTGTGGAGGTGTGATACTTAGAAAGTAATACGGTTTGGCTTCTCATCCAGTTTGGAGCACACTATACCTTCAAAAAGGGACAGAAGCGAGAGTCACTGGGAAGAGAGATGAAGGCTAGATTAGGCAAGGCTTCAGATGCCAGGGAGGCACCTGCACATATATCAATAGGTAATGGGGAACTTAGGAACTTGGGAAGTTTCCTAGTAGGAAAGGGGTATCCAAGGCCCTCTCTTTCCCTTCTGTCCTTCACCCTGACAGTTCCCTTCTCATTGCCCCTGCCCAGGTGTGGACCCCTCCCAGAGACGGAGAGCATACAGCACCAACCAGATCACCAACCACAAGTCCTGCCCAAGGACCACCACAGCCAGTGACCCCACACTATCGACCAGGAGACATCCACTGAGAAAAGCCAAGCTGCAGGACCTCACCAATCAGACCAGCCCTGATACCCAGAAGTGGCTGGCTGACATGCAGGTATTCAAGGGGGGCAGGTTGGTGGGGAACTAGGGGGGGACCATGGCTGGGGAGAGCTGAGCCATGAGGACAAGACCTGTCCATCGTGTAGATAGATGATGATGGATAATGGATGGATAGATGGATGGATGGATGAGAAGAAAGGAAGAAAGAAAGAAAGAAAGAAAGAAAGAAAGAAAGAAAGAAAGAAAGAAAGAAAGAAAGAAAGAAAAAGAGAACGAACGAACCGAAGAACAGAGTCCAAATCTATCTGACCTTTCAGTGTCAGTTTCCACTAACAATAAAAATTAAAGGATAATTACCTATTACCTATGAGGACTAGGTAGCCACCAGCTTAGGGAATGAGCCATTCCCTCCTATCTTTCATCTGTCTCGCCCCTAATGACACCTTCTTATCACAATGCTCACTTATCAATGAAATCACCTGTTCTGTGCACACAGCACTTCCCAGTTGACAAGGGACATTTATCTACATCTACTCTGTCATCAGATTTTATAGCACATCTGGGAGATGAGGCAGTTTGGGGTCCACTTACTCCCACTCAGTACAGACATGGAAATTGAGGGCCAGAGAGGTAAAGCAACTTACCCAGAGTAATGCAACCTATCAGGGAACTGTACCCTCTGCCTTCAAAACTCCACCTTCCCCCTCTGTCACACTCTTCCAATCCCAGCAGCTGGACGTTCACCCAGGGCAGAGGGAATTTGAAAGTCAGAGCCAGCTGGAAAACTTACCTGGTGTTTCCTGAGATCAGGTTTCTCACGCCAGCACCATGGCCATGATAATTCCTTGCTGGGGGAGAGGGACAGTCTCAGTCATGATAGAAGGTTTGATAGCACCCTTGACCTCTGCCCACTGGAAACCAACAATAACATCCTCAGTTATGACAACCAAAACTGTCCTCAGATACTGCCACATGTCCCCTGGAGGGCTAAATCATTCAGTTGAGAATCATCCTTCTAAACCAAATTGTGGTTTAACCCATTTTCTTTAGAATGAACTTCATGTCAATGTGCATCAGCTTGTGGTGCCATAGAATCAGGCAGGCACTCTCCCCAGTGTCCCATCTCCCTCCCAGCCAGCACCTCAACCCTCCCTGCCTCCATAGATACCTAGGCCACATACTGCCACCTTGTCCCTGGGGGCTCTCCTCTGTGCTTAGCCAGGGACCACCTGATGCAACTGGAGGGCACTGGCCTTGGAATCAGGAATGTCACTTAGCCTCTCTGAACCCCAACTACCTCATCAGTGAGATGGAAAGAGTAGATTATGTGAGTGATGGAGTCACCACCAACAACAGATATTTTGGAGGAGCCAACTCCAAGTGGAAGACTCTTCCAGGCCTTGGCTGCTGGAGGATTCGGTGCTGACCAGTGGGCATCCAAGGGCAGCTCTACTTGGCGGGAGATCCGGGCAGGCTGGCTTCCCTTTATTTCCCTTCAGCTTGCTCTCGAGCTCTTCTGGCTCACTTTGTTCATTTCTCCCCACTCCCCCTCCAACTTCTTTCCCAATCTGATTCTCCCCAACTCACTTGCGCAAGTGCACGCACACAGACACTCCCCGCAGCCTCTGGCTGGGTGAGGAACTGGATCTTAGATTCATCTGTTGCCATGGAAACGATAGCAACTTGGGTTTCTCTCTCACCCAGTGTGGATGATGGTGAGGGCAGGGGTCTGACCCAGCATGGATGATGGTGAGGGCAGAGGAAGGGGGAATCCCAAATCTCTGCTGGGGGTGGGGTTAAGGATCCCCTGAGATCCAACAGTCATGGCGAGGTACCAGCTCCCATGGAGGCCATCCTAAAAGTGACCGATCTCCTCCTCCCATAGTCTTGTACTATACCTAGGACCTCTGGCTCAGAAGCAGGAAAGTCACTCCTATTTTATGGGAAGGCAGACTCCCCTTCCCAATAAATATTTAATAGGGAAGAAAAAGCCCCATGGTTACCTATCAACCTAAAAAAAATTCTGTTACACCTAATAAGTGCCTTTGTTTTTCTCATCTGTTCCACTACCAGGGGATGTATGTGGTCCCAGAAATTTGGAATTCATTTTAAATTAATTTAATATTCTTCAGTTACAAAAGTAATACACACTTGTCACTTGCAATAAAAATTCTCCAATAGTTCAGTCAAGAGTAAAGTACAAATAAAACTCCCCCTCCCCTATTGTAAGACCCACTTGATTTTGAATGATTCACACATGCACAACACACACATACATTTTTAACAATTACATATACAAACTCCTCTCCAACTTACTTTTTAAATGTCTCTTTCATTCACTTTTTATATACAGTAAAATTACTCTTTCTGGTGAACAGTTCTGTAAGATTCAGCAAAGGTCTTTTATGGTCATGTAATCTTTACCACCATTAAAATACAGAACTGTCATAACTTAATATTTAAAAATAAGTTTTATCTTGGACATCTTTCCACGTTAGTATGAAGAAATCTCTTTTTGCTCAGTGTCGTGAGGTTCCAGTGCCCAGATCTATATCCTATTCACCCTTCCCTGATGATGGATTGGTAGTTTCCAGATTTTTACTTTTACAAATTATACTGCAACAAATACAGTGCTTGCACATAGATACTTGTGCCCTTGTGGGTTTCTAGAGGATTGAATTCCTAAAAGTGGAATTGCTGGGTCACAGGGGTTTGTTCATTTTCATTGTTGCTAAATAACACATTGCTTAGTTGTTCTCGCACTGTGTGTACCAATCTGCACTCAGATCTACAGTCCATGAGAGACTCTGTATCTCCCTTGTATTTGCCAATCTGCCAGATTGTTTTAATTTTTATTGCTCTAATTTTTCAGGAGGGTAAGCTTTTGTATGGGTTTATTGGATAGTTTTGCTATAAATTGCTTATAAATACCCTTAACCCATTATTCTATTGTTCGTCTTTTTTCCTCCAGTGATTTATAAGAGCATTTTCTTAAAAATGATTTTTGCCATGCATCTTGTAAATGTAATTTCCCAGTTCACCACTTTCCTTTTGATGTTTGTACCAGCACAAGAATAGATTAAATCATCAAAATGGAACAGAAAGCCCATAAATAAATCCAAATGTGCATCTGTGTTGGGATAGAGGTGGGGAACTGATAAACTGTGGGGACTCAATGGATAAACTATTCAGCAACAATGATACAACTGTGGTGTTGTACCAGTTGGAAATCAAGAAAAATTTGGTTTCTATCTCTTTACAGTAAAACAAATTTCATGTGATTCGAAGATTTAAATATACAAACAAAAATAAAAATTCTAGAATATTTTTGAGTGGGAAAGACCTTTTAAGCATGACATATGGGAAGGCATAAGGAAAAAGGTTGACAATTTTAACCACACACATAAAAAATTTTAAACTTTATGCCCCTCAAAAACTAGGTTTAGAATTATTCGTGGTATGTGATTTTCTGTGGTTTTGTCTTGTCTTCTTTTTTGGCTTAGAATTTATCCATCACTGGGTTGGTATTTCTCATGAGTAACAGGTCATGAGTTACGGGGTCCCTGGATAAGGTAGTGCCTCAGGGGGAGTTGTAGTGCCCAGGGAACGAACTGTGGCTGGGGGCAGGAGAGTCCTGCCATCGTGCCTCCCCTCCTCCTCTTCCTTGTACCCACAGCCCTTGCAGAACAGTGGCCAGGAACACAGCCGGGGCCCCAAACTTCATGGCCCAGGGGCTCGCAGGCCCTCTCTGCTGCCCCAAGGCTGCCAGCCTTTCCTGCTCTTCGGCCAGGAGCCCCAGGCCTGGGGGATCATGAGGGAGTCCGATCCTGGGTCCAGTCTGAAGCCTGTTCGGGATAGTCGCAGCCCAGGAGACTTGGGTAAGTGTAGGAAGGTCCAGAACCTGACTAGGGACAAGGAGGAATCCTTGGCTGTGACCCAACTTCATTTAAAAGGCCCAAAGGGCCAATGCCTATCTATCCCCTGAAGGTCTGTTGTGGCCCACACTGCCTGAAGACCTCACCAATTCCACCTTCCCCATTTTTTTTTTTTTTTTTTTTTTTGGTACGGGGGATTGAACTCTGGGGTACTCGACCACTGAGCCACATCCCCAGCCCTATTTTGTGTTTTATGTAGAGACAGGGTCTCATGGAATTGCTTAGTGCCTCGCCCTTGCTGAGGCTGGCTTGAACTCGCGATTCTCCTGTCTCAGCCTCCCAAAGTGCTGGGATTACAGGCATGCGCCACCAGGCCCGGTTTCCCACCTTCCCCCTTGAACCTTACTTTTGGGCAGCCTGCTCCATCTTCTGCCTAAGTGCCCCCACCTGCTCCTATGGGGCCCCCTCAGGTCCTGGCTTCCTGGGAATTGGATCTGTCCCCTTCTGAGAGACAAGCCCATGCCACTCAGTTGTCCTAGAAAAGGAGTTGTTTGCCCCCTGGGAAGGGAGACTGGGTTGTACTTGCTTAAGGATGACTGCACCATGGGGAAGGATGATGTCCTCTGGGGGGTGGCCAGCTTGTCCCTCCACCCACAGAACCATCCCATCACCCTTCCGCCTTCGAGACAGAGACATCCTCGGACTGGGAGCCCACCGCCGAGTCTGAGGGCAGCTCCAGCAGGCCCACCACCCCAGGCCTGGTGCTGGGCAAGGCTCTGGTCAAAGGCCTGCGAGAGAGCCAACGCTTGCAGTGGGAAGTGATCTTCGAGCTAGGGTCCCCCGGCCCGGAGCGGGGCAGCGCGCGCGATGCCGACCTGTGGAGCGAGACCTTCCACCACCTGGCGGCCCGCGCCATCATCCGCGACTTCGAGCAGCTGGCGGAGCGCGAGCGGGAGATCGAGCAAGGTGAGCTCCGCTGGCCCACGCGCTCGTAGCCCAACCCCGCCCCCTCGCAACCTCGCCCACTCCCAAGACCGCCCCACCTCGCAGCCCCGCCCAGTGCCCCGCCCACTTCCCGCCAAGATCCACCCTCCCTCGGCTTGCCTCACCTCCAGGCTCCACCCACCCTCTGGCCCTACCCCCTCCTCATTAGTCCTCGGTCGCCCCACTGCTGCGGTCGGCCTGTGCTCCGCCTCCCACGGCTGCCTCCAGGTGCCTCACTCACCACCACACCCAGCTCGGGGCTCCACCCGCTCCTTGATCAGCCAGCGGCCCCCTACCTCCAGGTCTCCTTGCCACCAGCCCTGGGCTCCTCCACTCCCACTGGTTGATCCATCCTCTTCAGCCTCCTTCCCCTCTCCCAGGTCCTCAATACCCTATCACTACAGTACTTCTCCCTGCAGGGTCACCCGTAGAGCTCTGGAGACAGAACGACGTGATAGCCATTGGAATAGCCTGCGCACTCCTCTGGGACAGTCCTTTCCCACAGGGTCCTTAGACCTGTTGGTCCACACACTCATTCATTCACGCCATTACTCACTGAGGATCAGCCGGGCCGGGGTGGGGGTTGGACCCTGTAGACAGCTACGCAGCAAAGAGCGAAAGAGATCCTGGCCTTCCCCACCCAGGAGTGCTTGACACAGACTAGCAGAGAGGTGGACATTAATCAACGGTTACACAATAAGTGATTTTTTTTTTATAAACAATAGCTTTAGATAAATAAAAAGTTGTGCAACTTTCAAGCTATCACTCCAACAAAGACATTTATTTAAGTAAACAAAATATCTTTAAAAGTATTTTAACAATGCACAAATGCATTCACAACATAATCTGATGATTAAAAGACTTCAACAAAGTTTACGGTACCTACAACAGAATTTCCAGATGCCTCCAATAGTTTGTGGATTGGTTTAGTTTACAGTTGCATATATTGCCTTGTTTTAAGAAATATCATTAATACAAATATACGATTTACAATATTCCCATGATGACAAGAAAAAAACACATTGATAAAATAAAATGTCTTTTAGGCATTTATTATGCCAAGTATTTAAATGATTGTTCTTACTGTGACATAAAATAATACTCATTTAGTAATAAAAGATAAGGACAAATAGGTTCTTAAGTGCATTTGTCCTAAGTGCTATTAAGAAAAGAAATACAGGGATGAAGCCACTGTAGAATAGGAATGGACAGTGGGGAGCTAATTTAGTCCAGAATTGGGGCAGTTCTGTCCTAAGAGGTGACTCATAGGATCTTGATAGGAGAAGAGAAAAAGATATAAAGTTGTATGATTTCTTTGATTTAGGTTTATGCTTTATTTACATAATTATATTATATTGTTTCCATTTTATTTATATTTGAATAATCCCTGTTAGTTCTGCTTCCTTGAGCACTTGTTACAGTTTACCAAGCTCTTTTCCACCCTTCATCCCCTTGACTCTTCACACAACCAGAAATCTCCGGTCCCGTTGCTAATCTGCTGGGTGACCCAGCATTCCCACTCTCCCTCTTTGATTTTCAATCTTCTTGGCAGTTTAATGGGTCAGGTTAGTGGTTCCTATGAAGCCCTGTGAAGAGATTTCCATTAGACCTCTGCCAAATTAAAATATAAAAAAAAGACAACATCGTTTATTTAAAAATTAACACTGAAGTTACTCAATGGAATTAGCTGTCTTCTAGTCTAAGATGATGGGCTTACTTTTTTACATGAAAACATCCTTTCTCTTGTGAAATAATGAAATGACGATCATCTTCTTAACATCTTTAATGAGCAACTGGGCAACCCCTTGATTTTAAAGGCCTATTTCATCCCAAAGACGGGGACCACAAATGGAGCCCTCCTTTTAGCTGTGAGCTTTCAGAGCTTCTCTGTCATGCCGGACTTTCTGAGACCAAGCAGTGACCCCAGTTCCTCCCCTGCAGGGTCCCATCGCCGCTACCAAGTGAACGCCGTCCACACGAGCAGGGCCTGCAACATCATCAGCAAATACACAGCCTTCGTGCCCGTGGACGTGAGCAAGAGCCGGTACCTGCCCCTGGGAGTGGAGTACCCCAATTCTGGTAAGGCATGCAGGTGGCTGGGCACTCCTGAGGCCACACGGCCCCGGAGACTAAGGAGGAACTGAGATGCAAAGGAGCACACGCCTGCAGGGAGGCGCAGGGCGGGGCCTAGAAGCAGAAAGCACCCAACAACCATGGTCCACTCTCCACAGGGCAGGGAGCACATTGGTCTCCATCCTACTCCCTTTTCCCACCAACTGAAAACGATTTTACTGTGGTTCTCCTACCCACCAAAAAAAAGGGGGGGGGGGCAATGATATGCGCTCCTTGTAGAAAATTCTGAAGTATAGAAAGATAAAAAAACTTTCTCTTGATGGATATCTACATGTAGAGAAATCAAAAGACAGATAATATGTTACATGAATGGCAACATTTCCATATGTTCTATACTTTACAAAACCTGGGTATATAAAAATCTATGGAGGAAAATCTAGGTGCTCATTTTAATAGTTGTAGCATATTCTACAGCAGCAGAATATGATTTGATGATTGGCTATCATCAAAATAGCCAATTAGAGGGTGGGGTGGTGGCTCAGTGGTCAAGCACTTGCCAAGCACATGTGAGGCACTGGGTTCAATCCTCAGCACCACATAAAAATAAAGTTGTTATGTCCATCTAAAACTTAAAATATGTTAAAACAATAGCCAATCAGAAGGCATCCCAAAGTGCTTTGTGTATATTCTAAATCATTTAACCCTCAAAGTAATTCTGCAGAGTAAATATATGACTACCATTTTACAGATGGGACACAGAGGTAGGGGGTGGCTAAGGAATTTGCCTGAGGTCACACAGCATGCCAGGCAAAGCCAGGCTTTGAATACCAGTGCCCTGGCTCTAGAGTCTCTGTCTGCCACTCCTCTCCACTGCCTTTTAAGGTTTATCACCTTTTGAGCCTATTTAGACCTGTAGTTTACTCCTCATTTAGTGACTGGAAATTCTACTGCAAAGAACATCTTTGTGCACCTGAGAAGTAGGACTTCCATAGCAAAGGCATGCCCATCTAAAATCCTGGTGCACATTACCACACTGCCCCTCGCCCCCCAGGTTCCTCCCCTATCCATCTTCTCCAGCACTGAGTACTGTTTATCTTTCTAAACTCCACCCATCTAGTAGAAGAGAAAAGAATCTCTCTTGGGACATTCCTTTAATTTTTTGATGAGATACTTTTTGAGCTTCTGAACTCTGTGCTTTTTCTTTACTGGATTTCATTTTTCTGTTCTTTGCAATTCCTTTTTTTTTTTTTAAACACAGACCTGCAAGTCGGAAAAATGTGTTTGAAACAAAATGGGCCCTTTCTCCCTCCTCCTGTTCCCTTTTCTCATCTCTGGTACCAAAATGATCAGTCACCACCACCCCATCACTGCCAATTGCTACCAGTTCACGCTTGGGCCGTGGATGGCAGGCGGTGGCCACTGCATGTTCACTCAGGTTGCTGGGACGCCCCTCCCCCGTGCCCATCCCCCACTGTGCTGCTAGTATCTGCAGTGCAGCCCGGAAGGTCAAGGACTTGGCCCACTTCTTAACCCAAGTCTCAGGGCTCCTTAGGTCTGGACCAGCACCTCCCCACGTGTGTTCCGAGAAATCCAAACTCTAATTTCTTGTCCTGTGAATATCCATTTGACACAAAACTCGGAAGTTCCAGGTTAGGAAGTACATTTAGTTGCCAAAAGCGTTCTCCGTGGCAGAACCTGAGAGTCTTTAGTAGGTTCGTGGACTGCCGTGCACACCTCCTCCTCAACTTATTTCCCCAACAACTTACAGACTAGTGAGTTCTGAGAGTTCCCGAAACACCCTGCAGGGAACTGGGCTTCATTGCTCTTCGTCACCCACTCCCTATGGGCAATGCCCAGGACATCAGGGGCCTGCACTGCAGGAGGGGGAACTGGGACAGGAGTTCTGTAACAGCAGAGAGAGAAGGAGAATCGTATGTTCCAGAGAAAACCAGCCCTTTAACTAACTGGGAAACATGGCTGTCTCACCACATCATCTCAGCAGTGGTATCTACCTGGCCAGGCACAGATTGTTATCCCCATTCTCCAGGTAGGGAATCCAAAGGTCAGAGTGGACCACATCCCATCTGGCTAGGAAGAGATGGGGCTGGGGCTCAAACCTAGGTCTTTTTTCACTCCAGAGCTTATGGTTTAGCCTTGTACTCTGCCTTCCTGCCTTGGGATCCTTGTGAAATGGAAGCCAGAGGTATCCCCACCAGCCTTTGAGAGGGAGCAAGGACAGGCACAAGTGTGCCCACTGATCCTTCTCCTTGTCCTCCACGAAGGTGCTCCATTGAGGACGATCGGCTCTCGGAGCCTGACCCGACCGTGGAGAGGCACTTCTACTAGCTTCGGACAGTCCCAGACCACACTCAAAGAAGACTCGGCTGCTGGCGATGGCAAATTTCAGACCCTAAGTAAGAGCCAGCTGGGGTGTGTTCAGAAGCCTGGGCCCCTGAAGTTATTACAGCCCCATGTCTGAGGCCCAGAGGCTCTTCTGAGTCTGTGCTCTGGACTCCTTAGGCAGGGCCAAGGCCAGCCAGACCTTCTAGGCTCTGTGAGGCCTAAGACGGGCAGAGGGCCTCAGCGTGGCTCCAGCACGGCGCTGTTGACATGGCTCTGTCTTTGTGGAGACAGCTGTGAGGGGCCAGGGAGCACTGCACATCTCCCCTCCCCACGCCCAATTGCCCCAGTGGCTGGTCCATCCTCCAGCCTCCGAGTCCTCCAGGCTCTAAATGCCAGGAAACCTAATAAACAAGGAGAAAGGTGAAGAGCCAGGAAGCAGTTCCATCTGCTTGGGCACTCTGTCTGTTTTGGGGGGGATTCCCAACAGCTTCCTCTCAGCCCTCCCCTCTCACCTGATTTCACTGTACCTCTAGCTCAGGCCTGGAAGAGCCAGGACTTGACCTTTTTGTGACCTCACACCACTTCACAGTGTGGCCACTCTCGGTGCTGCACGTGTGGACATCTCTCTGACTCTCCATAGACAGCCTAAGTACTGCACCAGTCCTAACCCTTTCCTTGGAGCACTCACACACACAGGGAGGATGTCCTGCCTTCTGTCATGTATGAGGAGGACATCGGAGGTCCCACATGGCCACCAGCTCAGTTGTCCAGACCGTGAGAATGTTTTATCCACAGTGTGTGAGATGGCAGAAACCCAGAGAGGCGCTTCCAAATTAAAGCATTCTGCCAGTGCTTGGCCTCTCTGGCTTCCAAACCCCAGGGACACCTGTATTACTCTAGAACCAGGCTAACCATCCAGAGGATTTCCTATCTACCCTTTCCTTCTCCATAGTTTAGCTCTTGGTGGCCTGTGGCTTGGATCAAAATCACAAATCCCTTCCTTTCCATTGCCCCCTCTATTCACACCCTTTAAACTCTGACTCTTAGTCTGACCCACAGCGCCTCCCTCCCCAGGGAAGATGATGGCTAACACTGAGAGTTTTCTATGAGCTGGACACTGTTCTCATTATTCAGGTCTCCTCACAATCATCTTGAAAGGGTTTCTTTTATGTTTCCCAGTCAAGATATGAGGAAACTGGGTTCAGAGAGGTTAAGTGACTCACTTGAGATCACACAGCTGGTAGGTGATGGAACCAAGGTTTGAACCCAGTATTTTGTCCAGAGGCCATGGTCCCCTCAGAGCCTCCTGGTCCCCTCAGTAAGTCAGGCATTAGTCTCCAGTTCACTCTTGTGCTGGTTTCTTAGTGTCACCAACAAAATTCTACCTGGGTCCCTATAGCCCCAACAGTCTCATTTTGGGAGACAGAAGTTTTGCTACATGTATTTATCCAAGAAGCTTTCCCATCATTGGGATACTCCCTTATAGTAGATGGTCCGGTTCATTAACCCTTGCAATGGCAATTATAAGACTAATCACCTTCATTGTGTGTTTCGAAAATAGTATGTGCAATTATTATCCCCATTTTACAGGTGGGGAACTGGGGTTCAGAGCCCCTCAGGAAGTCCGTGCCATGTTCTGGTGCCTCCTCAGAGAGGCACAACCCTGGGAGGAGATGCCCGCCTCCACCCCCAGCAGCTAAGCCCCGGTCCTTGTTGGGTGTGCAGCTGAGCACCTAGCCGGGCACCAGCACAAGCTGCGTGTTCTCTCCTTTAATCCTCATGATGACACTGTGGCATGGGTACTATGAGTTCCAATTGGCAATCAAACTTATAAAGAAAGTGACTTGACCAAGGGCCCGCAGTCAAGGGGAATCGGGATTTTAACCCAGGTTTGGGAGGGAGAAAGGGGGTGCCAGGAGCGCTCAGGCTCACCGGCTTCCTGCATTGTAGCCAAAGAGGAAAACCCCTCTGCGCCCCTCGGCGAGACCCTGTGTCCCAGTCGGGATAAGCACGCTGCTTCTGAAGGTGAGTGAGCAGCTGGGGCTGGCTCTCCTAATTAAGATGGTGACCATGATGGGTCCTGGGGTCAGAAGACCACCTCAGCACCAACACAGTGCTGGGGACCTTATTGATTCTTCAAAAAGCTGGGCATGATGGCACATGCCCATAATCCCAGCACTTTGGGAGGCTGAGACAGGAGAATCGCGAGTTCAAAGCTAGCCTCAGCAACGGCAAGGTGCTAAGCAACTCAGTGAGACCCTGTCTCTACATAAAACACAAAATAGGGCTGGGGATGTGGCTCAGTGGTCAAGGGCCCCTGAGTTTAATCCCTGATACCAAAAAAAGCCCTGTGAGAGCATAAGAGGATCATCCCCAATTTAAAGATGGGAAAACTGAGGCTTGAAGCGGTGAAGCATTTTGCCCAAAGTTACACAGCGAGTTGGTAACAGAGCTAGGCCTGGAGTCAGGACTCCCAATTCCAGCCGAGGGGCCACTGTACCACCCAACTCTGCCTACTATGCTCCAGCAGTGCACAGGGGTGGGGTGTCAAACCACTGTCCCCATTTGGTGCATTAATGTGAAGCTGTCACAGCTCCCACAAGTAACTTCCCAGAATATGCCAGGGTCCACCTCTCAAGGACGCTTGGAGTCAGTTTCTTAGATATTCCAGCCTTCTCCATACCAAATGGCTCAAAAGTGCCTGCCTAGAGGTGAGCTCAGATCCCTTGGGCCACAGGGATAGAGGCAAGCCCCATCCCTCTCTGGGCCTCTATTTCCCAGCTGAGCAGTGAGAAGTTGAATAGGTCACCTACTGGGCCTCAATCTGTCATTCTGTGGCCCTCCAGGTCCCCTGAACAGCCTGCCCACCAATGCTCTTTCCTCTTTGAAGGCCTCAGAAACTCTCTTTGGGTCCAGGTAAGTAGAATTTCCAACAGGAAAATGATGGTGATACACTGCATGCTGTTTTCCTGGGGTTGTCCCTAGCTGGGAAGAGCAAAGTCAGGTCCAGCCCAACACTGAAATAGAGGAGTCCCTTTCTCTCATACTGCCTCAATGGCCCCCACTCAGCCACTGTTAGCTCATCTCCCACATTTCCATGGTCTCTTCAAGTACACACGCCCCTGGGAGGGCTAGCCTAGGATTCTTCTGGTCACTAGGCTGGGCACAGATACAGTGTCCAAAGAGGGTCATAGGCTGGGCACCGTAGTGCAAGCCTGTAATACTAGCAGTTCAGGAGGCTGGGGCAGGAGGATCGTGAGTTCAAAGCCAGCCTCAACAAAAGTGAGGCACTAAGCATCTCAGTGAGACCCTGTCTCCAAATCAAATACAAAATAGGGCTGGGGATGGGGTTCAGTGGTCGAGTGCCCTGAGTTCAATCCCTGGCACTCCCTTCCCCTGCTAAATAAAGAGTTATAGAAGAACTGGAGCCTGTTCTTGTCTTCCTACTCCTAACTCACTGAGGCCTCCATTTCCCCAGCTTTCAAGTGAAGGAGGCTGGAGGAAGCCATCTGTTGGATCCTTCTGGCTCTGACTTTCACAGGCTTCTGGGTGGGCCCTGGGGGCTGGGATAGCCAGGGACACTTGCCTTCACCCACACAGGCTGACTCTCAACAAGTCCAGGCTGCTGACCCGAGCAGCCAAGGGCTTCCTGAGCAAGCCACTGGGCAAGACGCCAGACTCGACCCTGGGGAGCCAGAGTTTGGACTACTTGCCATTGGTGAGTGCCCCCCACCCTGCCTCAGAGCCCTTGTAGCCCGCCAGGCACAGGCCCCCCCTGTGAGTCCCCGCTCATCCCTCCCTTCCCCAGAAGGAAGGAGACCTTGTCTCAGAGTTCAGATCCAGAGTTCTGGAGCCTACTAGAGTGTCATACCTGAATAGCCAGCAGGACAGAGGGAGTTAGCATGGGTTCCCCTGTCCTGGTGGGGGGGTGGTCTGGGGTATCGCTAGAGGTCAGGGCCTACATCACACAACTTCTATGCAATCCGCTATCTTCACCTTAAAAATCCACGGGAATTTTGCATTCTACTATCTATGTGTGTCTGTTTTTCAGTACATAAAAATAAGTCTTAAATGACTCACAAGTGAGTAAAATTAACACCCCAGGGACACGCATCACACTTAGCACATGGCTCTGCAGATGCCCCAGCATGCCGCAGTGGGTGAGGAGCCCAGGTCTGGAGTGGGCTCTCTGGGCCTCTAGGACTTGGGGAATCACAGGGTGTTCAAAGGAAGAGCATAGTTTGCACTCTGCTGCCAGCACTGTCTCTGCACACCCAAGTGCACAGTGTCATTTTGAATTCCTCAAAATGTAATTCACTCAGCAGGCATTTATTGAGCCAGCCTCACTGTGAGGCTCTGGGGAGACAACCTTGAACTAGACAAATACAGTTCCTGGGACTGCATGGCTGACAGTCCTGTGGGACCCAGATGAGAAACCAGGCATTTTGGTGGTGGGAAATACAGGGGGTAACACTTAACCCAGGCCTGAGATGGGGACAGTGGCAAAATCAAGCATGACTTCCCAGAAAAGGTAATGGCTAAGCCAAGACTGAAGGATCAAGAGCTATAGCCAAGGGCCTCGAGAGGAGAGAGACAGCTTGGCAGCTAGAAAGGACCTGGAGTCGGGGATCAAAGTCCAGGGCCAACAGGAACAGGTCGTACAGGGCTTTGTGAATCATCTTCCAAACTTACTTTAATAGAAAATTGAAAACATGGAACTGAGCCTTCAGAAAAAATGCACAATCCATGCCTTTTGAAGATTCCCCTCCGTACAGGACAGATGGATTGGGGAGGGAGGAGGAACAGGAGGGCGGGGCAGCATCAGGAAGCAGACGGTGCCCTGCAGAGCCATTCAGAAGGTACAGTCCTGTTGGGACTGGAAACTGATCCACGTGCTGAGATGGAGAGGGATGAGGAGGCCAGAGTCCCCTAGATGGCCTGGATAATCAAAGTGGCCAAGCTGGGCCCGCCCACCCAGATCAAGAGGCAGGTTTGGAGGGAAGATGTTGAGTTGGCCTTAGAGAGTGATCAGTCTGTGGCACCTGTAGGATCCTGTGTGGGGACGCTCCATTGTCCTGAGTATCCCAAATATCCCCCCACCCCGGGGCGCAGGGCGAGGAGGGAGGAGAGCAGCAGGCATACTAGGAGGAGCTGGACTTTTGCATGGCCTGGGGCTCCATGGGCTAAAAAGTTTGAAGCCCACTGAGGGCCTTCACCCCACACAGGTGTCTCTGCAGCTGGCTTCTGGAGCCTTTCTGCTCAACCAAGCCTTCTGTGAGGCTATCAACATCCCCATGGAGAAGCTCAAGTGGACCTCGCCCTTCAACTGCCACCGAATGACATTCAGTGCCCGCCAGCCCGAATCTACGACTCTGAATCCCCAGCTGTGCAGCAACCCCTCACCTCGACAACCGTCCTGCGACAGTGTGTCCCTGGAACCTCTGGCGGAGAGCAGGCTGGGCTTGGAGTCAAAGGTGCTGATGGAGCACTCGGGGAAGCTGTGGGCCACCGTGGTGGGGCTGGCCTGGCTGGAGCACAGCTCGGCCTCCTACTTCATTGAGTGGGAGCTGGTGGCTGCCAAGGCCAGTTCCTGGCTGGAGCAGCAGGAAGTGCCTGAGGGCCGCACACGGGGCACGCTCAAGGCCGCAGCCCGGCAGCTGTTCGTGCTCCTGCGGCACTGGGATGAGAACCTGGAGTTCAATATGCTTTGCTATAACCCAAATTATGTGTAGTGGGAGGGTGCTGGGGGGCATGGGCCATTTCCTCCCGGTGGGGAACTTTTTGAAGCTGTAGCCAATATACTGCTTGCTAGAAAGAGCCCTGGACTGGCAGTCAGGAGGCCTGAGTTCAATCCCCAATTTTGCTACCACCTACATTTGTAAGTACAAGCCAGTCCCTGCCCCCGTTTGGGCCTCAGTTTCCTCATCTATAAAATAAGAGGGTGAGATGAGGCATCTGGATTAGATCTTTAAAAATGGTTCCATGCTACTTTCTGCCCAAATATTCAGGCAGTCCTGGGGGGTGGTGAGAGAGAATACAATGAAGCCTGAGTCTTTTCTGGAGGAAGGCCACGTGGGCACAGAGCAGAAACAGCAGCGCCCCCCTCAAATAAAAGGGAGGATGAGAGAAGCCAGCAACAACATATAACCAGACCTGCAAGTCTGCATCTAGGCATGGAGGGGACTCTTCTCTCTATTGCATTGTGGGATAGACTCTTGTCTCTGTGGTGACAGTCTAGGACCCCACTTCCAAGCCAATTGGAAAAGCATTCTCTCCCAAGACTTTGCAAAAGAGTTGCTGGAGGGCCTTTTCTCTGGGTGAAGCTCCCTTTGTATATTTCAATACTGGTTTGCTGATCACTTGTGACTTCCTGTTTAAGAAGAGGTGTTGGGCAACACCAAGAGAGATTATCTGTGAGCCAAAATATCAGGCTGAATGAAGCTTCAATCTGTACAGAAATAGTCCAGAAAGGACAGACATACTGCTAGAGATCAGTGAAGAGGCTAAGGTGACACCTGAAATAATTTACACACTTACAGGAGTTGGAGAAAGTGAACTCCATCCACTGTGCTGAGGAGCTAGAGAGGCAGCTCCATGCGCACTGCATTCTGGGACAGTGGGTCCCTCTCTAAGCATTGTGGAGGAGGGGCACCTTCTTTGCAAACCATGCTTGGTTATAGTGCATTTGAGCATGGCACTTTTGGCTAGGAGGCGTGATTTATTTGGGGAAATGATAGGACCTTGAAGGTTTCCCCACCCCATGCGCACCATGTGATAGCCATGGATTGGTGCTCCCCAGCCTCAGAGTCCCTCATGGCTGGTGTCAATCACAGCCTCTCCCACAGACTCCCCAGAAGGTAGATCTCAACCTCACCAAGGAGCCCCATTAGCTTGGGACCCCAGGCTGAATTCCTATACCCTATAACCCAAATTTTTCCAAGCATTGGTCTTCTCAAGTTCCTCACCCGGGATGGTTCCCAGGGCTCTGGTGTGAAGCCCCACAGACATCTCTCTGCAGAGAGACCTTAATCAAACTAACCCATGGGGGGGCCTTGTGGCTCTGGCACAAATCCTAGCCTCATGACGACTCAAGGGGTGGCCAGTGTGTAGCAAAGGTTGGTGGGAGGATCTCCAGCAGAGTGCCACTGGTGTGAAGGAAGATAGGCCCACAGGACGTGATGCCCCACCCACAGCCAGCCCTCTGCCTGCCCAGCCCTTCCATGCTGCAGCATCCCCCAGGCAGGACCCTCTCCGCCCTTGCAGCCCTTTGGAAAACTTAAAGTCCCTCCATGCTTCACTGGCTGGCTCTGTGTCAGACTCACCCTCTGGGGAGGAAACCAGTCAGACAGTCCCTGATACTCTACCTTTGTGACTCCAGACGGGGCAGGGTATCAGTCTGGCATGTGGGCTCAGCATCAGTGCCACGGGGAGTGGGGGGGATAAAGGTTCTAGGTTGTCTCACTTGAGGCCTCGAGGAGGAGCGAGGGGAGCTGGACCATCTCTCTGCACTGCCTTCCTCTGCTCCCTTAGCTGCAGTAGCTTCTGGGCAAGGCTGGAGGGGGTGGCATCCACTTCCTGGCCTACCACGAATGGAAAAATTGTCTGTCTGCGTGTGAGAATACCTGGACTCCGGTCTCAGCTTTGATTCTAGTTTGGGCAGTGGTTTTCCTTTTCTGTGTTCTGGAGCTGGGGCCTCTTTCTCCTGCTCTGACATTCCAGATTTTCTAACTCCAAGATGTTTCCACCTTAGTGAACTTGGATTTGTTTACACTCTATGTGGCCTTGAACTAGTGGTATGTGCACCGTGGGCCTCTTTCCTCCTCTAACATGGCCAGGTTGGACTGGGCTGTCCATCTACCCCACCCTACCCCTGCCATGAGCCTGAGTGTGGATCTCCAGGTCTTGATGTGGACAATGACCAGGGCTGGGAGCAGGCCAGCCACTGTCCAGCATGGAACTAATACTGTGAGATACCTGGAAGGAAAAACTCAGCAATCCAGCAGGGCAGTGGGCACACCACCCTCCTCCCCAGTGAGCCCCTTGGGCCCTGCCCCAGCAGCGACTCCCAGAGCGCTTCTGCAACACGAGCAAATGGCTGATCTCTGCAACCCTGGCTCCCTTGCCCAGCACCACACACGCAGAGAAACCAATCCCCTTGGGCTCAAGCAACCCAAGGACTGCCAGGGGACATCTGGACAAGAGTTACTCAAAGGTCTGCAGTGGTTTTGAGATTTCTCGCAGCCTCAGGAAACTGCTCCAGCGTTGGTCAAGCAGAGGACCCAGAGTCCGGCTTTAAGAAAAAGATGAGAACGTTAGGGGATGGGTGCCTACGGGGAGGCTCAGGAGGCTGCAAAGTCCCCTAGCCAAAGATTGCCCCTGCGATCTGGGTTATTGGATTAATCTGGTTTGGTTCCTTAAAACAGCCTCTGCTTCCTAGATCATGCAAGGGATGAAATGCCTAATGTCTACGTCCAGTCCAGCCTCCATGCTGCCTTCAGTGGGAAAACACTGAGCCAAGAACTGGGGCACTTAATGATCTCATGCCCCATGATCAGAGGGCTGTGTGACTTTTGGCAAATTCCTTGCTTCCTTTGAGGCCCTGTCTCACCTGTAATGATCCCATGGCAAAGGGATGGGTGAGATGTGAATACGCCACCCATGAGAGACCATTCTGTGGGCAAATGTGTTGGGGAAACACTTCTTTTTTGGGGGGGTACTGGAGATTGAACTCAGGGGTACTCGACCACTGAGCCACATCCCCAGCCCTATTTTGTGTTTTATGTAGAGACAGGGTCTCACTGAGTTGCTTAGTGCCTCACCATTGCTGAGGCTGGCTTTGAACTCGTGATTCTCCTGTCTCAGCCTCCCTAAGTGCTGGGATTACAGGCTTGTGCCACCGCGCCCGGCTGAGGAAACACTTCTTTAGGTTAGGACATTAAGTTCATGTGCGCCATTTCCAATGAGGTGACCCAGCACGCAGCTCTTCCCAGAGTACTCAGCTGGTCTAGATCCCCCAGGGTTCTTTGGGCACTGACGTTCAAAACGCCTTTGTCGAGTGCTTGCTGTATGCCAGGCATGTGGGGGTACTGTGAGCATCCCAGGTGCTGTCCCCGTCCCTGTAGAGGTTAACAAGGAGCATTTGAAGGGTCTCTTCCATGAACCATTGTCCCAGTCCCTGATGTTCCAGGTGGGTTTGTCTAGATGGACCATGCTCCCAGCCCTGAGGCCCTGCCATGTGTGAGTACAGCCTTAGACTAGCGCTGCCTATACACCTGGCACGAACAGCCTGCCGAGCTCCCAGACCCTCCCTGATGGCCATGGTATTGGGCGACCAAGTGGAACTCCCACTGCGGGCCCTCTTGTCCAAGTGTAGCAGGTCCTTGATGCACAGCCCTGTCCCTGAGGCCCCTCAGCTGAGAAGACCAATCCAGATCCCGGAACCTCTGGCCCCATGCCTAGGAAGGTTACTGCCACACTGTACAGAAGCCACCTCAGTTTCCAGCCCTTGCCTATTTCCTAGCCAGCCCTCCCATGTGAGAGCAAAAGGAGCGGTGTCCACTGTCCTCCCGACTGGCCTTGGTACTTACTGTGGCTGATGAATGGAGGAGCTGGAGCCAAGACAAGCGCCTGGGGGGTTTCCACATGCTCTTCTGATGTATGAGAAAGCAAGTGTTCCTCCTCCCCTCTCCTAGCTGGTTTAGTAAAGGTTCTGGAAGTCTCCTCTGAATCCTGCTTGCACTGTGCTCGACCCTACCCTTATCTGGGAGCCAAGCTTCCTCCTGTCTTCCTCTCTCTTCCTTGCCAGGGACGTCCAAGGAAAAGGAGTGAGGAAAGAGGCCTTCCCCATCCAGGCGCAGCCCCCACCCTGTGATTGGCTACCCCATCACCCTCCTGCCCAGAACCTGTGTGACACCCCAGCATTTGCCACTTGGGGATCCCAGGGCTGCCTCTCACTACTTACACATTGTAACTTCCCCAAGGGACCCCAGACACAAATACATTCCATATTCTTAGTACCCTGGGGAGAGAAAAGGAAAGGATTGCCACCCCCCAACAGGGCATGTGTTCATGGCTGTGACTCTTGAAAGAGGGCTTTTTTCCCCACAGCAGGGACTAGAGAAGTCAACAACAAAAAAGTGAGTGCATCCCTCAGCTGTAACAGCACCCTCCACAATGCTAGAGTAAAAATAACCAGGGCAGGGGAGTATGGCATTTTGCAGCTGGATAATCTGAACTGCAGAGATTGGTCCCCAAGTCTGCTGCTAGGGAGCACCCTGACCCATGTGTCCAGCCTGCCCCAACCCATGGCCTGTCGCCTCACAACAGCACCACCTTCCTGGGTCTCCTTGGCTCCGGGCCAGCTGTCTTGAGCTTACAGCTGCTTCCAAGGCACAGCGCCTTGCCTCAATGCGCTGACTGTGGTGACACGTCGTATAATTTCACGATTTGCCTAGGTGGCTTTGGCTCAAGTGGCATGGCTGGTGCTTGTCCCTGTCAGAGCCTCAAGTGCCTATAACACGCTGCCCATCCCTTCGCCTGCTCACCTGTAATGACCTCACAGTGCCTGTGACACTTCCTCCTCCTCGGGATCTGCACCACCTTCTTGCTCAGTAGCCAATTACATTGTAGATGTTGCGAAGGTCCTGGACATGGGTCCATGCTACTTAGAAAATTCTGCCCCGAGGTTGTGCGTGTGTCTGTTCTCAAAGGAATGGCTTCTTGTACCTGGTGGCTGCTGTTCTCCTATAGGCTGTGAGCATATAAAAACCATCCATATGGCAGAATTATACTGTGTCTTCTCTTTTGTTCTCAAAACCCATAATCCTTGGCTTTCAAACTAACAGTTCAGAGTCTGCTTGCCTTGCTTGGTGAATCATCTCTCTCTCGGTTTGGGTTCTTCCTAAGGGGACCAGTGGCCCCAGTTTGCCTAGGACTGAAGGAGGTTGCCAGGATATGGGACTTACTTTCAGTTTTAAAGCTGGGACAGTCCTGGACAAACCAGGACAAGTTGATCATGGTGGTTTTCCCAGAAGCAGAGCCTGAGACAAAGATTCAGTGCAAACAGTTTATTTGGGGATCTCAGGAAATGCCCTAAGGGAAGGACGGAAGTAAAGTAGAGACAGGAAAGACACTGACCCAGGGAAAGTTACCAAGCTGGTTACTGCTGTGGGTAGGGACCCTCCTCCAAGCAGGAACTCTGGGAGTCCAAGCAGAAGCACATCTCAAAGCTCACAGAGAAGGAGTGGGCCAGGCGCCCACCAGCCCCACTCCGTCACTGACTGTGAGCCACTCTCGGTATCAATTCCTTGGTGTCTCTGGCCTGCCACAGGCGCACATATGAGCAGGCTCCTGCCGCCTGAGACAGCTGCCAGGTGAACGAATCCAACAGACCAGAAGCATTTCTGCGATGTGCTCAGAGCCCCTAACAGGACTGATGAGACATGCCAACAGGCTGGGTCTTAAAGGGTCAGTAGAAACCCCGCCCCCAGCACGGCCGGTGGAGATTCAGCAGAGTAGGGGGCTCCCTCTGAGATAGACGAGCCTTGTCACTGCCCCCACTGGTGCTTGAGGCTGCAGGGAGACCTGAAAGCCCCTGACACCCACTGACTTATGAGCCAGACACTGTCTCTGGCTCTGGGGAAAAATGTGTTTCTTTGCCCTTGTCCTCCATTGTGCTTCCTGTGAAAGCCAGGTGTGTGTGTGTGTGTGGTGTGCACACGTGTGCATGTGTGTCTGGGATGGCAGTTAGGGGTTCCTCACCGCTCATCCTGGGAAACACATGCCAAGGAAAGCAGGGGCTCGGGCCTCCTGGATTCTCTCCAGGAATTCTGAGGGGGACCATGAAGCGAGGCCAGTGGCTGGGTTTCTGGGTCTCCTCGGTCCTCTCTCCTATGGCATCCAGTTTCCCCCAAGGCTATGTTTGCCCTCTTAAGAAGCCTGAGCTCCCCTGGGCTCAGTTCATCTTTATCCTGGTCTGAACAGGGGAGAAAACATCAAGTTGATCTCTGCCAGCTCTCTTGTTCGGCATTGAGACACAGTTGCACTCAGTCCCTCTGAACACCTCCCGGAATTTCCCAGTCATGAATCCCTCCCCAAAGCATCCAGAACACCCACAAAGTTCATCTGCCCCAGATCCAGGGCCTTGGAGGAAGAAGGGGCACACATCCTCTATGATACACCGAGACATGGGACATCTAGGGTGACACCTGCTGGGAAGGGTCCTTCCCTATCCTGGGGGAGGAGATACCTAGGATAGTGACCTTCTCCAGCTCCTAAATCCCAATCAGATGGTTGCAGGACTATTTCAGACATCCTAAGCTGAACTATTCTCAGAGTCCCAGATCCTCCAGATGGCAGGTATTGGCCTTCCCAGGCACTGACCCAATCCCTGTCTACACTGCATTGGGGGCTTCAGATTCTGGGGCCTCCCCAGGACAGGAAAGCAGTAGCTATTTGCATGGACTGCACTGGCACTCAAGGGCACAGTGCAGCTCTGCCTCTCCAGCAGAGGGCGCTGTGGGTGTACTCTGCCTTCCCCACCCAGGGTGGCTCACAGCAGATGTGGGGAACCAGGAGCGCAAGAATAAAGGGAAGCTTTGGAAGCTATTCCTGTCCCCTGCCAACAGTCTTTCTTCTTTGCTAAAAACGGGTGCTTCATGATGGTCAGGGAGCCCACTGAAAGGCTGTCACATATTCAGCGTCTGTCCATACACCAGGCTGGCTCACCTCTGTCTAGAAAAGAGAAAAGTGACCATTTGGTCCTTCCCTGCTTGGCTCATTCCTGCTCTTTCTCTTCTCCCCCATATTTGCACGCACCCCAAAGCCCCATGCAAAGCCCACTTCTTTCAGGAAGGCTTCCCAGACCTCCTCTATGCAGCAACTTCTTGTGGCACCTTTTCTAATGCATGCATATGTGGTCTGTCTCCCCCATCACAGGGGACGCTCTCAATTCCACTTGAAGGTCTTCTCCAACGCAGATCCCACCCCCATCAGATTGGAGGTTCCCCAAGGGCAGAGATCTGATCTTCTCCATCAGACAGGGTTTTCCCAAATAGGCCTCTGGCTCCTCCATCTGCACTCTTGGAGGCAGCCCTTCTGGAGCCCTTCTGGAGCACTCTGCAGTGATCAGTTTGGGGACTGCCCCTTTTCCCACGCTTCCTCATGGGTATCTGAGATGAATCCAGGTACTGTTAGCTTTGCACAGCAGGTAAAAGAGAGATGAGATTTGGTCAGGCTAAAGATCACCAGCCACCCTGGGCAAGAAGAGACGGGGTACAGATGAGACTTGTAAGGGAATGAAGACTCCCAGCTCCCTTCCCTGCACACCACCCTCTGCCTGACAGGTCTCCGTCCATTTGCACTGTGACCTCATCACCCTGTCCTGTCACTGCTCACCTGTACTGTTTACTGTAACCTCTGCCCTGTCCTCCCTGCCTCCAAGTGGGCCTCTGCACATCCAGGGGAACTCTCAAAAATAAATACCTCCAGTGGCTCCCCACTGGCTGCCTACCTCTCAAACATGGCCTGACACACAAGACTTTTCACCATCTTGCCCAAACTAGATTTTCAATCTCCCTCTTTCACTCCCTCCATGTCACGCCAATGTCCAGAGCTGTGCGCTGAGTTACTTTTAAATCCCAGGTCTTGTTCTAGACTCTGAGATGCAGCAAAGAACAAAACAGTCTCTGCCTGTATTCATCTGCTAGGGTTCCCATAACAAAGGACTACAGACCAGGGGCTTAAACAGCAGGCATTTATTGTTTCACAGTTCTGGAGGCTGGAAGTTCAAGATCAAAGTGTCGCCAGGTTCCTTCTGCGGGCTGTGAGAGAAGCATCTGTGCCAGGCCTCTCTCCCAGCCTCTGGGCTTGTGGCAGCACGACTCTGGTCTTCACGTGGCCTTCTCCCCATGTGAGAAGGCCTGTCTCCAAATCTCCCCTTCTTTAAGGACATCAGTTCTATTTAGTTAGGGTGACCTGATGGCCTTATTTTAGCTTCATTACCTTTTTAAATACCCTGTCTCCAAATAAGATCACATTCTGAGGTCCTGGAGGCTAGAATTGCAACATACTAGTTTGGGGGAACAAGATTTGCCCCACTACACTGCCTCATAGAGCTGATGTTCTAGGAGAGAGAGAAATACAAACTTAGGGTAAACCCCAGGCAAAGAGACAGAGCAGAAAAACTGAAGCAGTGTTAGGGAGAAGGAGTGCCAGGGTGGACAGGATGCTGTTAATCCAAGGCTAGGAGAGAGCACTCCTGACAAGGTCACACAGGAGCAGACTGGATTCTCAGTGTCTCCCAAACTCACGTCTTTGCAGCGTTCTTTCCCTAAGGTGGGCATTCCCCAAGGGCAAACTCCTATCATCTTTCCAAGTGCAGTTAGAACCCACCTCCTCCAGGAAGCCTCTTCTGACCTGCCCCTCTAGAGAAGATCAGATCTGTCCAGACTCTGCTCCTGTGGCCCCTTTGTATTCTGGATAATGGCTACTGGGAGTACATTCAGGCTATTTCAGGACTGTGTGGCCATGCGTCTCCTCCATCAGATTATGAGCGGCCAAAGAGCAGAGACTGGGTCTCCATCATGTTTATGCCATTGCAGTGCCTGGAACATCTTAGGTGCTCAGGAAATGTATACCCAAGTGCATGGTTAGAGGCTGACCCAGCCATTCTATCTTTAGTAAAAATAATCAGAAGTTATCCTTGGAGGAGTCCTAAATGTCAGACTTGATGCTAAGGCCTTTCCATTGATTCATCTCATTTCCTCCTCACAACTCTAGAAGTATCATTTGGGTGGTACAGATGGGGAAAGTGAAGTTCAAAGACATCAAGCCATCTGCCCAAGGTCACCCAGCTAGGAACTGGTAGGGGAGGACTCAAACCCAGGTGTGGCCATCTCTGGGGCCAGGCCTCTTTACTTTAAGGCATTCTTTATTCATTCCCTCCATTTGTGACTCTCTCCACTGCGTGCAGGGTACACCCAGGCTAGGCTAATGGGGCCGCATAGGGAAGGGGAGGGGAGCTTTAAGGATGGAGCTTTTCATTTTCACGGAGTTAAAGAAAGAACTTCTCTTCCCTGCTCAGCTGCTGGGTCTGCAAGCTCACCCCACCCTTGCCCAAGTCCCCATTCCCCACCCCATCCCAAGAAGACAAATATAGCCCAACTCTTCCTGTCCCTCCCCAGGAAAGCAGCTGGGGACCAGGATGCTTAGGACACATGAGGAGAATCAGTGACAATCTTCCTGTCTTTCTGCTGCCCACGGGGGCCCAGTACTGCTCTCACTGCTGCCCCAAACAGAGGAAGCAGCAGATGGGCCCTGGCCTGGAGAACTCATGTCCCAGCTGTGGGCAGTCCCTAGATGTCAGGGCTGGAAATGGTACTTAGAAACCTCCAAATGCACACCCCACCCCCACCTTACAGCTGGAGACACTGAGGCCCAGGGAGGAATGGGGCCTGGACCAAGATCACGCAGGTCCCCCAACAACCACCCTCATGGGGTCTAATGAGCCCACATTACAGCTACTGTAAGGTGAGTCTTCAGGAGAACCACCACGAAATGTGTGTGCGTGCAGGTATAGATGAGGGCCAGACAGGACATTTCAGAAGGGTCATCACACAAGCGAGGTACTCGGGCTGGGGGAGTGGGAAGGAGTGATAGTTGGAGATAGGTTGGCGCACACAGGAAATAAGCACACACCCCCACACTCCCACCCCCACACGCACACCTTTTTGTAGTAAAACCCAGATTCCTAGACACTACAAGAAGGTGAAGAAAAGCCATCCGTGCCTCCCCGCTGTCACTCATTGAAGGCCCAAGTTATTTCAGGTGCTCAAATTGTGTGCCCGTAGGCAAGTCACTTGACCTCAGTTTCCCCATTTGTGAAAAGACAAAGACAAAGGAGTGGCAAGGATTTCCCCCAGCCCCTTCTGAGGATGTGTGTCACCTGTCCCAGAGTCAGGAGTCTTCCCTTGGCCCAAAGTCCTCAGTTTTCATGAGCCAGAGTCTAGCATGGGGGCATCTGGTTCCGGGATGGCAAAATGAGCTCAGGAGCATGCAGAGCCGACACCCAGCCCCAGGCCAGCAACCCCAACCAGGCAGATCGCTGGACTCAGTTCCAGCAAGCTCTGTGGCTACCAGGAAAATGTCCCTCCAGGCGCAGGGCCCCAGTGAAAAGTTTGGCCCCAGACAGTGGAAAATGCAGGAAATGCCAGGCCAGCCACCAGCCAGCATTTGCCCCCGGCCCCAAGCTTGACACATCACTCCACTTCTCAGGACCTCAGTTTTGCCATCTGGAAAATCATCACACCTACCTCACCAGGGTTGTCGTGAAGACATGTGCTTGGCCCAGCTGATGCATAGAGGTCCCAGGAGACCCCTGCACAGCAGACTCCAGATCAGTCTTTACTGAGTGGAGTGGGACAGGGCACCGTTCTCTGGGTTTTATTATGCTCCAATTCCCAGCCTAGAGAGGGGACTTTCAGGGTAATGCTGGCAAGGCAGACACTGTACCCACAGTGCAGTAATGAAATGAAATGAATAAATCTCCTAGGTTAGCCCTCTCTTCTAACCAAGATGGCTGCCTGAGAGGCGACTGTGCGGATGCAGGGAGGCTGGGTGGTCCCCAGAATCAAGGGGGGATGGGGGCCTCTGCTAGGCAGTGAAGCAAGCCTGGCAGAGCCCCTCTCCCTCCTTTCTAGGTCTCTCCAGCCTCCATATCCTGTTGTTGCCTGGCTGTATTTGCTGGGTCCCTCAGTCTTTCTCTAATCCCCTTCCCCCACCCTCCACGGCATCCCTACCCCAGACCACCCGCTCTTCCTCCAAACCCTGCAAAGCCACATCTGCTCTTAACCCAAAAGCCTGACAATCAAACTTCTCCAGCAGGGGCTGCCCAAACAGCTCCAGCAGGGGCTGCCCACACTGGGAGAATCAGGTGAGGGGAGGCTGCCCGCCTGTGCGGGTGGGGTGGGGAGAGGTGACTGACTGTGCACTCCCGGGAGATCGCAGCCTCTGTCTTCCGTCCTACCACCACAGTAGCCTGCGCCAGACCCAAGACCCAACCTCCCAAGACCCAAACCTCCCTGTCCCCTGTCCCTGTCCCTGTCCCCACCCTACAAGATCCCACTGAAGCTGGGACTGTAGCTCAGTGGTAGAGCACCAGCCTAGCATGTGTGAGGCCAAGGATGCCATTCCCAGCTCTGCAGAGAGAGACATGAAAGAAAGAAAGAAAGAAAGGAAGAAAGAAAGAAAGAAAGAAAGAAAGAAAGAAAGAAAGAAAGAAAGAAAGAAAGAAAGAAAGGAGAAAGAAAGAGTATCAGACATACACCCAGGCTCCCTGCATCGCCCCTTGGTCCCCAGGTGTCCAACCCCTTGCTAGGGGGCTGGCAAACTGCTCCGGAACTGCTGCCCTCTAGCTCCATGACCATGCCTCTCACTCTTAGTGTCCCCAGTGCGCTCCCAGCACCCTCTGCACCCCAACGGTGCACTCCCTGCCCTCTGCGCCCCCACATCTCCTCAACCCGCTCACTTGGTCCTCAGTTTCCCTGCTCTGAGCAGCTTGGCTCCGCCACCACGAAGGTATCACCGTGGGAACCGGGAGGTGGCACATTAAGAGCAATTAGCCCACGCACAGTTGGCAGCGATACGTTGATAAATAATAGTCTGAACGGCATGTAAATAAATATTAGAGTGCATTAGGCAGGCAGGAGGCATGGCATGGGCCGGGGCTGTGGAGACAACCTCACCCAAGACTGGCACTCGCAGGCAACTGCCCGGGGATCCCTGTACCCTGGGGCCTGCGACCAGCTGCCAGGAGGAGTGGAGGGGGAAGCCCAGAGCAAGAGCCCAAGAGAGACAGAGGAAGGCAGAGAGACGGGGAAAGAGACAGTGGGATTAAAGGAGACGGAGCAAAGGAGGGAGGGCTCACGAAGCAGGTGGAAGAGGCCAGAGGTCCCCCCACCCCGCACCCCCAGAGGTGAGAGAGGCCGCCCTCCTACCGGACCTGACCGCTTGCTGTCTCCCAAGTCCTCCTGCCTCCCTGGATTGCTCTTTCTCCGTCTCCTTCCCTGGTTCCTCCTGTCTCCCAGGCTCCACCCTGGGGAACAGGGATGGGACTCCCTGGGCCTCTTGGCTTCTACCGTCACTCACCAGGTGAGCACATCCACTCTGGATGCTCTAAATGCCATCGTGTGGAGGCTCCCATGCATCCGTCCATCCAGACCCAGACCAGCGCCCTCTGGGCTGGCCAGGACCTTACCTGCCCACACTGAGGAACTACGCTCCCCTCTGAAATCTGCCCCGCCCACAGCCTGCCCAGCTCAGTCTATGGCACCTTTTATCTTTCCAGCCCTTGAAGCCAAAACCTTGGAGTCATTCTTGACACCGCCCTCACACCTCATGTCTAGCCCAGCAGAGAATGCTGCCATCTCTACCGCAAACATGTTTCCAGAACCCCTCCATTCCTCCCTGCTTCAGGGCACCAAGTCAGCCAAGCGCCCTCATCCCTCCCAGAGTGGTTCTAACAGCCCCTCCTCCTTGGGCTTCCTGCTCCCACCTTGACCCCTGAGGTCTCCCTGTGGACAGAGTGGAGCTATAAAAATAGGAGGGGGATCAGGCCACTCCTCTGCTCTGATGTTTCATGCAGAAGAAAAGCCAGGGTTCTTAGAAAGGTCCTCCAGGGAGCCAGAGGCAAACTACCCTCCCCCTTGCCTACACCCCCAACCTCACTCTTTATTCTCTTCTCAGGCTATCCTGGCTTCTTTCCTGTTCCTCAAATCGTGCCAAACCTGCACCCACCTTTGGGCTCTGGCGCTGGGTGTTCCCTCTTTCTGGAACATTCCCCAGAGTGGCTTATCACCTCCTTCAATTATTTGTTCAAACATCCCATTCTCCAAGAGGCTTACCATGGCCATCCTGTGAAAACATGCTAATTTCTTTTCCCTCTCCCCAAAAAAAACCTCGTCACCACCCTGGTTCTTCATAGAACACAACCATAGAACACAACCCCTTCTAAAGCACTACATGACTTGCTGGCTTTGTTCACCTTCCCTCTCAACAGAGAGGAAACTCCCTGAGGGCATGAGCTTTGCCCGCCACCCCCACCCCTCTGGATGTATCCTCAGGATCTAGAATAGTGCCGGGAACATTAAAGACACCCAATAAATATCCGAAGGAAGGAGAGAGGGAGGACAGGAAATTGGAGGGAAGGAGAGAGGTAAAGGAGAAGAAGAAGAGAGTCCTAGGGGAAGGGGACAGGGAGGGCAAAGGCAGGGTGGCATGGGAAAGCAAGCGGGGTGGGAGGACTTGGGAGGATGGGGACTGGTCAGAGCTTGGGGTGGCCCTGGGGCTGGCATATATGATCCACTCCTTTGCCAGGGTGTCGAGGCTGAAGGGAGTTAGATCTGGGGATCTGGGATGCAGCAGACCCACCCAGCAACACCCCCCCAGCCCCAGGGCAGGGAGCCTCAGCTGGGAGTTGGACCCCGGTGCCACGGGCGGTGCGGCGCACGGGTAGGCCCTGGTAACAGCCACAGTAATTACTGGTTGTGTGCGATTAGGGGATAATTATGCTTAATAAGTCCAAAAGTAATTACCAGGCAGACTGCTTGCTGCTTTGGAAAACAGAGGCCCCCAGTGAGCAGGAGCCAGGGAACTGAGAAGGGGGAGAGTGGGCATCGCGGACACCGGGGTTCTCGCCTGCTTCTCTCACAGCTGCCCGCAGGCTCGCAGCAGCACCTCCACCAGGGGCTCGCACCCCTCCAGTGATGAGACACTTACTGTCCCGGGACAGCTCCCTCCACCTCCAGAAGACAGCATGTATAATTCTACCAATGATTTCCCTGCACTAGGCCACACTGAGACCTCCTCACTTCCCCACTCAGCATCTTAGCATGACACAGAACGGAGGCATCGTCACAAAAGAAGTAACATATGTCATCATGGGATCACCCTGGACTATCTTCCTGACCCACAACACAGAAGCAGGGTCCCATTTGTCCCACTGCATGATGGGGAAACGGAGGCTCTGGGGTCAGGCTCACAGTGGTGTGAGGAAGCAGTGCCAAAACTTCCATGGCAATCGATCAGCAGCTGAAGTCCATGTTCCCAAACCCCAGGGCCTGCAGGACCACTCCAATCCTGCTCCCAGACACTGACCCATATATCCTTGGGTGTTTTCTGCTTTACAAAGAAGTCAATGGCTGGAGTCACGGCAGGTGCCCAGGGTGCCCTGTGGTGTAACAGAAAGGACACCTTGTTTCTGCTGTCAACTCACTCTGTGTCCTTAAGCAAAGCTGCTGGACTTCTTTGGGCCTCTGTTTTGCTACCTGCCCAAAGGGGACAGTTTTGATCCCTCAAACCAACCCCAAGCCTAAACTAGCACCAAGCCCACACTGATCCAGGGCACCCATGCCAGGGCAGGAGAGATTCCATGAACTTCTGCAATCCTGAGCCCACCTCCTTTTTTCTAGATTCGTCTGCCCTTAAGAGGCAGCAGGAGAAGATGCCTTACCAAGGGTAGTGACCAACACTCTGATCTGGTTACACAGCGCTGCCCTTACCCCGAGCTCAAACATCTGCCTTCTACCTCATTCTTAGAACTCAATTTCCTCTCACGAAGAGCAGTGGAAGTTTGCAGGACTCCAAGAATATCATGCTCAATGTCATTTGTATGATTATAGTAAGTGACGATCATTTACAGGATGACAATTTATGTCAGCTTTTTTATTTGATCTCTACCCATGGAGGCATAGATAATGCTGCCCATATTGTATTGTGTGTTGAGACCCAAGAAGTGAAAACAACTGTCCAAGGCCACATAGCTAGCAAAAGACAGAGCCAGCATTTGAACCCAGGTCTGGCTGCAAAACCCACACTTGTAGCCACTGCTGAGTTCCTCACAGCCTGTGTTCCTACCTGCTCTGAAATCCAGGACATGAGAGGACAAGAGAGAATGCAAGAGTAGACTCTATCCTTCTCTTCAGCTTTAGAAGCCAGGGAATTTTCACAGGCGAATGAAGTCTCCTATTCCCAAGCTGCTGGTAGAATGCCCAACACCACTGTTTATACACAGAATATTCTCTCTGGGGTCCCAGAGAGAAAAGCAGTGTCTGGAAGAGCAAATGCCAAACAGAGTCTTCTCACCCATCCCCCAGAGCTGTGTAGCATGGGGACAGTGGCCCATGAAATACTTAAGACTATTCCAGCTACCCAAACCCAGGCCTGTAGGCCAAAGGGAGGGGTAGACCTTGTTTACAGCCTGAGGATTTCAGAGGACCACAGATGCCAAGTCAGGATCCTGCCTTCAAAATAAGAGAACTGCCAACAGCCTGTGAAATCTGTGCCATTAATATGAAATACATGTTATGATTTTTTCCCTGCAGAAGTGTCAAAATTACAATTTTTTCCCAGATTGTCAGAAAATAGCATCACTGATAAGCAATGATCCATGCAAAAGGTGGGCTACAGTTGGGATACACAAATACCCAAGAGAATGAGCTTCCAAACCACCCCACAAGAGATTTTCAAACATACAGAAGGCAGGTGCCAAACTCTGGGGATTGTGATTCATCAGGTGAGATTCCAGGCCCCGGAGGCACAGTATTATGTGGCCCTTTCTCCTTCCCAGGAGATTCTGCAACAGCTATTCCTGCCAGAGCTGAAGGTTGGGGACTCAGGTGACCAGTGATATTTCAGCACCAGGGACAGGGGCACAAACATTGGCCCTCCCAAAAGTACTTGGTCACTGCCTGAGCAGGAAGCTTTAATTACCAGTGCTGAGGATTAAACTCAGGGCGTGATGCAAGTTAGGCAAATATTACACCACTGAGTCACACCCTAGTCCAAGCAGGAAGCTTTGGAGGGGAAAAAAGAAACCTTAGCTATTTTACTCTTTTTTGTGGTTTCTCTCTCCATAGTTGAGAGAGAAAAATATTCTCTGGGCGTCCACTGTGGCCCAAGTCTTGAAGGGCAAGGAAAGCCAATTGGGAAGGAATCTGAAAAATAAGAGCCACTCTCCCCATTTCCAACAAAAAAGACCTGCTGCCTTTACTTGACAATGAGGGGAAGAAGAGGGGCCAACTGGGAGAGTCTTGGCCAGATAATCCTATGGAATAGTCTAGAGGCTCCTTCTAGGTGACAGTATGGCCTCACATAAGCCATTTCCCATTTCCACTCTGGGCCTGGGCACAGCACTGCCTGGACTCTGGCTAGTGAGGATAAAGTAGACATCTGGAGCATTTGACCCAGGTGGTTTTGATGACCCAGGTAAGCACTCTCCCTCTGCCCCAGTGAACCACCCAACCAGCACTCCTCGACCATGACCTTCATAGGTGAGAGTATCCCAACACACTCACACAGTTGTTTTGTACATACAAGGAAGGAAGGGGGAATGCCATAGTAAAAACAAGATTGAGAATGACTAAGGCAAACAGTCACTCAGGTCTTTCTGCTATTGCTTCCAGGCACCTAATGGTATGTTGATTTTTTCCAAGATGTCAGGTAACAAGAACTTGGTGTTTCCCAAACTTCCTCTCCTGGAACACCTATAGGAACAGCTATCCCATAGCATTTATTAAGTGCCAGGCACTCACATAAGATCTTTCCATCTTAAGGCATTTAATCTCCATGGCAACCTACAAAGCAAGTACTATTATTATTCCCATTTTGCAGAGAGAGAACATGAGGCAGAGAGATCAAGAACTTTTCTAAAGTGTCCTGGTTGGTGTGCTGCAGAGCAGGAATTGGAAGCCAGGCAGACAGCCTCCAGCATCCATGTTTCCAACCACATCCCAACTCGAGGGCCTGGAGTCCAGAAGGCACAGGGTGGGGAATACTGCCCTAAACGTACGCTTGTTTAGCTTTGGGTATTTTGAGAAATACATTTGTGTTTCTTGTTGATGTAGCTTCTTTTGGTCTCATCTCTAGATTCCCTGGGCAAACAGACAGACCTAGATGATGACTGGGAGGTGGAGGAGCCCAGTATGAATTTTTTAATTACTATTTATTTGTCTATTTTTAATTAAGATTGGCTTTGCTGTACATGAAGCACAGAACTGCTGAGTGTTTTAGTCGGCTGGTGGGGACTTGAGAAAGGAGAAAAGGGAGGGTGACTCCAGGAAGGAGCAGAGCGGGGCAAATAAAGGAAGAGAAGAAAGGGACAGGAGAAAAAGAAGGGAGAGGGTTGGGAGGGGAGAAGAAGGGTGGATCATGAGAGGAGAGGAGGGGAAGGGAGAGGAACTGAGGAAAGAGGGGAGCAAAGGCAGACTCACTTTCAGCTTCTGGACTCTGAGACCCTCTGCCCTCTCAGCCTCCCGTCTCCCCCAGAAGCATCTGTGGAAGGTCCTTCTTCCTCCACAGGGCCAGGTGAGGTCCGGGTCCCTGTGGGGACAGTGCTCTGCAAGCACCTGTCAGCAGATTTGGGGGCAGGTCTGCCTGCGAGCCCAGGACTGTCTTGGGAGCCCTCTGCCCCCTGAACCCCTCCTGGGCCAGACTCCTCTCTAGACACCTTTCCATACTGTTTACCCAGAAGAAATCCATACCTGTCACCCACAGCTAGGAGCTTCCGCTCTCCTACTTCCTCCCTGGAAATTCAAAAAGGCCTGATGAGGTTTCTCAGCAGCGAGTCCTCCCCTCTTAAGTGGCATTGGGACTCAGCTGCACTTCTCATCTTCTGGTTAAAAAAAAAAAGAAAAAGTGAAACCTGGATTCTGCTTCTTTTTGCACAGGAGGATCAGCACAAAATTGAGCATCACTGGTGACAGTCTGCACTCAGGGCCCAGCCCTGGGGCTTCCTCGAGGGCATCAGGGTGATGTCATGCCCCTGGCCTAAGCCCAGTAGACTTCAGCCTTATCCAGGGCTAGCACTCACCCCTGCCTCAGGCCTCTCCCACCCCAAGTCCCACTCCCAGCACCTCTACGAGAAAATTTGGGTTCTGTGTTGCCATGGAAACCAGGGTACCAGTGATTGCTATTCATTATGTTCAGGGGATGGAATTATATGACCTGGAATTCAGCAATGCGAGTCAGGGAGCCTGTGTCTGGCGCAGCAAAGTTACTCTCAAGCAGAGTGACTCTGACCAAGTTACCTACCCTTGCTGGGACTCAGTGTCCCCACCTGTCAAACAGTGAACCTGTGTGAGTGTGAGGAAGATGAGTGACATGACCCCTGTTATTGTTTGGATCTAAAGTATCCCCCATAGGCCATGTGCTAAAAGCTTGGTCAATAGCCTGTGGCACTCATGAGAGGCAGGGCCTGGCTGTAGGAGGTGGGGCACTGGGGGCATGTCCTTGAAGCCCCCATCAGGTTCTGCCTCACCTCAGGCCCAAAGCAATGGAGCCAGCCAACCTTGGACTCCAACTTCGGAAACCAGGAGTCAAAGTAAATCTTTCCTCCCCTAAGTTGATTAGGAGAACCCTAAGTTGTCACAGTCAGGGGAAGCTAACCCAGCCCCCCAGCTCTCTAAACCAGCAGATGTTTCCAGAAGCACAGTCGCAAGGTGTGTGCATGATGGACCCCTCAATGCACCCTACCCCCTCTTGGGAGAAGGTGAAGAAGCAGGCAAAGGGTGTCACTGAGCATCCATTCTAGGTTAACTCCCACTGCCAAAAGTCAGGAACAGGCCTGTTAGTTCACAGGAAGGTGAGCTCCCTTAGAAGGGAACTGCCCTCCTCAGGGTGGACTACCTGGACCCCTGGGCCTCTTCCCACCCACCCGTCCCCAAAGGCAGCCCTGAATTGACCCAGTCATTCCCTCCCAGAAATATATTCCTCTGAAGTACAGGAAAAGCTTGAGGGCCAAGAAGCGTGTCCCAGCACCATTCATAACAGAGAAGCCTTCGAGACCACACAGGAATGGCTAAGGAAATTAGCCCAGACTCCATATTATGCCTGACCAGAATATTATGACAGTCATTAAAAATATACTTACTGAGAGTTTCTACTCACATGGGGAAATGCTAAGGCTTTAATGTTAAGTAGGAAAAACAAGACACCAAGGGGTACGTGCTGTGTGGTTTTATTAAAAAAAAAAAAAAAGTAAGGGAAGAATTTGGTTTAAAGTAAACTCTATTTCTTTTTTGAATTCTCCTTTGCTTGCCAACATTTCTACAGGTAGCATGTATTAGCATATTTTAGAAAAATTAATAAGCCATTCCTAAAACATAGGCCTTGACGGGGAGGTCGCAGGGTTTGACTGTCTTTGTTCAGATCTTGACTCTGAGATTCTCCAGCCAAGGGATAGAGGATTTCCTTGACCTCTCTAAGCTGTGGTTTCTTTGCATGAGATGGTAATGATGCCTATGGCAGAAGACTAGTGTGACAAGGTCCCTAGAGCACCTAGCACAAAACCCAGCACACAGCAGGTGCATAGTCAATGGCAGCTATTGGCCAGTTCTGTGCGGCTCAGTGAACAGGCAGCCAAAGGCATCCAGGCAGAGTGGGAGAACTGGCTGGGAGCTGGCGGCAGGGGGCGCTAGTGAGTGTCCAGATGGTGAGGAGATGATCTGCCACTTATATGACTTCCTTGGGGCCAGGCGCTTTGGTAAACACTTCCCATTACACAAATGGGGGTGCTGAGGCTGGGGAGTGACTTACCAAACATCACCCAGCAGATAAGGAACAGAGTTGGGACTCTAAATGGCCATGATCTTGCCCCTTGACCATGATAAACCTCAGCTTAGAGTTCACAGAGGTGCAGGCCACTGCCTGTAGGCAGCCAATGAAGCAGGTCCCTACAACCTCCAGGTACACAGGGTCCTTCTCTGCTGCACATAGAGGTAAGGGGCCTCTGTCTTATGAACAGGAGGCTGGGTACTGTTCTGGGCTGCAGAGAAGGCTCCCCGCTCAGGCATGGCAGAGTCTGGCTGGGAAATGAGCCTGAATAGGATGAAGCTCCCCCCTCACCCGCCATGCCCCAATGCATCATTCTGACTGGCACCTGCTCTCGCACTTCCAGGACCCAACTCTGGAGGTGGCAGGTAGACCACACAGCGGCCACTTGTTCTCAGCCCTGCCCTGGGCTCCATGCCTGGACGCACTACCATCCAAGACCTGTGGGTGGCAGTGCTGAGTGCCACGGCCCAGAGCCTGTGACTTCAGGCAGCACCAGCACCTCCCAGTCTTTTAAAAAAAAAAAGGATGTGGTTTGTCCTCCAAAAGTTCATGTGTTGGAAGTTTGATCCCCAATGTGGTGATGTAAGAGGCAATGGGGTCACCGCAGGCACTTCCCTCAGAAGGGATTAGCGCTGATCTAATCAGGGGTTGTTATAAAAGAGGGAGCCTGACCCACCCGTGAGTCACTCAGGACTCCTGTCTCAACATGTATTCTCCCACAAGCACTCCCACCAAGATGCCATATGCTACAAGTCCCTTACCAGAGCCTAGCACAGGCCTGCATCATGCTGTTTAACCTCCAGAACTGTGAGCTAAAGAAACCTATTTTCTTTATGCATTACTCAGCCTCAGTTACTTTGTGAAAGCAACAGAAAATGGACTAAAATAAGGAGGCTGGTGAGGCTGAAAGAAAGGCAGTGGTGGGGGAAGTGGCAGGGCTGAAGCTGAGCTGGGCCACCCACTCAGAATGGGGTCCTGGAAGGCCCATGAAAGGAGTGTGACACAGAGCAGGACTTTCCTACTAGTAGCAGCAGGTACAATCTCTGGTCCCATGGCCTCCTTTTCTAGCCACTTTTCCAGATCCCCCCAGCCTTGCCTACTTCACAGCCTCTAAAACTGGAAAGTCATGGCTTCCAGGGAGGGGTGGCCTTTGTGCCCTGGCCTTTGGGAGTGGCCAGCCCATCCCTGTCAGGAGAGCAATGAAGCCAGTACGGACTGGGTCTGGGAATGTGAGAGCAGGTGGCTCTTCCAGGCCCCCAAAGCCTTGAACCCTAGAGAGGGAGTGGAGGGGGTGAGGAGGCTTGCTGTCACCTCCTGGGCACCTGCCAGCTATGTTCATATTCCCTGGTGACCCCTCTGACTTTCCAGGATGGCTGGGAGTATTAGTGCCTTTCTGCCAGATGCTCAGAACAGCTGTTGCTCAGGACAGCTCCCACCCCACCGCCAGGACCACCACCGCCCCACTGTGGCTTTTTCTCCCCTTGGTCTTGACCTGTCTGTCCTCCTCTGACTTCTTCACTTGTCCTCCTTCCCTGTCTCCACCCACCCTCTCTCCTCAGGATTGACTAATGGGTTGAATAAATGATAGATTGGTTGGTTGATTTCTCTCTCTCTCTCTCTCTCTCTCTCTCTCTCTCTCTCTCTCTCTCCCCTTCTTCTAGTTCCCAACAGATTTCTATGTAGTTGACAGAATATGTAAGATTCAAGGTCAACGATGATCCAGTCAGTGTTCTTGTGTAGCCATGCTCAGCCCAGGAAATAATGTCCACAATCCCCAAAGAAGAGAGGGTCGCCAGTAATCCATCATGGACTCCGTCCTGCCAAGAGCATTTCGCACCTCAGAGCTGTAGCTAAACACTGGTACAGAAGGCAGTGAGCTCAAGGCATGTTCCCTAGCAGGTGTCCACAGGGAAGCACCCCTCACCCCCTGCTGCCCAAGACAACTGAACTATGGACTTCCCAGAGTGCCCAGGGGCAGCCAGGAGAAGTCTGAACCACCTGGGATTTTTATTGGAAAGAGTAAACCCCAGGCCCAACTAAAAATTACTAAACTGGACTTTCTAGGGCTGGATCTTTTAACAAAGTCCCCAGGAATTTCCATAGACAGTGGGGACTGAGGAAGCCAAGTAGGGTGAGGGCTGAACGTCCCTCCCTCCTCATCTCTGGGCACCTCCCTCTATGTGCAGACAGTGCTCAGAGCAAGGTTTACGCAGGTGAAGAACACAGACACAGGCCCACCTTCGTAAAGCTCGTGGGATCCTGACCCAAAACAAACTAAGGTGACCCTAGCATGCCTTCTAGGCCTCATGTGACATGGCCCTCCTATCTCCCCCTGCCCTCTTTTGCCAGTGGCCCTGGCTTCATCCAGCTCCTTGAATGCTCTGCTCTTCCTACCCGCTGGCATTTTCTAAGCCATCTGCCTGGAACTGACCAGATCCCCAGGCCTACTGCGCTGTAGCCTTGTTAAACCCACATGTGCACCAGAGATTGAATGGCTGGGATAAGAGGCTAGATCCCAAAGGGCTGGCATTCAAGTCACCCCATCACTTAGTAGCTATATATTATTGAACAATTTACTCGATCTTTCTGTGCTTGGGTTTCCCCATCTAGTACTTCTAGAAATAAGGATAAGATGAGCTAAATGAATGAGGTAAAGCACTTAGAATACGATATAAGACAGAGGAAGGGACACATAGGAACTAGCCAAGGTGGCAACGGTGCTCAGGCTGAAGCCCAGCCTGCCCAGCTTCAAGAAGTGCTGCCATCCTGTCACACAAACACTTCCACGGTCCTTAGCAGCCCTGTGTCCTTGGAGTAGAGCTGGAAAGCGTTTATAATTACATTCCCCTCATGTAACTATGGGAGTCATGTCCATCTGCCCTTCTTCCTCATAAGGAAGAATCCATGTCTACTTTGTCCTCTCCTCTGGGTCCCCCTTCCCAGCACAGTGCCTGGCCCTTCGTGGGTGGTCAAAACTATTTGTCGAATGAGCAAGCGAAGGAATTGAGTGTGACCATCTAGAGCAAGCTGCCTTGCTCCTCCCTTGAAGCCAACCTCAGCATGAGTCACATTCAAAGAAACCTGAGTCTCAGGCTCAGAACTCATCAAAAGGCAAGTGGAAGCCTTACTGCAGTCTCTTGAGAGAATGCCAGAAGGTGGGAGTTACATTTGTCACTCAGACCAAACAACTCCAAATCCCTCAACTCTCCCTCTTGCCTGCCAGTCCAGGTGGGAAGCCCAGGCTGAATGTTGCTGTCCCACTTTTCTAATGAGGGATCTGGAGACCATGATGCATGCTTGGGGCCTTCCCCATCTAAAGGAAGGGGATGGCCAGACATGGAGGATATAAACCCCTGAGAACTGGTGGACAAAGAGCTCTTGGTCCCCTGCCCCAGACCCATCTTAGAAGGGCCAAGGAATGAGGGAGAGCAGGGGCCAGAGCATCTACCTCCACTCCCACTATTTACTGCATAAACCAGCAAGTGAGGAAAGAGTGTGCTAATGTGAGAACTTCCCCTTCCATTCTTGATAAACTTAGAGTCCTGCGGTCCTCACAGAATGACTGAGCTGTTGGGAAACAGAAAAAGAAGTTAGGTCTGCCTTTGATGAGTTCTTCCCTTCTCTGTGTCTCATCTATTTCTCCATCTATGAAAGGGCAGCGAAATTCCTTTCCAGCTAGAAACCAAGATGGCGGGCTGGGGAAACCCTGAGTAGCAAAAACAACTGACCCACATAGGCGTGTGGAATTAGAGAGACAGCTGTATTTTCCCCACAGTTGACCAGACCCTTGGGGAAGTCATAAAGGCAGGAAGGTGCTTAGGTGACCAAAACTCCTAGGACAGATTTTATCGAAATGTTTGTATTTATAAGGGTACCTCTAAATGGGTCTTAACCATAAATGACTTTCCTTCCCCCGTGGTCTCTGGGTAGTTTGCTTGTATCTCTTTTAAGGCATGCCTTTAAGCTGTTTTGTATTAATTGTATGTCTGATCTCCCTTAGAGAGATGTTGTTAAGGTGGGCAGTATCCCCCAGAAACTCCTGTTGATACAGGAATGTTCAGAGAGGAAGTGATTGGATTATGAGAGCTGTGACCTAATTCATCCATCCCACTTTGAATGGGCCTACTAGGTGGTTACTATAGGCAGGTGAAGCATGGCTAGAGGAGGAGGGTCGTGGGGGGCAGGCCCTGGAAGGGTGTCTCTTCCCTTTAGTATCCCCCTAACCCGCTCTCTATCACTCTCTACTCCCTGACTAGACATGAGCTGAGCAGATTTCCTCTGCTGGCCCTTCCCCCATGATGTGCTGCCTCATCTTGAGCCAAGAGCAATGGAATCAGCCATCTATGAACTGAAACCTCTGAAACCATGAGCCCCAAATAAATGTTCCCTCCTCTAAATTGTCCTTGTTAGACATTTTGGTCATAGCAAGTCATAGTTGACTAAAACAGATATAAACATCCCCAAGATCAGAAAGCATTCATTTTTGCATCCCTAGTCATAAGAGATACCATATCCTGCATGCTAACAAATACTCACTAAATGTCTAACTTGAGTTTAAAAAAAAATAAGCACTTTCTGTCCATGTGATGTTGTGCAAGTTTCTTAAGCTCTCTGACTTGAGTTTTCTCATCTGTAAAATAAGAATACAAAATGTACCTGCCTCTAAGGGTATTTGGAGGATTCAATAAAATTATGCACATAAGATGCTTAGTTCTCAGCCGGGCACGGTGGCACAAGCCTGTATTCCCAGCACTTAGGGAGGCTGAGACAGGAGAATCGTGAGTTCAAAGCCAGCCTCAGCAACAGCGAGGCACTAAGCAACTCAGTGAGACCCTGTCTCTACATAAAACACAAAATAGGGCTGGGGATGTGGCTCAGTGATCAAGTGCCCCTGAGTTCAATCTCCAGGACCAAAAAAAAAAAAGATGCTTAGTTCTCAATCTATCAATCACAAGTAAAGGTCTCTATAAATGTTAATAATTAATAGTATTATTAATTGTGGTAGTGATAGTGATAGTGATGGTGGTGATGGTGATAGTGGTGATGATAGTGGTGATGGTGATCATGACAGATGGTGCTGAAAATGTTAGTAATGATGGTTGTTATGGTTTACATGTGAGGTGTCCCCCAAAAGCTCACATATGAGACAATTCAAGAGGGTTTAGAGGTGAAATTACTGGGTTGTGAGAGCCTTAACCCAATTAATGAGTTAACCCCCTGATAGGCATTTACTGGAGAGTAGCTGTAGGCAGGAAGGGTGTGGCTGGAGGAGGTAGGTCTGTGGGAGTGGGGGGGAGAACGTCTTGGGAGTTATATTTTGTCCTTGTTAAGCAGAGCGATCTCTCTCTCTGTTTCCTGTGCCATGTTCCCAGCTGCTTTCCTCAGCCACATACTTCCACCATGATGTTCCTCCTCACCTCAAGCCCTGAGGAATGGAGTTGGCCATCTATGGACTGAGACTTCTGAAACACTGAGCCCCCAAATAAACTTTTCCTCCCGTAAATGTTCTTGTCAGGTCTTTTGGTCACAGCAGCAAAAGAGCCAACTAAGACAGCGGTGATGGTGGCTGGCAATGGTGGTGATAGCTACGGCAGAGGTGACCCTGGTGTGAGTGTCAGCAACGAAGACAGTGACCATGCTGTTGGTGACGACTGCCCTGCCTGGCTCCGCCCGCACTAACCCAGAATCGGCTCCCCCACTGGCCCTTGGCTCCAGCCGTGACTCGGCCAGGCAGACACTTGGAACCCTGACAAGGTCTGTGGGCCTCAGTTCTTCTGGTGAGGCAAAACAGAAAGCAGACACCCACACTCAATAAGAGGTTGGGATGTTTTGATGGCATGTTCTGCCAACAAAAAGTGAATGTAATAATTTTGAAAGGAATATTTGTGCACTTGAGCTACTGAACAGCCATTTAATACGGTGCTCTGCAGGAAAGGCAGGACACGTGGGCAATGAGACAGGCGTATCCGCCACACCGAGAGGACAGAGGCCACACACATGGATGAAAGACTGGATTCTACTTGTTTGGGAAGGGGCTGCCTATGGAAATAAACCCCAAACCTCTACTGAGCACCAACTGTGTGCATGCCTGGCTGTGCGCAGGGCATGGCTGAGCATGAAGCCCAGTTGTTACCTTTGAGAAGCCAAGAGCACACCAGGCACCGTGCCGCACACATGCAATCCCTGCTACTTAGGAGGCTGAGGCTAGAGCATCACAATTTCAAGGCCAGCCTGCACAACTTAGTGAGACTTGGTTTCAAAACCAAAAGAAAATAAAAAGGACTGGGCTGTAGCTCAGTGGTAGAGCACCCCTGGGTTCAATCACCAACACCAAAAAGAGAAGAAAAAGCCAAGCACAAGGAGAGGAAGGCGGAATCTATAAAATAAAACGCTGGCATGTGGCTGCTACTTCAACAAATGCACACCCCACCTAGCATCCATCAGGCCCGGGGGAGACACTGGAAATGCTGAAAAAGGAAGACACTGTCCTCAACGTGCTCTGAGCCTGGTGGGGAAGATAATGAGTAAATAAACAGCAGAAAGGCCGTGGGCACATTTACCTCCTCATAGAGTGGAAATAAGCCAAAAACGTGAATCTGAAGACAGATGAGGTTGGATGCTTCCAGAAGGTGCAGGATGCAGAAGGGTTCCTGCAACCAGGGGCACAACCCCCTGTCCACCTCTTCCCGGTCTCCAGACCCTCTACCCAGCGGCCACTAGGATGCCTCAAAGGCAAACTCAACGCAATGGTAATTCAGTTCCGGCTCCTCTTCCCTGACCTGGGTCCCCAGCCCCATATCCCTCAGTGGCTCGCCTTCCTGACTCGGAGGCTGCTCAGAAATCTGGACCTAATTGTCAGCGATCCTTGATCTCCCACCAAGTCTCCTCTATGTCTGACACCACCTGGTGATCTCACGATTCTTGCCCCTCCCTCCATCTCCACCTACAGGGCCCCAACCCAAGCCCTGTGTGATCCCCGCAGCTCCCATTTTAGCTTTATCCATTCTTCACACTCTCTTACTGTCACTTCCTTGCTTAATGGTGACCACTGTTCTCAGAATAAAGGCACCACTTCATAAACAAAGACAGTCTTCTAGAATGTGCCACAAAGGTGAAGGTCTGCCCCGGCTTCCTGTCTGCTCTCACTTCCCAGCCCTCTCTACTCAGTCACACTGCCTTTCTGTCCCTTCGGCGCAGTCTCCTGCTCCTTCCCACCTCAGGGCCTTTGCACATGCTTTTTATCCTGTCTGGAAGGCTCTTCTAATCCTTCTTTACCTAGCATCTCATACTTAACATCTCAGTGGAGACACTTCCTCCAGAAAGTCTTCCATAACCTTCTAGACTAATTCTGATTTTACACACAGCACCACAAATGTCTCTATTGCATATCAAACTTGCAACCGTGCATTGATTTGGGTGGTCATTTGAACAAAGCCAGTCTCCTCGTAACTCCTAGAAGGCAGGGACCATGGCTGGTTTTACTCATTCCAGAACAGAGGGCCTGCCTGGTACAGTGTAAGCACATGATAAGCAAACTCAGATGAGTGGATAAATGTGAGAGAACTTTCTGGTTCACCCCCTCCCTCTCTCCTCTTCAGTACACTGTAGATTTATACAAAAGTAGGTGGAAACAATAAGAAAAGTAACCTGGGCAAGACCAGAAGAATCCAGGCTTCCTGTCTGCAGTGGCTTCCAGTCTGGGGTCTGTGTTTCATGGCTGGGGAAGGAACGCTGGAACGGTGCCCCAGAGGAAGGAACAGTGGCAGAGCCCTGGTCTTTGCACACCTGGGCTCTGATCCAGGCTGCCAGCACCCTGGCGAGAAAAACGTGTTTTCTGCATGTTATGCTGGGCCCTGCGACACCGCATGCAAATGTATGCAAATTATGTGCAAACACAAATCAAAAGCCTGGTACCAGGGGAGCCATCTAAAACTAGACCAAGCTTCAGGCTCTTCTGGTCTTGGGCTACAAAATAAAATGGCCATCAAGGCCCCCCCACACTCTGCCCTTCCCAAACACAAGCCACACGCTCCAGGAGATTTGGGTGTTCTGAAATTTGGACTAATTCTCTGGGAGTGGAATCACCCCCACATGGTCACCAGCACAGCTGTAAGACAGGTCTGCTCTGGCGGCCACCCTGTAGCCCTTGCAAAAAACATCTGCAGGTATCATTCCTTGTGCCTCCCACTGCACTGTGTCTTAATTGCCCAGGAAGCAGGTTCCAACCCTGCTTCAAAGACAGAATTGCAGGCCAGGAGGGCCCTCACCTTCAGCCTGGGTAACAAATTCCTGTTTTTCCCTTTGAGACATGGCTAGAGGATACACCCTGGGACCCTCACTCTACCTAGCAAGCAGGGGCCTCCTCCCACTTCAGGCCTCCCTCAGCACTGGATGCCTCCAACCAGGGACTCTGGGCCCACTGAGACAGGTTTCTGAGTAGAGATCCGTCTGCCTGACTGCCTGGGGACGCTCAGAGCACAGGACCCACAGGGGGCGTGTAGTGAGCAAATGAGTGAATGAATTTGAGCGATGGAGGAATAAGGAGAAAATAAACGCAATACGAACAACCTCTTCAGGAAAATCCCAGAGAGTCTGACAGTGCCCACGAGGCATCGACACTGTGGACCTGGCCTCCTGCCTTGGTGACCCGCCACCCGGCCCTGCCTAGGGTGGAATCATCCATGGCTCCTGATTCCCCTCCCTCCACCCCCCAGCATCTGCCTAAACGGCTGTCAGCACCAGTTTTTCATCCAGAAAGTGAGCTGTTCCTTGAAGCCTCACAGCCTGTGATTAGATCTATGGCAGCTTCCTAAGCTACTCAGTGGTTCCCATGGCAACCGGCTGGTACCCGACTGGCAGCGGGCCACCTGCAGGAGCGGGAGGGAGAAAGGGAGACAGGTGTGAGGTTGCTGCCTAAAGCAGGGCTGTGGGAGAGTCAGAGTGGAGAGAGAAACAGGAGAAACCCGAGAGCCCTGGGGACAAGGTCAAGGAGAGGAGTGGGGGGTGCCTGGGAGGAGCAGCGAGGCTGGGGGAGATGGGGAGAAGTTGGATGGGGGAGGTTAAAGGGCCTGGGAGTTGGGGAGATAAGAAGAGGGTAGGAAATTGAAATGGGGACGCCAGGATTGGAGGGAGGGGTGTGGGAAGCTGGACAAAATATAGGGCAAGCCAAGGGGGTGACGACAGAAGGCAGGCAGGGGCAGCCTGGCGGGGGTGGGGACAAATGCAGGAAGCCAGGGGCAGCAAGCTGGAAAAACTAAGGCAAGAAAGTGGCCTCTGGCGTTGCCCACACCAACACACACCTTGAATGAATAGGGAAGAAAGGAGATGGTCACAGTCACTGCCCCCTAGGGCTCTCAGCCTCTGGCATCAGCCCTTCTCCAGGCCTGGGGCTGAGGACCTTGGCGATGTCAATGACAGAGCTCAGTGGCAGCTACAGGGAGGCCTGGAAGAAGAAAGATCTCTTTGACATCTGAAGGCCAAGGAGCCTCACCAAAACATCCCCACACAGCTAAAGTGCTCTGCTCATGATGACTGTGAATGATGGGGAGCTTGGGCCCTGGGGGGAGGGTCCAGTATCCTCCCAGGCCAACGGGGATGCTGGCAAAGAAAAGGCCAGCCTCGAGATGTGTGCCCAGAGAACCAGCTACCGAGAGCAGGCCACAGGGCCTGGAGTCGCCCTGTTGGGACAAAACAGTCAAAAATGGGTGCCAGCCTGGGGCCCAGGGGTTCAGGCATCACCCCAACTCACCCACCAGCCGTGGACTCACTTGCAAAATATTGGGGTGAGATTAGTCCCTGGTAGGAGTGTTCCTAGGACCCAACTCAAATGAAATGCATTTGCTTATGAACTGCCATGTCCAGGGGTTTCAGGCAGAAATCCAGGTACTCCAAGAATGTCCTCAGAGACCCCTCTCCCCTTGACTTCCTTCTTTGTGACTTTATTCTCAGACAAGCTCTCCCCCTGTGGTAGCATGCAGACACCAGCCTCTCCAGGCTTTCATCCTGTCCCAGGAAAGACCAGGGCTGATGCTCACTGGGGCAAGAAGGGGTCACAAGATTGCCCCTACATAATGGCAATGACAGTGGGCCTGCTTGCCACTAGTAACATGCCAGGGACTTCTCTAGGCACTTTGTATGAATCAACCCACTTAATTCTCAAAAAGCCCAGGACTAGTAGTATTACCTCCATATCACTGAGCAGGAGACCGAGCACAGAAAGCTGATTATAACTTGTCCTTAGCTAATGACAGCACAGCAGCAATGCCAACCGTCACTCAGGACAGTGTGGCTTCAGGATGCAGGTTCTTAAGTGCACAAGGGTCACCTGGAGGGCAGATGGAAGCCCAGGTCCCAACATCAGAGACCCCAGCTCCGAGTTCCGAGTGGGAACGTGACATCCTGCCGTGACTGCTCTTTGAGCAACATCGAACTACCTCAGGGGCTGCTCTGGAGCTGCTAGAAGCCCCCAGAGACTCTGACTTGCCACACCTAGGTCAGCCCCTGTGTGGTGGAGGTGAAAAACCAACACCTAAGCCACGTGGACCAAAAAAGAGCAAGGATGCTTAAGAAACAAAGAAGTTCTGTCACAACAAGAAGGGATGATTGGGCAGCTCCATCCCTCCCTGTGCCTTGGTTTCTTCACCTATGATTTGGAGATATTAATAGTACCTGCTTCATAGGATTGTTGAAGAATGACATTAGTTGATACCTGTAAAAGCATATAGGATTGTGCCTGGAACCTAGTAAGTTACTAAGAAAAATTAAATAATGAGCTTAACACACATTAGCATGAATGCACATATATGCATGAATGCACATATATGCTAATACCCGCGGACAAGCCCAAAGCAGCGAGCTCTCACGCATGAACACGCATGCGGATGCAAACACATGCAGAACTCACACAACACAACCTGGAGCACATGGACATCTGCAGAATCCCAAGTCCACATATGGACGTGCATGTGAACACAGAATGGTCACGGGCTCGAAGGCCTTTGCACACATAATAAGTTGGCCAAGTCTGTTCTCAAGGATCCTTTCCGAGTCCACTGCTGAGCCTGTGCCGTGAAATGATTTCTCTTGATGAGTCTCAGAGGACGGAGGCAGGTCTGGCAGGGAAGCATCATGGCTAAGAGCCAGATGTTTTAATCAATCCAAGTTAATTTGGGAACATCTCTACCAATCACTGGCGGGGTGACCTTGAGTGAGTTGCTTAACCTCTTTGAGCCTGTTTCCACCTTCATAAAATTGGGGGTGACAAAGTATCTACTTCTCAGGGTTCTTGCAAGATTGGAGATGGGGAGGAAGTGCTGGAGGAGAGTGAGCTGTGTTTACTGGTTTCTGATGATCACCATCGCTGGCTTCTGGATGTGGGGAGGGATCAATGCTTGTCCAACAGCCAGGACTGGGTCAACCCTCGAGGACTCCACAGAGCCAGGTCCTCCCTCTGCCGCCACCATGGAGGCAGCAGCAGCCCTGAGTGACTGCTTCCCTTCAGAGCCGGAGCCGCCCAGCGGGCCCCAGAGCTGTTGACGGCTTTCCCCAAGCACTGAGCGCCTCCCCCTGCGGCTACGAGTGGCAGGGCGGTGTTTGTAAATTACAGCAATGTGTAATTTTTATTCAGGGATTTGCGGATCCATACTGGGTGTGGGCAAACACGATTTGCCTCACCCCATCGCCTTCTCAGTGGGCAGGAACCAGGGGGCTTGGCTTGGCGTGTGTGCCTGAAGCCACCAATGAGGCTCCACACTCAAGGAAAAGAGAGTATTAGGCCAAGATGACACTCAGAACAGCTCTCCAAAGCCCTCCTGAGTGGCGGCCCAGCTCTCGCAGACCACTCCTGCCAACCCCTTCCCCCGTCCCTGGCAGTCAAGCCACGTGGTTAAAAACTTGAACTCTGAACAAACAGACAGGAATGCAAATCATGCCTGCATACCTTCTCCCTGCACGGCCTTAGGTGAGTCACCTCAGCTCTGGGGCCTTGGTTCCTCCTGATGAAACAGCAAATAAAAGACAATACTAGCTACTAGGGTGACTGGAGCATGCAGTGGCAGGTGCATATAGTCCTTCCGGGTATCTTAGGGGATTTGTTCCAGGACTCCCTCGGGTTCCTAAGGATGAACTGGTGTAGTATTCTGCATATAACCAGGCACATCTTCCTGTACACCTTAACTCACCTCTAGATTATTTATTATACCCAGTGCAACGTAAACACTAAGTAAATGTGATACTTTATTATTTACACAATAATGACAATAACTTTTGAAAACAGACAACCCTGATCATTCCATGCCCTGCCCTGCACTCTAGAGTTAGTATAAACTGAGTTGCTAAGTACAGCCCAGGTGTTTTGCTCATGAAAATAGCTGTGTCAAATCTGGTCCCCAACTCTCTCTAAAACTAGCAGAAAGATACTGAAAGTTTCCTTCTTGAACTACCTAAGCCCCACTCACTTCAGGACCTACAGAATATTTCTGCTTAAGTTCTGGTTGACTTCCAGCATGCACTGGAGCTGTTCGTCCAATTAACTTCCCCTCCTTGGCAGCTGTCTTGAATTTTAGCTTTCAGTCTAATGTTCCGCGCCTGGCATTCAACAGCTGTGTTCAACCTGCCCCGACGCACAGATGGAGGAGCGGGTGGTGGGTGGATGGCTAGATGGGAAGATGGGTGCATAAGAGGACAGGTGGGTGGATAGATAAGAAGATAGAAAACAGAAATGAGTAGATGGGTAGATGGATGAGTGGGCGGGTATGTGGATAGGAGAAGGATGAGCGAACAGGTGGGTAGACAGGTATGTAGACGGACTAATCAATAGACAGATGACTCTCGCTGCCTCCATCTTCTCAGTGGAACACCCCCCCAGGCATGAAAACCTGCAAAATCTGGCCCCAACCCTGGATGGATGGGTGGATGGGTGGATGAGCAGATGGGCATATGGGTCAGTGGGTGCATAGAAGCACTGCCGACCCTTGGGTCTCTTTTCCCTTCTGTGTAGGCTGACCCCTCCATGCATCACTACCTTGAAATTTCCCTGCAGGTGACTCTCCCAGAACTTCAGGAGAATAAGCCTCTAACTTTCCCCCCATTCCTGGGGAACTTCCAGTTAGTAACAGTGAAATGAATGACACGTCATGAAGAAGAACTCATTCATTCATTCACTCATTCTTTCAATGAGTGTTTATTGAGCACCTACTACTATGTGCCAGGCACTTTGTTAGTACAGAGTGATAAATCCACTACATTAGCTTCAGGACCCTGACAAGGATCAGCAGGAGAAACAAAAGGCCTGCATTCCTCCACATTCTCACACTGGCATGGCTGAGCTTATGCATGTACGTAAATGCCTCACCCCCGCTTCCCCATCTCACTCGGACCCATCCCCAACCCAACCCCAGTTGGGTTTATCTGTCTGTCTGTCTCCCTGGGTAGAATCATGGGTAGTCTTCTTCTAGGTCTAGTTAGGCTTCTCCACTCGTCCCCTCCTGTTGCTACACCATGTGGCATGTGCATCCAGTGCTCTGGCTGCCTTGCTGTCCTGGTAACCTGGTCCCAGTGGGACACCAACCCCAAGATGCTGCTCTGATCAAAACTCCACAAACAGCCAGATATTTACTTTCTATTTCATCCTACAAAGGTCAAATTATATGCAACTGATCTATCCCTGTTTACTTTCTAACCAAGACTTGCTTCTCTTAGCTTAGATGAACTTTTTTTTAAAATACTGTAGAGAACCAAGCTCTCTTGGTTCTGAACCAAGATACACTCCAGGACCATCAAGTTTTGCACAAAGATGGCCCAGATGCACTTTTCCCTATTCTTCCTGATGCTAAGTACAGATCCATATCTTGGACATTATATCCCAAACAAGCATAAGTAGACTCTGAAAGGTGAAGATAAGAAGGAAAAGTTGCTAGGAACCTTAGGATTTTAAGGGATTGTACAGTATAAGCTCCTTGAGTTTTCTTTTTGCCTCATATCCCAGAATGGGTGCTGGAAAAACCAGCAACCTGGAAATGCCATCAGAAGCAGGTGTTTGAAGGACAGTAGAATGAATGGGACATCAATTTCCTATGTTCATATATGAACACACGACCAGTGAAACTCCACATCATGTTCAACCACAAGAACAGGAAGTTATACTCCATGAATATATGATATGTCAAAATACATTCTACTGTCATGTATAACTAGAAAGAGTAAATAAATAAGTTTTTTTAAAAAAGAAGCAAGTTCTTGATTTTTTGGGTTTTGTTTTGTTTTAATCCCTAATGAAAGCCCACTCTCTGGCTAAGGGACCAGGAAAGAGCAGGAACCTCATTCATGGAAATCTCTAGATGGCTACCCTGCTTCAGCCAAACACTGAGGAAAGATGTCACCCCCTCCCAACCCTGAACGCAAAGGTGAAGTGTGGAGCCTAGCACGTCACCCTCACTAGACCATGAGGAGGCATCTGTCCACTCCATCTACCCCCAGAGTGGCACCAGAGAAGACCCAGTAGACAGCCAGGACTTTCATGCTGCCAGGCAAATACACCCCCATCCACTCCTATCATGGTGACCAGGATGTCAGTGGAGATTGTGGACTTCCACCCCCACCAGGGGGAATGAGGCAGCCTGCCCTCCCCGCTGTGGTGGCCTGAGAGGAGACCAGGTGGAAATTAAAACCCTGACCAGGTTTTTTTGACAGTCACAAAGCTTTCTGCAGCTCCGCCTTCCGTGGAGGTGCCACAGGGAGCAGTATGAGCCACTTTGCTCCCCCCAGCCAGATGGTGTCAGTGGAGACCCAGTGGAGAGTCTGAGATCACTGACCACTGAGCCCATGCTCCAGGAGGAAGCTCATCCTGACCCTGGGAGCCTATTTAAAAAAAACAAAAAACTCCATAATGCCCTTGAGATTCACCCATCTGCTTTTTTCTTTGTTTGATTGTTTGTTTGTTTAGTTATACATGACAGCAGGATGTATTTTGATATATCATACACACATAGAGTATAACTTCCTGTTCTTGTGGTTGTACATGACGTGGAGTGACACTGGTCGTGTATTCATATACGAGCACAGGAAAGTCATGTCCCATTCATTCTACTGTCTTTCCCATCCCCATCCCCCACTTTCCCCCAATTCCCCCCCATCCAATCAGTGAACCTCCCCTCCTCCCTCCCCTCCCCCACTGCCTATTGTGAGTCAGCTTCCACATATCAAAGAGAACATTCAGCCTCTGGTTTTTTAGGATTGGCTTATTTCACTTAGCATGATAGTTTCCAGTTCCATTCATTTACCAGCAAATGCCATAACTACATTCTTCTTTAAGGCTGAGTAATAGTCCATTGTGTATATGTACAATATTTTCTTTATCCATTCATCTATTGAAGGGCACCTAGTTGGTTCCATAGTTTAGCTATTGTGAATTGAGCTGCTATGAATATTGTGTGGCTGCGTCACTATAGTATGCTGATTTTAAGTCCTTTGTCACTCATCTATTTTTAAAATTCTCCTTATCCTGTTCTCTGAAGCTTCTTTTGGACCTGCTTGGAGCTCTCTGCTTCCCTGAGAGCCTTGTATGTGAGCAATAAGCCTCTGATACTCCCCTGGTGAGGTGATGCTCATCTGCCTCCACCAGGACAAAGCAGATCTGCTCAACACTTTGCCTGGCACATAGTAGGGACTCAACCTCAGAATAGAAACTAGGTGTAGACAGGAGCTCTGATGTAAGGCTGTGAGCACAGAGGGAATGGGTGAGCCAGTGGGAAAGGGCAGGGCTAAGGTTCCCAGGCTCTTGCCTTAAATCAGAGTTACAGCGCAATGCTTATTCTCATTCAGAATAGCTTAGTTCCATCCCATAAATGTGCTCTGAAAGCTCTTCTGTGCCCAGCTCTGTGGGATAAAAAATGGGTCCCTTTGTCACTCCAAAGACAAATGCCAGAGAACAAAGAAGTGTCTCAGTTACTCTAAGAGATAAAAACAAGACTGCGGATGCTCCAGGTCCATGTGCCTAACACATTATGGCACAGAATAGGTGCTCCATACAGATTCAAAGAATGAAGGAAGCCAGGTGCGGTGGCGCATGCCTGTCAATCCCAGCAGCTCGGAAGGCTGAAGCAGGGCTGCAGGTTTGAACCAGCTGCAGCTACTTAGCAAGGCTGTAGGCAACCTAGTGAGACTCTGTCTCAAAATCTGAAAAAATAAAAATAATAAAAAGGGCTGGGGATATTGCTCAGTGGTTAAGCACCCTTGGATTCAATCCCTGGTACAAAAAAAAAAAAATGACCCCTAAGAATGGGGTCTTAGAATAAGTTATACTCCATGTATTTATAATATGTCAAAATATACTTCACTGTCATGTATATCTAAAAAGTGCAAATTTTTATAAAAAGGAATGAAGGAACCTATAATTCTCTCCTTCAACCCTCACCAGACCTCACCTTTAAAAAAAAACAACATAGGAATTATTATTCCAAATGCAGAGACCCAGTGGTCTCTGCAGAAGGAAGAAGGACGCATATGACAAGGACCAGAGATGTGACAGGACAGAGCCAGGTGAAAATGACATGGAGTGATGAAAAGAAAGGAGTTGGTCCAGTTCGTGGTACCAGCTGGCACCTCATAGATGCACACTCTCCAGAACAGGGGGAGGCATCTTAGAAAGAAGAGAGACCAAGGAAAGATGGTGATGGTGGTGGTGGTGGTGGTGGTGGTGATGATGATGATGATCATGGTGGCAGTGGTGATGGTGATGATGATGGTGGTGATGGTGGTGATGATGATGATGATCATGGTGGCAGTGGTGATGGTGATGTGATTGTGGTGATGGTAATGGCGGTGGTGATAATGATAGTGATGGTGGTGGTAATGATCAAGGCAATGGTGATCATGGTGGTGGTGGTGATGATGGTGATGGTGATCATGGTGGTAGTGTTGATGGTGATAGTGATGATGAGGACGATGGTGATGGTGATGGTGGTGGTGATAATGATAGTGATGGTGGTGATGATGGTGATGGTGGTGGTGATGGTGATCATGGTGGTAGTGGTGATGGTGATGGTGTGAGAATGATGGTGATGGTGATGGTGGTGATGGTGGTGGTAATGGTGCTGGTAGCAGTGATGGAGGTGATCTTGATGGGGATAATGCCAGGAGGACAGAAGAAACCTTTGCTCAGCACCTACCTTGTTGTAGATTAGGCTCTGTTGTGGAAGTTTTTCTGCACTATCTTACTGAATCTTCTTACCAGTCATATTGTTACCTCATTTCACAAACAAGGAACCAGACTCAGAGGTGAAGTAACCTACCCAAGACCACAGAGCTCAACCCCAGATCTGACCAGCTATGGGCATCAGCTCTCCAACCTCATGAGTGGGATACCGATGGAGCTGTTTCAGAACCTAGGCCTGGGCCTTGACTCAGAGAACCTCTCTGATCTACCATCTTCTGCAGCTCCTGCTCCACTCTCTTGATCCATTCATCCAGCCACAAATGTTCACCATGCCAGGTCTTGGGGCTGGGGACATCATGCTTCCTTTCCTCCAGGACTTCAGGTGGGCTCAGGTGGGTTGGGAAAAGTGTCACATCATCAAATTCAAAACAAGGCAACCAGAGCCCCTGTTAAGGTGATGGGAACACCAAGAGGGAGTGACATTCCCCAGGTGCAGGCAGAGAAGGCTTCACAGAAGAAATGACATTGGGCTGGTTGCAAGGGAAGATTAGGAGTTTGAGGACAAGGTGAAAATGGCAGAGCTAAGGCTGGGGAGAGGAGAAGAAACCTGACCAGGGCGTGGGGTGGCCAGGGTAGAAGGTCCATGGAGAGGAGGTCAATGGCTGGAGGACAAAAGATCCTGAATCTGAGCAGTGAAGTCTGGACTCTCCCCAAGTGCAGTGGGAGCCAGGGAAGGATTTTGAATCGGGGGTGAGGTGATCATGTTTGTGTCTTCAAAGGCTGGCACTGAAAGGTGGCAGGAAAGACTCTGGGAGAGGCCAGAGAAGGTTGCTAATGACATTCTGGTCACATATGTCTCTGACCCACATCTCGAAAGCCCTTTCTCTCACCACGTGCCTTGCATTGGAGCTGCCCAACGCCCCGGGCAGAGGCACTGGATACTGGCTGAGCACCTGGGTTCCGAAGACAGAGCCAGCTTCTGCCACTTATCAGCTGAGTGACATTTTATCTCTCTGAACTTCTGTTTCCTCATCTGAAAAGTGGATCATCATAAAGTTAAAGTTATGAATAAAAGAAATTTTTTTCCAATGGCTGGCACAAAATCAGCACTTAGTAAATGTTCATGATGGTCCTCGTGTGAGAAATGAAGAAACCAAGGCCCAAAAAATGCTGTGACGAAGTTATGCAGCCCCAGAGCATCCAAGCCGGGAGTGGGGCCAGATCTTCCAGGTCGTCCCATCCTCCACTTTCCTTTCCTGGTGTCCCTCTCGCAGATGCCTCCAGGCCCCACTTTCCTGCTCTGTATGACGTATGAAGGACCCTCCAGTGCCAGGGGTCAGCGCAGGGAAATTGGCAGATACACCTGGTGTCAGAGGAAGGAAGCAAGGCGGCCCCACGAGGCCCAGTGGGCTTTCTTAGTTCTCTCCACTCTGGAGTTCCATTCCCAGACTGCTCCTTCTCCTCCCCATCAAGGAGCCTCCATTACGAAATCCTCCCCAGCTCCTTCAACACGGAGGCGTGCAGTAGGCGAGAGGCTGCAGCAGCCGCCTCCTCCTCCTCCTTCTCCTCCTCCTCCTCCTTCTCCTTCTTCTCTTCCTCCTCCTCCTCCTCTTCTTCCCCAACCTCCCTATAGGGCAGCTAAAGCCCCCATCCAGGAGCAGAGACCCCCCCACATGAACAGAACTTCTGGGGTTCAGGGTAGAAAATGATTCCAAAATGGCTCTGGCTTGCATGTTAGGAGCTCTGGGCGTGAGTCCTCACTCTGCCACTAACACGCAGGGCAATCTGATTCGTTCCTTCTCAGGACCTCAGCTTCCCACCTTGAGGTGAGTAGGTCCGATTGCCCGCTTCCTAAGGCTCTTCCACCGATGCCCTAGACCCCTGCACCTTCCGTTCAGCCTCCCTCCTCCTCTCCCAGGCCCTCCCTGGTTTGCTCCTTCCAAGCCATGACCTCAGAGCCCCCACAAGCTTCTCTCAGGCTGCCGGGGCTCCCAGTGTCCAAGGGACATAGATCCCAACTCGATTCTGGGCACCTCCCTGGCTGGCATGATGGGGTTCCTCCTGCCAGTGGTGCCCGAGTCTCCCACTCAGTCAGCAGAGCCCTAAGTAGCCTTTGGCCCTGCCTGAGCCCCACCAATCACAGAGGCTGGCCAGTGCTGGAGTTTAAAAATACAAGTGCCCACATACCCTCAGTGCCAACTGCCCACACAGCCCGGGGGCTGCATGCCCACCACAGATACCAACATGGCCACTGTGGGTGTCACAAAGGGAACATGGTGGGGGCGCAGAGAGGCCCGGGGGTGGCTAGTGAAGGGGACAGACATTCCTCAGAGCCTAGACCAGACAACAGGGCTGTCTGTGCCATCTGGCCACACCCACTCCTCTGGTCTCCAGAGAGAACCAGGCCAGCTCCGTTCAGATTCACGGTGTCATGGGCACCGGAGCCCAAAAAGCCTGGAATCAAAGCCCAGCTTAGCCGTGGACTGGCTATGTGTCTGTGCAGGTGACTTCATAGTGCTGTATAAGCATTTGATGAGACGGTGCCTGCAAAGGGGCCCAGCGCGGGTCCAGCTCTGAGGACATGCTCAGTGCACAGAGATGGCCTTCCCTATTACTGCTGTCATTATAGGATGTGGCTGGTCGTGGCTAGGACATGCCCAAGGCACAGAGGAGAGGGATAGATGCCCTGGCTCCCCTCTCTTGCCTGCCCCCAGAGCCCCCAAAGTCCACATTCAGCACCAATGGTACTGGCAATGGCACTCAGTCTCCCTGTTAGACAAAGATGCAGATCAGGGCCCAGAGAGAGAATGTGCCCAGAGAGTAGAGTCAGAACCTGAAATCTGGATCTCCCTCCCTAAGGCCAGGAGAACAGCATCCCTGGAACAGGGGGAGCCCTTAGAGATCACCTCGCCCACCCTTCCTTGGTTTTGCAGAAAGGGAAACTGAGGTCCAGGGATAGAAGGGAATCTGTTCAAGTCCTGAGAGAGCTGAGCCCCAAGCCAGGATTCCTGACTCCTGACCAGGCTCCCCACATATGCTTGCCCCAGCCTTGCCCACAACTGTTCCCAGCTGAGCACTGTGAGGTCAGGAGCCTGGCCCGGCCCTGCTGGGGCTTCTTCTGGGGGCTGAAGACGGCTCTGTTCCCGGGTCCCACGGGGTCTGCTACAGCCTTACATAACCTGCTCCTCGTTACATAACCTACGGCTGCTTCCTCCCAATCGAGTGCTCCAGAGCAGAGTCAGTGAGACAGAGAACAGGAGGGCCACCATATGAAAACAGGGCATTGCCATCACAGGCGCTCCAGGTGCCAGCTAACAGCAGGTGATCACCCCCAGACCCCAAAGTCTCAAGCACTTTGCACAGACCTAAAGCATTCCCTGGAGAGAGCCCCACAGAGGTAGGAGCATAGCGGGTAGGGGCCAATGGGCTCGGGATGCTCAGGGCTGAGATTGAGCTGGATTATCCTGGTCACCAGCCAACTAACTACAGACATGTCAGTTCACTTCTCTGTTTCCTCATCTGGAGAATGGGCCTAAAGGAACCAGCCTCATTGGGTGCTGGGAATGTTAAGCAAAATCCTGAGTGACAGGTGCCTGGCCCCAAATAAGTGCTCAGGAGAGAACATCCCCATTTGACAGATTTAAAAAAACAAACTGAGGTGATGAGACCTCAGGGGCACACATCAATCCGTGATAGGAAAGCCATGCCAAGATAGCAAACCCTCCATGTGCCGGGCACTATGGGAATGGCACGTTACCCATTTGATGGACAAAGAACCCAGCTCAAAGGGGCTAAGCAATTTCCTTAAGGAACACACTTGGGAAGGGGCAGCCAGGATTTGAACCCAGGATCTGGCTTCATCACCCTCATAAAAAATCAGGACCAACAGACCGAGACTGTCTCAAGCAGAGGTGAAGTTAGAAAAGACAGGCAGGCTGCCTCGACGGCTCATCGCCATCTCTAGAAACACAGACACCTCCCACTTTGGCTCCTTCTAGCTGCTGCTGCGCTGTGTGACCTTGACCAAGCCAGTTAACCTCTCTCGACTCTCACCTGCCCATCTGAAACAGGGAGCCAACAATCACCAGGGTTATTGTGAGGACACATTTCGATAACGAGTTGGAAATTGCTTTTCAGTGGAGAAAGTGTCGCACAGCTGTGACAACAGAGCCTCACTTCCCCAGCCTCCGACTCTCCCCGACTCAGCAGGAACTGGCTAATGGACACCAGGGGCCTCTCAGCTCCTCTAGCTGTTCCAGCAAACACCTCTCCCCTCTGCTACCCCTTCTCTGGACTGCCATTTGGATACAGATGCAAAGCGCCCAACCTGCTCCCTAATGCTGTGACACCTGAATCACATCCCCTCTGCCATTCTTCAAAAAGGCCTTCGTTTTCACTAAGTCCCTTTCTGTGTGTTTTGTGGGCATCCTCACACTTAGCTCCATGAAACTGAGATTTGTCTCTCTGATTTCTTAGCTTAAGAAGCCAAAACTCAGAGAGGTGAAGTCACAAGCCTGGAGTCACACAGCTATCAACCCAGTGAAGCCAGAATATAAACCAGGTCTCTGTGCTCTTAATGGCCTCACCAACCCACTTCTCCATAAAATGGGTCTTGTTGTATCCATTTTGCAGAAGAAAAGACAGGTCCTGCAAGAAGCAGGAAGAGGGAGGGCCAGGCTGCAAACTCAGGGTGGCCGCCTAGTGCAGTACCCTGGTTACTTCTCTGCAGTTCAGCACCATGGCCAAGATTCCTAGATAAGAACTGTGACATTTGCCCTCTGGGGAAGCCAGACCAAGCAGACCCCAGAGTTTCTGGAGAACCTGAAGCCATAGGAGGTGGAAGGATCACCCATGCCAGAGGGCAAGGATTGCCAGAGTTAGAACTGGGCCAACCCATGTCCCCTCTCTGGACCTCAGTATCCCCAGGGTATAAGAGGTACCAGACCCAGGTGGGCTGGAGAGACCCATTAAAGCCCCTCTAAGTCCAGGAGGCTACAGCCCAGCCAGAATTCCGGGAACTTTGGCACCCCCATGCCAGGCCATGCCCTGGGGCTGGATGTGGCAGAACTAGAGAGGACCTGGAAACCTGCCTGCTTTTCGTCCACCGCAACCACCTCACACGCCTTGACCCCAAGCCTCTGTAAGTGGCCAAGTCCAGGATCCCCAATGTAGAACAAGTGTCCCACCTGGAACCCAGTTCCCTGCCCCCACCACAGAGTTCACAGCCAGGTGGAGGGTGGTCCTCAGAGACTGTGAGGGCTGCAAGGTGGCATGGAGGGGTCTCTGGTACAGTTCCAAATCAAGGACTGTTAGAACCCTGGGTGTTGGCTTGGGGACATCTGGATGTTGAGATGTCCTCCACCTCCTTCTTGGCTGATCCCACATTTGGGGGACATGCAGCAGCATCTGCTCTGGTCAGGCTCCTTCACAGGTGTAAAGATGCGGTGGCCCTGCCCACGTGTCACTTCTGGACTGCCCACGTGAAGGTAGTCATAAAGCAGCCCAACTGGCACAGCCCTCAAGGGCCTTCACCACCCATGACCCCTTCACATCGGACCCTGATGGTGAGCTGGGAGCCTAGCCCCCATTTTGCCGATGAGTCACTGAGGCTCCAGAAGCCATTCCAACAGCCTGTCTCCCCACTTGGAGCAGGCCCCGCCACCATGCATCCCAACCATCCTTGTGTGTCTCTGCTGATTAGAATTTTCCCTGTCGCCATGGCAACCCCCCTGGGGAGGCCCGTCCTACTTTGCATCCCTGGCATAAGGCATGCAGCTTCAACCCACCCCTGAGACGGAGGGACGGGGTCGATGCCACTCACCGCAAGAGCAGGTCCCACTGGAAGAAGAACAGGGCCCCCTCAGTCAGGTGCTCAGCCAACGCTGAGCAGTGCCAATGATGTGCCAGGGACTGAGCCAGGTCAGAAATAAGTCATGGTCCTGCCCTTCCAAGGGAAAGCTGACAAACAACTAGGCAAAAACAACCAGCCAGGGACGAGGCCAGTAGCTAAGTGCCTGGTACAGTTCTAAGTCCTTTCCATGTGCTGGCTCCTATAATCTTCCCATTAATTCTTGAGATAGGTATCAACGCTGTCCCCATTTTACAGATGAGGAAACTGAGGCTCAGAGATATTAAGGAACTTGCCCAAAGTCACCCAGTTGAGAAGCAGCAGAGCCAGAAGCTGGAAATAGGATGAGCCTAAGCCATATTGTGGGTACCCAGCCAGGGGGTCCTGACACCATCAGACTGGTCCAAGACGGTTTCCCAGGGAAGATATATGTCCCAGAAGTGATCTCAATAAGAGACAATAAAGGTTGGAATGGGAACAAATGGAATGGGAGCTCTAGGAACCCATTTCCCTGTTTCCCACCCGTGGGGACTCAGCTGGCCTTGGGACAGTGACTTGAGGAAAGCAAAGAGAAGCTGAGGCGCTGGTGCTGAAGAGTCAAGTGCAGCAGCCGCAGGGCACTGGTCTCTGGGAAAGCTGAAACGCTCTGGTGGCTCCCACGGGGATAGCTTTGTGCAGGTGTGCACACACCTGCCCACCTGCCCATCTTCACAACTGTGGGTGGAACTGCCATGTGCCTCCACACCTGTGAGCAAGAAGGACCCAGCCAGGGACTGGACAAATCCTCACCATACCTGCACTAAAAGGCTTTCATTTCCAAGTTAGTCTGGGGGTTCCAAGTGTGAATTGGGGTACCTACTACCTGAGTTCAAATCCCAGCTCTCATTCTTCCTAGCTGTGGAACCTTGGACAACCTACGTGTGGTGGAAAGTTTTTTGTCACTATGACAAAGTGCCTGAGGTAATCAACTTCATAAAAGAAAAGGTTTGTATTGGTTAACAATCTCAGAGATTGCTTGGTCTTGTGGCTTTGGGCCTGTGGAAACACAATACCTCATGGCAGGAGCTCATAGTGGAAAGACCTGCTCACCTTATGGCAACTGGGAAGGAAAAAGGAGAGAGAAGAAGGGCCTCAGTCCCAATTTCCCCTTGAAAGGCATGTCCCCAATAACCTAACTTCCTAGCATTAGGCCCCACCTCCAAAGTTTCCTTCATCTCCCAGTAATGCCACAGTCTGGTAGGCAAGCCACATGTGCCCATCTCCAGGTGCCTGTGGCCTACATGTGCACACTTGGGCCTGTATGTGGGGGATGGACATGCCAGGACACAGGATTTGAAGTTGACCACAAACTACACATATGTATTTTCACTAATATGGAGGTAAAGAAGGATCAGAGCTGACTTTTTCTCCTTGTGATATAAAGAAATCTCTTTTCAGGGAAAGAAAGCTCAATCAGCTGGGGAAAATAGTACTTAAAGCTTAAAGCTCCCACCACAGGCCTGTGGGGAGTGTTACAGCCACAGTCAGGAAAGAACATGGTTAAGGTTAAAGTCAGGGTGCCATAGACGGAGCACTGAGCCAGCCAAGGGCTTTCCTGATTCTCCAGAAAAGAGATTGTCCCTTAGGAAGTAAAGTCCCCTCAGAGATACTCACAGCCTCAGCTGGCCCCACCGTGGAGGGGATGAGTCTTCTCTGGTGGCCAGCCTGTCCTGCCACCACCTTGCATCTTTCCTGAGGAGGGTGGCTGTGCCTTAAGCCATTTGCAATTATTCAAGACACAAGACTAGGGAGCAAGGGGGCTTGGATCCTGAAATGAAGAAGCCCCCTCCTGTTTAGGATCTGCACTCCCACCTCCAACGGTAGAGCTAAGGCCTAGCCCCTCGCCCCACTCTCCCCCAACCAGCTCAGCTCATGGCATTTGCTTCACGTCTCAATGCCACCCAGATGCAATGGTGAGAGACCAGAATATGCCCCCAGAATATGAAGGACCAGGGAATCGAAGGCAGCTGTTAGTCAGGGGCAGGGAAGCTCTCCGCCCTCCCTCAATTTGCCTGAGTGAGACACCCATTTACAAAACAAAGGAATCCTACTCCCCACCTTTCTACAAGCGAGGACAAAGGTTAGTCACTGAATACACCTTCAGACATTTGTCACCTGGACATGGTGACATAGAGGAAGCTACAAGAACAAAATTTTCTGGTTTAGCCTTCCTCGGCCATTTATTTGCTTTCCCCCAAATTGCCACTCACTAGAGACTCAGAGCCCTTTTGTTTTGTTTTTTTGGTTTTGTTTTGTTTTTGTTTGGTACCCGGGATTGACTCTTGAGCACTGAGCCACATCCCCAGCCCTATTTTGTGTTTTATGTAGAGACAGGGTCTCACTGAGATGCTTAGCACCTCGCCATTGCTGAGGCTGGCTTTGAACTCGCGATCCTCCTGCCTCAGCCTCCCAAAGTGCTGGGCTTACAGGCGTGCGCCACCGCACCTGGCTAGTTCTTGCCCTTTGTCTTGTCACTTCTCTTAAAACTTACTCTTCTTTGTTTAACCCACTACATAAGCTGGACTTCAAAACCACCTGTCTGAGAACTGCTTACTCTCTGAGTGCCATTCCCTTTATCTATGAAATGGGCTATCCGAAATGCGCATCATATGTGTGTATGGAATATACACGCTACTGGTGTGTTTTCTCTTATTAAGCTTTTATTAACCCGATGCTGGTTGAAGAAAACACCTACATGATATGTCAACAGTAACACACTAAAAAAAATCAGAGGTTCAAAGAGTACGCTGGAGCCGAAGCAAACAACTGGAAATGGGCTTATTTGTGCAGTTCTAGTCAAAGGTCGTAGGTGTAGGCGAAAGGAGGACTCAGGTGGCCTGAGTGGCAAGGGAACACTTTGGGGAGGTGGCAGTTTTTCCTGCAGACCTTGACATCTAAGTAAAGTGATGTTATGAGGGGTGGGGCATTTCCAGGCAGAGGGGACACCATGAACACAAGAGTAGAGGCCAGACAGAGCTCAGTGCATTGAGGGTTAGGGTGGGAGGATAGGCACACAGTGGCCTGAACGGGAAAATACTGGTTTTGTAGAAGGAAGAGGAAGGAGGTGTGGTAGACTAGATGGCCTGGACACAGGGATCCAAGGTGAGACAACTGTGTTTCCTGTTATTCAAGACATTCTGCAGGTACTTAACATCTTTCTAGATGGATGGGTGGATGGATAGATGGATGATGGGTAGATGGATGGATGGATGGATGGATGGATGGATGGATGATGGATGGATGGATGAGTGGGTGGGTGGGTGGATGATGGATGGATGATGGATGGATGGATGGATGATGGATGGATGGATGGGAGAGTGGGTGGATGAGTGGGTGGGTGGGTGGATGGATGGATGGATGGGTGAGTGGATGGATGATGGATGAATGGATGGATAGATGAATGGATGGGTGAGCAGGTAGATGGATGATGGATGGATGGTGAGGAGATGGCCGGTACAGGAGTGGGAGAAGAGGTGTAACAGCAAGGGCTGTGGGCTGGGAACTCTGCCACTAATGAACCATTGAAGAGAATGTCTCTGGGTCTCAGTTTCCCCATCTGTAAAGCCCAGGTGATCTCAAGCTTTCTTCACACATGACAGTCTGTGATTTTGTAGATGGAAGCAGAGGCTCAGGCCAGAGAGCCTACTCTGACAAACAGCTGGTGCAGGGGACTGTTCCTTACTGGTTAAGAAGGCAGGCACTGAAAGAGTTCCCAGGCCTGGGGGTTATAAGACCTGGGCTAAGCCTGTCTCTGTCATTTATCTGGACTCACTTCCTCTGCTTCAGGCCAGAGTTTCTGGGGATGCACTCCAGCATTTTAAGGTTCTCTGAGACTTGCCTGAGGGGCCCAATTTATAAAATAGAGAAGCCCAGCCTTACCCCTCCTTACCCCACTTAAGAAGTTAAAGCAACTTGGGAAAAGCACTTATTCTCACCTCCTGGAATTACCCTTCACTTTCCTGGCAGATAAATAGGGCAAAACAGAAGCTGCAGTTGCATTTAAATGGACTGAGGCAGGAGGAAGTTCATAAGATTTGAATATGCTTTCTGGCTGCTTCTGAATATTCATTTGCCCAGGGGAGAATTAGCAGCTAGATCTACGGGGCCTAAAGGGAGGTTATTTAAGGTTGGGGGGAAGGGAGACACAGGGTTGGCAGGAATCCCTGTTCATCATACTTTCAGGAGCTGTGACTCTCCACCAGCTGAAATGTCACAGGCTCAGAGTAAATTCGGGGAGCTGATACACCTCATGGTTACTGTTGCCATAACAACTGTCTCCCTGTATCCATGTGCACTGGCAGATCATAGCCAATAAGATAAGCCCAAGGAGGTGAATGATGGGGATACAGCCCAGGCAGGCCTCTCAAACTCTGAAATATGTCCCAGATGCCAGAATATACCTGAGGTTTCTCAAACATTCTTGAGAATTCTGAAACAGAGCCTAGAATTCCAAAATTTGTCCTTGATTCCAGAGTATTTAATTCAAGGTCCAGAACACATTCCAGATGTCCAAAAAATACCCTCCATTTCTGGCAGTCTCTGTATACTTTCCAGGTTTGCACCTCTAAGCCCTAAAACATGTCCCTGGCCAGCTGGCACGTGCCTGTAGACTCTTCTTTCTCTTGAATTGATTCTTCCTGGAAACTGGTTATCTAAGCCACAAGGATCATGGAGCACTCAGGGTTTGTGCTGAAGAAGAGGGTCAGAGGGATGATCTGCAAAAGTAAGTGAAGGAAGACCTGGCCCTGATGCCCCAGCAAACTCAGATCATCACACACATGACCCACCCCAGGCCAGCCCTCACCGTCCAAGTGGCTGCCCCAGCCTGGCACACCCAGGGTACTCCATGCCTGGTCTTGTTCACCCCCACTCTCTGTCAAGGCCCCTGGGTGACCATTAGCACATTCATCCTGGGACCCGCAGAGGAGGCAGACACTGGAAAGCTGTCCCCCATGTTCTCTCGCCCCAGCCACCTGAAGCAGGTGCTGAGTTGCGAAGCCTCACCCTCTCGGCCCTCCCCCACCACCCCTGCCAACACAGTCATCTGGAGCAATTCCTGAACAAGGGCGTCTTCCCATAGGCCAGGTAGGAAAGCTCAGCCCTCCCTAGACCTCTCCCTCTTCCTTCTCTACCACGCCGATTCACTGAGAGATGGGCTCCGTTTGCTCCTGGGTCCCATCCCACACTCTCTCCCCATCGTCTTGATCCAGGCCTCCTCCTCCTCCTCCTCCTCCTCCTCCTCCTTCTCCTCTCTCTGTCTCGGCCCTGATCTCCCTGCCTCCAGTCCTACCCTCTCTATACCATGACTCAAATGCCAGGCCCCAATGACTTCCCAGCCCTGCACGAACCTTCAGTGCCCACCACATGTTGCAAAGCAGACACAAACATCTCCCCTTAGCACTGGAGGCCCCTGACATCTAGGCCTGCCCAGCACTGTGGGCTTAATCCCTTCGCCAGCTTGGTTGGCTCGCAGCTGTCTGGAAAAGCCCCAAACTCCTCCCCTCCCAGACCTTTGCTCCTCCTCTCTTCTTCCTCCTCAAAGGCTCTTCGCTCCACCTCTGAAACTCCATGCCAGTTTAAGAGCCACCACCGCAGACCTTGCCTGTCTAGATTAGGTCACCGTTGTCAGAGTTAGCTACAGATTGTCGGGGCTGCAAGGAGCCCAACCAGTAACCAAGTCCAAATGGCTTTCAGAATGGACTTTGGGATGCCCTAACTGGAAACTGGGGAAGAGTCTCAAAGACTGTAGAAGAGGGAGGTCACGAGGGGGAGGGTGCAGCCATCAGCCATCAGTGCACAGCCCTCTTGGTGTCTGTTCTGACTCTTGAAGGCCTTCCTTAATTTCTTCCATTCATTGTTTTATCCGCCTTTGTCAGAGGTAGCTGCTGTGGACAGGGTGGTGAACAGGGGCCAACAGGGATGGAAACTCTACCCTCACGAAACTTGCACGACCAGGGAAAGCAGACAGAAACATGTCAACAAAATCAGATACAAGAAACTATCCAGGAGTGATCAGTACTGAAGGCACAGAGGGGCAAGGGTGTGGCACAGGTGCCTCAGGTGCAGGATGCCATCAGACAGGCTGGCTGGGAGAGGGGGGCTTCCGAAAGTGACATCACAGCTGACAAGAGCCAGACAGACACAGATCACTCTGAAAAAAGACCATTCGTGCAAGAGGAAGAGCTAGTGGGAAGGCTCTGAGCTGACACTAATCCACCATCTTAAAAACACAGAGAGAAGCCAGCTGATGTTGCCCATAGTCCCAGTTACTTGGAAGGCTGGGGCAGGAGGGTCCCTTGAACCCAGAAGTCCAGGGCCAGTGTGGGAAATATAGCAAGACTCGGTCTCTTTAAAAAGAGAGAGAGCAACAGAATACTGACAGAACTATCCAAAATAAGACGGCTATAGCCAATCCCATTGGGGGAAATTGGATTTTGCCAAGATAGATGACAGAGAGATGATAGATGATAGATAGATAGACAGACAGACAGACAGATAATCCATTGACATAGTCTAATCCTTTCACTTTACAGAATAAAAACTGATCCAGCACATCCAGGGATCACCCACAGCCCCACTGAGAGCTGCAGCAGAGCTAGGACCAAGGCCCAGGTCTTAGAATGTTGCCCCAGGCACCATGTGTCACCTCCCGTGAGCAGGTCACCCAGTGCAGGCCTCTCTGGTCCCTGCTTTTCCCTGCCACTCAGAGTGCCTGCTCCTGGCCGCAGCCATGGGCAGGCAGGTGAGAAGCTTGAATGAGACCACGTCCCCCAGGCCAGCCCAGCTCCTAGAAGCAAGCGGCCAGACAAATGAAAGGCTTTATTGGATTTGTTGAACACTCAGCCTGTGGCCAAGGGCCTCTTGGCACCAGACCACATCCCAGAAGGAGAAAGAGAAATCAGATGAGGAAATTAAAAGGCACTTCATTTCCAGAGCCACGGCTGACTTACACAAATCAAGAAGGTGTCTCTTCCCAGCTTCTTACCCACCAGGCCTCCTGTGTCCCAGGCCTCTGCCTGCAGGGCAAGCACTCTGGCTGGCACAGCTCACAAGGCAGCACAGGCCTCCTGGGCAGCCATGCTGAGGCCCTCGGCCCCATAACCGAGGACCTGTGGGGAGGAACGTGGAGGAATGCTGGGCACATGAGAGGTGCTGGGGAGGGCATGTCCCCCATTCTGCCACCACAAATCTAGACTCAACTGCCTCTTCCGCATCGCAGTGCAGTCCCCAAGCTGAGAGAGGGCAGCTCAGGCTGAGGCTTGAGAAGAGAGAGCTAGAACAGGCCGAGAAGGCAGCAGGCGGGCTCAGGGCCCAGCTCCCCAGGGACCAGTTCCGCAACCTCAGCCCAGTGACTTGAGCTCCAGGTCCCTCCGTCTCTGCTCCTACAAGAGAGGAAATGACCATGGAGAGCATAAGGTGAGATGTTTTGTTGCCAAGCTCCTGGGGCTTAGTAGGCACCAAACAAATATTGTTTTTAGAGGCGCCTGGAGTCCCAGTTTTCCACGTGCCTCGGCTGGTGGGAGAGAATGTTTTTCCGCTCCCCACCCACACCACCAGGCTCGCTGCAGTTTCCCCAGAGCCTCCTATCAGAGCAAACTATTTGTGTGTAATTACATTAACTTGCATAATATTGTCTCTTCTTCCCCCGAGAGCATCACCTGTGCTCTCTCTGTTCATTCCTTTCAGAGATACTGCATGTAAACAGACGGCACTTCCTCACCATGATGGGGGTGGGGACCGCATGCTTGCACGTCAAAGGGGGGTTAAGTGGATGCTCCCAAAGCCAGGGTTCCCCGTGCCTGTCTGTGCTACCCTTGAGAAAGAGTGGATAGGGACTAACAGGCACCATAAAGAAATGACATCGTTTGTCGATTTCTTTAGAGGAGATCACGTCACTCTGCTGGCTTTTCTTGATGTTTTATCCAAAAAACATCTATTGAGCACCTAATGTGTGCAAGGCAATGTATTAAACAAAGTAGACCCTCCTTCTTTCCTGACGGAGCTGTGTCCAAGAGATTAGATGGTTATCCAGATCTGTGATCTGCCAGATGATCCAACCAAGGGGTAACCAACTCCATGTCAGCCTGGAGGAGGTCTCGGATGGTGCGCATGGGATTTTATCTCCAGTCCTTCCCAGCAAGGATATGCTGATGGATGGACTTGGAAGCAGGCATGTTCGGGGCAGCCATGCACAAGATGTTTACAGAGCGTCTGCTCCATGCCAGGCCCTGCTCCAGACGCTGGGGACACAGCCATGAATGAGACAGACCAAAACCTCCATCTTCATGGGTTTTACATTCTAGTCATAAGAGACAATCAACCAAGAAATTAGTGAAACAAAGAGATGTCAAACACTGGTAAGAGTTATGGAAAAAATAAAGGAGGGGGAGCAGGAATTGGAATTTTAAATAAAATGATCAAGAAAGGCTTCACTGAGAAGATAACTTTTCAGCACACAGGCCCAGAGGAGGGGAGACAAATCAGGCCAATCACCTGGGTGACATGGAGCACGGCGGGGGGAGGGGGAGCATGTGCAAAGGCCCTGTGATTGGAGGCACATTCACAGAGCAGCATGACAGGAGGCAGGGGAGGAGACGAGGTCAGAGAGGAAACAAAGGGGAGGCTGTTGCAGGAATCCAGGGCTCTGAGGAGGGTGCTCAGACCAGGATAGGCGTCCAGTGCAGTGGTAAAACATGGCCCCAGAGCCAGGTTGCTGTGATCAAGACTCACCAGCTGCATAACCTTGGACAAATTAACTTCAGTTTCCTCCTCTGTGGAAGGCACATGGCAAGAGCGTCTTCCTCCTAAAGTGTTTGTGAGGGTTCACTGAGCTGACACCTGGAGTCGTGTTGGGCACGTGTCGACCCCTTGGATGTTAGTTCTTTGGTGTTACAGTGGAGAGACCCAGCAGTCAAGGTGGCCACACCATGGATGCAGCAGGTGGATGTCACACGCTTCCAACATGCTAAGGCCTTCCTCCTGCTGTGCTTGCCAAAGACCCACAGCCTAAGTGTCCTCAAGAGAAAAGCGTCAGGCAAAGCCATACTGAAGGACTTTGTACAAAAGACCTCACCAATGTCCCCCAAACCGTCAAGGTTGTCAGGCACAGTCACACACATCTGTAATCCCAGCAACTCAGGAGACCCAGACAGGATGACCTCAAGTTGAAGGCCAGCCTGAGCTACTCAGTGAGACTGTCTCAAACAATAGAGGGCAGCGGGTGTGTCTTCGTGGTAGAGGGCCCCCTGGGTTCAGTCCATCAAGTCATGAAAACCAAGGATTGAGAATCTGTCACAGACCAAGGGACTCCAAGGAGACATGACTACTCAATTCAGTGTGGGATCCTGGATTGGATCTGGGATGGAAAAAGACTTTCATGGGGGAAAAAAAAAGTAGGGGGAGAAATCCAAATAAAGTCTGGAGTGCAGATCACAGGCACGCACCCGCGCTGGTCTCTTAGTTTGAGCAACGTGCTGAGGTGATAAAGGGCAAAGGAACAATAGCCACAGAGGAAACTAGGCAGACTAGGTGGGGAGAGAATATTGGCTTGTGTAATGCTCCCCAAGGGCCCACGTGGCATCTTTTTTTTTTTTTTTTGGTACTGGGGATTGAATCGGGCCACTCGACCACTGAGCCACATCCCCAGCCCTATTTTGTGTTTTATGTAGAGACAGGGTCTCGCTGAGTTTTTAGCGCCTCGCCATTGCTGAGGCTGGCTTTGAACTCGCGATTCTCCTGTCTCAACCTCCCAAAGTGCAGGGATTACAGGTGTGCACCACCATGCTCAGCCCACGTGGCATCTTGATAGTATTTATTCAATAAATAAACAGAGGGTGGTCAGACCAACTCCATTCAACCTGCAGGATCCCAAGGGAAGAAGCAGGGCCAGGAAAAGGGACAGTTCCTAACACTCAAGGCTATGCACCCCTGAAAAGGTGGCTCTTCCACCATGGGAAGGGCTCAGACAGGCTGGAGAACCCTTTGCCTTTAGACCAGAGTCTGCCTTCCAGAACGGAAGCTACAAAAGACCCACGGCTTTCTAGTCCCCGCCAGAACGTCTGAGTCTCTGTAGACCTCCCAGCCTGCTCCCAACCACCAGATGGGTCAGCCCAGCTCACGCTTCTTTTTCTTGCCCCTGACAAGGGCTGCAGCCAGCAAAAGCAAGTTATTCAAATCCTTCTCTGTCATCACTATTAGTCATTCAACAAACTTACTTATGGCAAAGGGAATATGACACATAGTTCAGAACGCAGGCCTTGGAGGGGTCCAATCTCAGCAGTGCCACCCCAGCCGTGTGACCAAGATTGGATGCCTTAACCTCTCTGAACCTGTTTCCTCATCCAAAAATAGGAATAATAATGGTAACTACCTCAGGGTTGGTTCAAGTGCTCATTAAAAAGTTAACTATTATGTTTATGTGGCAAGTACTGTATTGGATACAAAAGTAATATGAAGTTGAATAGATCTGACTCTGACATTTGTTTGGAGGGAAGGAGGCATTTAGCAATTAATTACAGTATAGGTGATAGGGCTATCAGGTCAGAGTACCCACTCCAGGTCGCCAGCCCCAAGTCTCAAGGCTTCAAGTTAGGAATTATAGGGCCACTTCCTCAAAGGCTTAAGGATGCCAATTTTAGTTGGAGTTGACAACCTGTCAAAGAAGGCTGCATCTGATTTACAGAAAAATTCTTTTTGACATTTTAAAGACAACAAAAGACAGACTTGTCCAAATCCTCAAGATGGCCCTCCTCCTCCCCTTCACGTCACTGACCCATGGCCCCTGCTGGACTTGGCCTCCAGCAACCACCCCAGTCCTGTGGGCACCCTGGGCTCCACTTCCCATCAGATGCCCACAGCCCTGTGCCTTTACCAGAGAGGCTTCCTGTGCCCCAGTGATGAGCATCTACAGTTTGTCCAGCAGGCAAGGACACCAGGTGTCAGGTCCAGGCTGTCTGGAGGCCTGCGCTGGTGTAGAGGACCAAGTGGGTAGACCAGGAACTCAGACAGCTCCCAGGGCAGCAGGAGGGTGGCAAAGGCAAGCACTTGCTATTGGCGGCTGCAGAGCCAGTGGGCGGGGCCAGGAGTCCTGGCTCCTGGGAACAGCCATTTGTATTGCACACCTAGTCTGTGGCAGGCTCTGGCAAAGGAATTTCATTCACCAACTCACTGAATCCTCAGGAAAGGGGAGCTATTTTCTCCCCATTCTGTAGATGTAGGAATAGAAACCCAGAGTACTGGGAGCTGGCCCAGGTCAACAGTGCGGGAGTGGCAGGGCTGGATTCCCAGTCCAGGCCTCTAGGTAGCCACCGCTAGCCTGCACTGGGGGGTCTCAGTGTCTCCCAGGCTGCAAACCTTGCCCTGGGCTGTTGAGACACAGAACTGAACAAGACCCATCCCTGTTCAGCTCATAGTTGAGGGTGAACTGAGAGTGGCAGCTATTTATAAGAAGTTTGAGGCTCAAGCTGGGCACGGTGGCTCACACCTGTGATCTCAGCACTTTGGGAGGCTGAGGCAGGAGAATTGCCACTTCAAAGCCAGCCTCAGCAATGGCGAGGCGCTAAGCAACTCAGTGAAACCCTGTCTCTACATAAAACACAAAATAGGGCTGGGGATATGGCTCAGTGGTTGAGTGCCCCTGAGTTCAATCCCCAGTACCAAAAATAAAAAGAAATGTGAGGCTCACCCTGATAGAAGGAGTCCCTGGCTCTGAAAAGATGAGTGGGCAGCAGCTACCTCTGCCCCAGGTGGTCCTGCAGGGCTTCCTGGAGGTGGTGTAGATGCACCCCCTCCTCCACAGAAGATCTGAATTAAGCTTCTCTAGAAATCTTCACCATAATTGATCTTAGGACTATCAGCAAAAGAGTATCTACAGGGGCTGGGATTGTGGCTCAGGGGTAGAGTGCTTGCCTCGCATGCATGAGGCACTGGGTTCGATCCTCAGCACCACATAAAATAAACAAAATAAAGATTTTTAAAAAATATATTTTAAAAAAAAGTATCTACAAAAGAGTTCAATACAGTTCAACTTTCTATTTCCTGTTACTCCATCTTACTTGGCTACCGGCCTGGAAGAGATCAGCACTCCAGGTGCTGAATGCCCCTTTACTAGTTTTTTCACAAACATTTATGGACTATCTGGTATAGCAACAATATAATAGGTTACAGAAGTGTGTTTGCAAATGCAATGTGTGGTAGGAAAGATAGTCCTTAACAAGGCCTCTGACCTTGAGCCAGAGCTTCACAGAGATGTTTACATTTCAGAGATAAGAGAAGATGTTACTAATTGGGCTCCATGGTAACAGCTGGCAGGGGAGCAAAGAAAGGGGAGAAGCAGCTCTCCCCTGCTCAGGTGCTGCCCTCGAAGGGTTAACTTGCCCAGAACAGTGAAAGAACAAGTTGCTTTTGTGTGAACTTCTGCAGACTGTGAATTTCTGAGCCCCTCCCCTTACATGCTGGGTATAAAGTTCTGAAACTGCCTGAACTTGGGGCTCAGGGGGATTGATTATTTACAGCAAAAGCTTTGCCCTCTGAACCAGCTGCAGCCAAATAAACCTGCTTCCTGTTTCCTACCCAGTGTCTTGCCTCATCTGTCCTACTACAGTGGCACCATTGGAGCTGGACCTTTTGGGACTCGCTCTAGGGATAGTCTTTCCAGCAGGTTGAAACTTGAGCAAAGGCAGACTGAGGCCAAGTTCCCTTCAAACTTCTCCTGGCAAGTCCAGAAATGGGCCTTAGTCTCCTTCCTCAGTCAGGCCTAGCAGGAGATCCTGCTTTTCTCATTATGATCAGAAACCAGGGTTTTGAAGTCAGGCAGGCTGAGGCCAAATCTCCCCTCTGCCACTTTATAGCTGTGCAATGTTAATATTCAAAATAACAACAATAATAATATACAGGTGGGTAAATCGCTCCTGGCTGGAGCAAGTTCTGTCCTGGCACCTGGGCACCAAGCAAGCATGCATTCACACATAAAAGCAACACCCATCAGTGGAGCACCTACTATGTATCTACCTGCTTTGTACCTGCTGGGGATTCAGCAGAGAGCAGATAAGCAAAAATCCCTGCCCTCAAGACTTATCGATTCTAGAGAAGATCAACTATAAATAAGTAAAAAAGGAATTAGAAATGCATCCTATCACCAGAGTTGCTATAGACAAAGAAAAGTGGGATAAGGGCGATGGGGAGGGCCCAGAGGAAGGAGAGTTTTACTTTTAAACAGAAGGGTCAAGAGCACATCCCTGGTGACCTGCAGGAAGGCAAAGAAGGGAGCCCTACAGATATCTAGAGGAAGAGATCCAGGCAAAGGGAAGAGCAGGGGGCACCAAGTTGTGCACTGAGAGAGGCCAAGAGGCCAGCCTGGTGGAGAGGCATGTGGAGCTTGCAGAGGCTCCACGGGGGCCTTGGAAGGCAGAGTGAGGTGGCAGGACAGACAGCAGCCTGCTGTGCTAAGAGAAAGAAACAGGGGGAGCCAGCAAAGCTCCCACAGCTCCAGGTGAGAGACAAGTCTGTCCTCATGGGAGTGGCTGGTGGTGAGTTCAGTATACATGTTGGGGTAGCACTCACTACATTTTCTGGGGTTGAATAAGGGCATAGGAGGAAGAGGGGAGTCAAGGATGGCTCCACAGTTTTGACCCAGGCAACTGCAAGCAATGGACTTCCACACTGGGATGGAGAAAGCTGTGAGGAGAGCTGTCCACACAAGATGGCGGACTGAACACAGACAGCCACCTGGGGGCTAAAGTCAGCCCTTGGATGCTAACACAAGAAAGGGATTTCTTTCAATGTTTGAAAGTATGGGTCCCCAGGATGGGAGAACCAGCAGAGAGATAACAGCCACAGAATTTGAGAACTGGAAAAATAAGTGGACATTTGAATGAAATGAACCAGGAAAAAAATAATCCCCCAAAGTTCAGGATTTGGCAGCACCCGTAACTGGTGGAAATGGGGGATGAGGACAGGAAAGTTCAAATAAAGAGCCTGATTAAGAAGACCAGAGATCCTCTAAACTGGGGACACCAGGTACAGTACAGAGGGTGGCACTCAGCTGACAAGAGGCACAGTCATGAATGGGAGCAAATTGGGTGTCAAGACTCAAATCATCTCCCCTGACCACGCCTGCTCTCGGGACACTAGCAGTCAGATGTCTGCCCTCCAGACAAACTATTGGAAGAGTCTTCTCTGGGGAACATGATGGACCAAGGAGAAAACATCTAGAGAAACTAGAGGTCCCAGCACTAGAGTCTCTCCAACTAAAGAGCCCAGCCTCACCACTCTCCAAGGAAGCCACAGCCACCCCACGGCTTCTCATCAGCCCCTGCATTCCTATTTTTAAATATGCTCAAGATGACTGAGGCTTACTAGATATCAGAAGAAAGCCTCTGATCTGAAAGATAAAGAACAAAACAAACCGAAAACACAGCTTGAAGATAACAGAATAGCACAGAGCAAGAGAAAAGATCACAAGATGCACAGGTGAGATCAAAACAGGATTCTAATTAAAAAAAAGAGACAGAACAAAATAGAAGAGCTTTTAAAAATTAACAATGCGTTGGCAGAAATGAAAAAGGAAATGTTGGAAGATAAGGTCAAATTCTTCTAGAGAGTCAGATATGGAAAATAGAAGAGAAAAATGTTTTAATGAGAGGACTTGTTCAGGAATTTCATCTTCAAATGATAAGAGTTCTAGAAAGAGCAGGAAAAAATGTAGAGGAAGAAATCATCAATCTGATCATTCAAGAACATTCCACACTGGGTACTGGTGGGTGTGGCTCAGTGGCAGAATACTGGTCTAACAAGTGTAAGACCTGGATCCAATCCCCAGCACTGCAAAAAAAAAAGAAAGAAAGAAAGAAAGAAAAACAATTTCACAGACCCAAAGAACAGCTTTCCAGATCTCAGGACTCACCATAGGCCCAGCACAATAAATGAAAATAGACCCAAACCAAGACACATCATTGAGAAATGTTACTGCCCTGGAAACTAAGAGTTTGTAAGTTTCCAGATTGAAAAGATTAGGAATTTGAACAGCTTCCTTCTCCTCACAGAAATACTGAAAGCCAGAAGGCAGGTATAGCAAAGCCTTCAAGTTTTCTGAAGGAAAATAATTGCCAACCCAGAATCCCACACTTAGCCTAACAGGCAATCTAGTTTGGAGATGGAATAAGAACATTTCAGATATGCAGTCTCCAAAAGCAACACTCCATGTATCTTTTTTCAGGATGTATAGGAGGGTGTGGTCCACCAAAACAAAGGAATAAACTGAGAAAAGGAAGACTACAGTTACTGGAAACTGAAGATCCAACAAGAAAGGGACAGAGGGATGCTCTAGGTTGATAGAGAAACAAGACACCTACATACCAGGTGTAGGGAGCAACCAGTTCAACCTCAAGCAGGTCAGAAGGCTCCAAAAGACTTATGAAAGATGAGATTGAGAGAAAACCTGAGGCACCTAAGTGTTCTGAGAGGAGATTCACACTATTGGCCAAGAGATTGGGCAAATATAAGCAAACATACTTTTTTTTACAGTCAACTAGTAACTTCAGGGAAAACAAGAATTTACACTGAGAAAGAAAGAAAATCATAGCATTATTGGGAGGAAAGAGGACTGGGAAGAGCAAGGTGAGGATGGGACGACAGCAAAGAAAGCTAAGTCGTCTTTCTTGGTGTAAAGTCAACTAGCGAGAGTCCCCTTCTGGCATGCACTGTGAGCTCTGCAGACTTGCTCCCTGGTGAAACTGCTGAAAATTATTATAAAACAACCATTTAAACCATTTATAAAACACCGCTGTGGGGTGGCATATCCAACAACACAGAGTATTTACCATTACAGAGGCTGAGGTCTAGGGGTGCAGCTGAGAAAGGGTTCTCCTTTCTTCTGCCCAGCTCACACCAGTAAGATAGAAGCTCTAATCTAAACATGCATGATGGGATACATGAGGGTCCCAGTTGCCTTCACCTCAGCTTATTCATAAAGCAGAGGCCCCACACCAGGAGAGGCAAGCCTACTCCACTAAATGCCCAACTCCTAAAGCAGGTGTGTCCTTGACAAAGAAACATGCCACCACTCCTATCCCCCAGCTCCAAAACTCTGGCTCAGAGATATTTCCAGAAAGAGAAACAGACCATAAAATAGTGTTCAAAGCTTGTCTCAAAGGAATGGATTTTGTTTACAACAGAATGTGGGGAAGTTAAGCTCAAGGGTGCCCTCAAAAAAAATTGAAGTTGTGATGAAAATAATTAAAAGGGGCCTGATAGATTCGTTTGTGATGTAAGCTAAACCATAGGCTGCCTAGTTTACCAGAGATTACCTGAGAAAGAGACAGCTAAGAGTCCTCCCATAGGATAAATGCAAAGTTGTAAAAATATTGAACAGCAAAGAGAAAGGGAAGAAAATCTCGAAGCCATAAGAGAAAAATGATTCATCATTTCCAAGAGAACACAGCAAGATAAACAGCTAACTTCTCTTCAGAAACAATGATACCCAGAAAGCAATGGGACAACACTCACAGATTCAAAGAGTTGGTTTTTTTTTTTAATATTTTTTAATTGTAGATGGACATGATATCTTTATTTATTTATTTTTATGTGATGCTGAGGATTGAACCCAGTGCCTCATGCATGCGAGGCAAGCGCTCTACCACTGAGCTATAATCCCAGCCCTCAAAGAGTTTTTTAAAAGCTGCCCACCAAGAATCCTAGCTCCAGAAAAACTATCCTTCAAAAATAAAGACATTCCCAGCATTACGCTCATACCAAAACCAGAGAAAGGCACCATTAGAAAATTAGAGTCTCTTTTATGAATATAGATGAAAAGTCCTGAACAAAATGTTAACAAACCAAATCTAGCAGCACACAAAAATAATTGTACACCATGATCAAATGAGATTTGTCCCAGAAATGCAAGTTTGATTTAACATCTGAAAACCAATTAATGTAATATACTGCAGCAATAGAATTTTTTAAAATCACATGAGCATCTCATTAACAAAAAAAAAATAGTCATTTGACAAAATTCAACACTCTTTCAAGCTAAAAACACCCACCAAGTTAGGAATGTAGGGGAACTTTCTCAACTTGATAAGGGGCATCTATGAAAAACTCACAGCTAACATGGTACTTAGTGGCCAAATACTGGATACTTTTCTCCTAAAATCCAGTAACAAAATGAAGATATGCACTCTAAACACTTTAACACTATGCTACAGACTCTAGCTAGCAAAAATTAGGTAAGAAAAAAGAAAGGAAGAAGTAAAATACCTCTAGTCACAGATAACACAATCACACACATAGAAAATCCTAAGAGCCAGGCACGGTGGCGCAAGCCTGTAATCCCAGCACTTTGGGAGGCTGAGACAGGAGGATTGCTAGTTCAAAGCCAGCCTCAGCAACAGTGAGACGCTAAGCAACTCAGTGAGACCCTGTCTCTACATAAAACACAAAATAGGGCTGGGGATGTGGCTCAGTGGTCGAGTGGCCCTGAGTTCAATCCCCGGTACCGAAAGAAAGAAAAAAATCAGAGAAAGAGAGAAAGAGAGAAAGAGAGAAAGAGAGAAAGAGAGAAAGAGAGAAAGAAAGAAAGAAAGAAAGAAAGAAAGAAAGAAAGAAAGAAAGAAAGAAAGAAAGAAAGAAAGAATCCTAAGGAATCCACTAAAGCCTATCTATTAGAGCTAATTAATTAGTTCAGCAAGGTTGAAGGGTAAGGATTAGTAGGAAAAATTTTGTCTTTCTTTACATTTGCAAAAACCAATCCAATTCAAAAGTTCTATTTACAATACATTGAAAAGAATAAAACAGGAATAAATTTAACAAAGGGAATGTAGAACTTATACTCTGAAAAGTACAAAACATGGCAGAAAAACACTTAGAGAAGACCAAATAAATTCAAAGACATCCTATATCCATAGATCATCAGAGTTAAGATAGAAATCCTCCACATACTGATGTACAGACTTGGGACAAAGCCTGTCAAAATGCCCAATGACATTTTTTTTTTTAGGAATGGAAAAGCTAATCCTGAAAATGTAACTACAAAAGGGCTGGGGTTGTGGCTCAGTGGTAGAGCGCTTGCCTAGCATGCGTGAGGCACTGGGTTCAATTCTCAGCACCATGTACAAATAAATAAAATAAATAAAGATCCATCAACAACCAAAAAAAATTATTTAAAAAAATGTAACTACAAGAAACACCACACAGTTTAAAACCATCCTGAAAAAGGACAGATTTGGGAGAATCACACATCCCAATTCCAAAGCCTACTACACAATTATAGTAATTAAAACAGTGTGATACTGGCATAAAGGTGGACATTTAAATCAATGGAATAAAATTGAGAGTCCATAAATAAAGCCAGGAATCTATGGGTTATTGATTTTTTTTATATTTTTTTAGTTGTCCATGGACCTTTATTTTTATGTATTTATATGTGGTGCTGAGGATCGAACACAGTGCCTCACCCATGGTAGGCAAGTGCTCTACCACTGAGCCACAACCCCAGCCCCTGGGTTATTGATTTTTGGCAAGAATGCCAAGACCATTCAATGGGGAAATAATAGTTTTATCAACAAATGATGCTTGGACAACTAGGCAGCCAAAAGAGAAAGAATGAAGTTTGACCCTTACCTCACACCATCAACTCCAAGTTAATCAAAGATCTAAATATAAGAGCCAAAACTATAGAACTCTTAGAAGAAAACACAGGGTAATTCTTCATGACCTCAGATTTGGCAGTGGAATTGTACATGTGACACCAAAAGCACATGCAACAAAAGAAAAAAAAATAGGACTATATCACAATGAAAAACTTTTGTGCATCAAAAGACACTATCAAGAAAATGAAAATAAAACCCAAAGAATGAGAGAAAAGGTTTGTCAGCCACAGGTTGGATATGCACTTGTATATGTAAGGAACTCTTACCAACTCAATAGCAAAAGATCAGATCATCCAAGCTTATCCAAATAAGATATACAAATGCCAGGGGCTGGGGTTGTAGCTCAGTGGTTGAGCACTTGCCTTGCACATGTGAGGCACTGGGTTCGATCCTCAGCACCACATAAAAATAAATAAGTAAATAAAGGTATTGTGTCCATCTACAACTAAAAAATATTTTTAAATATTATGCAGATGCCAAAAAACACACTATCATGGCAATATGAATCAAAGCCACAATGCAATATCAATGCATTGATAGAATGGCTAAAATTGAAGATCAGAGAATAATAAGTGTTGACAAGGATGTGAAGAAGTTGGACTCACACACATTGCTTGCAGGAATGTGAGATAGAGCAACATGTGTAAAATGGTCTGGAAGCTGATTAAAATGTTAAATATAGAATTGCCTTATGACCTAGCAATTCTATCCCTATAGATAATATATATATATGAAAAATAAAAATGTATCTCCACCTAAAAACATATACACAGATGTTCACAGCACCATTCTTCATAGTAGCCAAAATGTAGAAACACCCCAAATATCCATCCACTGATGCATGGATGTATAACAAGCTGTGGTATATCTATCTAGTGGAATATTATTCCACCAACAAAAGGAATGAAGACCTGACATATGCCACTTTGTGGATGAACCTGGAAAACACTGTGCTCTGTGAAAGAAACCAGCCCCCAAAGGCCACACACTCTCTTATGCTTTTATACAAAATATCCAGGATAGGCAAATCCACAGAGAGAGAAAGGAAATCCATGACTGCCAGGAGGACACAATGCAGTGGCTGGGAGATGAAAACTAAAAGGTACTGAGTTTCTTTATGAGGTGATGAAATGTTCTAAACTCTATCACGGCAATGTCAACACAATGCGAGGGCTATACGAGCCACCACTTTGAATGAATGAATTGTATGGTATGCAATTGTATTTCAATAAAGCTGTTACCAAAAAGTCAAATAGCTAACCCACCCCAAAATGAAAACATAAGCAGGAGTGATCCCAGCATGTTATTTAGAAACATGAATATAAATACCAAAATCATCAGCTAAAAGATGCCAAGGTGGTTTCCTCTCTGGGACAGAGGAATCAAGAGTGAGGTCAGGGAGAGCTGATATTTATAATAGAGTTTGTAGAGCTATTTAATTCTTTAAACTACATGCATGGACAACTTTGATGAAAATTAAGACTTTCTGAACCTGTAAGTGCAACCTCTGGTCTTGGGGCCTAAGCTGTTCCATTGTAGAGCTTGGAGAAAGAAGGACAGCTATACGGAGTGAACCTGGCCAGGTGTCCCAGATTCAATCTGCAGAACTGAAAGCTTGTGCATTTAGCCAAAGAGAGGGGACAGGTGGGTCTGTGAGGGTGCGCCAAGCCAGCGGACCCTGCCCAATCCCACCCATTGCCTTGCATATCTGGGTTTTTTTCTCAGGGAGAATTCTCTGGAAAGTATGTGACAGTCTAAAGGAAACAGGCCCACTGCCAGGGAAACCACCAACCCTCAGTCCTGGCGCCCACCAAGAATCCACTGGCGCTTACTGAACCCCTACTGAGCACTGGGCACCTCCACAGATGTCTTCTGTAATCCTCTCAAGGACTCTGGGAAGTGGGTGGGTTTATTCCATATTACAGATGAGGAAACTGAGGGTCCAGGAGTCCCAGCAGTTTGACTGAGGCCACATAGCTCAAAAGAGCCAGATTAAGGTTCCAGGCCTGGCTGCCTCCCCATCCAGGGCTCTGTTCTCTATAAGCTTTCCATGCACAGGAGGAGCCAGGGAAGGGCTTGGAGAAAGGGAAGCTGCTTCCTATCTGGGAAGCCCAGGATGGGAGCTGCAGGGAGAATCCAAGAGTAATCAAGAGCCAACAAAGGCTCTGACTCGGGAGCCGGCCCATGCCCCCAGAGCTCCCAGCAACCCAGTCACTGGTTGGCTCATCCCTCACTTGCTGCCTGTCTTTGGGACCACCCAGATGTAGAACACCCTTGAGCACCTGAGGCCAGTTATGGCTGCCCCACGGCCAACTCTCAGCAATCTTTCTGCCCTGGAGGAGACCTTAGCTATCATCTGGTTCACTATCATCATGCTCAGATGGAAGACACCCTTGCTTGTGGTCACATGGCAAGTGAGTTAGTAGCCAAGCAAACCTATGACACTCACCCTGCCTGTTAGTGCCCCTGGTCTCCAGCCACCCACAGCAACACCCCACCCAGATGCCCGTCACTCATGACCCTTTACTAGTCTCTCCTCTAACACCCAATCTCAGCACCACTAAAGAGTGACAGAGGCCTGCACCCACCCCAGTCTCCTCCCCGCACACCACCACCACCAGCATGACACACAGCTGACCTCAATTATTACCTCGATGACAACTGGGAAAGGTCATAGTGCATCCACAAATACTGTGAGCAAAGAGAAGGCCAGGTTTGGATTCAGATTTGGGATTTAATTTAGTAACTACACAACCATGGCAACATGACTCAAAAAAAAAAATGGTTTTTTGTACCAGAGATTGAACCCAGGGGCATTTAACCACTAGGCCACACCTCCAGCCCTTTTTAAAACATATTTTATTTACAGACAGGGCCTTATTAAGTTGCCGAGGCTGGCTTTGAACTCACGATCCTCCTGCCTCTGCCTCCAGAACTGCTGGGATTACCAGTGTGCGCCAGCACCAGCTCAAAGTCACTCAAATCTTTAAACCTGCTCTTCATTAATGAAGCGGGGACAAGAGTACCCACCTCCCGGGGACATGGCAAGGGTTGAGGGAGGTGATGCTTGGAGAGCATCAGCAAGCAGCTGAAGATGTTGGTGAGGCCAGGTAGGCACCAGGAGGAAGGGCAGGAGCAGGAGCAAGCAGATGGGCTTCCTGTGTTCTGTAACATTCATAGTCATCACAGGCACGGGCCTATCTCTCCAGCTGGAGCTCCCTGATGCTGGAAGCATGACTTGCACTTCCGAGGGTGTGGCACAGCTCAGGGCTGGCAACGGCTCCGTAAAGCCTGCCAGCAGATGCAGGAGGAGAGCCTAAGGCAGAGCCGCAACCTTCGTCTGGTGCCAGCAGACCTCCTCTTACAACTTCAGGGTGGCCTTCCCAGCGGCCCCTAGGAGGTGGTCAGAACCAACTCTGCCCATTTCACAGATAGGTAAACCAAGGCCTCAGCAATAGTGCCAGAGACCCAGGATGCTGACTCCCCATGCTCCCCTGGACACTGCAGATCAGCTCAGCCTCCCGCGGCCACTTAGGTCCCCCTTCTGTCCACATCTGAGCCCAGCGTAGTAACACATGCCAACATGCTCTCTACACCTCTGCTTTATTTTTAGATGCTCTGAGACTGTTGCGGAAGACAAAATCCACTTTCCTGTTCAAAATGCTGTCACCACTTCGAAAACACCATCTCTTCTCTGCCACGGGAAGGTAGCTGGGCCTTCAGCTTGCACACCCTCCGCTCCAGCCAGCCCAGCCCACTGTCCCTCTTCCGCCCGCCGGTCCTTCTCACCTGCTGTCCACCACGCTGGGCCGCCTCAGTGCCTGGACTGCACGCTGTTTTCCTCCTTCTGTGTGTGTCTGTCCCTCCCTCTTGCCTCTGGCTACAGTTAGGATGTGGCCTGCCCCCAGGAATCCATGCGGTGAGAGCTTAGTCCCCAGACTGGCAATGATGGGACCTTTTGGAGAAGGGGCCCAGGGGGAGGTCTTTAGGTTACCGGGCACATGTCCTCAGAAGGGTCCAAGGTAGTTCTCAATAAGGTGGTTGTGAAAGCCTGCGCCTGGCCTCACCCAGCCTCTCTCTGACTTCCTGTTTGAAATATTGATCCCTGCTCCCCCACATGCCCCATCGCCATCCACCATTGACGTGATGCAGCTCAGAAGGCTCTCACCAGAGGCGAGCAGAGTCCAGCCCCATTCCCCTGGGCCCCCAGAACTGTGAGCTCCCATAAACCTCTTGTCTTTATAAAGTTAGCCTGTCTCAGGCATTTCATTATGGTAGTGAAGCTCACTAGCACGCCTCCTGTGTGACTGACCTTCTCATCCTTTAGCACTTACTGAATGTTAGCCCATCAGTTTCCCCTGGTCTGCCTGCCACGGCACCCAGAACTTCTCTTTTGCCACCTGTCTCACACGTTTACAATTACCTAAGGATTCACAGTTAATGTTAAAATAAGTTTTCACTTATGTCTAACAATTGCATCCCTACCAGGTTGAAAGATCCGTGTCTACCGTGTCTACCTCCTTCCCTGTTGTCCCTCAGAGCCTCTAGCACAAGAAGCTTTTGTTGACTGACCAATGGATCTCCCTGGGCAAAGGAAAGCTCCCATCTGAGTTCTCACCGTCAGATGTGTTCCTCTGTGTCACTCTACCCAGCCCTCCACCCTGCCTCTGAGGCTGGGTTGGTCGCCCCCATTTTACAGAAGAAAACAAGTTTGAAGAGGTGAGGTAGCCGGGCGCGGTGGCTCACGCTTGTAATCCCAGCACTTAGGGAGGCTGAGACAGGAGAATCGCGAGTTCAAAGCCAGCCTCAGCAATGGCGAAGCACTAAGCAACTCAGTGAGACCCTGTCTCTACATAAAACACAAAATAGGGCTGGGGATGTGGCTCAGGGGTTGAGTGCCCCTGAGTTCAATCCCCGGTACCAAAAAAAAAAAAAAAAAGAGGTGAGGTGACTGGTCCCAGGTCACACCACAAAGAAGTATGAAGACGGGGATGGAAATCAGGTTCTTTCCTTTCAGGTCCCACAGGAGCTACTATGGGGACTCCTCCCTGCCCTGGCCCCTAGCCCCTCAGGTACCCCCAGCTGGACTTAGGCTAATTCCTCTTGGGGTGACCATGGCACCTGAGCGCCCTCTAGTGGTGGCAGGAAAGAGTACCAGAAGGGGAAGGAAGGGGCAAGGGAAGGGAGGAGGAGGTACCCCAGCAGGGCTGGAGGGGCCAAGGGAGAGGCAGCCAGAGGAGAGTAGGGCTGAGGGGCAGATGGGGCAGGGCACAAGGAGGTGTCCTGCCTTGTCCCAGCTGCACAGTTCTTCCCCACCCCGAGGTCCCCTGCTAGCTGTGTTCTGAGTTTCTGCCCTGCAGCTCAGCCTAGGCTCCCAGGGGGTCCTCAGAAGGACACCCCTGTCCCAGAGAATCCTTGAGACAAGGGACACCATCCTCTACCTCCATACTGGAGCACTCCACTCCCTAGGACAGACCTGCCACCTGCTCAGGGCAAACACTCTCACCTCAAAGTGGGAGGAAGGCGCTCCTTCCCTCTCCTGCCTTCTCCCCATCAGAGAGAGACAGCCCGAGCTCTGAAGGTGACCCCCGCCAACCCAGGGATGCACACGCCCAGGTCTGCCCCAGCCTTCACCTACCCGCTCCTGGTCCTGCCACCCCCAAATCCCAGCAGCTGCAGTTGCCATGGTGACAGCACCCCCACCCCACCCCCACCCTCTTGCACATAAATAAACTGCAACCTGGGGACCCGGGAGCTGCTGGCAGAGGCCGAGTGTGCAGCGCCAGCTCATTTCCCGCTCCTCTCACTTCGGGATAATTAGTGCAAATTAAATTTCACACCCCTTCTTCCCAAGCAGTTAGAGCTCCCCGGGAATGGATACCCACAACTCACGGGGAGCATGCTTCATGTCTCTTCTCAATGTGCAGATGCCAGGGAACATTCCTCAGCTGCGCCTTCTCAATGATTCCCCAAGACAGGCACCAAGACAGGCACAGCCCGAGGAGGCACAGAGGGGCCTTGGGCGCGCACAAAGCATATCCAGGTGGGAGGGGAACAGAACCCCCAAGATGGGACACTTGATTCCCTCCCTGCTCTGACCCCCCCCACACACACACACACAAGCTTTGCTCATCTGTGAAACTAGAAAAGTGGACTGAATCACCATAGAAAGGTGGTCCTGGAGGCCATGTCCCCATCCACGTCTGCTTCGGGGCCAGCCTCACGGCTATGTGGCAGGTGTGGGGTCACACGGGGCCCAGGCTCACCACAGCCTGTGCTTGGTTGAAGGCACTGCCTAATTTTCAAACAAGAGTTCCACCTTCACTTCCTACTAGAGCCTGAAAATGATGTAGCTGGGTCTCCGGCCCTCATTTATTTATAAATACTAAGTATGGGGGTGGGGTTTGGGGGGAGTTCAGTGGTATAGCGCTCACCTGGCATGCACAGGCCTGAGTTCAATCCCTAGCACTGAAAAAAAAAGTGTCTGGGCAAGAAAATGTACACAGCTGCCCTTGATACTAATCCTGATAACAGCACCCAGTGGGGCCCAGATGCTGTGCCAAGTTTATCCCTCAGCCTCACAGCACCCAGGGCATGGCTTAATACAGAGCTTCCCTGGCACTAAGATGCCCAGGCCTGGGATCTTGTTAAAAGGCAGACTCTGAGTCCACCATTCTGAGGGAAGACCTGTGACTCTGCATTTTTAACAAGAGCCCAGAGGAGGCTGATGTCATTGTCCTGGGACTTCACAGGTGGAGTCGAGAAGGTCCATCCTCCTGCTGCTGCCCAGTTGGCTTTTGATGGCAAAATCAGCCACCTTTTCTGAGAATTGCCCTCAGGTGACCCATGCTTCCTCACTGACAGATGCTCAGAGACATGTCCCCCTCCAGATGAGAGGCGGGAGGACATGGCCCATGACTGGCTGGTAAGAGCTGGCCTCCGACCTTAACGTGGACAACATGAGGGGCTGTCGACGCTCGGCATGGGGTCAGGCTGGGACCAGATACCAGCCAACTGCACATCTCCTCCGACTTGGTCCTGTGTTCCTCATTCCTTTTTGAGCATCTCCCACAAGAAATCGCTCGCATAAGATCGCCTGTCTCAGGCTCAGCTTCCAAGCAGCCCAGCCAACAGGGAGATGCCCTCGTTTTCCTCAGTTCATTCATGCAGGGACTGACCAAGAGGTTAACTTTCTCTGGACATACATGATGGAGCCAAGCTTCGAGCAGATGGCCCCACTACCTCTGCAGACTGGTACCCACAATGCAAATCCACGTCTCTATTTGCAGACATGGACTCACATGAACACACCCATTTACGTGGGACCCGTCTACACAGCACGTTTCTGTGTGCAAATCAACACTGATCTCACACACATGCACACACCCTGGATGCCCATATCTCCAAGGATGCAGGTGTGCACACTGCCTCCCTGAATAATGAATTGTCCGCACGTGCTTGGGCATCTTTCTCATCGGGTCTCAGCTCAGACATCATGCTGGCTGTTTTCCCTGAAATTAAGTCCAGAGGCCCTGGGCCCTGCCCTCTCACACTCGTTCCTGTTTACAGATCTGTCTCCTGATGCAGGGCACCTGGTCTGATTTATCAGTGTATCCCTAAGGCCTGGTTCAGGGCTGGACCCACACTCAGGGTTTCGTATGTATTTGTTAAGCTAAATTTAAGCCAGCTCTGCCATTCACTGGCCGTGGATCTTGGAGAATCCATGGATCTCTCTTCTTCTCTTTCCTTGTTTTCTCACCTCACAGAGAAATGGCCCTGAGAAAGGCTGTAGCAGGTGGACCCACTCCCATCTTAAGGGAGGCACGGGGAAAGATTCCTTAAAAGAAAGGCAGGTGCATAGAGCTGAAATCTAAGGGGTGAGCAGGATTCAGCCAGTTGAAGAGGGAGCCAGAGAACCTCATGTGCAAAGGCTTAGAGGTTAGGGACTGTGGCTTCTTCAAGGAGCTAAAAGGGGAAACCCACGTGCCTGGGTTGCAGCAGGGAGAATTCCCCAGGAGGAGGCAGCTTGGATTTCACTTTGAGGACAGTGAGTTTCTTGTTTATTTTTTGGTGGGGGGTTGTTTGTGGCTTTTGGTGCTGTGGATGGAATCCAGTCACATGCTCTACCACTGAGCCAGACCCCTACCTCCCATGGACATTTTAGCTGAGAGACTGGTTGAGGCTTTTTAAAGAGCACCCAGACCGCTGGCAGAGAATGGCTGGAGGCTGGGGTGGAGGACAGTGGACATGCTGAATCCACTTAACAGATGTGAGGGATTCAGGTGACTCGGGTTCGACTGGGGTCAGCTGAACCATGGCAAAAGTGGATTGTTTGAGACAATTCAAAGGTAGAAGTGAGAAGCTTAGCAAAGGTTTGGATGTAGAAACTTGGGGTGAAGAAAGAATAGGCTAGTCCCCCCCAACCTCAGATAGACCCCTTTTTCACAGATCTCAGATCTCATGTGCACCCCATCCCCTCAGGAAGCCCCGACTACCTGCTGCCCTCCCCGCCACAGCCAACCCCTTCAGTGGTCACAACCAACCCAGGCATGGGCTGTTCCTGCCACCTGTCTGGTCCTTCAAGGTCATGGAACCTTTGTCCTTCCCAGCCTCATCTCCCACAGGGATCCCCCTTCATCCCCAAGATGAAGCTTGGGGCGGGCAGCTCTGCTCAGCCCGCACGGGTCCAGCTGACCCTGGCACTGGCTGCTACTGAGAGAGCCAATTCTCGCTTCACCACTCACTTGCTCTGTGCTCTTGAGCAAGTTTCTTTCCCCCTCTGAGCTACAGTTTCTCAATCTGTCATACAGGAGGATGGGATACAATTGTGCCTAAGGATCTTGCCAATCAAAGCACCTAATCCCCTAGATTGCAATGACTAGCTCCAGGTGGGCACATAACCCAAACTGAGCCAGTGAAAGTCCATCATGGAGCTTCGGTTGAAGCTGTTGTACAAAGGTATCTAGGGAAAGAGCCTGCTTGAGAACAAAGCCGATACTTATCCCTGAGGGCATGGTTCAAGCACCTGGATCCAGCCATGCCTGAAATCAGTTACATGGACCAATAAATTCCCCTTTTTGCCTAAGCAGTCTGAATTGCACTTCTGGTGCTCATATCCAGTGCAGTCCTGACCTATATAAGCCTTTCCACTCACAGTATTTAACACTTTCTCCTGTGGTGCATTTGGGATGCCTCCTTGCTCTTACCTGATTCTCCTGTCTTCCTGTCCTTGATTGAAACTATTGAGGTGCCTCCTCCTGCAGGAAGCCTTCCCTGGCCACCTTGGCATTTCTTTTCTAGGATTCAATATTCAAACAAGCCTGGGAAGCACTACATACTAAATCCTTTTAGAGGACTCACTGCACCAAGCCTGGTGAGCACCCTGAAAAGTTCTAGGGTAAAGAAACATGTTCAGAGCCAGGCACGGTGGTGCACACCTGTAATCCCAGCGGCTCGGGAGGCTTAGACAGGAGGATCGTAAGTTCAAAGCCAGCCTCAGCAAAGGTGAGGCGCTAAGCAACTCAGTGAGACCCTGTCTCTACGTAAAACACAAAATAGGGCTGGGGATGCAGCTCAGGGGTCTAGTGCCCCTGAGTTCAATCCCCAGTGCTCCCTCAAAAAAAGAAAGAAATAGGCTCAGTCCGGTGTTTCGCAAACTTACTTCAGTTTGGAGCCCTTTGTTGTCCCTGGAAAACATCTTACCATCCTGCAGCATGGTGCTTTAGGATCTCACTTGGACAAACTCGACTTCATCCTTAACTTCTATTGATTGTCTGTGCCCTTCAGAGGGCTTTCCAGCTTCCCTAGTGCTTGTTAAATGCCTACTGTGCGCCACGCCCAGACCAAGGGGCTGTGAACACATCAATGAGTCGGGCGCTCCCCATCTAGGAGAAGCATGCAGGCTGGGGGATGTGAATCTGTCCTGGGCTTCCCACGCTGTGTGACCTTGAGCAAGTCACTCTTCCCTCTAGGCTTCAGTTCATCCATCTGTAAAATGAGACCAAGAGATGCCATGATCCTAAAGATCGGGCCACCCAGGGCACCTAGTCCCCAGGCTTCAGCGAGTGACACCAGGGTGGGCACATGCTCCGAGTGAGCCCTAAGAGTCCACCTTGGAGCCCTATGGAAATAAGTTGTCTCCTAAAGTCATGTACCCATAGTGGGTTTGAGGGCATGGGGCAGAAGACAGAAGGTCCATAGATTTCAACACTTTCCAATGTTTGCATGACCCAAAGGAGGTTCATAAATGCTGGCCGCCATGGAAACACTCTGACAGGAACCTGTTAGGGTGGGGAATTCAAGGCCTCTGAGAAAAGGTAAGGGTGTAAAGGAGTGTTCCACACTCATAGAGCTGCGCAGAGTTTGATCATCTGGCAGGTTAGCTTAGTCTCTGACGAACTCCAGTGACACCATTTAATAGCTGTGTGTCCGTGGGAAAATTACTTAACCTCTCTGCACCTAAGTTTCTTTATTTGTGAAAGGGGGATATTTCTAGGTCTGCTCTCATAAAGAGAAGATCAAACAAGATCACTTAAGGTGAAGTTCCTAGTCCAGGGTTGGACACAGAATAAACATTAAATAAAGGTGAGCTAGTACCATAACAGCATGGTGAAAATTAAACACAAAGGACAGTCTTTAAGCAGAGAGAACATTCGCCATCTTCTGCAGGTTTCCCCTGAGCGAGGGAGACCCCTTGCTCCCTCTCCTGCTCAGCAAGAGCTTTGCAGACCTCTCACCCCAAGGGGTCTCCACGGTGCCTGTTGGCCCTCCTTACCTTGCCATTTGAGAGGCTGATTTGGAAGCTCAAGGCCTTTCCGACTTGGGCCCTTGAGGCTGAGGGTCCACACCTCTTGGATCCATGACAGATGGATTCCGCTTATCCCGACCTCCTGGTATCTTGTCCTTGAGCAATTCCGTCATGGTGAGGGCACCCTGGACCTAGGGGTTAGTTTCTAATAAAATACAACAAAAGGGTTGGGATGTCACTTTAAAATTGAGGTTCCGAGACTCAGGCTTCCGGTTGCTTGCGAGGCCCCCTCTCAGTCTCTCCCTGGTCTGCTCAGATGGAAGCCATCTGCCATGTTGTGAGTTGTCCTATTTAGAGGCCCATGTGGCAAGGGACAGAGTGGACCGTGGCCAACAAAGAGCAAAAAATTGAGGACCTCGATCCAACAGCCCACGAGGAACTGAATTCTGCCACAAGTGAGTTGAGGTGCAGCTCCTCCTTCAGTCAAGCCTTGAGACCACGCGGCCGAAGCTGACGCGGTCCTTGCAAGATCAGCAGGGAACCGGAGCCCGAGGACTCAGCTGAGCTGCACCTTCGCTCTCACTCAGAAACTGAGATAATCAATGTCCTTGTTGACAGCCATTAGGTTTGAGGGTAATTTGTTACAGAGTAAATATGTAACTGATACATGTAGCAACAAAGAAAATGTGGGAAAATTTTTGACCCACTGACTTGGAAAGTCCAGGAGTAGGGTTGGTTTCAGGTACAGCTGGATCCAAGCGCTCACATGTCAACAGGAATCTGCCTGTCTGAATTTGGGTTTCTATGAAAGCAGAACCTGAGGTCAGGACATGAGTGCAGGTAGTTTATTTGGGAGATGATTATAGGAAGCAAGAAAATGAAAGGGAGAGGAGGAAATTGAGAAAGAAAGATGGAAGATCTGATAAAGGGTGTGTTTTCAATTTTTCTGCAGTTAGCAACAGGGGCTGGACTGCTCTGGGATCTTCGAAATGCACAGAGTCCTGAAAGTGTCCTTTTGAAGAATAAGAGCCATTGCACTAGCTCTCCATTGCACTGGTTGAGGCTGTAGCCAGTTTCAGGCTGGAAGACCCCTCAGCTCTGGAAACCCCTGCCAGTGTGCACAGGACTGTCCCCTTCAGCTGTCCCTGAGCTCAAGCACAAGGAAGTGACGCAGGATGCCAGAAACATCTGTACACTGCCTCCTCCTTTCTTCCTGCAGCTCAACCAATGGCAGGGGCAGCACCTTTCTTTCCCAGGAGTTGGAGCAAAAGCTCAGATTGCATCTCATTGGATGACAGAGATCATGTGCTTATCCCTGAGCCAATCACTGCTTCAGTTGACCAGGCCCTGGGGATGACAGGAAATGAATACTAGCCAAAAAAAAAAAAAAAAAAACCAAACAGATGACAACCAGGTATCTGTCAAATGTATGTGAGTGGTGACTTCTATTAGTGGGTTATAAGATCAATTTAGTAGGTGATAGCCAGTATTTTTTTTAATTAAGAGTAAAACAGTAGTGATCAAATGTTAGCTGCATCAGAATTATCCAGAAGCTCTGTTAGAACATAAATTGTTAGTTAGGCCCTCTCCCAGAGTTTCTGATCCAGCTGATCTTGGATAGGGCCCAGAATTTACATCTCTAAAAGATTCTAAGTGATATTGATGCTGCTGGTCCAGGGACCACACTTTGAGAACCACTAGTATAGAAGGCATCAGAGTAGACTATAGGTAAGATGGTTGAGCTTTGTTCCAAAGAACTTTTGTTTCGTTTACATAAGTATGTGAACATTGTGTAGTCATGTGAAAGGCATTTCTTCCTTTTTTTTTTTTTAACCCCAGTACTGGGAATTGAATCCAGGGCCTCATGCATGCTATGCAAATGCTCTACCTCAGAGATACATCCCCAGACAATTTCTTTTCTCTTTTCTTTCCTTTTCTTTTTATTTTGAGACAAGATCTCTCTAAATCACCCAGGCTGGCTTTGAGCTTGGATTCTTTCTAACTCCTAAATAGCTGGGATTAAAGGCATGACCACTCTGACTGTGAAAGGCATTTCTTATTGAAATCATCCCAGTGCAGTGACATCAAGTAATTTTCTCAAAGTCATACAGTCACTAGGTGACAGCTAGGGACCAGGAGCAGGTCTACCGTGCCTTTGATCACAAGGCTATGGTGGTTCTGGCATTGGCTGAACTACTACCACCATCTCACCAAAGGATTTGGCACATGGACAGGGCAGGATACAAAATAAGTTGTTGAAGCAAACAAACCCCAGAACACACTGGTTTAAGCAAGATCAAAGTTTAGTTCCCTCTCATGTAACAATCCAGGGATGCATGTCCAGTAGGGCAGCAGTGCAGCCTCCTCACGTGGCCTCCATCCTGGCTCCAAGGGATCTGCTCCAGCAGCCAGAAGTAGGGAAGGGGAAGGGGAAACACACCCCTTAATTTGTGTTAAAAGCACAACTCTAAAGTTGCAGGCATTTCTTCCATTCATTTCCCATTGGCTGGATCCTGGTCATGTGGTCAAACTAGCTGCAAAGGAGGCTGGGAAATGTAGTCTTGAGCAAGAAGTCCATGAATACTGGGGGACAACTAGTGGAATCTGTGCCACCAGGTAGTATGACCTCAGGTGGCACCATTGGGAAGGACGGCAGCCCCAGGAGGGCCCCCAAGTGGTCTCCCATTGGGCCCCACAGAGACCAATATGCTGATATCACTCCCAGAGACAGGCTCCAGCCACAATCCCCAGTCCCCTGCTATAGATCTAGCACCCATTCTTACCCAGACCATTCTTGGCTTTACATTTTCTTCTACTGACAGCATATTTTCCAGTTTATGATACTATGTCAAGTATAGCTTTCGATTTTCAGCCTCAAAGTTTATTTACTTAAAAAAATACTTGCTTGATCTGAAAGGCTGCTGTGTAGCTATTAATAAAGCCATGTACCTCCAGCCAACAGAAGAATTGCCCCTGGTTGAGCGGGAGTGGGACCCCACTAAACTTTATGCCAAGGCTCATTTTATAACTGGCCCTGCCACTGAACTTCACCTCTCTTATTCCCAAACTGCAGACGCCTCTGTTCCTAATTTTCCCCATAAAACAGTGACTCATAAATGAGAACAGATTTCTCTTGCTTGCAGAAAAGGTAAATTGCTGGCAGAAATAAATTTGCAGATGCTAGAATTTCACAGAAAGGAGCTCATTGGTGGAGAGGGTTTGGTATCCGGCCTCCATCCCCCTCCCCCACCTATCTATATCCTTTGTCATCCTCCCAAGCAAAGCTGGGTGCTGTTGAGGCCCTGAGGGTGGGTGGGGTGGGGAGGTGGGCTCCGCTTTTGTTAGTGACTCCCTGTTTATCTCCGGGTTTGTCCCAGTTCCTGGGCCTGGGATTGGGCCGGGGCCCCTGAGGCAGAGGACTCTGGCAGACCAGCTCCACCCAGTACACCGACCTGGATTTATTTGGGTTACACTCAGCCTGTGGACCTGTCGCCAGACAAGGAGAAGGCCTGTGGGACCTGCCTAGGGCCGGCAGGAGGTGGTTCCTCTCTCCAACAGATTGCAGGGCCCAGGCCAGCCTCAGATACCGGAGGATCCTCCTTCTAAGAGTAAACGCCAAGGACCAGGTCAAAAAACCTCCCTCTCTCACACAGAATCCACATCAAATGGGAAGAACAGTGTAAACTTCCATTTCCTAAGCAGCTTCTGTGTGCTTGCACTGTGCCAGGCCATCCCTATGAACCTTCCCCTGTCCTCGCAGAGTCTGCGGCAAGTTATTGTACCCATTTTGCAGAGATGGAAACAGGGGGAATCGCTCACCCTCACACACACACCGCCCTCTAGTGGCAGATCACAGACTCAACAGACCCTGGGACTAGCCTCATTCCTTCAGGCTTCATTCTACCCCTCCCAGCAGTTCTCCCACCCTCCTGCCCATCCCCCATGCTGCTTCCATCTACCCAACCCCCACGGAGTCCTGACACCCTCCTCCTCTGCACTGCTCTCCTCACTAAGCACAGAGCATCCAAGAAACAACATTTTCTCAAAGAAAACAAATTTAAAGGAGCCAGGGGTGGGGGTAGGGAGAAATTCTGAGCCCAGAAGGAGAATTCAGCTTCCCCACAGAAGCAAAGGCCTCAGAGACTCAGGCCAGATGGGGCGTGGGTGCCTCCTGCCCCTCATCAAGGCACCCAAGGACAAGCTAGATTTGCAGTAGACCCCTGCATACCCAGAGCTACCTTAGCAACTAAGTTTAAAATTATTTTATATTCCTACACCTCCCTCTCATGCCTAAAATCTTCCCTGTTGATGGTGTGTTAATTTAATCCACCAATTACCATTAAAGTTCTTCGGGTTTGGGCTGGGGGTGTAGCTCAGTGGTAGAGCACTGGCTGGGCTTGCACGAGGCTCTGGGTCCAATGCCGCAAAAAGAAATAAATTTTAAAAAGTAAAAGTCCAGATTCGAATCATCCTCCACCCACTGCCTTCCCAGAATGGGGTTAATCGTCTATACTCAAGTGTGACTAAGTCTCCAACCCTTCCCCGGGAGAGGATGTAGCTGGAGAGATTAACCCCAGAGAGAACCACGGACTCTCCGTGTCCACCCTTCCCCAGCAGCCTGGGGGACTCCAGCTTCATTATCTCCAAACACTCCAGGGCTGAGAGGTGCCAGATGTGGCCAGTGACTGCCCCAGCACAGGTCAGCTGCCTTCCCACAGTAATCCCTAGCATGGCAGAGGCCTGACTGAGGTCCCCACAGGCAGCAGATGGCAAGCCAACTTCTGCGTTGCCATGGCAACCCTGGACCAAGGGTGAGGAGACTGCACCGGATGTGCACAGATACTTAGGCCTAGATTACACGAGGGACTGGCCTGGATGCCAGTTTCAGATGTCACCATTCTCACCCCTGACCCATCTGGCCACCGCAGGGGTCTCTGGAGGTGCCCTGCAGGTAGGACAGCAGTCAGGACTCAGGACCCGGATGAGGACAGACCTGAGCTCCAGCCTGTGCAGCTCTTAATCGTGGCTGGAGCAAGGTCAGCTCTGACCTCAGGTGCAGCCAAAGGGCTGCCAGAAGTCTGTGTCCTCTGCCCAGGGGTTCCAGGACCTGTTTGTGAAGGATACTCAAGACAACAGAGGACCCTGCACCAACAGATCTTTGGGGGCCAAAGGTCAAAGGGCAGATGTTCAAGAGAGGCTCCAGTGCCTGCCTCTCCTGTCTCTACCAGGGGAGATGCAAGGGCCCAGGTCTCTGAGTGGGACAGGGTCCAGTGCAGGACCCAACTCCAGGTGAGCCACCCACCTCCCTGCACACAATTCCCACGCCCCTGGGCCTGGCCCGGCCCTTGTGTGCGTCCACTGTCCACACCACGTACACACGCAGCTCACGCTCAGTGCACAGAGCAGTGCAGGGAGTGCCCTGGGCAAAGCACACCTTGCACCTGTTCCGAGGGCTCCCTCGCCCACCGGTGCACGCGCACACATGGTGCACAACTTATGCACTCAACCATGCCTGGGAGGCCCACACGCCAGGCAGAAAAGAGCACAGTGATAACTTATGCAAACACACCCACAGTGTGCCTGCAGCATCAGCACGGCCGGCCTGAAATAGTGCCCGCCCAGACAGCAGCAGAGGGGCTCCCTGCACCTGCACGCGCGCGCACACGGCACCCTCAGCCCACAGGGCTGGCCCAGGGAAGGGGCAGGAAGAGGCAGGAGAATCCCTTCCCTACCCTAGCAAGTGAGCTAACACACCTGGGGGCTCATCCACAGGGGCAAGCTGGGGCCTGGGGACCTCCTGACTCAACAGCTGCAGGGCTTCCACAGACATGAGGTCAGGGGCTAATCCCCAGAGAGGGGTCCAGGAGGGAGTGTCTGGGCCACAGCCAGGGCTGGCCACTCTGTAATCACCTGAGACAGAGGTGGGGCTGGAGGACAGCCCCAGGGAGGATAGGCTCCATCCTGCCTGCCTGCTGCCTGCTCTCTGTCACACCCACGAGACAGGAGCCCGAGGAGATGCAGAGAGGATGGTGAGCCGAAAGCTCAGCACAGGGCTCCGGGCCCAGGTTCCAGGCCCAGTTCTGCTTCTGCCCAGCTGGACATCCTGGGCAAGGCCCTGCCCATCCTGAACCTCCATTTCCCCATAACTTTGGTCCTGCTGCCCTCTGACCTCATATGCCCTCTGAGCTGTGGGTCACATGGGTCCCTTGTCACCTAAACCTCTGACCCCACTTTTAGGTCAGCGTGATGCCCTCCATCTCCCGGCACTGGAGGACTACATGGAAAAGATGAGTGAAAGGTGTCCATCACCCAGGAACAGCCTCATCCTTCCATCCAGCTGTAGGACAGGGTCAGGGTCTGGCGAGCTCTGCTCTTTTGAGCCACCAATCCCAGAATGCATGCCCTTAACAGGGGCACGACAGACCTGCCGTCTCAGCGGAAGGGTCAGGCTAGAGGTCAGTGTGCAGGTCTGGCCACTGACTCTCTGGGACCCTGGGCAAGTCCCACTCTGAGCCTCAGTTGTCCCATCTTTAATAGGAAGAAGTTGAACTTGAACTGTTCTCCACGAGACACAGCAGGTGGTCTGAGCTAGAACAAGGAGAGGGAGAATCTGCAGGGGTAGGGGTCCTCCGGCTGCGGGGAATTCCTGCGCATGCCCAGGCAAGTGCTGAGTCTAGCCCTCTGTGCACTCACTCTCTCTGGTAAGGAATATGCCAACAGAGTCCCCAGTGTCCATCAGGATGTGGCCACTTAGGAAGGACCCAAGGTCACACCCTCAGTAAATGGCAGAACCAGGATTCCTGCTCCCACTTACCTAAACTTGAACCTGTGAACTCAATGCCACAGGCACTGCTTTTGGAAGCACTCTATATGTATTAACCCACAGAACCACCCTGAAGGTGGAGTCTCTGATTGCCTAGAGTTTAGAGAAAACAGAGTCCTTCCTGTCAAGTGACCTGCCCAAGGCACACAGCTAGGACACGGAAAAGCCAGAATTGTGTCAGACTCCACTCAGAATTTAAGCTCAGTGGTCACAATGAACCCACCCTGCCTGCCCCACCCCCAACCCCACCAGGAGATCAATAGAGTCCCCAGCAGAGGTCACACCCGATCAAAGCCGCACTTCTTTCTGCTGACCATAGCTATCCGTTATCTGTGGACTTCAGCAATGGTGTGGAACATTCACGGGACCTCCATTAGCACATGGCAGAGCCTGGTTTTCCCTCCCTAGTCTGCAGGTGGGTCTGCTGGTCTGGACCAGTCCTGGCTGATCTCAACTCGTTCTGCTCTAGGTCCACCAATAGCTGGCAGGTGGGCTAGGGGATAGGGGATCTATAACTATCTCACTCACATGTCTAACCTTTGTCTGGCTGTTGGCCAGGATGATCCAAGTGATGGGGGCCAAGTCTGTCATCCTCCACAGGCTGGCCCGGAATTGCTCACCTGCCAGTGACTGAGGAGAGAGGTGGGGGCGGGGGAGTTGAAGTCCTCAAGGCCTAAGCTTGGAACTTGCATGCTGCCACCTCAAATTGCCAGGACAGCCAGAGTCAAGGGCTGGGGAAACACACTCCACCTCCCAAAAGGAGAAACTGCAAAGTCATTTGGTAAACAGTGCGATAACCGAGAAAAGGGAAGGACTGGGTACATTTGCGCCATGAATCTACCACACCGTGTCTCTTTCCCCTTCTCCTTTTTACACATCCTTTATCCTATCAGAGTCATAGTAAATCGGAGCTGGACACGGAAGCTTAGAAATCAGAGAGTCCCCAATCACCCATTCTGCAGATGGAGAGACTGAGGTCCAGAGAGAGCAAAGAGCATAGCAGGAGTCCCAGCCCCAGCCCTTCCTTCTGGCCCAGGAAGCCGAGCAGCCCTCCTCCGCCCCTCCCCTGGAACGCTCATCCCACCCCACCCTGAGCTGGCACCCAGCCCTGGGTGCCAGGAGGATGGTTCTCATCTCAACCCCCGCCCCTCCCGCTACCCAGACTGAACACTCCGTATTTACATGAGTCACACCAAGGCCTGATATTTGGGCAATTGTGTTCCACATGCAAAATGCCTCTGCACATTATTGGAGCCTCACAATCACCCTGAAGGGAGGGATGGAGACTGTAATAATCATCCCCCTCGATGCTTATTGAGCACATTCTAAGGGCAGCCCAGTTCCGGGAGCTGACACGGGGTAACTTGTTTAGTGCCCACAGTGACCTCATTCAATACAACACCAATCCGAGGCACTAAGGTGGCCCCGCCTTGCAGAAGAGGGGAGCAGGCCCTGGTGAGGCGGCTACCCAAGGTCACAAAACTCATACAAGTGTCAGGACACACACGTGGGTGTGCCTCGCTCCAACTCACTGCCAGTGCTTCGGGAGATGGTTTTAATCTCCCCAGAGTTCTGGCCTGAGCGGGGAAGGAGCCAGCTGGACACATTTCCTGAGAGAGGAATCCAGGCTGAAGAAGGGCAAGAGAGCAGAGATTGGCATGTAGAGCTAAGCTGCGCAGGTTCAAATCCCCACTCTGCCACCAGCCGCCTGTATGACCTGGGGTGATATGTTTAACATCTGTGCACCTCAGTTTCCAGTCTATAAAATGCCCATAATAATAACATCCCTACCTCCTGGAGTTGCTGTGAAAATTAAATGAGTTAATATATACGAGACCATTACTGGCGTGTGGTAAATGCTCAATAAACGTTGGCTGTAATTATCGTTATCTGGCCTTTTTGACTTCTGGAACACCAGAGAGCAGACACGTCGGTGCTCAGAGCTTCCCTGCAAGACTGGAATCCTCTGAGAAGGATGACCAGGTAGCCAGTACCTGCCTAGAGTCTGTCCCCTCCCTTTGTGCATCCCAGGAATGGGTATTTTGGACTTTCAAAGGCTCTGAGCAAGGGAAGAACATGGTGGCCCTCTCCCTCTGCCTGCTTCCGGACCGTGGAAGTCTGAATAAAGACAATACCGAAACAAAACGAGCACCCAGAATTTGAACGATTCTCTGACTTGGAAGGAAGCTGACGATGCTGATGATGTGTCTCGAATGTCATTTGAGTTTATTTTCGTGCCTGCTTCTGGTTGGCACCTTAAGCATGTCTTGCTCTGACTTGGCCTGACCCTCTGCTGGGCTCCCAGGTGGCCCAGGGAGTCAGTGGTCCCTCCAAAAGTGACAAGCAGATCCTTGCTCATGAGCACCCCATCCCTCAGGGGCAAGGAGGAGAAAACCTCCTGTCCAAAGGCTGAAAAAACCTCCAACCAGCAATGTGGCAGCTGGTTGCCAGGGAGACAATGAGGGATGCCTGCGGCTGCCTCCCAATCAGCAGAGCCCCTGCCTCCACCCCAGGGGGGCATCCTCCTGGTGTCATGGTGGGGGCGAGGGGCCAGGCCTGGAAACTGGAGCCCCAAGATCACATTCTTCCATTGTGTCACTTGTCCTCAGAGCAGAGGACGTGGACCAGACAATGGGCTGACGGACAATAGGAAACCGCAGATGGTCTCTCCCCCAGCCCCTCCCCACCCCCACGCCCACCCGCCAGCTGGTGCAGCACTAGAGCCAGCCTGCAGAGGAGAGGTCGGGCAGGGGCCCAGGCGCTGCCGGCTGCAGGCCTGGCTTGCACCTGCCCGCTTCGGGCTTTTGGAAAGAGGCTCAGACTGGAATTAAGACCCTTGGTGATGGAGAAATCAAAGGGAGAATAATCACAACTAACACTCACTTGTGTCTAAAATAAATCTGTTCTTTATATAAAATCCAAACCCTTGGGAGGCCCCACGGGAGCAGATCCCAGCCCACCTCTCTCACGTTCCTGTACCACTGCCTCCCTGCAGCTGGGAACCAGGGTCACAGAACCCTTCTTTCTGTGCCTGAAATGCAGCAGGCCCCTGCCAACCTCTGCTCCTGCGCCCACAACCTCCCCATGGGGTCAGCCCCACCTTACACACCATCTCTTCCTAGAGACTCTCTGCCCACCCTGTCTAAAGTAGAGGGCAATTTGGCTTCTTCAAATAGCACAGTTGCAGGTTCTAATTATTGATTTTATTTGTAATCTGTCTCCCTGGCTGTCAGGAGCCTACAGAGCAAAAGGACTGTGTTTATCTCATTCTCCACCATTTCCCCTGCACCAAGAACTGTGCCTGGCATGAAGGAAGCAGTTAAGAACTATTTTTTGACATTATCAAGCTCCAAGTCCTTAATCCTCCCCATCCACACTATAAGGTTGCTTTTGTTCCCATTTTACAGAAGGAAAAATGGAGGCTCCAAAAGAGGCTAGTAATGCAGTAAGCAGAGACTACAATCTGGGCTAACCTAACTCCAGAATCCTTCCACTTACTGCACCCTCCTTGCTCTGCCAACTTTCTCTGGGACTAGCACAGGCCCCTTATACCTTGGAGCCTCTGTTTTCCATCTGTAAAACAGCAACACAGCTTTAGGATTCCCAGAGGCTCTTGTGGTTTCCACAGCCTGGGACCCTCACAGATATGCAGCCCGACCAATGCCACCTCCACCACCCACCTGCTCTCCTGCATTTATGGACTCTCCATGACCTCAATTGGAGGCCCGAGTTCTGGTTTCAGGTGTTAACAAGTATGTGGAGGAGCATGGACGTTCAGGCACTGATGGTATAGACATAGAATAGTGGAGCCATTTGCAAAACAGCATAGACTTACCATTTGGTCCAGCAATTTCACTCCTAGATGTTTCCCATAAGAAATGAAATGTCCACACAGAGTCCTGTGTGATTCACAGTGGCTTTATTGATAATAACCCCAAACTAGAAACATTGAGGTGTCCATCAACTAGTGAATGGATACAATGAGATACACCTATACAGTGGAATACTATTCAGCAATGAAAAGGGATAAGCCACTGACGTAAGAAGCAACATGGGATAGTCTTGAAATTATGCAGAATGAAAGAAGCCAGACACTAAAGACATATGCCATATGATTCCGTTTGTGTGAAATTCTAGAAAGCACAACACTATAGTGACAGAAAACAGATCAGTGGTTACCTGGACCCAGGGGAAAGAGATGGAGATCAACTGCAAAGGGCAAAAGGGGAGGTGACAAAAATGTAGCATATCTTTGTGATATTGCAACATGGTAAGAAATATGCATTTGAAGCCAGGTGTGGTGGCGCACGCCTGTAATCCCAGCACTTTGGGAGGCTGAGAGATAGGAGAATCATGAGTTCAAAGCCAGCCTCAGCAATGGTGAGGCACTAAGCAACTCAGTGAGACCCTGCCTCTAAATAAAAACACAAAATAGGGCTGGGGATGTGGCTCAGTGGTCAAGTACCTCTGAGTTCAATCCCTGGTACAAAAAAGAAGAGGAGGAGGAGGAGGAGGAAGAGAAGAAGGAAGAAGAGAAGGAGAGAAATATGCATTTGAATGTTCTCCTCATTTCTAGCATAAGAGATTCGAAAGCCCTTAGAATTTCCTGAGTGATGGGGTGAGAGGAGCATCTTTTTATTCATAATAAGCCCCTCTGACCTTACATGAGTTATGGTAATGAGGTGACTCATGGGATGGAGGCTGGTTGCCAAGGGAACGAACTGGATGATTAGAGGATGAAAATTCTAGCTCCACCCCCTGACCTCTGGGGAGGGGTCAGAGGCTGGAGATCGAGCTAATCACCGAGGCCCAGCGATTTCACCAGTCATGCCTATGTAACTGGACCTCCATCAAAACCTTAAGGAAGTGGGCTCAGAGAGCTTCCCAGGTGACAACCATGTCTGTGCGCCAGGTGGGTAATGTACCCCAAACTCCAAGGAAATAGATGCTCTTGAGCTTCAGCTCTCCCAGACCTCACCTCTGTACCTCACCTGCTCATTCATGTCTATACATATCCTTTAGAACAAGACAGGAATAATTAGTAAGTGTTTCCCTGGGTCCTATGAACCTGAGGGGGTGGTTGTGGGAACCTCTGATTTACAGCCAAGTCAGACAGAAGTGGGTAACCTGAGGCCCCATTATTTGCATTTGGAGGCAGTCTTTGGGGTCCCTGCTGACTCCTGATAGTGTCACAATTGAATTCAACTGTAGGATGCTCAGTTGGTGTCCACAGGGAACTGGAGAATTGCTGAGTATGGGATCTAGAATGTCCCCCAAAACTCAGGTGTTGAAGCCTTGATCGCCAAGCCTGCACTTCCAGAGGTGGGGCTTTGGGGAAGATATAGGATCACGAGGACCCTGACCTCATCCCTGGATTAATCCACTGATAGCTGAATGGAATACTGGGAGGTGACGGACGCTGTAGGAAGGTGGAGCATGGTTAGAGGAAGCAGGTGTGTCCTTGGGGACTGTATCTTGTCCCTGACCCCTTTCTCTTTTCCTTTCTCCTTGCCTGGCTGCCATGAGCCAAGCAGTTCTCCTCTGCCACAAGCTCTGCCATGATGTGAGTCCTCTTCTCGAGGCCAGAGTGATGGAATCAGCTGACCATGGACTGAAACCTCTGGGAGCAAGAACTGAAATAAGCTTTTCCTCCTTTAAGTTGTTTGTGACAGGTATTTTGTTCACAGTGATAAAAAGCTGACACAAGGGCTGGGGCTGGGGCTCACTGGTAGAGCACTTGCCTAGCGTGTGTGAGGCCCTGGGTTTAATTCTTAGCACTGCATATAAATAAATAAAATAAAGATCCATTGACAACTAAAAAAAATTAAAAAAAAAAAAAAAGCTGATATAAGCCAGGCACGGTGGTGCACACCTGTCATCCCAGTGGCTCAGGAGGCTGAGGCAGGAGGATCACAAGTTCAAAGCCAGCCTCAGCAAAAGTGAGGCACTAAGCAACCCTTCAGAAGTCTTTAGAACCAGTTTGCAGGAGTGTGAAAAAGTTTGGAGATACAGGGCTAGAGATGCCTTAGAATGTTGTAAGCAGACCTTAATGAACAATTCGGATGTAATCTCAGAAGACTGGAATAATGATAGGAATGTGAACAGTAAAGATTGTGCTCATGGGGTTTCAGATGGGAAGGAGGAATTGATTGGGAATTGGATTAGAGGCCACACATGTTACATTCTGGTAATGAATTTGTCTACATTTTGTCCTTGTCCTGAAACTTTGTGTGAGGCTAAATTTAAAGGTGGGGGACTAATTAACCTGGTAGAGGATATTTCAGGACAGTACAGTATTCAGGCAGTGGCATGGGTATTGCTGGAAGTTTTTAGGCAGGTTCACAGTGATAACCAGGAGTAAAAATCAGAGCAGAAAGATTTGGAAAACTTACAGTTTGGCCAGAAAAGGTGCATGTTAAAAGTTGGGGCCAAGGAAGGCATGGCCGCTGAAGAGATTAGTACCATGAAAAAGAAACCAAGTACATTGCATGGAGACAATAGTAAAGATACCTTGAAATCATCTCAGGAATCATCAAGATCCCACCCACCACAGGTTCAAGGGTATAAAAGTGAAAATTCATTGGAAAGACAGCTTAAAGAAGAGAATATTGGTGTACCCTGTTTCCATAGGGTTGCCTTGGAAGCTGTTTCCCAGGATTCCTTTCACTGTGTTCAGCCATCCAGGCACTCAGAAGCTCCTCCAGTTGTGGTCTCAGCAGGCCTGGTAACTGCTTCTGCTATTGCAGACCTTGATGTCACCTACATGGTACTGGTTTAACGAGCATGAAGAAAACAAGAGTCATGAGATTATGGAGGCTTCCACCAAGATTTTAAAGACAGGTCTGTGAAGCTAGGAAGTGTGTGTCGGGGTTGGAAGGTTGTTGGGTAGCCTCTTAGAGGACAACAGGTGACGCTGTGAGAGTGGAGACAAGCTGTGGTGGAGACCCCAAGACATTACAGATGCCAGGAATGTGGAATGTCTGCCAAGGAAAACTGCAGGCAGTGAGCAGAGCCAGCCCAAGAAGAGACCATGGGCACTGCAACCAGCAGAGCCCTTTAGGGCCCACATCTCACCACCAAGTGCCCAGATGCCCCATGCAAACCTAGAGGATGTAATGTTTTCCCTGCTGAGTGTCCATCTGGCCTTATTCAATTGCCCTTTTCTCTGCCCCTATCCTTTCCTTTTGGAATGGCAATGTTTTTTCTGCCATTTTATGTTGGAAGCATGTGACTTGCTTTTTGATATTTATAGGGGTTCACAGATATGAGTCTGCTCTGAGTCTTTTGAATGCTTCCAATGCTGGAACTGGTAAGCCACTGGGGACCCTTGGAGATGAGTTTTGTATCTTGAGATGAGCATGAGTTTGGGGGTGGGGCTCCAGGTGGAATGTTATGGCTTGGATCTGGAATGTCCCTCAAAGCTCATGTGTTAAAGGCGTGGTCACCAGTGCAGCAACATCCAGAGGTGGGGCTTTGGAGAAGAGATGGGATCCCAAGGGTTTTGACCTCGTCAGTGATTCAATCCACTAATAGCCGAATGGGATACTGGGAGGTGATGGAAGCTGTAAGTGGTGGGGCCTGGTTGGAGGAAGTGGATCACGGCAGGTGTGTCCTTGGGACTCTATCTTGACTCTAGCTCCTTTCTCTTTTTTCTCTCTACCTCCTAGCGGCCATGAGCCAAGCAGCTCCCCTCTGCCACAAGCTCTGCCATGACGTTATTCCTCTTCTCGAGCCCAGAGCAATGGAATCAGCTGGCCAAGAACTGAAACCTCTGAAAGCAAGAACCAAAATAAACCTTTCCTCCTTTAAGTTGTTTGTATCGGGTATTTGGTCACAGTGACAAAAAGCTGACGGACACTAGGGGAAAAAACCCATGCATTTGGTATCAGAAGTGTTATGAGTGAAAAACTAATCCTACAGTAGAGAAGGTTTTTCTGGCACAGTTACAAGACTTCAGTGCGTGTTTCAAAACTGCAATGACACTTGAAATGGATGAGTTTTCTTGTATTTTTATTATACCTCAAGAAAGTGACCCAAAAGAGGAGAGGAGGAGCCCAGGGTTTTGATCCCATGTTCCCCTCAGCAAGCTGACTCCCTCACCAGAGCTGAGGGTCTACCTGGGGCTGAGTCTCAGCCTCGTGGCCACAGGCTGTGATCACCTGGTGAGGAAAGCCCAGCACTGTCACTCATCCCTAACCTGGCTGTACCTGGCATTGACTCCTGCAACCTCAGGAAGCCTGGCCCTGTGAGGGGTCTAGGGCTCCCCTTGTCCTGCTCCCCTGTTCCCTTTCTTCCAGCCACCTGACCTCAGCTCCCAGGCAGAGCCAATCATTGCCCCAGAGCCAAGAGGACTGTGTCACTCCCTCCTCAGGATCTCCAGACATCATTCATGGCCATCTTGGCCCCTAGATCAGAACATGGACAAACAGCCTATCCCTACCCAGAGGTAGTGCCAACAGATATGGAAGCTCCAGGTCAAAAGGACAGAAAAGGACTTTCAAAGCACAGAGGTCTCCAGATCCATGCACATGTCTCCTGCCTCCACACCTGAGCAGGTCTCTCTCCTGCAGGGAGGTAAGAAGGGGTGGGGCCCGGGTTGCTAGACCCACCTGTAGCCTTAGCGAGGCCAGGGACTGCCATACAAAAGGGAAATCCTCTCACCTGAGCGCTGATTCCAGCCTCCCCTGCAAGGGCCCTCACATGCACAGGTATGTGTCTCAGCAGCATCTGCAGGTCTGACAAGTGACCGCCGCTTGCCATCCCTAAGACATGTGGAGGCACATGCTAGAAGTGTGGTCCAGCTACAGGAGGCTGACCCAGGGAGGAGGCCCCTGAGGCCCTGGAAGCAAGTTTAGGGTCATTTGAGCAGAGGATTTAGAGGCCAAGTCTTCAGAGAAGAGAAGGTGTGGCTTCCGTGTGGGCCCAACCCTTATAGACTCCTTGACCGGAATGGGCCTCTGAAAGCACAGCCTCAGCCCTAGCTGCCCAGGTCTACCAGCTACAGGAAGTACTAGAAGGAGGGTATCCTGGGCTCTGATGAGTCAATGTGTCCAACCCCAAGCAAAGGAGCTTGGTCTTCTGGAAGAGCTCTAGGAGCAGCTCTGGATTCTGGAAAGATTCATTTAACATCCCTGATTGATCATCTGCTATGTGCCAGGACCTGAGGCCGTGACCATGAGTGCAGTGTGTGTCACGCCAGTGGTGAGGAAAGAGGGCTCAGTGGGAGGAGGGAGAGGGAACAGTTTATCGGAGTTTCTGCTCCCTGCCAGCCTCAGTGCTGTGCGCTTTAGAGAAATTGATTTGGTTAATCCTCCCTACCCCTAGGATGGGGGCACCACTCTCCCCACTTTACAGATGAGGAAACTGAGGCCCAAAGAGGCAAAGGGAGCTGTTCAAGATTACACAGTCAGGAAGAGGTTGAGCTTCATTTGAAACTGGAACTGACTACAAAGCACAGTCCTTTCCTCCTGCACAGAGTGGGGCACTAACTCCCGAAGTGGGGGTGGACCTTAGGAGGTGGGGATGGTGCGTAAGAAAAGGGCGCGGTGGCTCAAGCCTGTAATCCCAGCACTTAGGGAGGCTGAGACAGGAGAATCGCGAGTTCAAAGCCAGCCTCAGCAACGGCGAGGCGTTAAGCAACTCAGTGAGACCCTGTCTCTACATAAAACACAAAACAGGGCTGGGGATGTGGCTCAGTGGTCGAGTGCCCCTGAGTTCAATCCCCAGTACCAAAAAAAAGAAAAGAGCTTATTGTCCTGAGCCACCAGGCAGCCCCAAAGGCCAGCCAGCTAGAAGGGACATAGCCTGTCTTTTTTTTTCAGAAAGAATTAAGAACTATGCAAAGCAATTTAGTCCAGTGGGATCTACCTTCAAGTTCCCAGCAATCTCCTCACCCTCGCCTTCCTCCAGCCCCTTTCCAGGTAGATTTTCCATCATTCTTTCCCCAAAACTAGAAGGGGCTGAGAAGGGGGCGGTTCTTCTCCAGAAAACCTGGTTGTTTGCATTCTCTGAAGGGACTGGTGTGGAACCAGCCAGGGAAGAGCCCAAAAGAAGTTCCCCCAGGATTTTCTCATGGGGGACACTAGCCAAGGCATCAGGGAATCTTCTCCAAAGAAAGAGTTCCATTCCTGGGTGAGTGTCTGTGAATTTGCGTGTGTGTCCATCTGTGTATGCAGTGGGCATGTGTGTGTCTGTCTGTCTGTCTGTGTGGGTAGGTGACCATCTAGTGGCTTACGGGAGGTTCAGTGCTGTGTCTGGCCCTGTCTGCACTTGCTGTGGGACGCCTTGCCAAGTCACCTAACTCCTCTGAGCTCCCTTCCCCTCCCTGTGGAATGAGGAGGGCGATGCTCTTGTCAGCTAAGATGTGAGAAGGATTGATTCAATAATATATCCAAAGGCTTCAAGAACCTTTATGTCCTACCTCTCCTAAAACGACTGTCATCTGGCCACTCAGCAACCATTTATAGAGTCCCCGTGATGTGCCAGGTACTCCAGTTATAGAGATAAAATACCCTCTCTCTCTTTCTCTCTCTTTTCTTTCTTTGGCACTGGAGATTGAACTCAGGGGCACTCGACCACTGAGCCACATCCCCAGCCCTATTTTGTGTTTTATGTAGAGACAGGGTCTCACTGAGTTGCTTAGCACCTCGCCATTGCTGAGGCTGGCTTTGAACTCGCGATTCTCCTGTCTCAGCCTTCCTAAGTGCTGGGATTACAGGCATGCACCACCGTGCCCGGCTCCCTTTCTCAAAAGTTATAGACGAGGAATAGGAGCCAGACTGGAACAGACCTGGTTCTCATTCCTTCATTCTTTGCTGGGCCCCTTTCTCCTGTTTGATCTTCCACAAGTCATTTTCCTCATTCATGCAGCCATTTTCTAATCTGTGAAAAGGACATGGAAATAATGCCTTCTTGCCCTGTTTAGACACAAATGGACTTTTTCACTTAAAACATTGCAGAAGCTGGGTGCAATGGCACACACCTGTAATCCCAGCTACTCGGGAGGCTGAGGCAGGAGGATCATGAGTTAGAGGGCAACCTGATCAACACAGAGAGACCTTATCTCAAAGAAAAAGAGAAGAAGCAGGAAAAAAAAAAACACTGCAGAAATCATAGTTCTTGTTAGTGCAAGGAGCTGGACCTTCATTTCAGATACACTGCTGAACACCCATAGCCAGAGGAACTCGCAGGCCACAAATGACAAACACGTGCAAGGTGACAGCTGCCCAGCTGGGCCCCATCATCTGTCTTGGTATGAGGATTTTCTTTAGCAGAGGCATCCTGATTCCTGGATGAAAGTTCCAAGAGGCCCAGGTGGCCCCACTTTCTCTGGGCCTCTTGGAACTTTCCTTGAGACACTCTTTTAAGTTGCTCCCAGTTCTAGGAGCTTTCTAGTTCATTCCGGTCAACTCATTCATTTCTATTTAATTTTCTAGTTCATTCCGGTCAACTCACCCCTAGAAAACCTTGGTGGCCTCCACCACCAGGATGCAGTCTCTCCTCTTCCCTAGTCGCATATCTCCAAATAGCTGTTCCCCACCCCCACCCAATCCTCCTTCCCACCGCCACCTACCTCTCACCTTCAGGGCCCACCAAAAAGCACATCCCCAAACAGATGCTCTTCAAGAACAGGGGTCACAACCAGGCACAGTGGCACATGCCTGTAATCCCAGCACTTTGGGAGGCTGGGACAGAAGAATTGCAAGTTCAAAGCCAGCCTCAGCAATAGCGAGGCACTAAGCAACTCAGTGAGACCCTGTCTATACGTAAAACACAAAACAGGGCTGGGGATGTGGCTCAGTGGTCAAGTACCCCTGAGTTCAATCTCCAGTACCAAAAAAAAAAAAAACTGGGGTCACTCATATTTTACCCTCAAGGATCATTTTGGCTTGCCAATTGCCCAGGTCTGGAACACCCCCTCTTACCCACCTCCACAGGTCCTGTACACGTTCCCAGGCCAATGAGCAGAAGCAGTAGTGGGGTACATCCCAGCTCTACCTCTTAGTAACTGTGCACCTTGGCAGGCTGCTTCACCTCTGTTCCTTCATCTGTAAAATGAGGGTAATAATATACCTACCTCATAGAAAGAGTTCAATTAGTACACATAAAGTGCTTAGAATAGTACCTGGGAAACAGTTCCTTGCTCAAAGTTTGTCATTCCATCTCACACGGCTCAAGTCAAGATATCTCCCCTGGCCCGCTGATTCCAACCCCTGAGCTATTGCAGTACTTGTGTGGGTATTGACTTTTTTCTACATTTATCCACTTTATAAGCATTCCTTGGATTCCTAAAAAGATAAATGAAGGAGAGTAAGAAGTTCATCAGATTCCAGGGTAAAGAGTTTGGGATAGGAGGGAGCATGGGTGCCTGGAGATGTCCCAGGGGCTGGCCTGGCTTCATCAAGAAAGCTCTCTGCAAGTTGGTACAATGCTTGGAACACAGTGGCCCAAGCTAAAGGACAATTCCTTGTAGTCTATCCTATTAACTGCAGTTGTGCAACTCTCTGGGGTTTTGAAGGACTAAATAGACGGTTGATGGATGCAGATGGATGCGTGATTGGATGATTGTAGAGATAGATAAATAGTTGGTCGGACAGATACATGGATGGATGGACGTTAGGATGGATGGATATTTGGTTTGGTGATGGATGGATGATTGAATGGATGGACAGACAGGTGGACAGATGAGATACTGAGATGTAATTACCGTAGCCCCTGACCCCACTGAGCTCACAGTTGAAAGGAGAACAAAGACAAAAACATTTCTTACAACACAAAGAGAAAATCCAGCCTGGGAGGGCCCCAGGGAAGGGGCAGGCAGGAGTTAGCCTTTCAGAAGAGGAGAGATAATAAAGGCATTTCCTGCCCTCGAGGAGCTCACAATCTAATTGAATAATTAGCCACTTCAGATTCTTTTTGTAACTGAGCCAGGTATAAATAAATCGGGAAGCAGAACTGTTAAGTAAACAAGGTGTTCTTTAAAAGGCAGTGAGCTCAGATGTATAATAACTCCTGATTCAAAACATCATTTTCTCCTTGGAACAACCTCAGAGTTAATTCCCCAAATTTGCCAGAATATACACATTTCTTTGTCCCTCACGCTCCCTCCCAGGGCTGTCTGTGCCACCGTGATAGGGAAATAATGCCGAACGGTCTCCAGCGTGCACACCCACGGCTGCCGTGCTGCCTCTGTGACAGCTCCATCCCTGTCCCCTGAACAGGAAATCAGAGGCAGGGGACCAAATGTCCCTACATTTGTGCAACATTGACCTCCTCAACAGTGGTTTAAGTTTTAATCTTAAATGGGAAATATTGAGGGTGTGAAATTTGAAAAGCACCCAACCAAGAGTAACTGAATGAAGCCCAGACACAGCCCTGGGCCCCTCTCCGCCACTGGTGGTTGTACAACTTAGAGAGTGCTCTCCAGGCCTCAGTTCCCTATCTGTCAAGCAAATGAACAGGATGGGATGGTTTTTTTCATCTGTAGGTTAAAAACTGGGAAATATCAAGAGTTTTCCAAAGATTGAATAACTTGAAGCAAGTCCCTTCCACTCTCAGTGCCTCTGTTTACCATGTGACATGGGAAGATGGTCCTGCCAGCCTTGGTACAGTGCTGTGGGGCTCCATAAGACCATACCTGAGAAGATACAAAACAAACTGTAAAGCTCTGACCCCATGAGTAAGGTGAGACCTTTCTGGCCCTCCGGAGGGTGTGAGGGAGGGAGACTCAAAAGCCCCATGGGGCGTCTGCATGGACGTCAACTTCATAACAGCAGCTCTGAAAGGGACCTTAGGGATCCACTGCCCATCCCTGGAATCCTGAGTCAGTGGAGATATCGAGACTAGAGCTCAGGATAGTTTGCCACAGCCCAGGCCTAGCCAGAACCTGGGTGCTGCAAGGTCTCTGGTCTCTCAAGGTCTCAGATCTCAGGGTAAGGGAAGATCCAGTTGCAAATCTCTTCTCCCAGCAGTTTTTGCAGCTGCATGGTGGTGCACGCGGGAGGCCCAGCAGGCAGAGTTCCACCCTGGCAATAGAACCATAGTGTTACATTGGCAGCTGGGGAGGGGGCGGCTGAGGGAGGTGTTGCTTTCCACCGCGATGCTGGGAGGCACAGAAAGACTGCTGATGCTGCTACTATCCTGGCTGCTGGCACAATCGGGGAACACAGGGCCTCAGAGCAAGTGGCAATGGCCCAGAATCACTCTCAGTGGCAATGGCAGGGCAGGAAGGGATATTTACTACCTTCTGCCCCTTGCTAACTGCCCAGCACTGGCAGGGATCCCTGACATGGCTGAGAGCCGGGTTCTGGAGCCAGGTGCCCTGTGTTGCAGTCCAAGTTCTGCCACTTCCTCCCTGAGTACCTGCAAGCAGAGGTTTAATCTTTGTACCCCACAGTTTGCATGTGTGTAAATGGTTTAACCACAGTGTTCCCTTCAAAGGGCTGTTAGGAGGATCACAGGAGAGAGGGCGGGGGAAGGGCTGTCCTGGGTCAGATTCCTCCTAAGATGAACATTTTCATGCAAGAGGCTTATCAGGGAAGCCTGTTAGGAAAACACTTCAGAGGCGATGATGGAGACACAGGACACACAGAGGGAGATGTTGACCTGCTCTGCTGTGGCCATAAACTGGAACTCAGGGGCAGGATCCACCATGCTTGGATCAGCTGGTGACATCTAGGGAAGGGGTATGGCCGTGACTTAGGCTGACAGCAGTTCTGGGAAGACACTCAGCAGGCTCCACCCTTCCAAGAAGCTTCAAGGTGAGCACTTCAGTTCTGAAACGGAGACCAAGACAGCGCGTAGAAAGGGTTCTTAGGATTCCATAGCCGTTAGCTGTTAAAATCACCATCACCGTCACCTTCATCACCACCATCTCCATCACCATGGTCACTATCATCACCATCTTCATCATTATCACCATCATCTTCCTGAGCCCTCAAAACTATCTGGAGAAGTAGATGCTATTAATGCTCTTTTACAAATAAGGACACTGAAGTTTGGGGAGGTTAACTGACTGACCCAAGGATGCCCAACTAGTGCATGCTAGAGCCAACCCTGGGAAACCAGCTCTGTCTGTGCTCATCCCTTTTCACTGCAAGGTGAATGTCTGTCCGTCCCAATCATCCTTCCTGTGGGGACTGAGAGACAGCCACACATCAACTCCATGGGCAGGAGCTCGCTCCCATTAGGGCAGCCAGACCCAGCACCGAGAGACTGTTCCAGAGCCAAATCTGTGTCTCTGACGCTTGTGCCCATTGAGGCCCCAGAACTATGGTAGAGGAGTCTAGTTCCCCCTCACACATATTCCAGCCATAACCATGTCCTCTTCCAAGGTGAGAAGAAGGGAGCTCCAGGAAATAGGGTGTTTAACGTCTGAATGTCATGGAGACACTCACAGACCTGGAATATTCTTGACCAGATGCTTCCTACAGAGATGCTTCTTGGGGAAAATGGAAGGTCCAAAGGATGAAACTTGAAGCCCCCACCTCACCTCCCACCCAGGGCCTCCCCTCTACCACCCTGGCATGTTTCAATTCCCTAAATACCCTGATGGCTCTGAATCTGCACCTCTGCAGAGACTCTTTCTCTTCCGGGTGCTTCCTTTCCCCTATTCATCCACTGGGTGCCAGCTTAAACCTCAGCTTCTTGGGGAGGCCTTCTTTGATTCCCAAAGCCCAGTTCAGGGGTCTTTGCTCAGTGTCCCCAGCACCCTATGTTTGCCCTTCCTCCAGTACCTTGAGGGAAGGTACCTGCAAGGACCACATCTGCGCTGCACCTTGCAGCACTGGGAGGCAGCCGGTGATGGATAAATAGTGAATGCATGAAAAAATGATGGAGGGGTGGAAGAAGGAGAGGCATCTGGGGCCATTTCCCAAAAAAGAGAGAGCCCTTGACCCAGGTCTGCATACTCGAGTCTCGCCCTGGTCCCCTCCCTTCTGCCCCCACATTGCTCCCCAGTCTGATGTCCAAGGAACCTCCCAACCCAACCAGAGAGAACTAAATCAGCTCCCACACAGGGAGGACAAATTGTCCTCAAATCAGAGCCTCTAAGAGTCCTTAAATGCTAGTTGAAGCTGAGACCCAGAGAGGATAGAGGAGCTACACAAGATCACACAGCAAACTCTGAGCCCTGCCTGCCTGGCTGCTCTTCCCTGACCCCAGCAAATCCACTGGCAGCTCCACAGCCTCTCTCTCTGGGCAGCAAGTGGAGGACACATCTCTTCTCCCCATCCTTACTCTCAAGAGGTCACTTGGGGCACTGCAGACCCCTCTCCTCCCACTGCCTGCCCTCCCTTCTCCCCTCCTCTCCTCCTGCCTGTCCTCTCTGGCCGCCAAGCTCTGCAGGGGCGGCAAGCGTGGGAGGTTGGCACCAGGGAGGCTGCAGGTTGGAAATAAATTTTAATCAAACACAGAATCATTCAATCTCCTCCCTCTGCTCCGAGGACAGCGCCTCGCCGGCTTATTACTCATATGTTTGGAGAGAACTCTCTTGAGGCTTCGCGGGGCCAGAGGGGAGCTTGCAGGGTGGGGAGGAGAAAATCGTCTCTTTCCCCCCAGGCTGGTTCTTGCTTTTATTCTGGTCTCTCTCGCAGCCCATTATGGCAGGACTTTTTTTTTTTTTTTTTTTTTTTTGGTACTGGGGATTGAACTCAGGGGTACTCGACCACTGAGCCACATCCCCAGCCCTATTTTGTGTTTTATGTAGGGACAGGGTCTCACTGAGTTGCTTAGCGCCTCGCCGTTGCTGAGGCTGGCTTTGAACTCGCTATTCTCCTGTCTCAGCCTCCCAAAGTGCTGGGATTACAAGCGTGAGCCACCACGCCCGGCTCATGGCAGGACTTTGAGGAGATGGATTCATGTGGCTCCTCTCACCCCATATTAAAGGCACAGGACTGGGCCACTGAGTTGACAGGAGCCCCAAAGCAGAGGACAGCCAGTGGCGGGGTATAGACAGGGGACAGGAGGGACTCCAGGGGGTGAGATCTCACAGCCATTGAGGGCAAGGGCCACCTAGGAGGACACTCCTAGGGAAGGATCCTTTCCCAGAAGCAAGACTCCAAGGAGCTGAGGATAATGTCTGTTGTTTTTGAGGACTTTACACCTGTCCACCCTCCATCACACAGTCTCTGTCCCCGCTCGACCCAGTCTCTGTCCCCACATGGGTGCAAAATCCAGCCACCTCTCTCTCCTCACAGCCATCACCCTGGCCTGTCATTGGCCATCACATCTCACTGTCAGGCCCTTCTTTAGATCACTGAAGTAGCCCCTCCTCGGATCTGGGACCCTGTTTCCAGTCTCACCCTCACAGTCCCTCGTCCCCCCAGCAGCACAGGTGAGCCTTGGTAAAAGTTAAAGCAGGCCACACCACTGTCCTGCTTACACTCCAGTGACAACCAGAACCAAACCCAGCTCCCCATGATAGCCAGAGAGTTTCCAGCAGCCACGCTCCGCTGCTGTTCCAGGCCTCACCTCCACCTCGCCCCCTGCCCCCAGGCCCAGCACTCTGCCCTCCTTCCTGTCACTGGAACGCATCAACTCTCTTCCCAGGTCTTGTTGCAAAAGTTACTTCCACAAAGGGGCTTCCCTTGCCCATCTGCGCTGAAGTGAAACCCCATCTGTCACCATGGACCACGGACGTCATCCCACTCCAGGCTTGCCTTGCACAGCATCCATTTAACTAGCACAGTACAACTAAGCAAACTGGAACGAGGGCTCCCAAAATACCCTCCCTGGGTGGTGCTGGGGTGGCGTGGGGAGCAAGAGACACTTGAGTGAGATTTGGAAGGTGGGAACAGAGCGGCGGCAGCTCCATGTTTTAATTACATTCTGCAGGTTGGAACGGGGAGCGCTGTTGCCCTGATCCAGGGGTCCATCTTGGTGGCCAGCGGCAGCACCTGGGCCTGTGGCTCCTCCACCCTCCCAGATCTCCCCGCTTCCCAGTGTCAAGTCCTGGCCGAGTGTGTGTGCAGCTCCACACACACAGCGTGGACTCTGTACTCCCCTAAACATGCACAGCACCAAACACCCTATTTCCTGGAGCTCCCTTCTTCTCACCCTCCTTCCACCTCTAACCTCATCCTACCCAGAGCTGTTCCCCAGTCCTCCTCTGCTGCCTCTCTTCTCCACTGACTGGCTAAGGTCCACCTCTCCTGCCCCACCCCCTTCTAGCTAACTCCCTGTGCTGTGGTTCTGGCCTCACGGTCAGAGAGAAGGCCATGCTCAAGGTCACCAACGTCCAGCTGGACACAGGCCCTGGGTCTCCTGATTGCTGGCTGCAGCTCCTCACAAGCTCTCACCCCTCCTCTCAGACCACGCCTCCTCTGGCCTCCAGTCTTTCCACTGATGGCTCCCAGGGTTCTCCCCCAGCGCCCACCCCCGGGTCTGTCCTCCTTTCTCCTCTTCCCCTCGCTTCTCCTTCCAACCCCAGCCAGGCGCTAATGCCTGCCCCTACCATTTGACCTGCAAAGCCATAACCTCAAATCCAGCCTTCATTCCAACAACTCTCCTGAGTCCCCTATTTCCAGTGGTCTGAGAGACTTGTGACATTTTGACACAATTTTTGGACACAGAAGCATCAAAGTAGATGTGCTTCATTGTAAGTTTATGCTCTTGATTACCAATTACAGTTCCCAATCCCCATTGCTGACCCTAAGCCTACTGAGGCTTGTGAGGCTTGGGAAGGGGAGAGTCTGGAACCACAGCACTGGTCACCAGTGGCACCCTGTTGTACCTCCAGGGCTCAGTAAATGGCAGGACTTCATGAGGTTTGCCCAAGGAAGGCATGAGTGAATTAGCATGTGCAGGGTATGGCCTCTCCAGGGATCTCACAAAGGAAGAACCATCTTTTTTTGCAGATTCAAAATCCAAGGAAGGGGGTTGGGTAGTTGGCAAGTAGTCCTCGCCTTCAGGCCAGGAACACTGAGATCTGAGAAGGGGATGACATAGGTTACCACCCAGCGATAGCGATGGAGACCCCAGGAGACATTAGTGTGGGTGAAATCTTATAAAACTTCCTGCAAGGTCCTTGATAATTAGACCCAGGGGAGGACAGTCAGATGCCAGTTCGACTTAGGGCACTCCGTGGCAACATGTCACTCCCCTAGAACACATGTCACAGACATCCCAGGGCTGCAGCCACAGGGATCTCAGCCCACTCCAAATGCTCCCAGCTACCTGGGCTCCGCCTGTGAGAGGGGGTGGCATCTGTCCAGTACAGAAAGTTCCTAAAAGGACTCTGGTCTTGACGGTGCACTGCAGTCCTCTAAGCCACCCAGCAAGGGGGAATTCCCATCTCCACCTAACTTAGGGAAGCAGGTTCAGAGATGTTCAGTGACTCGCCTAGGACACAGAGCTAGCGAGAGGTTTGATAAGATGTGAACCCAGGCCTGTCTGACTGGGACCTCCTCACACCCTCGCTGTCCCTCCAAGAGGCTGCCTTAGGTACATGCACCCACGAGTGCGCTCACGCGCGCACATGCGCACACACACGCACACTGGGGATCAAGCCCGGGACCTCACACATACAAGGCAAGCACTCAACCACTGAGCTACACCCGAGCCCAACATGCTGCCTTTTGAAGAGAGTGGAAACCCAAACTCAGTTGAAGTTCACAATGCACACAGTTGGTGCTTAAAATACATAACTGCACACAAATGGCACTGAATATTACATGGTGAGTATTCACAGTAGGTGGCTTCATAGTGCACAGTAAATGCACCTACCAGGTACCTGAGGGTGCTATGGTTTGGATCTGGAATGCTCTCCAGAGGCTCATGTTCAAGGCTTGGTCCTCAGTGCAGCCATGTTCCGAGGTGTGGCTTTGGGAGACTGATGGGACCCTGAGGGCTCTGACCTCACCAATAGACTAACCCAGGATGCCTTCGTAATTGAATCAACTATTGGGAGGTGGTGGAAGCTGTAGGAAGTGGGCCCAGTGGGGGAATTATGTCACTGGGGGAGTGCCTGGAAGGGCGTATCTTGCCCCCATCCCCTTCCCTGATCTCCCTGTCTCTCTGCTTCCTGGCCCCCATGAGGTGAGCAGCTCTGCCCTGCCATGTGCTCCCCACGTGATGTTCTGCCTCACCACAGGCCCATAGTGTTGAAGCCAAGAAACCATGGACTGAACACATGGACCACCATAACTCTTCCCTCCTTTAAGTTGATTTTTCTCAGGCATTTTGTCAGAGTGATGAAAAGCTGACTAACACAATGATACACAAATGAGACCAGGAAGGGGTGTCACAGGCACGTATTAGTAACACTAACCATTTGCACAGCCGAGTTACCAGTCTAACAAGTTGTCAGTTACCAAGAAGCAGGCCTCTGGAGACAGGTGCATATGATACCTGTAGGACACAGGGAGAGTGGAGAACAGGCAGGGAAGACAACAAAGTAGAGCATAAGGGGCAGAGGAAGAAGGGTCAGAGTGCTGGGGACAAAGAAGCATGCCAGGTACCAGGGGAAAGCGTACAGGCTCACCTTGCCATGACTGACACAGCCCCACCCCTAGAGAAAGGACTCTCAGGGGTGATAATGATGGTGATGAAGTGTTCAATGACAGCCCCTCCTGCAGCCTCCTGGGAGACTCAGCTGGGGTCAGACCCCTCCTCCCTGTGCCCACAGCACTTGAACTTGCACTATGACCTCAGTGTAGGGTCACCTGTCTGCCTCTCAGACCACAAATGACTTAAAACCAGGCATTTTGACTCTAAGGGTCTTATTATTTATCTACCATGATGTTGCTTCACTACAGATGGGATGAGTGGATGGATGGACAGAAGGTTAGATGGTTAGATGGAAGGAGGGACACAGGGATGAGTGGATGGATGGAAAACTATATAGTATGAATGGAGAGGTGAGAAGTGGTAAGATCTTGCTTGGTAGTGATGATTATCATGGTCATTTAAACCCACATCCGAAGGAAGATTAGGAGAAAATTTAACTCGAAGTCTAGCGTGGATCCCTTGCACAAGGCCATTATCCCCAAAATCCAGAACTCATAAGAGTCCCAGTAGAAAGGCCCAGAAAAGATCTGCTGGCTTTTGCTCCTTAGCAGGAGGACCATCCTGTAGCATTCCCAGGCGGCACCACATCACAACACACAACCAGGTAGCAGGTGGCTTGCATTTGCTGGGGCCGACGCAATTCCATCTGAACTTGGTAAGGAGTTATTGCATGCCTACTGTGTGCTTGGCAGAGTCTTTTGCTGACCGGCTGGTCAGCTGGCCTGCGTTCCCTGGCAGCCTGCCAGCCTGCCCGGATGATGACAGAGCCCATATCAGCTTACACAGCAGCGGGCGGTTCTTTTCCCTGTGAATGCCCCTGTCTCCCTGGGTGGAGGGAGAGTGTGATAATGACAGCGGTGGTCAAAATGATTCAGTTTCATTTCTGCCTGGGGAATTGTCACTGTTATCGGGTGGTGACAGTTTATGGTTGTGAGTGTTTAAACAGCTTGGCTATTTGTTTCAATAGGCATCATAGAAACTTATAAAACAAGCAGATGAAAGATGGAAGGCACAGCCTGATCTATTTGGAGAAAGATTACCCAGGAGCTGCCGTTTCAGGAGAGCAAAATATTGACTTAGGCGTGTTCTCACTCAGGGGTGTTAATTATGGAGGTGACTTCCGGTGGCCACCTCACTTGTGTCCAAAAGGAAAGTGCTCCTGAGTCTATCTTCCCACCATCATCATTTGGGGGAAATAAAGTTTATTCTTTCATGATGATAAAACTAATAATTCTTACTTGAAGATATTTAGAGAGGGCTGGCGGTGTAGCTCAGTGGTAGACGCTTGCCTAGCATGAGCAAGGCCCCGGGTTCCAAGCCCAGCGCCACAAAAAAATATTCAGAGAATTCAAGGAAGTGGAGAAAAAAAACGAAAACCATCCATTAATCCACATCTCAGAGAAAACACCCTTAACATTTTTTCCATCTTTTTATTTTTTTCTTATACATATTTGACATAGCTGAGATGATAATAATCACTAATAATAACACCAAAATCTTCAGGATATATGCAAGACATTATTTTAAGTGCTTTACAAGAATTAACTCATTTAATCCTCCTGACAGCTCCTGAAGTAGGACTATTATTTTATCTTACTGATGAGGAAACTGAGGCACAGAGAGGTCAGCTTGTCTGAATTCAAGGCCAGCAAGTAGCAGGGCTAGGTTTTAGACCACTGTCCCTCCTATCATAGGTACAATTTATATTTTCCTTTTTTCCCTGAATATATGACACATGCACTTGTTATGGCAAGGAGCAACAGAACCATTATTTTGGACCAAATCCTGGGCCTCATGCATGCTAGGCAAGTGCTCTACTGCTGAGCAACAGCCCCTGAACCATTATTTTAAATGGTCACCAACTATTCCAAATGGATGGATGACAGTTTACTCAGTCATTCCTCTGTTTGGAATATTTGGGATATTTTTTCCCTGAGTTTTCAGGACTCTATACTGTCCCCAATACACTAATGAGTGAACCTTCACAGAGAAGGGCCATGGGTGCTGCAGTCTATCCTCCTGGGAACATGGCCACCATCGGGACCACCCTGCAAAACTGGCCCCAGCTTCTCACTGAGCCTTGAAAGCAACAGCTCCTGGCCTCCTCCCTGCAACCCCTGAGACAGAGAGCCTGGAATCAGCTCCAAGGAGACTCCCACTCAGAACCAAATATATCACAAACACAGCTACAACTGCCTGGGGCGAGAGAAGGTGGGCAGCCAGCCCAGGCCCAGCCCACCTAGGAAGCATACCTAATCCCTCCCGCTCACCTCACAGAAGTTTTCTGTGAAGATCAAGTGAGAGTTGCTCAAAAGGCTCTTGAAACTGGAACACTACATATGCAAGAGATTGTTATTATTATAACATTAACGCAGCAGGATTCCCTGGGGAGACTGCTATATGCCTGGCATTTGTGCAAAGCCCTGGGGATATGGAGACAAACAAGAGAGCTCCACAGCCATAAGGGCTGACGGCAGAGGACAGACCAATGTGGACACACAGGGATGAGTGCTGGGACACAGGGAGGCATCAGGCTGCAGGAGCCTGAGTGGGGGACCTCATCAAACAGAGGGGTCTGAGAGAGAGCTTCCTGGAGGAGGTGCTCTCATGGCTGATGCCTGCAAGGGAAGAGCAGGACGCAAAGAAGGTGACATAGACAACATGTGGAGAAGAGCAGAGGCAGGAGGACCACCTTCTGGAAAGAACGGTGTGATCAGGGCTCATGGAGAAGCGGAGGGAGGTGAGGTTGGCGGTGCAAACCACACCGTATCTTCTTTCTAAGCGGTCAGTCGTCCCTGTAACTGTCTAGAGAATGGGAAAGACGCCACACCATGCCCTCCCCTGGGGCTGGATCAGTGCCGCATCATCCCCTTTACAGCTCAGGGGTGGCCCAGCGTGATGGGAAGGCCCCTCATCCTGGGGCCCTGCTTCATGTGGTAGCATGGGGAAGTCCTCAAAGCCCCTTGCAAGCTTCTGCCTATCTTGGCTCCCTTTCTCTAATACCCTCCATGGCACCCTCGTCCCAGGGCTGCCCCAAAGCTCAGACTTGAAGATGGATTCCTTGGGAGTTCAAGGAAACTTGCTATTTCCTGAGCATCTACAAGGGACCGAGTGTTCCCTTATTACTGCCATCTGTCCAGCCATCCTCTGAGGCTGGGACTCATGACCCTATTTCACAGATGAGAACCAGAAAAGCAAAATAATAAGCCTGGGTCATTTGTGGGCTGTGGGCTGAGGGTTCAGGTGAACGGAGGCCTGCAAGAGACCAGGATGAATCAATGGTCCTTAGCGTCCCTGTGGGTATCTCAGACCAAAGGCCACATCTCTAAACCCGATGGGGTGATGACAGAGACACACTCTCTGCTGGAGGCCTTGCTGGGAAGTGTCCCCAAAGCAGGTAGCATGCAGACTGTACAACCGCTGCCATGACTGCCTTAGACCATGCTGACCCTCCCCTGTGCCCTGTGACAGCCAAGGACCCCCATGAAAAGCAGCACTCCTTAGGACGAAGGGAATAAAATCTCTGAGCAAGGAATGAGACGATCAAACCCCGCAAAAGGACCAATGCCTGCCAGGGATCCTAGCTCATGGCTTGCCAGCTCTGCAGAGCAGGGTGCCTGCCTCTGCCTCCCCTCTCACTCCCAGATGTGCCATCAGCCCCAGAAACTGGGGACATCATGAAGGACAGGGTGTCCTTGCCGTGACTCTTCAAGAACAAACAACATAAAGGACAAACTGCTGAGGAGTCACCAGAATAGCCCATTTTCAGGACCCTACACTTGCTATTCACATGATTTTTGTTTTCTTCCACACAAACCTTCCGCCACGTGTCCCCCGGGGCAGTGCTGCATCCTTAGGACAGGCTGAGACGATTCTCCAGGGAGAGGTATGACATTAGCCATTAGCTACTGTGCTCTGTAGGGTCACCACTGCCCTCCAGGTTGAAACGTGTGCTCAGGACCTGCAAAGAGAACACCTTAGAAAACACGCCCAAAGCCACTTAAAATCCCTAGACATTGGTCCCAGCCTGCAGTCCTTCCATACCCAGGGAGGAAAGTTAGCTCCTTTCGTTGTCCAGAGTCAGCTAGACACATTCTAGGTCAATGCCAGGTCTCCCTTCTGCTCAAACAAAGGTCCTACTGAAGGATCTTGTTCCCGTCGCAGTTGTAGCTTCATCTGATTCTTTTGAGGGAAAGCAGGAGCACCCAGTGAGCGCATAACACCTGCACACTCCGTTCCCTGAGGTCAGGACTAAGATTGGGTTAAATCTGAAGTGGACGAGTCCAATCCCAGGCATGAAGCGCTGTGTTGTGCTCCCTGAGCTGCCCAGGGTGGTCAGACTCCAAATTGCAATTCATTCCAGCTCAGCTGGATTCCAGGGAGAACCCCAGCCTGCACACAATCTGGACTCTCAGAAATGCCCCCACAGACGTCAGCCCCTCTTTGCCAGTGGTAGGAGCACAGTCAGGCTCCAGTTGCCCAGAGAATCTACCCAGGGGCTTTCCCAAGACCTCAGCCAGAAAGCAAGGGGGAAGTTCCTGCTGTGTGATTCCAGACATGACCTTAACCTTTCTGTGTCTTTGTTTCTTTATCATTTCAGGAGATCGGTGAAGCCCATGGAGGAAATATTATTTTCCGTCTCAACAAATATGTAGACACTGTTCTAGAGATGGCAACAAACAAGACAGGCATTGTCCTTGGGGAGCTTCCAGCATCTTGGGCCTCAGTTTCCCCATCTGTTAGGTGGGGATGACAGCAGTGTCTACCTCACAGTCATCAAGAGGATAAAATAAATTAATATACATAAAGAGCTTGGCACAGGGCCTGGCTGTTCACACAGCCCGCAGATGTTAAGCAGTAATATAGTGTTCTTCCCTGGGCGGTCAGGATCCGGTGAGATGATAGATGTGAAGTATTTTAACTGCACTCAGTAAGCGTGAACAGGTGGCAGCTATTTCCTTCAGCATTAGCTGCTGCCATCAGCCCATTTTAGAGAGGAGGGGACTGAGGCATGAGAGGTTGTAACTCGTCCTAAATCTCACCATCACCAGACTCTGAAACAGGATTTCTCAGCCTGAGCACATTATGGGCTAGACAGTCCACTGTGTTAAAGGCTGTCCACACTGGAGGATGGTTCCTAGCAGCATTGTGGCCTCCGCCCACAAGATGCAAACAGCTCTATCCCTGCCACGCAGTGTGAAAATAACTCCAGACTTTGCCAAAGTCCTCTGGAGGATCAAACCCTGCTCCAAATGGACCCTTGCGCTCCCATTTCAAGAACTCCCATGGTCTGACCCCAGCCACCTTCTCCTCCACCCAAATACCACCAGAAATACCTTGTTCCCACCACTCCCCAAAGGACCCACCCTTTCTCAAACATACCCAAGCTTGCCGACCTCTTCTTTCCCTCCTGGGTCTTCTCTACAACAAGAGGCCCCTGCCCACCTCTCTCCATTCTCCAGGGCAGGCTGAAATCCCACCGGCTCCCTCCCCAGAACACAATGTCTGTGCCCAGCCCTAATTGCAACAGGGCTCTCTCCATCTGTGTAACTAGCACTGAGCACCTCTGTCCTCCCCTGCTCCTGGTGGGTCAGGGTCCCACTCCCAACTACAGACTGAAGAACTTGAAGGCAGGGCTGTGACCAACTCATGGATGGGTCCCCGGCACCCAGCAGACACGGCACACTCAGGGCTGGGCCTTTACTCCGTGCATTTGGCTGTCACAGATTTGACCGGTGTCCAAGTGTCCTCAGGTAACTAAGGAGGCTAAGGCGGTAACACAGCCAGGGCAAATGGATTAAAAATACCCATGAGCTGGACTTGGGGTCAGTTTCTACTTCTGCTCTTTCCTGACTGAGAGCAGGTTATTTATCCCCTCTGGGCCTCAGTTTCTTTCTTCTGTGAAATGGGGATGATCTATAGTGGCCCTGATTGATACAATTGCTGAGAGATTTAAATTAGAAAACATGCAGAACAATTAATACTGGGGCACACAATAAAAATTAAAACACACATCATGATTACATTGTGCATGGACACAGTGCAGAGACCACTCCTCCACACATTACCACCCTCACAGGAGAACACTGAGGTTCATGCGGGACCCAAGCAGAGCCGCAGTGCCCCCGGCTCCCAGCTCAGGGCTCTCTGCTTCCAGGACCAGGATTCCAGGTGGAGGCTGGAGAGTGGTGGAAGCCCCTTCCCCTAAGTTCCCCTAGGGGACTGGCACTTCTTGAATAGTGAGAAAAGAGGGGACTTAGAACTAGGATGTGAAGACGCTGTGGGGGCAGGGAGGGCGGAGGTGGGGGAGGCCGGCGGCGAGGAGGCCGCCGGGCCCAGTAAATAATTCACACAGATGAACTGGAGATAGCGGGTGCGTGGGGGATTGAGTTCAGGTCGAGGAGGCTCAGACGGCTGCAGGGCACTTGCGGTCCACCCTGTCTGAGAGGGTAAAATTCTCCTGGCTCTGGCTGCCAGGAAAACACAGCCCCAGGTGTCGGCTGGGTGCCACTCCCTGCCATTGAGGGAGCCAGCTCCCCGGAACTGCCCCGCGGGGCAACCCGGCTGGCGGCCGCCTCCGCCCCGCGGTCTCCATGGCAACCAGCTGGACTGGTCCAGGGTTCACCGCCAACCAGCTCCTCGGCCTCCCCTCCCCTGTGGGAGGACAGCGTCTCAGACTCCCATCCCTGCACCCTAGGAGCTTGGGCGGCCCAAGCAGTAGGAAATCGTGACCCCTCCTTATATGGGAGCAATTGGGACCCTGGGCTCCCGGGGCCAGCTGCCTGGGTTTCAATCCCAGCGCCAGCACTTTGCAGCTGTGGGGTAGCCGCGGGCAGGTGACCTTGCGGCTCAGTGCCTGGGTGTCCCTTAGCTAGGGTCACAATAATGGTAACTACCTCATAGGGGTTGCTGTGCAAACTCAATGAACTAAATGTGAAAAGTGCAGACCGTACCGGGCCATAGCCAGGGCGGGTGGATACCGTCGCCCACATTGAGAAATGGAGTCCCAGAGACACGAAATGCTTGCGGGTGCTGCGGTCACACAGCCTGCTACTGGCAGATCTGGACCTGGAACGCAGTGGCCCAGGGTGGAGGCTGGCCACTTGCTTTGGGGTTCCCCCAAGGGTTGCCTACACTTCCTGTGGACCCACCCCTACCCCCACCTCTTGAAGTCCACAGTCATTGAAAGGTCATCGACCAGGCAGTGAGGGCCCTGAACCGGAAGAGGCCTTGCGGAAGCTCTCCCTGTCCCCAGTGCCACGCACAAGGACCGCCCCTCCACGTCTGCCAGACCAGTTGTTGAATGGATACGGACTTAATTAATTAATTACTCAGTGTCTTCTACCAAACACCCTCCCAAAGCAAGCGCCTGAGCCCGTGGCCGTCCACCCAGACACCCGCTGCCCTGACCGTTTCCTACCATCACCGCTTGCCCCGCCCTGCTCCCAATCGCACCGGGTCCCAAGGCCATTCTTGTAGGATTTCCCATGGCACGATTCCCAGGTTCTCCTCCTCCCCGCATCCCGTCCTCCCTGACTTCCCTCCCCCTTTGTGACCCTTTGTCCTCAAAACAGCTGTTTCTGGGTCAAGGACCGTTCTCTAGGCTCCAGGAGTGTCTACTTGCCCTGGCTTAGGGACAAATCTGTCCAATGTGAGACCCGCAAGGTGAGCCAAATCCTCAGCCCAGAACCTGAGGGGAACAATGGGCGGCGCTAGGGAGGTGGGGGTGAGAGAGGCTCAGGGGCGGGCTTTCTGGGACTCCTGGTCCCTCTGGGGAGGGGCATCAGACACAGGATCTCTGTCCCCAAGGGCTACCCCACAAGCTCAGTCCAATTGCCAGGTTTCCTCGGTTACCCTGTCACTGGGGATTTGTTTTTGCATACAGTTCGAGAGAATCTCTGTCGCTGGAATAATGACAATCTCTCCCCCCCCTTCCCTCCAGTAGGCAGATTTTATAAACCAGAGCAGCTGCCTGAAGGTTTCCAAGGAAAAAATTCTGCACAGTTTCTAACCAGGGTGACAGTTCCTCCACAGGAAGTTGCTTTTATTAATTTTTTAATCTCTCTTTTTTTGTAAGGCTCCATCTATTGGTCATCAGGCAGCAGCTTAGGCATTGTGGACGTTTGGGGTCCTGCCCCCCACCCCTCCCCCACCCGGGCTTTGCCTGGAACTCATGATTACATCTAAACCACAGGGAGTTTGCTCAACACAGGGGCAAAGATCGAACCACAGAAAAATGGGTCACTCAAATCGCCTGTACAGAAGAATCCCAAATAATTTATGGAGTTATTTCTCCCTCAAGGAGGAGGAGCAGAATTCCCTGCTTCTTAAGTGTGGACTACGCGTAATGATTTCCTTCCGAGAGTGCTGTATGGAAAGGGAGGAAGAAGAGTCGCTTTATAGTACAGAAACCTGACAAGCACCACTTCAGCCTGCTGATAAAAGGTAGCCTCGTCTGTGATGAGTCACGTCTGTAGCGTGTGCCGCTGATACGATGTGGTGAGAATGGCCTGTGATCTCCATGGTCTTCCTCCCAAAACCCAAAACCCCAGGTGAACCATGAGAAAAACATCAGACAAATCCAAGTGGAGGACATAAAATGCCTCTCCAGGGCCCATCAAAAACAAGGCAAGTCTGAGAAATCAACACAGCCAAGAGGAGCCTCTGGCCTGGTGACATGATGCCATGTGAGGTAGAATCCCACAACCAAGGACAATGAGAACAAGCTACTAAAATCTGAATAGACCGTGGGGTTAATAGGAATGGTGGCTCCTAAGTTGTAACAATGTGCCCCCTTTACGAACAATGGGAGAAATGGCAGATGGGAACCGGAGAAACTGGGTCGGGGTGTATGGCAACTCTCCACCGTCTTCACAGCTTTTCTGTGCACCTAAAACTATTCTAGAATAACAAGGTTTTTAATGGATCACACATTTGCATTCCAGGCAGTCCCCAAGACTTTGGGTTCCCTCTTTTTGCCAGCACTAAGGATCTGACCTGCTGATTTTAGGAGTGTCTCAGCCTCCAGATCCCAATCTCACTTCCATAAGAAATATGATCATTTTCAAGCCCCCCGTGGGGGAGGGGCATTTTGTTTACCATTGCGGTGTCAGCCACACAGCAGGTGCTCAGTGTTTGTCAAATGAATGAAACTGGAAGAGGTCATGCAGAAGGAAATGATCCAAGCAGAAAGCCAAGCTCATCCCTTGCCAGGCGAAGAAGTGCTTACCTCCTACTCTCCATCCACAGGGGAAAGTGTTCAGCAATCTGTTTGGAAGAGGGCAGGCTGCTTTCCTGGACGCTGCCTTTGGAGAGCAAGCAGAGGGATTTACTTAGGGTCATGGAGATAGCGAGAGGCTGGCTGACTCCCCAAAAACAGTTCCTATGTCCTCAAACTCCCGCTTTCCTACCTCAAAGGGCCACCACTGCCCCTCAGTGCAGATGTCAAAAACTATCTGCAAAGAAGCTTCTTGGAGAAAGAGATGTTTGCTAGGTGCTGGGAGCTATACAGCTGTGGGAAGGCACCCCGGGGACTGGACAGATATCACAGAGCAGGCACTTCTTATTGTCCATGTTGGTAGCCACCGTTTATTGTGCACCTGGCCCCATGTGGAGGAGGTGGAAACCATTCCCATCATGAGGATTATCATCAAACTCCATTTTGTAGAAGAAACAGAGAACCTGAGAGCTTAAGAAATGCTCCCAAGTCACAACTAAAAAATACAGGACAGAGGCTTTAAATACAAGTTATATTAGCCCCAAATCCATGCACTGCCCCCCTAACATCTGTCCCCTCTCTCTAGACCAGAGCCTGAGCCCAGGCCCTGCTCTCCACAGGGGTACTCCATGCTCATTCCTTCATCTGCAGCCTGCAGACAAGAGTCATTTTTAAGTCTCTTTGTTTTAAAACTCAATTTGCCAATTTCCCCCTTAAAAATGCTTCTTGGTATTCTTTCAGGCTGTCACTCTGGACAGGCCACAAAAGCAGAATCCAGGGAGGCGTATGCTTCTTACAAGCATGCAGCCCTGGGTGCTCCCGTGGAGGGTGGGAGGTTTAGAGATCCCCTTCCCCACCTTGCTCTTATGATAGCCTTTTCCTTATTTATTGCTATCTATTGAGATACTTCAAATATGTCCTGTGCCTGGCATAATTTGATATCTGTCCAGTGCCCAAAGTACCTTCCCAACAAATGTTCACACAATATTATATATATTTAAAAGATTTATATTCCCTTCTGCTGAATGGAGACCCAGGGAAAGGTGGACACTGTCTTCCCAGGCACAGGACCTGAATTCATTGTGGGGCAGCCTCCAGCAGGTCCCATTTAATACATCACTTATTAAAGTGGACCTGCAGCCATGGCCCAGGCCTCCCGAGCTGCCCTCTTGCCAGCAGAGGGCAGCTCCAGGCCACAGCTGACCATACCAAGCCTTGCCCCCTACCCTACCCACAGACGTCTGTTGTGCAGAATGACAGAGATGGCCAGGGTCTCTGGATGACATCCAACAAAAGGACCTTGAGGGGCTGAAGGACATGGTTGCAGCTGGGTCTGAGCCTGGGTCTGGGGTCAGATGCTTCTGCATCCCCACCCTGGCGCATGGGCTCTGCACTCCCAGTTCTTCCCTTCAACATACTGAGTCACCTCACATGAGTTACTTACCCTTTCTGAGCCCTGCCTCCCACTGTATAATCAGAGCAATAACAGGGCCTCTTTCATACCGCTGTTGGGAGCCTGACACAGTGGAGTTAACGTGGATGCTGTGTGGTCCTTTTAGCCTCTCTGGGGCCTCGACTTTTTCACCTGCTGAAGTCAGTGAATCCCTCTGGGTTTCCAGGGTTGCTGGAGTCATGGTGTGGGAAAGAACTCAGTAATTGCACCGTGCTTGGATCAGGTGGTAAGGAACAGAAACCTGGATGTGGACATAAACTGTCTTCTGAATTTTCTCATGTGGTTCTTGCCCCTTCTGGACAACCCATATCCAAACTGAAGGTTGGCCCTGCCTCTAACTCTCTAGGCAGCCCCCTGAGACTTCTAGGGGGAAAGAGCAGAGGATCAATGTGCTCCTTGGTACCTAAAGATCCTCAGCTCCAAGGCACTGGAGGTGCTCAGGGTCAGCAGGGAGGAAAGCCAGGGTCAAGAAGAGAGTCGTGTGACTGGAAAAATCAAGCTGGCATTCCCGTCACCCTGCTGACACTGCCAGCTCCAGCTTCCCCGGTGTTCCTCATAATGGCAGCACAGATGAGGAGCCCTGGGCAGGAGCTGCTGAGGCCACAAGGCCTCCACTGCCTGAGCAGGGGATGAGACATCACCCTCCCCAATGGGCCCCTGCAGCCCCTTTTTCTCATCCCCTCTTGGGAACTCTTACCTGATGTCTGAGTCACACTCAGGCTCCTGTCACTGTGAGCTGTGTTGTGACTCCTCGGCTGACAGTTTTATAACAAACACATTAAAAGCTCCCTGCACTGGGGTTTCTGGATGCAGAACAGCCCAGGAGAAAAACCTCCTGGCCTTTCTTTCAAAACCCACTTGCTCCAGGGGCCTGACCCACCACCATGAACTGCCCCAAGAGCCTGAGATGTTTTCGTAACAAGCCTTGGCAAGAAGTGACTGGGCTCATCCTCATGCAGGGACCAAGGAGCTCTGGAAGGTGAAGGTTCAGAGAAACAGCTAAGCTCCTCCTCAGCCCTGCCTCTGAGGAGAGGTGGCCCTCAGTGACATATTAAGTGGACATAGAGTGGCCTGATACTGAATGCGCCTGCATGCTGAGGGTTGTTACTGCTCCCCTCAATCCTGCGAAGTAGGAGCTGACCTATCCCCCACTTGACGGATTTAGGCAACTGAGGCTTAAAGATGGAGGGCTTGTTCTGGTTCACAGAGCTGGGATCTGAATCAAAGTCTGACACCCTCTAAGCACTATTCGGAACAAGGCTGCCTGCCTGCCAGCCTCCCAAGCATCCTCTTTCCACCCATCCAAGGATGGCAGAGGCCTTGGGGAAGCAGAGAGCTCAGCCTGCCAATCCAAAATGGAGTGAACTTACCCTTTGGGGAGGGACTTGCCCATACAGCCCATCTTCCTTTCCTGTCGGAGGCTACCTACTATGCCCACCACGCCTTTCTGCCTCAAAAGCCAAAGCTACCACCCCATCCTTTCTGACTGCACCCAGCGAATTGACAGTAAGTCCCCCCAGAACCAAAGTGCAGGAAAGAGAGGAGAGAGACACAGGAATGGTACTTTTATTGTACATTGGAGAAATAGCCCTGTGTGCTGGTTCAAGGTGCAACATACAGAATATCGAATTAAGAAAATAGGGAACCAGGAAAGGGAGGGGAAACCTCTTGAGGTCCAAAGTTGCAAACAAAAAAATGGTAAAAGATTCCTCACGCAAGAGGCATTTTTGCAAATACCATGCAAAACAGGCAGCTGCTGTGCCTTAGAGAATCCCTATAAATAACAGAAGACTCCAAGCATTCCTTTATGTGGACTCAGCACAGGGAGAAGGAAGGAAACCAAAATGCCTTTTGGCATTTCAAGATATTTGGCACTGTTGTGGTTACATTTTCTTTTACAGTCCATTAAAGAGAATAAACTGACACAATATTAGAGAAGAAAACAGGCGGCTCGAACAACAGACTGCAGCGGGAGGTTAGAAAAAGCTCAAGCATTTTTTTTTCTTTGTTTTTCATGGGTTTTTTTTTCCTGACATATAAAATGTGTCCATTTGCATTAACTTGGGCAAGTAGCTTGCAGCAACAAAGAAACACAAGCTTTACAATTCATTTTAAAATAAAACAAGGATCCTTTCTATGTATCGTTCCTTAGAAAAGTTATCTTCTTGTTTTAAACATTCCTGATAACTTCAAAAGATGACCAAAATAAAACAGTATCTACAGAGATCATTTTCTGATTTTTTTTGTACATCCAAAGATAACAACATAAAAAAATAAAACTAGACAGCATTTCACATCCAAGTGCACAGAATCATTTTTGCAAGATTAAATAATGTAAACATTGGGAACAGCCAAATCAGCGAAGAATATCAACACCTCAGCCAGTGTTGCCGCTTCGTTAAGTGGTTCAAAATCCAGATCTATAATTGCGCAATATTCACGGTATAGAAAAAGAAATAGATATTAATTTTGACAAATAGCTGCAACTGAGACTTCTTTTTTATTTCTTTATATGTGTGTATATAGTGATTTAATTTTTTTTTAATTTTATGTATTTTATTTTTATTTTTGCAGAGGAGCCCAGAGCCGCCGCCGCCGCCGCCGCCGCCGCCTCCTCCTCCACATGCCTCATCTGTCTCCCGGCCTGACACGAGATACAGGTTGTTGATTTCATCGTGGGTAGCAAGCTAGTAATAAATTGCAAAGTGCTTTCTCTTTTTCATGCTTTTTGCCAATAACTGCTGTCACCGCGGTTCTTACTCTTTCCCTTAACTCATTGTCTTTGGGGGAGTTAGACACCGGGAGGTGCCTTGTCGGTCATATTTTTCAGCACGTCATCAATCCTATCATCTTCAATAACAACTGCAAAACAGGGGAGGAAAGAGAGGTGAGCACGCTTGGGCCCTGCCAGGGGTCTTAGATGTTTCGTGTGACGCCAAGTGGGGAGTGGGGAAGAGCGACAGGGAGGAGGGCTCACCGCCAGGTGAAACAGCCCCCTCCTCCTCTGCGGCTGCCTAGGGTCCCTTTACAGCCAGGTTCTGAACTGCGCTACCCCCCAAGCTGTGTCCCACCGGAATGGTGAAAAAAAGAAGCCCAGAGGGGTAGCGAACACAGCAGCCCGAGTGCAGCCCGCGAGCGCGCTGGCCGCGTCCTTCCGCCACCCAGCGCATTTTATTAAGAAAGAAGGCTCCTAGGGAAAGGAGTGGAAGCCCCAGGTTTCCGAGGCTCTGGGACCCCCGCGGATGTCCCGAGCGAAAGCCGGTGGCCAAGGCTGAGTGCGGAGGTGTGGGAGAGCCAGGAGGCGACGCCAGGGCCGGTTCCCACCGCGAGCGAGCTGGCGGAGGGTTCGGTCCTGGCCTGGGCCGGCAGCCTCCGGCCCTTGGCTCTCCGGTGGCTCCGAAGGGCAGTCTTCCGTCGCTGCCTGCCTGGGGCTCTGCCTCCCGCCGTCTCCTTTGCCTCTCTCACCATCTCGACCTAGCCTAGCGTTTCTCAGTCCCTCGGTCGCCTGGCGAGATCTCGGGGTCTCTATGTCAGGGGCGCCGATCGCCCTCATTGTTACCACTGCTTCTCGGTCCCCCCCAGACCTGCGTCCCAGGCTCGCTGTCTCTCCGGCTGCAGCTGCCTCTAGAGCTTTGTCTCGGCTCTCCGCCGACGTCGTTCTCCCGCGTACCCCCTCCCATCCACCTCTGCGTCTGTCTCTCCCAGCGGCGTCGGGCAACCTCGCTGTCCCGGTGCCTCTGGAGCTCCTCTCGGAACCTCCCTGCGTCTCAGTCTCACTGGGCTTCCGCCAGCTCCGGAGCAGAACGCCGAGCTTTGGCAATCCTCCCCCCACCACCCTTGGCAAACTAACAGTGAAAAGCGGTGCGACCCGAATGCCCCCAGCCATCCCAGCAGGAGTGGGATCCTCCCCACCGCGGCTCCCCAAGCCGGCCCTTGGGGGACCCTGAGACCCCTCCCCCAGGACTGTACAGCAAGCGCAGCTGCCTGCCTCCACTGCGCAAAAAAGGGGGATGAGAAATAAAAAAGCAAACTTTGGCGCGGATGGGAGCCCGGTATAACCCTTCGGCCTCCGCTGCAGCTAAAGGCCGCCACGCCCCCGGTGGACCCCACCCGGGATCCGGTTTAAGGGGACGCCTGCCCACGATCTGCCCCAACCCGACCCGCAGTGCGGGATCCCTCAATTTTGCAGGAGGGGATTCCATCCGGTTCGAACCGGCTCTGGTGTTTGGGAGACCCCTGCAAGCCTCCGCCAGGCCGCAGCGCCGGAAGAAGGAGGTGTCGGGGAAGGGACCGAGAACTCACCCCGCTTGCTCCGGCCAATCTGGCCCAGCTTGGGCGGCCGCTTGTTCTGCCCGGCGCCGAAGAAGTTGTTGGTGTCCTGCAGGCGGCACGAGAAGATCTGGCCCACGTCGCCGCCGTCGCCGTAGGGGCTCAGCTTCTCGTCGCCGTAGGGCAGCACCTCCGACATGGTCGCGTCCGGGGGCTCGGCGGCGGCACCTCCTCCGCCCGCGTCCCCGCCCGCGGCGGACAGGGTCAGCGGCGCTGGGGCCGGGGGCGGCCGGCCGGGGACGGCCCGCGGGCTGCGGCGGCGGCGGCGCCGGCGAGAGGCTGGGGGACACCGCTAGGGCAAGAGCGCGCAGCCCGCGCGAGCGACCCAACGAGCGCCCGCAGCTGTGCTGCGCTGCGCTCGGGCTCCGCGCGCGAGTGGCTGCTGCTCCGGCCGAGGAGAGCAGGACTCACATCCTCGGCGCTCTGGGGCGCAGGGCGGGGGCCGGCCGGGCGGGGCCGCGAGCCGGGAGGGAGGCGGGTGTCCCTGCGAGCCCGGAGGGCGCGGGACCCAGGAGGGCGCACCCGGGGGAGCCGGGCGGGCCGGTCCTGCGGCGAGTGCGGGCGGCGGCGGCGCTGGATCCGCGAGGCTGACTGGGGAGCTGCAAGGCGCGGGGCTGCGAGGGGCGGAGGGGGAGGGGAACAGGGGAGGAGGGAGGGCGGGGGGAGGAAACCCGGAGGGAGGGAGGGAGGGAGGGAGGGAGGGGAGAGAAACCGAGAGGGAGACGCGGAGAAAAACAGAGGGAGGCTGGGGAAGCAAGAGGAGAGAAGAGAAGGGGAGAGAGGAAGGAGAGAAAGAGAAAAGCGGGGGACGGGGGGCTAGATCTGGATCAGAAAGACCCAGGGAAAAGGCGACAGGCGGCGGGAGCGGGAGGGAAAGACAGAGGGTCGGAGAGGGAAGGAGGAGAGGGCGGGAGGAGGAGGCAGGGACCGCGGAGCCAGCCAGCGAGCTGCGAACCAGAGAGGCCGGCCGCAGAGCCGAGCGTGGCGCGGGAGGAGGGCAGGGAGGAGGGGACCCACGGGCCCGGGGCAGAGATCCCTGGAAGCCGAGCGACGTCACGGGGCCCGCGAGCCGGCCCGGCCGCGCTGGCTTCCTGCCCCCGCCCCCAGCACCCGCCGTCCCGCCCGCGCCGTCCCGGGTGCGCCCCGCCCCGGCCCGCGCCCCTCCCGCGGGTGTTTACCCAGCCGCAAGCCGGTGCGCGCCGGCTCCGGGCCCCGCCAGCCCGGGCTCTGCCTCCCTAGGGCAGCTGCGGGGAGAGAACTCGCGACGCACACGCGGGGAAGGACGCGGATACTGACCTCCCTGGAGGCCAGAGACCAGGGCAAAAGATCCGAGAGCACCAGGGCGACACGACTCCCTCGCCCCTGGTCCCTACCACACTTGCGCCCCACTTCAGACCTTCACCGCTCAGCAGCTAGAACTTCACCTCCTGGCCCCGCGTCCACTGCGTAGGCCCTGAAGGCCCTGCTGCCCCCACCCTGCCCCACGACGCTGGGCTCCGGCTCCCGCGGGGCCTCGGGTGGGAGGAGGGGAAGGGAAGGCAGCCCCGCCTCCGGCGAGAGAGAAGAGCGCCTCATTATGCCGGGCTTGCCCGGGATGCCCGATTCTCAGCGCCTTCTCTTTCCGCCGGGGACGTCCCGGGCCTGCCTTGCTCTGCCCTCGGGGACCTCCTTTCCAGCAACAACCATGAACCCTGGCAAGAGACTACGGCCTGAGCCGAGGAGCAGGCTCCTGCATCCCATGAGGGAGACTGGGGCAACCCCAGAGGCCTGGGAGGCACATCTGCCAAGCAGATGGTAACTCCGAGGGAGCGAGGTGCGTGAGGAGCGCTCATTATCCTCGCCCGGAGCGAACAGCACCTGCTCTCCCCCCAGAGACCGGCACTGCTCAGCAGAAGCGGCCTAACCTTGAAGAGGGGCCACCAGCCCAAGGTCATGCAACCTACTAGAAACACATCCAAGTCTCCAGGTGAACTGTCACCTGGCTCAACCTGCAGGGGGTTGACTAGGAAATAGCACCGCCAGCCTCACTGTCCCCTCCACAGTTAAGGAACTCCGATAGGCGGGGACTGGAGGGAAAGGGGGAGGCCATTTAGTGGAATAATGTGGAGTAGAGAGACAACCTCGGAAGGAGCCGGCCCAGCCCCTTCCCCAAACCGTGTTCAAGGGCTGTGGCTTCCAGAGGCCAGAGCTGGGGAAGAGGGGAAGCCAGGCTGAGAAATGGAAGACAGGGGATGTGGCAGATGGAATAAGAATGACCTTTGGGTTTGACCCATGACCTGTGTTTGAATCCAAACCCTGACATTTGCTAACTGTGAGACTTTGGGCAAATCATCTGTCCTCTGTGAAATTCCATAGTCTCAACTGTAAAATGGGGCAAACGCCTGGCTAGCTAGCTGCCTGAGTGCCTTTCCCTTCCCGGCAGTCATGAGGGAAAAAGTGAAATCAGGCTGGCTGAGAGTGGATGAGCAATAAACACTTAGAAATCACTTATGGGTGACAAAGAGCAGTAGCGCTTCACTCCTTCCATCTCAGAGCCATCTGAGGGGAAGATCCTTAGAGATGACCCAGCCCAACACGGTGATTTTCATGTGAGGAACAGAAGCCAAGAGGATGGGGCCAGCCCCAAACCCCATGACTTGTCAATGGCAGGAGCAGCAGGCCTCCAGGCCACCTTTGCTCTGCTGCACCTGTCTCCATTCAAGCATCTGCTTCCTGGGTGGCTTCGAGGCCAAGTGCTGCAAGAGAAAGCAAGAGCATAACAAGCAGGATGATAAAGTTATAAGAAGCTCTTACATTTGTATTATGCTATTTTCCCCCAAACCATTTTCATAGCCATTATCCACCTTACTTCTCAAAATAAAATACCTTTCAAGGTACAGAGAGGAAAGATTGCATCCCTGCTTAACTGATGTAGCAGAAAGAGGGTAAGTGACTTGCCCAACTAAAAGGCTAGTGATGGAGCCAGGAGAAGCCACTCTTCCAGCTGTGATTTCAGGTCCTGGGAGGGAACTCCCTGCACTGGTGCCAGCATGCCAGGCTAGACCACCCACTCATCTGGCTGCTTCCTTGCTGCTAAGAGTGGGAAGCAATTCACACATAGAGCATGTCCCATGGACCCGCTGAATAGAAGCTAAGCAGAAAGACAGAGAGAGGGTCCAAGAATCCAGGCACACAGCCAGGTGCGGTGGCGCACGCCTGTAATCCCAGCACTTAGAGAGGCTGAGACAGGAGAATCGCGAGTTCAAAGCCAGCCTTAGCAACAGCAAGGCGCTAAGCAACTCAGTGAGACCCTGTCTCTACATAAAACACAAAATAGGGCTGGGGATGTGGCTCAGTGGCCAAGTGGCCCTGAGTTCAATCCCCAGTACTGAAAGAAGGAAAAAAATGAGAGAAAGAGAGAAAGAAAGAAAGAAAGAGAGAGAGAGAGAGAGAGAGAGAAAGAAAGAAATGAATGAATGAATGAATGAATCCAGGCACACAGGCACACAGATCAGGTAAGAGCAAGAAGCCAGTTATAAATTCCAGCTGTTCTTAACTTTACCTTGCTGTGTCCAAGCAAGATCAGAGGTGGCAGCATCTCTGTACCCAATTCAGTACCTACCCTGTCATGACGCACACCCCTCCTGAACATGTGGTCCTTGTCAAATTAAAAAGGTCTCCTTGCCTATTATCTCCTGAATAATCAACCTTCAGAAATGGGCAGGGCTGGGACTCTCTGGCCCATTTTACAGATGAGGTAGCTGAAGGTAGGTGATCTCTGCAGAGTCACACAGAAATTTCACAAGGGAAAGAGTGAGTCAGAATGGCATCTCTCTACCTCTACCCCTCCCAGCTGTCTTTATTACAAAGGCCTCAATCTTCCATTTCTTCTTCCTTCAAAGTATATCCCTCCATCCTAGGACTCCGTTCCTACTGTCTGTCTCTTCCTACCCCAGAGGCCAAGGGGCTGGTTCTGAGCCAGATGCTGGCAGGGCTGTGGTGAAGATGCCAGATCCAGGTGAAGGAATGGACCAAGTAAGACTTTCTTCCCTGGTGCCCAGCAAAGAACCCAGTAGTGCATGGTTGGAAGCAGCAGAGCAAGGTGAAGAGTTCACAGAGAGGGTCAAGTTCAAATCTCTGCTCTGTGATCCTTTCACTTCTCTGTGCCTCAGTTTCCTCATCTGTCAATTGAGGATAATAAAAATCCTACTCAATGGTTTATTCTAAAAGAGATCAACCCATACATCATGCCTGGAACATAGTAAGTCCTCAATAAATGTAGTTGTTATTATTAGCCATTGACCTTCTTTGTGGCTTTTAATAAACTGCCTCTCCTCTCTAGTTCTCTGACTTTACACCATAAAATAGGAAAGATCATATCTTTTTTTCAATTTGCCCAAACTTAAAGTAGATACACAAAGGTGGGGGTCACACAGCCCTACATCTCAGCTTTCCCTTTGAACTTCACCTGAAACTCCTTCACAAAAAATTTTAATTGCAGGACTCTGGAATTAAAAACCACAGGCCTGGACCATCTCCACAGGCAGGGCCCTTCCAGTACAGACATTCAAGGATTGAAACACTGCATATGAAGCTCCCACCATTCCCTGAGCCCTAGGCTACAACTGGTAGGGTACTGGGGAAGGCCAACCCAGCAAGGCCCTGCATGAAGTAAAGGCTCCCTCTGTTCCCATCCCTTCCTTCCTGTCAAGATGGGGAAACTGAGGCGCAGGCAGCAGTGTCAGTGGTAAGACTTAGCAAAGAACGTGCCATTGGACATCCCTGCAGGGCATCCACGGGCAGGCCAGGTCCAGGTTCCCGTAGGGACAGAGCTGGGAGTGCTAAGTCTTGCCAGGACTGGCTCAGACCCTAGACAGTGCAGTGCGAGGGAAGGGTAAATTGCAGCACGCCACGTTAGTGGCCAGCCAGTCACCGCCAGAGAGGCTAAGCGGCCACCCAGCAGGAATGGCCACTCCAAGCCAAGGCTGGATTAAAAATCACAGTCACCACCGCCCCTCTCAACTCAGACTGGAACTGGGTGGCAGCCAGTTCCCCACCTTCCTGGAAGGGCAGGGCCTCTGCCCATGTCTGCACATGCACATGGGGGGCAAAGGGTGAGCACCAGGGCTGAGGGAGGGGCTTGGGTCTGGATGCAGGAGCATCAAAGGAGCATCCGTGGAGGCCTCGGCGCCAGGCCCAGCTGCTCCCGGTTCACTTCAAGCTGTGCTGGAGCCTTCATTTGTCCAGTCACAAAGCCCTTTTTAATTTTTGGATGGAAAATAAAAGGAGATCCGCTGGGGCTACCAGGACTTCAATTCCCACCATTGGGGCCTCCTACCCCCAGTGAGTCCCCCAAAGAATGGCTAAAACTTTGCAAGGGTCAGTTTGTAAACAACTCTTAGAGGCCATCTAGTCTGACCCCTCACATTACAGTGGAGAAACTGAAGCCCAGGGGGAGAAGGGTGGAACCCAGGTCTCCCGTCTCACCACCACGTCCCTTCCTACCACCGGGTCGCTCCTCACGGTCAGAGTGGCAAGGAGGGAGGGAGTCCCTGCCACCTACCGCCAGCTACAATATAAAAGGTCTTTTGGTTCAACAATAGACTTTGGCGTGTTTTTTTAAAATGAAAAGATCAGTCATTTTAATTTTTTTTTAGTTGTTGATGGATCTTTATTTTACTCACTTATTATTTATATGTGGTGCTGAGGATTGAACCCAGTGCCTCACGCAACATTAGGCAAGTGCTCTACCACTGAGCTACAGTCCCAGCCCCCAAAATCATAGTCATTTTAAAGCTTTATTGTGCCAGAAACCCACAAAACCTGGTCCCATGGGCTCTTAGGCAGACAACGGCCAGGATAGTGGGAAAGTTTAGGAGCCAAATCTCGTAGAGGCCATCTAGTCTGACCCCTCACATTACCAGGCCATGAAAGGGGTGAGGCCCCCATCCACTCAGGGGCCCCAACTCTGCCATCTGCCTGTGCCCTCCCCCATCATTCCATGTCAACAGCTTGGGTTTGGGAACTCTGAGGAGAACCTATTTATAACCCCCAGCCCCAGCCTAGCTGATGAGAGTTGCTGAGGCTGACTGTGGCCTCTATGTTACAGACAAGGACTTCTAGGCCAGAAAACCTGAGTGGCAGCCCAAAGCCACATAGCTGATGAGAGGCCACTTTCTCCACTGTTGGGTGTCACTGCCCAAGGGGTATAGATTAGATAGCCCAAGTCTGTCATAGGCCAAGGACTCCCCAGTAGGGAATCAGGTGAAAAAGGCCCTTCTCTTTCCCATGCTATATTATGTTGTTGTGCCTACAATTTCTGGGAAATCCAAAAGTACCTCCAATCTAGATAGGGCTGGATCTTATATGTGACATTACAGGATTCCACACCAGTATCTGGTGACAACAGAACAGCTTTTTACACCTTAAGCCCAGAGGCAGCAGGACCCACCAAGGAGGCCCCTTGAGTCTGGGGTCAGACCCACAAGGTTCAACCCTGATCAGAGATGTAGCCACTACCTGCTGAGCCTGGATCCCACAAAGGAGGCTGGCCAAGCTTGGCTCTGGACATCTCGATTTATTTTTCAAACACTTTGTTCAAATTAATTAATTAATTAATTTATTTATTTATTTATCAATCACTTTCTCATCCTGCAGATGTGATTTTTATGTCCATCATATCCTCACAGGGTGGCAAGGCAAGGAAAGGGTACTCTCTTTTGTGTGGTGGGAAAGGTGAGTCCCAGAAGAGGAAGATGAGCTGCCCACCTGGGGACAGAGCCACTGGCACCACAGCCAACTCTCTCAGCAATCAGCACAGTTCTCTGCTCCTGGATCTAGAGAAGCACGAATCAAGTAAGGGTCAATCAGGAGACCTGAGTCCAATCCCAGCTCCATGCCCTGCTACCTATATCACCTATGTGACCTTGAGACAGTCACTGCTCTTTTTGAGCTATCAAATTAGGCTGTGGCTCAGAAGACATGCAGATGGAGTCATTAAAGTAAGGGCAGGGGATGACTTCATGCCGTGAGCCCCTCTGCCACAGCCCACAGGGCCTGGAGGGGTGGACAGAGGGTCTCTTCTTCCTAGGAAGAGAACTTCCTGTGGAATAGGGAGAGCAGAGGCTGGGGGATACTCTCTGCATGGTCACAGAGGCCCCACCAGGCCAAAACCTAGACTGAGCAAAGGATGGCAGCAGGGGGCCTTCTAGGCTGGGAGGAAGGTCAAGCACACACCAAGTAGCTGTGCGATGAGACGGCCTCACAGAATCAGAGAGCCGAAGGGCCTCCAGGAGGAGGACAGCCTCACAGAATCAGAGAGCCGAAGGACCTCCAGGAGGAGGACAGCCTCACAGAATCAGAGAGCCGAAGGACCTCCAGGAGGAGGACAGCCTCACAGAATCAGAGAGCCGAAGGACCTCCAGGAGGAGGACAGCCACACAGAATCAGAGAGCCGAAGGACCTCCAGGAGGAGGACAGCCTCACAGAATCAGAGAGCCGAAGGACCTCCAGGAGGAGGACAGCCTCACAGAATCAGAGAGCCGAAGGAGCTCCAGGAGGAGGACAGCCACACAGAAGAACCTGCCCATGTGCTCAGGGGCAAGAGACAGGGAAGAGGAGAACTGCCAACCCAAAGGCGGGATGGGTTACAAGAGGGCCAGAGAAGGGAAGTGAGACCACAGGAGGACACTTGAAGCAGGAGAGAAACAGTAACAGGCCAGGACAGGACAGAGGGAGAAAAGGGAAAGAGCCGGTATGGGAGGAGCAGAACTTTGCACAGAAAAAAAATCGATCTAAAATCTATGTCATACAGTTTTTTTTCCAAGCATCCTTTTCCAGTGTGAAGTCATTTGCGTATTTTAAGAACGTGCGATGCACTATGCATATCTCGTTTTTGTTTAAAGAAATCATGGTTAGTGTATTTAAAGATGTGAATGCCTGGAAAATTATAGAGGAAGAAACGTGGGATATTTCCCCCTTGGAATTTTCTGGGTTTCTCAAAACTTTCACAGCTGCCATCAGTTCCCTGCTGAGTTGGGCAGAGGCAGGAGGAGGGTGAAGAGAGAATTTCTGCTTCAGCCTGGAAGGATCAGCGACCCAGCATCCTCCCCAGACTCTGTCCTCAAACTCCCCAGGCTAGGCCCACACGCCTCAAGGAAGAGAAATTTGCACAGGCCTGGTTTGCACAACCTGTTTCTTCTCCAATTCATCCACCTGCCTCAACTGCAGGGTTACAGCGCCACCTGGCGGTCGTGAAAGAGACTGCCGCATAGGAGGGGCCCCACTGCATGTCCTGGGGCTGGGGAAGGGTAGGAAGAAAGGCAGCCCAGGAGCCAGCTATTACAAGTATGAAATGCGACCCCACGGGGCACCTTAAATATCGAGGGGAGGCTCTGAGGGGGCAGGGCCGCGGTTATGGTAATTTGGACATTAATATTAGGATGACCTCATTTGTACCCCAGCTCTAGGGAGCATTCAGATTACAGATCCAAGGTGCGTGGCACAGTACATACTTACTGTGTGTCGAGTTCACCGTCGCCCTCCAGAGCCATTTCCCAACAGCAGGGGCCTTTGGCTTTGGGGCCCCTAAGATGGCTTAGGCAGGGACCGGGATGAAGAGCCAAGGACTTGGGGCCTCCTCAGCCCCTCTGAGCAGCCGGCCCATGCCGCTGGCTCTGCCTCGCCCTCCCCGTCTCAGGGAAGGGAAATGACAAGTCCCTCAGTGGCATCTGGAAAACAATAAGGCAGCTGCAGGGAAGTGACTAATGAGCACTTTGGGGAGCAGTTGGGGACATCATGCATGGAAACTTATCTCATTCAAAATGGATAACTTCACGCTCTCTAATTAGAGAGAAAATGTGCTGGGCTCCCCGGCTCAGCTTTCTGAGAACGCAGGGTGCACAACTAGCCGGAAGAGGAGTCATATCTCATCCCTCAGACCTACAGCCCCAGGAGGGCTTCAAAATGCCCTTCCTGGTCCCTTATTCACTTTCCATCTTGTGGACATGCAAAATATCTGAGCCAACTGGAATCTTGGAGAGCTTCTAATCCAACTTGCTCCTTTCATAGACTGAACTAAGAGAGGCCAAATTACTGCATCAAGATCACACAGCAAGCTGGGCACGGTGGCACATGCATGTAATCCCAGTGGCTTGGGAGGTTGAGGCAGGAGGATTGTGAGTTCAAAGCCAGCCTCAGCAATTTAGCAAGGCCCTAAGCAACTCAGCAAGACTCTGTCTCTAAATAAAATATAAAAAAGGGGCTGGGGATGTGGCTCAGTAGTTAAGTGCCCCTGGGTTCGATTCCTGGTTAAAAAAAAAAAAAAAAAAAAAAAACAACGAAAAATCATAACACAATGGTGCGAGGACTAGAGAGAAAGCCCATCTTTAGGTTCCCAGTTCCAACCATTCATCACCATCCAATGATGCTGTCCTACCTCTCCTGTGTGGAGTCCTGTAGCTCTAGACAGGTCACTGGACATGATGTCCTACCTACACAATTCATCCCTGTTGGCACCCAGGGCATAAGAGGTCTTCCTTTACTCATTACAACCAAGTCATGGCTCTCATCTGCCATCCAAAAGCCAACTCCTCCAGGCAGCCTTCCATCACACCTACTGTCTCACTCACTGGTTTACTCATCCATTCCTTGGACATTCAGAGTTAAAAGGTCAGACTCTGGAGTTGGGCTGCCTGAGTTTCAATCCTATCCCTCGCATGCTCAACCTCGCTGGGCCTCAACTTCCTTTCATTTAAAATACAGATAACACAAACACACACAAGTGAGAATGCAAGGAGACCATCCCACACAGCACTTATCAGGTCCCTAGCCAGGAGCCAGCCCTGATGTCCACTATAAATAGTGCATACTGACAACTGACGCTGGAGAAAAAAATTTAAAAATACAGCCCTTGCCTGAGATCTATACAATATGGCTAAGAGCAGGAATAGAGAAACAAGAATGTATTTTGGTGGTGCACACCCAGCATCCCACCCACTCAGGAAGCTGAGGCAGGAGGATCACAAACAAGCTCAAGCCCAGCCTGAGCAACTTAGCAAGATCTTGTCTCAATATTAAAAAATAGCCAGGCACAGTGGCACACACCTGTAATCCCAGCAGCTCCGGAGGCTGAAGCAGGAGGATGACAAGTTCAAAACCAGCCTCAGCAACTTAGTGAGGTGCTAAGCAACTTAGCGAGACCCTATCTCTAAATAAAATATAAAAAGGGATGGGGATGTGGCTCAGTGGTTAAGTGCCCCTGGGTTCAACCCCCAGTACCAAAAATAATAATATTTAAAAATAAATGAAAAGAGCTGGGGATGTAGCTCAGTGGTAGAGTACCACTGGTTCAGTTCTAAGTACTGCCAAAAAAAAAAAAGTATTTTGGAATCTCAGAGGAGGGACATCCAACCAGTCCAGAGGGGAAGGGTCAGGAAAGCTTTTCTGGAGGAGACACCTAGAATGGGGTTAAAGCATAGGTATACGGTGAAGAAAGGACTAGGACTCCAGAGCAGGATCAGCATGAGCCAAGGCAGGAAGAGCATGGCGTGTATAGGGAACTCAACGGCTCAATGTTGCTGAAGTCAAAAGTGTGAGACCGAGAGGGATGTGGACAGGCTTGGAGCAGTGGCCAGAGCTGGGTCATGCAGAGCTTTGTGTGACACAAAGCCTTGATTCTGTAGCTGGCAAGGAGCTCGGAAGGTTTTTGTTATGAGGAGAGACATGGTCAGGTTGGTGGCTTAAATAAACCACTTTGGATTCAAAGGGGCATGCTTTTCCCCTGCTGGGCTCTCTGGCAATGATAGGCTGCCCTTGGTTGGTTCAATTTTTTTTTTTTAGTGGTGCTGGGGATTGAACCCAGGGCCTAGTACATGTGAGGCAAGCACTCTACCAACTGAGCCATATCCCCAGCCCCTGGTTGGTTCATTTCTAATGGTCAGAGAATCTGCTACAACCTAGCCAACCTCAAAGACCTGCTATGGTTTGGTTGACTTCTCCCAAACGCGTTAAAATTGAATTGCCATTGGACCCTTAAGAGGTGGTTAGGTCACAGAGTGGATTAAAGCCATTATGGAAGGAGTGGGTTAGTTATCTTGGGAGTGCAGTCCTATTAAAAGGATGAGTTCTACCCTTTGTGTGTGTGTGCTCCCTCACTATGCATCTCCCTCTGCCATGTTATAATGCAGCAAGAGGTCCTTGCCAGATGCAGGTGTTTGCTCTTGGAATTCCCAGCCTCCAGAACCTCAAGAAAGAAATCTGTTCATTGTAGATGGCTCCATCTCAGGTTTTCTCTTACAGTAGCCAAAAATAGCTAAGAGAAAACTTCCAGCTTATAGTATTCTATAAACCACAAGCATTCCAAAGAACTGAGCCCCCATCCCTCCAAGACTTTCAAATAATTAGGAGGCTCTGAAACAAATCTGAGCCCTCTGCAGGCAGGGGCCGGGTCTTGTCCATTTTACATTCGCAGGCACAAAATACAAATGTTTGTGAGATGAATAAAATACCCATGGGTGAGACCAAACTCAACAGGGGTCCCCCTGCCCCTCGACATTCCAGAGGCCCTACAGGTTCACCTATCGCCCAACTGGCCTCTTCATAGCCTGGGACCAGGCTAAAGGGCATCCAAGAGCGGCCAGCCTCCTTTGTCAAGGTGTTTGCTTAAATTTCCATTAGAATTCTGAAAGAATTAGGCTTCTGAAGACTGCTTCCAACCCTACTCTACCAGGATATGCTAGAACATGACTGGTGGTTCTCAAGGTGCTGACTGGTATGAAAAATGCTGTTTATGATAATAAATGCAGTTGGCTCTCCAAATCTGTGGGTTCTGCACTTGTGAATTTAATCAGCTGAAATCTAAAATACTCAGGGGGAAAAAACCGCATCTATACTGAACATGTAGACATTTACCCCCTTGTCAATATCCCCCACATGACACTAGTATACCAGCTAACACAGCGTTGACCCTGTAGTAGGCATTATAAATGATCTAGAGATGACCTGAAGTGGTTTTTTTGGGGGGGGAGGGGTACAGAGCTCAAGTAGAGCACTTGCCTAGCATGTGGGAGGCCTGGGTTCCATCTCAAGCACCTCAAAAATCCAAAATACACAAAAACAAAGTGTACGTGTAGCAAAGGTTATAATTCTAGGCCGTTTTATGAGGAATTTGAGCACCTATGGATTATGGCATCTGCAAAGGTCCTGGAAACAATGCCCCATGGGTGCAGAGGACCCCACCCAGCTGCCTCATGGAAAATTTTGTTAGGCGCCCAGGTCTAATGTAATCAAAGGTTGCAGGCTTTGTCATCAGGACTTGGTAGCCTTGACCTCTCTTGCTGGTTTGCTGTATTAGAAACAATACCCATAGAAGCCAGGCTCAGTGGCATACTCCTGTAATCCCAGAGGCTGGGGAGGCTGAGACAGGAGGATCACGAGTTCAAAGCCAGGCTCTATCAGTGAGGCGCTATCTCTAAATAAAACACAAAATAGGTCTGGGGATATGGCTCAGTGGTCAAGTACCCCTGAGTCAATCCTCAGTACCAAAAAAACAAACAAACAATACCCGTGACGAGCCTAGCATTGCCTGGTTTGTGATTATGTGGTCACAGGCAGGATGCAACCCCACTGAGCCTGTCCTCATTTATGAAACAGGGGTATCCACTGTGTAGGACAGCAAGCATTAATGCATGAAGCAGCTCCCACATTCTGAGCACCAGCAGCAATTACTCAAGATGATTCCTGCCCAACACTGCTATCTAGGAGTGAAGCGACTGAGCACAGGGCTGACAGGAAGACGTCGACGTCACTCACAAAGAGCTCACGGGTCACTTAGTACTAACTTCCTACCCCCTTCTCCCATCATTCCTCATCCCAGCCTGTCCCACACACACCGAGGCCCACTGGACCCTCCTGGGGATGAGGCTCCTAAAGCAAGATAGGAAGTGCCACAGAAGGCCACAGCAGGGAGCGTGCCCACCAGTGCCAGACAGGCCAGGACCAAGCAGGGACCTCCAATGCCCAGTCTTCCTCCAGTGTGGGCACCAGTCCTCTACCACCTGGGAGCCAGTATCTCGTGGGGTTTCCCTGTTGACAGAGGGATCTGTCGGGCCTGCTGCTGGTGGGCAGGCAACAATAGTTCAGATGGGACCCATCACATGACAGCTGTATCCTCAGCCCCGTGAACTTCTCTCTCAGGGCCAATTTCTCATCTGTACAGGGGAGACTTGAGGACTCAGCCTGAGGGCCTCCTGAGAGAGAACTCCCTTTGCAACTGAAGTCTGAAGTGGAGCATGGTGTAACACCAGACACAGCACCCACTGGGTGCCCTTGCTGTCCCGAGGCCCTACCCTGGCCAATCCTCCCAGGTGAAGCCTCACTGCTCTGATGTTCAGGAGGACATCCAGACTTCAAAGATGGCCGTTAGCCAAGCCAGGTGTGACTGACTGTGGGCTGGCTGTCCAGGAGGGTCTTCTCAGGCTCACCAGACCCCTCCCATGGTGGCAAGCACCAGGGCCTCACCACCACTGAGCTGCACCTCATCTGGCAGAGCCCAGACCACTTCACAGCCAAGGAGGAGGACACAGGCCTTGAAGTCCCCAGTTTTCATTCTACCCCAGCAGCAATTTGGCTCCATCCTTGGCGGCCTCAGCTTAGCCATTTAACTCATTAACAAATACCAGGCAAACACATGGTCACAATGTTTAATTTGTGCTCTTCACACAGGACACTGCTTATCACTAGTGTCAGCCCCTGAGAGAACCCCTCTCCCCGACAGAGAGGAGCAGGGGATAAATGTTCAAGGACAGAGAAGGGAAATAAGAGCTATGTGACGACTCCTGACCACTCCGAGGCAGGGAAGGACACTCCCCAACTTCTGCACTCACAGGCTCGGCACAGGAGCATGGGGCGTGGCAAGTAACAGGGAACATGGTGCTGCGATCACGCCCCAGGGATGTCAAGTGCGCCACGGGCTGGGGACTGAGGAGCAGGATTGAGAGGCCCAGAGCTCAGAGAGCTGCTGGCTACTCTCCTAGGGGGAAGCAAGCAAAGCACCTGCCACAGAGAAGCTGCAAAGCTGGAGGCCAGGACAGCTATGCCCCCACTGCTTCCTTTTTGGCTCGCCAGGAAAACAAGAGCTAGCCTGGCCTGCCCAGCTGCAGTAGCTCCACATTAGGGCCAGAGGTGTGCTCTCTGGTGTCCCTCCTATGTCACTGGAGACACTAGCAGGGCTGTCAGACCAAGCAAGGCATCTCTTGGCCTTCTGCCGATCTGTGTCTCACTGTGTGGGCAGAAGCAGATGTGCTGCCCTCGTCTCCTCTTGTCCTCTCCACATGTGTGCACGCACTTGGGAGGCAAGCAGGTGAAGGGAGAGGGACACAAGTGACCTGCCTGGCCTGGCAATTTGAAGACCTTATCCCCAGTGGAAGCAAAAGGAAGAAAGCGAGGGCACTCTCTGCAGAGGCAGCTCTGGAAGGCCCTGGGACCCAGCCTTTCCTCCTCCAGGTCTGCAGCAACTGAGTCACCAGAAAAGACCAGTGGCATTGGTGCTGAGCCGACAGGGTGCTTTCAGTCACACACCCCTCAGCAGGTTCCTAGGAAAAGATGCCAGGCCCTGGCACCCACCCAGGGGGCCCTCCAGATGCTCTGGGAAAGTCAGAAAGGCTCCCTGCTGGTGGAGGTGTGGGTCTAGACAGACTCCACAGTCACACCTGGAGGCAGAGCTACCCCCATGGCTGCTCTTCAAAAGGCCTCAAGAACGAATCCCCACAAGGGGCAGGTGGCTGCCAAGTGCAGCCGTGTGCTGCAGGACCGCTAGCTGTTATACAGGGGAATCACACGAGTGATCTCCCGCCGACAGATGGGGCACCTCTTGGGCTCTGGCAAGGCACGGTAGCACTCACGACAGGAACAGACATGCCCACACTCCAGGAAAACGCAGGACTTGAAGCTGCTCAGACACACAACACAGGCGCTCTTCAGACTCTCCCGGTCCTCGGGCGAGGCTTGACTCAACAGCTGGGCCTCATGTTCCCGGAACTCCTCCTGCATCTGCTCTAGGCGCAGGCGCTCCTGCCGCTGCAAATACTGTTTCCGGAGAATAAAGAAGAGGGTGACACATGTGGCGAAGCCAAACACCAGGGCCAGAACCTTCCAGAGTCTAACACTCGACTCTTGCCTTTGCAGTAGGCTGTCAAAGTCCTGGCTGCTTAGATAGTACTGCATGCCTTGTTTGGGGGGCTGCAGGCGGACAGAGTTGTTGTCTAGGACGAGTTCACCAATCCCTGTGAGGGTGGCCCCAACCTTCAGCATCTCTTCGGTCTCTTGGATGCCTTTGGGCCGCTCTCCACTGATGTAGTGGCCAATGACATCGGTAAAGGACTGGACCGAGGGGTGGAACTTCTCGTACACAGTCTCGAGGCCCAGGTCCACCGAGTCCAGGGGCTTCAGCACGCGTACAGCCACAGCCAAGCCATCCTCATGAGGCACCAGATCAAAGGGCACTGTGTTGGTCCTCTGGTGAATGATCTTTGAACAGTCATTCCTAAAAGAATAAGAGGACTAAAGATGAAACCAAGAGCCAGACATCTAGGCAGTGGGAGATCACCCAAGTGGCAGGAGGACAGACAGAGTTCACCATAACTGGAGACAACAACAGCAATCACTACTCCCGGACCTCGTGATGTGAGGCTGCAGTACCTAGGTCCTCAGGTGGGTTCAGTGGGCAGCAAATACTGTCATGAGTCACCTTTATCATTTATTTCCCTTTACCAATGTCAAACAGATATTTGAGATAAAAAGTTGCTAGAATCAGATGGAAAAATGGTACTCCAGGTAAGGGCACAAAATGACTTTAACACTGAAGTCATTAATCTATAAGTCAGTGGTCCTCAAACTTCAGTGTGCCTAAGAATTAAGAGATTCCAGGTCCCTTCTATCCTGAAAATTCTGGTTTGGTAGGTCAGGACAAGGGCCCAAGAATCTGCAAAGTAATAAGCTGCCTTGGGGCTGACAGAGAGGTCCATGGAACACACAGTGGTACTGCCAGAATCACAGGCTGGTTTGCATCCTACTCAGAAGCTGAAGACAGCAATGGTACCCAGGACACCAGCCTCTGGACAGACTGACTAAGGTTTTTAGTTGGTAGAGAAAAGACACGTACCAAAGGTGGGTTGTTCGATTCCACACCATCTTGTGCTCCTGAAGCGTCAGCCGCTGGATCACCCCCCTGCAGTTTTCCACAAACTGACTGTTCAGCGTTTCTTTAACAGATCGCACAGCTCCTAAACAGAAACAAATCATTTCTGAAGAACTGTTCTGCCCTCTTTCAGGTGATTCAAAATGTGGTTTCAGCCGGGCGCGGTGGCTCAAGCCTGTAATCCCAGCACTCAGGGAGGCTGAGACAGGAGAATCGAGGGTTCAAAGCCAGCCTCAGCAATGGTGAGGCTGCTAAGCAACTCAGTGAGACCCTGTCTCTACATAAAAAAACACAAAATAGTGCTGGGGATGTGGCTCAGGGGTCGAGTGCACTTGAGTTCAATCCCTGGTACCAAAAAAAAAAAAAAAACAAAAAAAAACAAAATGTGGTTTCAGTCTGAGTTATGTTAATTAATCAAAGTGAATATATTTGTACCATTCTTAGGTACATCTTAGGAGCACTATGCTGGGCACCTGACCTGGGTCACATCATTTAAGTCTCACAACAACCCTACAAAGTAGGAATTAGTTTACAGATAAATAATCTCTAGTATAATCAGAGGTCCACAAAGGTTTGGTATCTTGCCCAAGATCACAGGGCAATCACTCAGATCTTTCTAAACCCAAAGTACATTCGGACAATAACCCTAATACCATAAAAAAAACTTCATATCGGCCAAGACAATCTTTTTGTTTGTTTTTGCAGTACTAGGCCAGGGCCTTGCGGGTGCTAGGCAAGCACTCTTCCACTGAGCCACATCCCCAGCCCAGCCAAGACAATCTTTATCAAACTTTTGTTTTCCATTTACCACTGAACAAACATACCTTCAATAACAGCATAAGGCACACATTTTCCTGGAGCTTCTGAAAGAATACTCTTTAAATCTTCACCCAAGTGGATTTTCTTAGCTCCCTAAACACACACAAACCAAAAATAAATAAATAAATAAATAAATAAATAAATAAATAAATAGGCCACTGAATACGGACACAGTCAATCAAACTTAAGGGCATCATTCCTCACGTTGAGAGAATGAGAAAACTAGGCAGGAAGGATATTATAGATAATCTGATGCCAAAGGCTGTCCCAGAAGTTTCTAACACGTGAACAGGGTAGGAGGCGGCCCTCTTTCATCACTGCACTGAAGGTGCCACATACGTTCTTTTTTCTAGTTAACCAAAACCTACACCCCTTTCAATCCGAACACTTTTTTTTTTTTAATATTTTGTTTTTTAGTTGTAGATGGACACAATGTCTTTATTTTATTGCTTTGTATGTGGTGCTGAGGATCGAACCCAGGGCCTCACGCATGCAAGGCAAGCGCCGTACTGCTGAGCTACAATCCCAGCCCCGAAGGAACACTTTTTAATTAAATATAAAAGGTACTAGCAATCTGCATACCACGTAACGAACACCATTTAATCTCTTCTTGACAACACAGTGCTGTGGTATAAAGCACCTAACCTCTTGTTGAGTACGTGGTAGGGGCTCAAGAAATGGTAGGTGCTAATTACCACTGTGCCTCTGTGAACTGATGCCCTGCATTGTTATAATAAAGGGGTGCCTTTGCTTTATTAGGGCAAATCTGTTAACTGGTGTCCAACCCTGTTCTGATACTTTTTGTCTTTCTTCCCTCTCACAATAAGCCTGCTGTTACTTCTGCTACTGTCTTCCTCCAACAGCCCCCAGTTCTCCCACCCCTGGTACTCCCCTCTCCTGCCTTACTCTAAAACACTTCTTTGTCACTGTGTCATACCATCTGATCATGTGCTTTTGTTGGTCCAGCTGTACTAGAAGTCTCTCCCCTACTGCAGAGAACAGCACCTGACACACAGCAGATACTTGATACGTATGGGACAAATAAATCCACAACTAGCACTTAGATATACCATTGTACTAAGCACTATGCTAACCACTTCATATGCATAAACCTATTTAATGCTGCTGTCCTCCCTACACAGAGGCATTATTACCTACAATTACAGAAAAGGGAACCAAGGATCAAAGCAGTGAAGTGACTTGCCCACTTTACGGTTAATTAAAAACAAAATTAGCCGGGTGCAGTGGTGCACGCCTGTAATCCTAGCACTTTGGGAGGCTGAGACGACAGGAGAATCGCGAATTCAAAGCCAACCTCGGCAATGGCAAGGCACTAAGCAACTCAGTGAGACCCTGTCTCTACATAAAACACAAAATAGGGCTGGGGACGTGGCTCAGTGGTCAAGTACCCCTGAGTTCAACCCCTGGTACCAAAAAAAAAAAAATCCATCACAATGGACAATTAGAATTTTAAACGGAAGATCCAGGCATGGCAGTGGTGCATACCTGTAATCCCAGCAGCTAAGGCAGGAGGTTCACGAGTTTAAAGCTAGCCTCCACAACTTAGTGAGGTTGTAAGCAACTCAGAGAGACCCTGTCTCAAAATAAAATATAAAAAAGGCTGAGGATGTGGCTCAGTGGCTAAGTGCTTTTGGGTTCAATCCTTCGTACCAAAAAAAGGGCAGAGGGGTGGAGAATATAGTTAGAAAGATGTGGGGTTGAATCAAGCTTCAATGTATCTACTGTGACTTTGGGGAACTCAATTGATCTGAATCTCAGTTTCCAAAACTGTAAAGGATGGGGGAAACACAATCTCATAGGATTTTTTCATGTGGATTAAGTGAATTTTAAGGAGTGGAAGAATCCAGCCCAGGGGTGGGAGCATGGGAGTATGCAATAATTATACACTCCTATCACTATGAGAAACACACAGGGTACAACAAACCCTACTCTGGAAGTTTTGTAATCTAACCAAGAAAAGAGAATCTAAAATAACCAAGAAAAGAGAATCTAAAATATCAGTCTCAATTCTTTTTCCAGGAGGGGCTATTTCATCCTCATATAGGAACTAATTAGCAAAGCATTTAAGATCACCCAAAGATGGGACCTGGAGAGTTCACTGCTTTTAAGATCCTCACTCCAGCCAACTTGAAGCCAAATTGGTTTTGAAGTCAGAAAGTGAAATATCAACTACACTCAGAGCCAACGAATTAGCAGTAACTTGATTATTTAATTAGATGAACAACAGGGCAGCTGGAACCTCACCAGGATTTGGACAGCAAATCCAATTACCTCACAAACTGGTTCACTCTAGATTCCTAAACGTTTTACCTGCAGGGATTTCTCACATTTGTTTCTAAGCCCTTAATGAAAACAATCTGGTGATAAAAGAACTTAGGTTTGGAAATCTGCCCTTCATACAAATTAAACCTTGTGAAATTTCCAAAAAAACAACCATCAACATTTATTGAGCAACTACAACTTATTAAACAAAATTTGAGCCTAGAAGGAAAGACTCTGTCTCTGACCTAAAGGTCCATCTCTCTGAACCATCCCGACAGTCCTATTAAAATAGTGTGGTCAATGGGGAGAGGGGGAGGGGGGATCCTACCCTTGGACTCAAAGGACCTAAGTTCCAAGCTGACTAGCTATGTGACCTATCCTCCGAATCTCAATTTCCTGATTTAACATGGGGGCGGGGGTATTGTCATTTCATCTACCTCAAAATTATTGTGCAAATAATAAATAATAAAAATGAAAATGAAAAAAAATGCTGTGTAAACTGTAAAATGCTGTTCAAAATGAGTTTTAAAAAATAAGTATAATATAAAAAGGGAGGGTTTGTTGAAGCAAGGACACGAGTGATTAAGTAAATGGGTCTCGGTACTTGCAGTTCCCCGGATCTGAACTGCTGCCCCAGCCCCTCTCCTTGCACTCTGCTCAAATGTTACCTCGCCTAAAACAGCAAACCCCCTCTCCCCTGCCTTACTCCGGAACACTCCTCCCCAGGTCACGCCACCTGGTTACGAGTTTACCGCCTGTCTCGCTGTACCAGACTGGAATGTTCACGAGGACGGAGACTCGTCTGTGCTACTCACTGCCTGGCGCAAAGCAGGTGTTCGAGAAAGAGTTTTCGAACAAAGTTAAAGAGGAGTCACCGTGAGTAAGGACAGGGGCTCAGGACTAGGGGGCGGAGTCACAGACCCGACTGCGCGCGCACGCCCCTCCGGCCGGGCTGGGGGCCACCGTGCCAGCGCCGGCGTCCTCTCCTGCAGGTTTCCGACTGTGGGGCGGCCAAGGTGAGTTGTGGGCTCCCCACGGCTGCGGCCAGGCCGGCCCCAGCACTGACCTTGAGCTCTTGGGCGACTCGGGCCTTCTGGCGGTACACGGAGTACAGGACGGCGGTGACGACGGAGCTGGTGCCCAGGAGGATAAACTGACCCAGAGAGGGTCGCCCTCCGCCCTCCATGGCGGCGCTGAGTCGGGACGCAGCCGGCGACGCCGAGGACAGGCCGGGACCCTCGCGCCCCACCTCCCGCACCCGAGGCCGCACCCCCACACGGCGCCTCCCGGGCGGCTTTTCTCGTAACCCCCAGCCCGTCGCCCGGCGATGACGTACACCGGAGCCGGAAGTGGAGGCGGGGCGAAGGGGCGGAAGGCGGGGCAAAGGGGGCGGGAGGCGGGGTTGCCGAGGCTACTACCCGGCTGCGGAGGCTCGCGGGAAACGGGTCTCCCGACCCGCCGTCACGAAGGGCGGCCACAGCTGGCGCGCCCGCTGGCGGCCTCGGTCGCTCTGGTTTTCCAGGGTTACTGGGTTGGTTGGTGGGTTGTTCCACGTCTCCGCCATCAGATTGGGTGGAGGAGGAGAATTGTGCCTTAAGCGCTTGGGAGTGTTTGCGTTTAAGCTCTGGGACAAACCTTGAGAGCTGGATTGTATCTGTCCTCTTTACAGATGGGAAGACTGAGGCCAGAGGTCAGGGGAGGTGCCCAAGGCCATACTGCGAACAAGGGCTGACTTCAGACCCCTTACCTCCACTCCAGGACTCCACAGCAAATAGCCCCGTAATCTGCTCTCACCACATAAAACAATGTTAAATAACGATTAAATTATTAAACCAATTAAACAATAATTACAGCTGCATTTATTGGGTGCCTATTATGTGTGTGGCACTGCGACAAAGTTTAATCCTCACAACACTGTTGTAATGCAGATTACTGATAAGTGCTGAAATAACTTCCTCAGTGGTAGGCCTGAGGGATGGGATTCAAATCTAGGTGATTCTTAAGAGATTGACTGACTGATTGATTGATTGATTGATTTTGGGTACTGAGGATTGAACCAGGGGCGCTTAGCCACTGAGCCACATCCCCAGCCCTTTTTAATATTTTATTTAGAGACAGTGTCTAAGTTGCTGAGGCTGGCTTTGAACTCGTGATTCTCCAGCCTCAGCCTCCCAAACCGCTGGGATTACAGGCATGCACCCCCGGGCCCAGCCCTGCATTCAAGGACTTTTCTGACCTTTATGGCGTCTCCTTTCTAAAACAGATGCCCAAAATCTTAACCAAAACATCAACCTGCAAATTATGTATTCATTGAGCTATTTCCTACAGGTTATGCTTTAAATTGTGGAAGATATGGGGATGTAGCTGTTGGTCCACATCAAGATATATTTCAACATTGTTTTTAATAACAAAAGAATGAAAACAATATAAATGTCATCCATAGTCAAGTGTGGGGACAAATATGGGGGCGTGCCACAAGATGGCACCCAGCGGCCAGCTCAGGGCTGACCACACTGCCTTGAGAGAGCCACATCACCTCATCCTTATTGGCTGACCTCTGCTCCTGTGCTACCCTAGCTAAGTGACCCTATACTGTTTTACGTGAACAGCCCACTTCTGCATTCTTAGCTTAGAAACAGGACACCACTGGAACCCCCTCCCCTATATAAACCTGTAACCTCCCCTCAATAAAGCAGTTCTTGGGCTGGGATTGTGGCTCAGTGGTAGAGCACTTGCCCCTCATGCATGAGGCACTGGGTTCGATCCTCAGCACCACATAAAAATAAAGATATTGTGTCTATCTACAACTAAAAAAATATTAAAAAAAATAAAATAAAATAAAGCAGTTCTTGCTTGAGACAAGACTCCCCAGCTCATGCGTGGTGATTATGTGCCTGGCGGCTTTACCTGTTCTCAGTTCGTGTTTGTCAGGGACTCCTGGGGAGCTCCTCCCACCTGCAGGTCAAGGGGGAGATTGCTACCTGGCTGGGGGAACCCCGATAGTCAAGTGGTTAAATAAGTGTTCGAAAAAGAATATTTATGTTATTATGTTTGTGAATCTATGGAAGGATTCACAAAAAGATGATCATATTAGTTCATAGGAGGAAACTGGGTGGCTAGAGAACAGAGGTATTGTTTTTGTATCTTTAGAGTACAAATGTATGGCATATTTTGAATTAATAAAACTTAAATTTAAAAGAACACAAGTCAGTCGCTCCACAACCAGCCATTTCAGAGGACCTCCTGCAGACAAGGCTCTGGGCTGGTCACTAGAAAACTGCCTTATTCAGCCAGGTCCTTTTCTAGCTGTTTAGGGTCTGGTGGAAAGGCAGATAGGAGCAAAGAGAGAGATGTTTTGTTCCAGGCCTAGTGGTGGCAAAGCGCCACCAGTGGTGTGCAGGAGGGGCATGTCTGTTCTCAACAGGGAAGGGATTTGAATTCTGTAAACAGAGTGAAGGATAGAGTGGCAGGCCAGGAAGGGTCTAGGAAAAGACTTTTCAGGCAGAGGGAAAGAGTAGCAAACGCGCAAAACTACCAAGGTGGCCAGGGTAGGTGGAGCCCAGGACACAGCAGAGAGGAAGGACCATGCAATTGAAAAGGAGGGTTGAGGCTGGACCTCACAGGTCCCTAAATGCCAACCAAAACTTTCAATTTCATCATTTTGGGGATACAATCTGTAAGGTAAAAAACAGCCCTTTTGTAATTTTCACATCCCCTCTCTAAAAGCCCAAGGCAGTTCCTGCCCCAGGGGGTTCCGCTCCGGAATCTTCCACCTGGGAAACAAAGCCTAACCGCTCAGGTTAGCACATCAAAAAGAAGACCGCTACTGCTTATCTGCCCCCAATTTTAAAGTGACCAATCCCTAGCTCGCCACGTGGTTTGTAGTGGGCTCTATAAAGTCCCTCCCAAGCGTCCCCTCTCTCTCTTTTTTCCTCTTTTCTTCGCCCGGGCACCCACTTCCCTGAATAAAGGATTTCCTGGCTGCTCAGAGGTGTCGGTGTCTGGCTGGCCGATACCCTAACACAATCCAATAAACCTTGAGGATGAGCAAGGGCATCATCTAATCTTTTTTTTTTTTAATAATCAAAATTCATGTATCCTTGGATCACAGCAAGGAAAAAACAAAAAAAGAAGTCATAATATTGAAAACTGGGGGAGTGTCTCCACTGCAAACAGATTAGGGAGTCTTGTTTTATCTTAGGCCATCTAGTTTTATTCTCCAGGCTGCTTATTAAAAGAACCATCATTCTTAAATGAGATACTTTGATTTTAAGTAACTGCCATTTTTGGCCAAAGGCTGAAATCCTTCATTAGCCACGCTGAGCACATCCTATTGAGACAGTTTGAAATTTACAACATGTGAGCCTTGTTAGGAACAGCGAGAGATGGGCAATTTCAGCTGCAGCCAGATGTCCCCAGGGAACCACTCTCAGCTTTGAATGGCTGTTCTCAATGAGTCACAAGTTAAAGATGAGCCTTGTCTTGGAGAAAGTGAGGTAAGTTCCTAAGACACCAGTAAGAACTTTGAGGGTGTGGGGAGCTGACCTAGGAAAGACACTAATAAGGACAATACCACCACTAGAAGCATGTCGCCTCGGACCTAAACTCACATTTCCCCTTGGAGCAGCAAAAATTCCCTGCCAGTCAAGGAGTATATGCCTCTTAGGCATTCCAGGGCTGAAGGACCAAACAGATGAAGGCAGGCATTGCCAGACAGGTGCCACCAGAAAAAGGAAGTAGAAAAGTTGTCAAAAATAGCATCTAGTTTTTATGCAGAATTTTTCCTGGGAATAGCACCTATATAATTGTCAAGAATTATCTAATATATCCAACATATTTTTTCTGAACCTGGGAACTGAACCTAGGGCCTTGCAAATGCTAGCTAAGTACTCTACCATTGAGCTACTGCCCCAGCCTGAAAAAAATATATATATATGTATACACACACACACACACCCTGGGGATTGAACTCAGAGGCACTCGACCACTAAGCCACATCACCAGTCCTTTTTTTGTACTATATTTAGGGACAGGATCTCACTGAGTTGCTTAGGGCCTTGCTAAGTTGCTGAGGCTGGCTTTGAACTTGCAATCCTCCTACCTCAGCCTCCCAAACTGCCGGGATTACAGGCGTGCATTGCCGCGCCTGGCTGACTTTTTTTCTTTTTATAACTATTTCAACCTTACCTATTTGTGAAAAAGAAAGTCTAACACAATTTCATAAAATGGAACACGCCATTAAACATATATTAAAAATAAACACAGCTATAAAGAAAGCAAAAACCAGCTAAAAGGAGCAGGAAATTACCAAGTGATAGACACCTAGAATGACTTCATCATGCAATTGGATCCCAGCCTTGACCATAGCTACCTAATAGCCCTATCAAAAAGGAAGTGTGTTGGGGTGTAATTTTAAAAGGTAGGACAAATACATAAAACATTATTTTCAAGGCACTTTGTGAAAAGCCAAAAGAGGAAGGAATCAAGTTACCTATAGGCTAGTGAGTTGATCTGCTGTCCACCTGTGGTGATGCTGCAGTCAGAAGCTCTAGAAGAATGCAGGCTTGGAGGGTTTCCAGAAAGGCAGCATCCAGCAGGGGTCATGCCCAGTGGCTTTACTTCCTCAATCTCCTCTGGACCAGTTAGGATCTGTTTACCATAGACTAGCCAAAGGCTCCAGCAAAAATGATGGAAAATTTTGTAAAAAGAAAACTGGCCCCTGGTCTGGGGATGTAGCTCAGTGGTAGAGCGCTTGCCTGGGTTCAACCTTTAATATCCCCCAAAAGGAAACACTTGTCCCTGAGGATGGAGTGGTGCACACAGCCTCACCAGCACCACAAACGACGGGAGAAGGGTCAGTGTCTGAGGGCAGCTGACCAGTCCCCGCTTTACCATAGAATTCCTCAAGGCAGAGTATTTGAGGACCAGGCACTATACTGTTTAAATCAGCTTTATCAACATACAATAAACAGTACCTGTTTAAAGTGTGCAATTTGAGAAGTTTCAACAAAGGTATGCACCTGTGAAACCATGACCACAATCAAGACAGAGAACATACCGGTCACCCTCCAAAAGTCCTAGTAATCCCCACATCCTCCACCCCTGCCCAGCCCCAGGCAACCACCAACCTGCTTTCTGTCTCTGTAGATTAGTTTGCATTTTCTAAAAGGTTTCTATAAACAGAATCAGATAGCTTACACTCTCTTCTCTAGCTTGGAATAGAGCGATTTCATTCAGGATAATTACTTGGTGATTTGTCGGTGTTATTGCGTGTATCAGTAACAAGCCTTTCTCTCTTCATTGCCAAATAGTATTTCATTGTACGTATATACAATTTGTTTTACAGATTTTGACGATTTTAACTACTACAAGTAAAGTTGCTATGAACATTCATGCAACTTGCGCCAGTCTTTGTCTGATCATATACTTTTAGTTTTCTTGAATATATTCCTAGGACTGGAGATCATATGGTATATATAGACAAATTTAAGGTATTTTTGTTTGTTTTGTTGTTATTGTTGTTTTGTGCCAGAGACTGACCCCAAGGATGCTTTACCACCGAGCCACACTCCCAGGCCCTCCCTTTTTAAATTTTGAGATAGGGTCTCACCACATTGTTTAGGGTCACTAAGTTGCTGAGGCTGGCTTTGAACTTGTGATCTTCCTGCCTCAGCCTCCCAGACTGCTGGGACTACAGGCTTAATTTTTAAGAAACTGCCAAACGGTTCCCAAAATGACTGTACCATTTTATATTTCCACCAACAATGTATGAGAGTTTACTTACTGATCTTCCACACCCTCACCAACATTTGGCATAATCAGCCTTTTGATTTTAAACATGCTACAGATGTGTAGTGGCATCTTCTGGTTTTAATTTGCATTTATCTGAAGACTCATGATGTTGAGCACCATCTTAGGTGCTGTTTGCCACCTGGATAACTTTGTGGATGAAGTATATGTTCAACTTTTTCCACGCAAAAATTTCCCCACCAAGATGGAGTCTCTTGATGCTGCTCCTGGGCTCAAGCGATCCTCCTGCCTCAGCCTCCCAAGTAGCTGGGACTACAGGGGCACACCACCATGCCCAGCTCTTTTTACCCATTTTTATTTGTTTGTTTTCTGATTATTGACAATTCTTTATATATTTTGAATACAAGGCCTTTAACAAATATACGATTCGCCAATATTTTCTTCAAGGCTCTGGCTTGACTTCTGATTCTCTAGATTGTCTTTTCAAGAACATAAGTTCTTGCCAGGTGCAGTGAAACAGGCCTGTAATCCCAGAGGCTTGGGAGGCTGAGGCAGGAAGACTGTGGGTTCAAAGCCAGCCTCAGGAAAAGCAAGGTGCTAAACGACTCAGTGAGACCTTGTCTCTAAATAAAAATATAAAATAGGGCTGAGGATGTGGCTCAGTGATCGAGTGCCCCTGAGTTCAATTCCTGGTACCCCCTCAAAAAGAACATAAGTTCTTAATTTTTATGAAGTCCAGCTTATCCATTGTTTTCTTTTATGGATCATGTTTTTGATGTTGCCTCAAAGAAACCTTTGCCTAAGTTAAAGTCACCAAGATTTTCTCCTATGTTTTCATCCAAAAGTTTTAATTTATTTTAGTTTGACATTTAGGTCTATGGTGCATTATTGAGTTAATTTTTGCATTCAGAGTGCCCAGCACTGTGCGACCTTTCATGCTGTTTTTCACCTCATTCCTGCAAACTAGTTAGGGAATATTCCCATCCCCATTTTATAGATGAAAAAACTGAGACTCAGCCAGGTGAAGTTCCAGGATTTAACTGACTCCTTCTTTCTCCAGAATTATATGCTTAAGCAGGAAACTATAATGACTTTTATTTTTAGTTATTTAGTTTTATTTTTGGCCCTAAAAACAACTTGGCATAAGTCATGGTTGTGCACACCTGTAATCCCAGCAGCTCAGGAGGCTGAGGCAGAAGGATCACAAGTTCAAGGCCAGCCTCAGGAATTTAGCAGGCCCAAAGTAACTTAGCAAGACCCTGTCTCAAAATAAAATAAAAATTAAAAAGGGCTGGGGATGTTGCTCAGTGGTTAAGCGCCCTGGGTTCAATCCCCAGTACCAAGAAAACAAACTTGGTGTTTCCTTCCATGAATCACACCCCTCACTATTATTCAAATACTTGGTCAATGACAGCCCATTTGGGGAAATGATCTGCCAGCTAGAATTCCTGGATTCTAACCTAAGCTCAGATCAGTCCACTGCCGAGAAAAATGCAAATTCCTTGTAAAATGATCTCTAAGGGTCTTTGATCTCTGCATTCTGCCTTCCCAAGGATTTCTGAGAGCATCGAGTTCAGTCATTGCTGCAGTTGTCGTTTTTAGCCACAGGGAGGCGCCAAGAGCACAAGATGCTGGAGGCACAGCAAGGGAGGAAGGGCCTGGGGCCTGGGGAAGATGCTCAAGGAAGGACAAGGAAGGTCCAGAGATTTAAGGGCCCGCCAAGCCTCAGGCTTGCTATTTGCCAGCAGACACTGTGACCATACCTGCTACTCACCTGGGAAAAGTGCTGTTATACCTGGGTTATAAACATGCCATTTGGTGGACAGGAAGGCTCCTGTGCCCTGTGTACTGGGAAAGGGTGACTTAGGTCAGACGGGGATCAGGTGCCCTGAGTCCTAGATCAGGACTGCTGCTCACTCGCCAGGTCATCCCCAGCAAGGTCCCACGCTTACCTGATTCTCAGGCAGTAGATGAGGTCCCCAGGTGTCTCGGCTGGGAGTCCCTTCCAGTTCTTCCCCAGCTATCTGGAGAACTGGAGAACCACATTGTCCCATAAGTGCGCTACGCAGACCGCTTCAACCTCCTGAGCCTTAGTTTCCTCTGCTAGGAAAGGGGTGCTAGCCCAGAGAAGCTGATGCTGGCGAAGTGCTGTAGGCAGCTCAGGGATTCTGTTTCTACTTACCATTGTGTTCCTGGCCTATGAAACGGAGGCAAAGAAGTTTATAAATTTGAGTAACTCTTGTTTTGTTTTGTTTTTTAACCAAATGAATCTGTTCAACATCGTTTGTTAGTTTAAAGTTGTAGAATTTCTCAGGAAAAACATTACCGTAGTTAGAAACAAATTAAAAGTTTAATAATAAAATAAGCTATGTGGCTAAATGGCAAGTGAGTCATGCAAGGACAATAAGAGAAGGTCAGAGAGGAGAAACGTCACCACAGGCTGCTGTGGTTAGGTGATAACAGCTGGACATTTGCTGAACACCTACTACGTGCCAGTCACTGACAAGCATCTCACATACAGAATTATCAGTCTTTGATCAGAAGGGACTTTGGAGCCATCCTATCATATTGTAATTATGTATTACAAATAAACCACTATACTGTTGGGTGTGGCTGCACACACCTATAATTCTAGTGGCTCAGGAGGCTGAGGTAGGAGGATCTCAAGTCTAAGGCCAGCCTCAGCAACTTAGCTAGATCCTAAGCAACTTAGTGAGACCCTGTCTCAAAAAAAGGTTGGGGCTGGGTGCAGTGGCACACGCCTGTAATCCCAGCGGCCCGGGGGGCTGAGCTAGGAGAATCGCAAGTTCAAAGCCAGCCTTAGCAACAGCAAGGTGCTAAGCAGCCCTGTCTCTAAATAAAATACAAAATAGGGCTGGGGATGTGGCTCAGTGGTTGAGTGTCCCTGAGTTCAAACCCCGGTACCACCCCCAAAAATAGGATTGGGAATGTAGCTCAGTAGTAAAGTGCCTCTGGGTTCAATCCTTAGTTTTATTTATAACATATATATGTATACAAAATATATTAGAAATAAATATACACATATTTAAATTCCACATATAATTTAAATATGTATATATTTATTTAAACTCTAAGCTGAATGAGCCCAGGGACTGTATCTATGTGGGTTTTTTTTTAATTTTGTACTTATTTAGAGACAGGATCTTGCCATGTTGCCCAGGCTGACCTCAAACCCCTGGGTTTAAGCACCCTCCTGTCTCCTGGCAGCTGGACTGCAGGTGCACACTACTGTGCCCGGCCGTATCTGCCACATTGTCAGTGCTTTCCTAGGGACCTATATAGTAGGTGCTCAGTAAATATCTAGTGACTAAATGAATGAGAACTTAATCAAAACTCACCCCCAACAGGTGAAGTCCTTCTACATTGACTGAGAGAGGGTACTGCTGCCTCTGCTGGAACGCCTCCCTGGTGAGGAACTCACTACCTCAGGAGGAATCTGTGGTCAGCCGTCTTGGATCTCTGACACTTTGGCCTCAGTCTTGCCATTCAGAACCTCTGTCCATCCTGAGGAAAGGACTGGACGGAGAGCCCTTCTGCACACCTCAGGTATCTTCCTTTGCGTTCTGCCAACCATAAGCCCACCTGACTCTGACAGAAGGAAGTGAGGCAATAGTATGTGGCTGCAAAGGGCCATGTCAAGAAAGAGCTTTACCTCGAGATGGGAGGAAGCCGTCTGTGTGGTGTGAAATGGAACCCGAAGAAAAAGCAGGCCACAGGTCCTGGAGAGAAAGGGATAAATACAGGACCCTCTGCAGGACCCCGCGCTGCAGTGAGCTAGAACCTGGCCTAGGCCCCAGCGGATGGGATGGCCCAGGCCCCTTAGCCAGGGTCGGTATAGCGAGGGGCATGTGGCTCAGTTTGTCCAGTGGGAGGGGAAGTCGGCTGAGGAGCATCAGGGAAAAGTCTTAAGTAAGGGCTAGAAGACAGTCCCTTTCCTGCCTCTGACCAACGTGTCTGAGTTCTGACTATGTGGCAGCTGCTGAAGTCATCTTGTCACCAAGAACAATACACAGAGAAGAGCAAAGCTCAGAGAACCATGAAGGAGTGGAGCTGGGTCCTTGACCAGAATGTCCCTGCCTTCTTATGAGATGCCAAATCTTACAGTGTCCTCCCAGTGGAATGGCCATTGGAAAGTGATACCACCAAGGGCGTCCTCACAGATCTAGATTTTTCAAGTTAACTGTATTAATGGGGCTTTTTTTAGTGATAAGTACAGAAGCTCAATGCTAACTTGCTTAAGCACAAAAACAGAATTTACTGGATCAAATAACTAGAAAGTGCTGGACTGGCTGGATCCAGGAAGCCTCAGGCCCACATCTCCATGGCTTTGCGACCCCAACGGAAGAGAATTTCTTTTTCCTGAGAGTTTGGGACTCCCAAAAGTCTTGGGAGTCGTGTCTTATGGACAGCCACAGGTCACATAATTATCCCTGAGGTTGATCTACCAAGGCCGAGGGAGAGAAAACACCAACTAGCCAAGAGTAGGTGACGCCCACACTCTTAGATGTGCTTTGGACAAGGGATGGCCAGAAATCAGGGTGTTGTTGGGTTCAATTCAACATATGCTTATCAGATGCCTTCTATGGGACAAGTACTGTTCTAGGTGCTGACAATAAGGAGAATGGAGTTCTTGGCGTCCGTCCCACCAACCCTAAGGCAAAGCAGCAACTGGAACCCTGAGAAAACTGCAGTGACATATGACTCAGTGACAACCAACACAAGCCACGCTCTCTAAAGAAGAGCTTGTGCTGTGGCCACAGCTGTTGGCGTGTGAACTGGGCTAGTTTCCCTAGCCCTAGTCACATCCCCAGCCCTATTTTGTATTTTATTTAGAGACAGGGTCTCACTGAATTGCTTAGCACCTTGCTTTTGCTGAGCCTGGCTTTGAACTCAGGATTCTCCTGCCTCAGCCTCCTGGGCCGCTGGGATTATAGGCATGTGCCACTACACCCAGCTCTTGTTTCGTTTTTTTTCTTTTGTTCCAGGAATCAAACCCAGGAGCACTTAAACACTGAACCACATCACCAGCCCTTTTTATTTTTTATTTTGAGACAAGCTCTCACTGAGCTGCTTAGGGCCTCACTATGTTGCTGAGGCTAGCTTCAAACTAGGGATCCTCCTGCCTCAGCCTCCTGAGCCGCTAGAATTACAGGTGCACATGCCCGCTTAGATCAAATAATAGTTTTAAGCCTGCGATTACAAAATGCAAACACCTGTAATCCCAGCACTTTGGGAGGCTGAGACAGGAGAATCGCAAGTTCAAAGCCAGCCTCGGCAATGGTGAGGCGCTAAGCAACTCAGTGAGACCCTGTCTCTACATAAAACACAAAATAAGGCTGAGGAGGTGGCTCAGTGGTCGAGTGCCCCTGAGTTCAATCCTCAGTGCCAAAAAAAAAAAATGCAAATAGAGTTTATATTAGCCAAGAATGCCTGTGTTACAAGTCACTGAAACTCAATTTAGGGTCAAGACTATGGGGAGGCTAATAAAGAGCCCAGGACACAAAATTTAAAGAGATGCCCATCCTCTGGTTCATACAAGTGGCTCACTTGACTTGCTGTGATCCTACCCTTGACCCAACTCAAACTAGCTAAAGTCAAAAAGGAGAGGTTGCTGGCTCAATAGTCTAACCAAAAAAGGCAGGTGGAAGCCCACCTCCAATGCACGTGAACCAGGACTCGAAGGTGTCAGTATTTTTTTCTTTCCTTTCTTCTCCCTCCTTTCTTCTTCCTTTCTCCCTCCCCCTCTCTCCTCAGCTTTTTCCTGCCTGTTTGCTTCACCTTTCCGACCATCATTGGTCTCTCTCCTTACAAATTAGATCACAGTCGCCAATGGCACCAGGTTACTGTGCTCGGTCTCTGTGGTCTAGGGGCTGCAGGCTGAGACCAGAAGAAGAGGGGACTGACGGTCAGATCAGAAAGCATCTTTGTATCTTAAGTCTAAAACGAGCCCTTTTTTCTTTTTCTATTGAAATTATTTTTAATATGGCTGTTATGACAGTTTTATTTTGATTTTTTTAAAAAAATACATCTCAGTTTGGTCACAGCTTTGGGGTCATAGCGGATTAGCCGCTGTCATATTGAAAATAATGCATTTATTCTGGCAAATTTAATTTTCTTTGTCTTCTTCAAAGCCAACTGCAGGGGCTGGGGCTGTAGCTCAGTGGTAGAGCGCTGGCCTCGCATGCGTGAGGCACTGGGTTCAATCCTCAGCACCACATAAAAATAAATAAAACTAAATCAAATAATAATTAAAAAGAAAAAAAACTACAGGAATGCCTACAAGATCAAGGTGACCTAAAACACCTTTGCTGGGGATGTAGCTCAGTGGCAGAGCCCTTGCTTAGCCCTTAGAAGTCCCTGGGTTTATCCTCAGCACTGAGGAAGAAAAAAAAAAAACAAAATATTTACTGAAACTTGATTCCTTGGGCCACTGGAAGGTCCTTGCCATGACTGCACAGGTGGATCTCTGTGCTGCTTCTAAGCTACCAGACTCCCTGTCACCTCCAGGGCATTTTTATCCAGATGCCCCTCCAGTCTGGGCTCCACAGGTTTACAATGCCACAGTCTGATCCTTTAGGTTCAAGCTGATGGAGGATTCTGCCCAAATCTTTGTTGAAGATGCTATTTGAGCCAGCGTGGGTGGCACAGGCCTGTAATCCCAGTGACTCGGGAGGCTGAGATAGGAAGATCACAAGCTCAAGGTCAGCTTGAACAACTTAGCAAGGTCCTAAGCAACTTAGTGAGACCCTATCTCAAAATAAAAAACAGCTGGTGGTGTAGCTTGGTCTATAGAGCACCCCTGGGTTCAATCCCCAGTATACACACAAGGAAGATGCTACTGGGTAGTCTCTACAGTGCTTCATTATTCTTTCAAGAAAGAGACCTCTTTCTCCTTCTTGAATTTAAAGACAGAATCAGAACAAAAGTCTCTGTGTGCAATGGATGGTGAAACAATTGTTCTTAAGTAACAGTTTGGGAACCCAAGTTTTCTTTAAAAGGCAACTAGTGTCAGATTAGATTCCACCCAGGGGCAGGCAGAGACTGAAAAGATAAATTAGAGCCAGATCATGGAGGTCATTTATTTAGTTAGTTTAGTTTTTTGTTTGTTTTTAGTACAAGGGATTGAACCCAGGGGCACTTAACCACTGGCCACATCCCCAGCCCTTTTAATATTTTATTTAGAGAGAGGGTCTCACTAAATTGCTTAAGGCTTCACTAAGTTGCTGAGGCTGGCTTTGAACTTGCCATTCTCCTGCCTCACCCTCCCTACTCCCAGCCATTGGGATTATAAGCATGAACCACTGTGATCAGCCATGGAGGTCTTTTTTTTTTTTTTTTGGCGGTGCTGGGGATTGAAAATTCAGGACCTCAAGCGTGCTAGGCCAGCACTTTTACTACAGAGCCACATCCTCAGCCTCCCATGAAGGTCTTTTAATTCATTATTTTAACAAATTTGCATCAAACACCGGGAAATGTGGAGATTGGCTTCTGTTCTGTAAGCAGTAGGGATTTTTTTGAGTGGAGATGTGTTAGAGTAAGAGAAGATGCTCTGAGAAGCCACCACACCATGGGTGATCCTGGAAAAGAGACAAGGAGCCCACCTGCTGGAGAGGACGCTGAGCTCATCCTCCATCGCCACCCATGATGGCATTACTTGGGCCACGGAGCTCAGGACCTCAAGGACTCCCCAGTAATCGCGTACCCCTCACCCCCATCCTCACGCCCTGCTCTTTTCCAGGCAGACCCACCCAAGGCCCAAAGGAGAGGACCTGCACCTTTCAGTTTTGTGGCCACCAATTAGTTACCTTTGAGGCCCTGGTTTCCCATTTGCTCAATGTTTACCAAGTACAAATAACTCCCAAGAACATATGTGTTGAGAAAACTGTGTCAAACATAGCTAATAATTGTTGAATACTCCCGTGCCAAATCCTTCCTATGCATGATATCTTTGTGAAAATCTGTGGCAGACACAGGTAATTGTTCTATTTGTTCTATGCATTCTTTCCTAATAATAAAATCTCTAATTTTGGTGTGGGCACATAAAAACTACATTCTCCCTCCCTATGGAAAGTTAAATATGTGACTAAATTCTGGCCAAACAGGAGAGGAAAGTGCCACAGTGAACTAGGGAGTGTTTTTAGAGGGAAAGAGTCACTTTTTTTTTTTTTTTCTGTCTTTCTTCCTGCTGGCTAGAATGCGGTCAAGATAGCTGCAGCTCCAACAGCCAGCTTGGACCAGGAGGTAGTTGCTAGGTGTTAAGGATGGCAGAGCAACAGGATAAAAGAAACCTGCTTCCCTAAGAGGCTGTGAAGCCACCTTTGACCTCCCACATTTATTACAGTGAAATGAAATTTATTTATTTATTTTTTGAGCCACTATTGTTTGGTTGTTATTCCCAAATGAACTTCCTCTCAACTACTAATCCCAACTCCTCTGCACTATCTGTCCCTACCCACTTTGCTGCTTTACTTTTCTCCAGAACACTTATTACCATCTAAAGTCTTGTATTTGAAAAATCCACATATTTATTACTGGTCTACTCCAGGAGAATGTAAGCTTGTGAGTCGGGGGGTTTTGTGTATTTTGTCCACGGGCCACATCCTCAGATCTTTAACAGCCCCTGACACAAAGTAGATGCTCAGTACATATTTGTTAAATGGATGAATTGAAGGCAGGTGATATTATGATCTCATCGATGGGGATGCAGAGGCTCAGAGAGAACCAGATGGCTCCTGGGTGTTAAATCAGGCAGTTGGCTCCAGAATGTACACTCTTAAACATGAACTACAACTCCACCAAATGCAGAGAGATCCTCAAAATCCTTCTAACTGGAACCAACTTCTGTCTTGACAGGAAAGGCTACACTTCTTCAGGAAGGAGTCCAAGAAGGTCCAGTGTGGTCCCAGGATTAGTTACAAAAGAATAGTGAGAATAAATATGGATAAATCCCATGTATCCTTGATTCTAATCTATTGCTGATTATACAACAGACACACCATCAATTTAATTAAGGACAGGGAAAGAGACTCTTTGTTAAGTATATACACTGGTGATAAGACATCCTGATTTCAGAATATCTACAATGGGGAGAATATACATCTCTCTTTTTTTGTACCACGGGTTGAATCCTGGGGTGCTTAACCACTGAACCACATTCCCAGCCCTTTTATTTGACAGGGGGATACCGGGGATTGAACTCAGGAGCATTTGACCACTGAGCCACATCCCCAGCCCTATTTTGTATTTTACTTAGAGACAGAGTCTCACTGAGTTGCTTAGCACCTCACAAAATGCTGAGGCTGGATTTAAACTCACGATCCCGCTACCTCAGCCTCCCAAACTGCTGGAATTACAGGTGTGTCCCACAGCACCTGGCCTCTCCAACCCTTTTAATTTTTATTTTGAGATAGGGTCTTGCTAAGTTGCTTAGAGCCTCACTGAGTTGCTGAGGCTGGCTTTGAACTTGCAGTCCTCCTGCCTCAGCCTCCGGAGGCACTGGGATTATACTGAGTCCTGCAAGAAGGAACATCTTCAGTCAAGGCAGTGGAGTAGCAGAAGATGCCTTTGAGAAACTTGATAGAACCCTTTTCTCAGGTCTTTCTAGGAGGAATATAGTTTGGCCAATCTTTTCTGTAAAAGCATCCAAAACAAGGCTGGACTCTGGTTTCCACCCCACCTACATTTCGCCAGAGTTAATAGCTCTCTTCCTTCAGAGCCTTAGGCAGCAGCCTCTTGCTTTCGGTGCAATTTCTGTTTACCTCCTCCCTGAGGCCCTGGGCTGGAGAGGGAGGCTCGCGTCCTGCCTGTCCCGTTAGCTCCTGAGGGCCGGCACGGTGCTGGGCAGGGAATGCATGGATGATTAGTGAGCAAAGAAACAGAGTGGATGTGTGGGACACACATCAGAACCTCAGCACACAGGTCTGTGTGTCTATCTGTGTGTCTGTCTGCTCCTGTGCGTATCCCTGTCAGAACCTAAGTGAGTCTCCAGGGATTTGAGCAGTATCAAAGAAGAGACGGATAGAAGACAGACCTTGTGCCCTGCCACGGGGCAAAGGCAGGGACCCCGGCCTTGCAGCCAAGGGCTGCCTTCACACTGGCCTAGGGGTCCGGCCCTAACCCCACCATTGCCAAAACCTCTGTGTGATCAATTCTAGAGGGAAACCTGGTGTTGCCAATCTCACCAACCCGTCTCCCCATCCCCCAACTCAAAGGCAGGAAGAAGACAGGACAGACCTTCTCCCAAAGCTATGCAGAATGGCGGTTGCCATGAGCACGGGATCCGCATGTTACTTGACAGTCGTCTTTTTTTTTTGAAGTTCAGTTGCCATAGTAACAGAATGCTGGCTTGGGTTTTTTTTGGTTTTTGTTGTTTTTGTTTGTCCCCTCCCCTCAATGAAGATGAATCTCTAGTTAAAATCCGAAGGCCACGATGCTCTTTCTAGACACCTCCTGGAGTGATGAGGCGGGACCAAGCCTTCCACACTAAGACTAAATAAACACCAAGGAATTAAATTCAATTGTTCTGAAGCAGCTTATGAAAAAATGGCTGACAGGAGGGGAATGCAGCCCCCAGTTGAGGGGTGGCCTAGTGCCCTCCTTGCAGCTCACCAGGCACTGGCAACACTGCCCAGCACAGAGGGGCCAGGTGCTTTCCAAGTCCAGCTCCAATTGCTGGTGGCACCTGTTTCAAGAGCAGGTCCACACAGGCACAGCCAGAACACCAGTTGCTCATTTCAAACAAATATGTATTGAGCATCTACTATTGGCTATGCAGAGTCCTAGACCATGGAGACATAGACAAAAATCCTCCCTGAGGGAGTCTACGTCCTGCCCTTAGAAGTAAAATAGGGTTTATGGATGGATGTAATAGGCCACATAATGGCAGTCCTTCCCCCACCCTGCAAAAAGGCCCAGAGCCTGATTCCTGTAAATGATGTGAATACTTTACCTTACATGGCAAAAGGGACTTTGCAGATGTGGTCACAGGAAGGATCTAGAAACAAGGATGCTATCCTGTATTCTCCAGATAGGTTTGGCATGATCAACCACAAGGGTCTTCAATAAAAAGGAGGAACGAGGTCAGAGAGAGGGGATGCCACACTGCCGGCTTTGAAGAGGGACATTCTTGGCCTGGTGATGGGGAGCCCAGCTCTACTATCACCGCAGTTTGGTTTTGAGTTTATTCAAGTTCCAGCTGGAGGGTAGGACAGAGCCTGGAGTAGAGGATAGGTCCGGGGACGCAGGCAGCTTCTAGATGCTCGAAAAGACAAGGAAACATACTTCCCTAGAGCCCCAGGAGAAGCACACTCTTAGTTCTATTTCAGACATTTTGGGTGGAAGGAAAGGGTCATGTGAATCCAGGGACTCACAGGCTAGGCAAGCGCTCCACCACTGAGCTACACCCCAAGTCCTATTTTAGACTTCTGATTCCCAACATTTTAAGATGATACATTGTGTTGTTTTAAGACACTGTTGGTGGTTGTTTGTTCCAGGGACAACAGGGTGTGCATGGAGAGCTGTAGCACAGCGTGCAAGCAGAGGGAGCTGGCACAGGGCTGGGGAGCCGACTAGTTTAAATGGGTGGCCAGCAGGCTGCTCCGAGAGGTGGCATTTGGGCAAATATGTGAAGGAGGAGGGAAGGGAGACCTGGAGGTGTCTGAAGAATATTCCTGGCTAATGGACCAGCCAGCTTGAAGACCCTTAGTTGGGAGGGTGCCTGGCCTCGGAGCAGGCAGCAAGAAGTGAGCCAACTATACACTTTGGGGGTCATTGCCTTATAAGATGGTGTTTCAAGCTAAAGCCTGGTGAGCTCGCCAAGGGAGTGAGGGCACTCTAACACGGAGGTCAAGGAGAGAAGAAATCACTGAAGGATCCCGAGATGGCGTGGTCACTGGGAGACAAGGGAACCGGGATAGGAGATATAAAAGTGTGTTCTGGAGGAAGGTGTGGTCAGCTGTACCAAATGCTGTCAAGAGGTCAATAGGATGAGAACTGACCACTGGATTTTGCAGCATGGTGACTATTGGTGACCTTGAGAAACAGTTGCTCAAATGGAAGCCGAAGCCACATATGAGCAGATCCAAGGAGAGAGGGAGGAGGAACTGGGTCCAACCAGCAAAGAGCGTTTTTTCAAGTTTCACTGTAAAGCAGAGAAATAGGGCATTGGCTGGAAAGGTGATAGAATTCCGAGAGAGGGTCATTCTCATTTGTAGGATGGAAGAAATTATAGCATGTTTGCGTGACGATGGGAGAAACTGATCCAAAAAGGAGGACAGAGGGAAATAGATGAGGCAGAATCAAGTACAGGTGCTCTCTGCAGGCAGTGAATGGGAAACGGCTCCCTGCGCCCAGGGAGGGCTGTGCCAGGCAGGCGCCTGGCAGACGGAAGGCGTCTGAACACAGATGCAGGTGGGCGCCGCTGAGCAGAGCCCGAGGAAGTGCTCTTCCGATTGCTCCACTTTCCTTGGGGAAGCAGGAAGCATGAGCCACAGCTGAACATGAGGACAGGGAAGGAAGTGTGGGGGTTTGAGGAGTGAGGAGGCGGTGTGCAGCCGGCATCCGGGAGGCAGAGAGTGTGAATGGACCAGTGCAATAGTATGGTTGCCTGGCAGCCCCTGGGGATCCCCTGAGATGAGCCATCAGGAATTGAAAGCAAGGAGTGGTTTCTGTGTCTTTCCACCATGTCCAGCTGCTCGGGTGCATGCTTGGAGTAGGTACACAGTTGGGTTCTGGGAGATTTGGGATTTTGCTCAGGCTAGTAAAATAAACAGAAAGGGATTGAAGCAAGCATTCAAGGGGCTCGTGAGAGACAGAATAATGGCCCCTCAAAGATGTCCATGGATTCCCATTCCCTGGAATCTCCAAGGATGCTAGGTTACATGGTAAAGAAATTTAAAATCAAGGAGGCAGAGAGAGGTAGTGAGTTGACCAAGAGATGGGGGAGGAAACACCCTGCTTCCTCTGAGTGGACCAGATTTAATCATAGGGGCTTTCTCAGTGGAAGAGGAAGGCAGAGAAGAGAACCCAGGAAAATGGCAGCATGAGGAAGACTCAGCTCTGTGTGGCTGCCTGTGCAGAAGGAGAGGAGACTATGAGCCAAGAACCAGGGGACCCCTGGAAGCTGCAGAAAGCCCAGAAACAGATTCCTTCCAAGATCTGCCAAGCAGGAACCCAGTCCTACTAGCAGCTACAGGCGAGCACCATGAGACACACTTGGAACTTCTGACCTCCAGAACTGTAAGATAATTCATTTGTGTTGTTTTAAGCCATTAGTTTGTGGAAATTTGTTACAGCAGCAGCAGGACACTAATACCAGGGTATAGTGAGATTTGAATAATAAAGGAAATATGAGAAAAACAAGAGGTAGAAAGGACAATGGATTGAAGGCCCAGGTGGGTCAAAGAATTATTGGAAATGAGGTTCTAGAATCCCATTCTAGCATCTTGTGGGATGCTTTATATATATACTTTATATATATATACTTTATATATATACATATATATACTTTATTATTTATATTTATATAATATATATTTAATATATAAATAATATATATATATATATATTTTGGTACCAGGGATTGAACTCAGGGGCACTCGACCACTGAGCCACATCCCCAGCCCTATTTTGTGTTTTATGTAGAGACAGGGTCTCACTGAGTTGCTTAGCGCCTCGCCGTTGCTGAGACTGGCTTTGAACTTGCGATTCTCCTGTCTCAGCCTCCCTAAGTGCTGGGATTACAGGCTTGCGCCACCACGCCCGGCTGGGGATGAAGTTCTTAATAATGGCAAGGTCAAAGGTATGACAGTGGGAATGAGTGTGTAAGAGAGGAGGAGGTCAGGATCTTCAGAGGAACTGGAATAGTAGAAAGTCTGGTTTTTTGTGGCCACCAGACGATGCCATTAACTCCAGAGACAGAGTGAAAAGAAAGAGCTTCACTGGCAACAAGGCAGCAAGCTGGACTAGGGAGGGCAGCCACCTGAGTTCCTTCGTGCTAGGGCTCGCAGGTGAAAAGGCTTGTGCAGGATTTCTGGGGATCTAATTTTAGTCCCAGCCTGGAAGGCACCAGAACGGTCATGAATTCTTGCAGTCTTCAACTCTCTTGACGTAGTTTCAATGTTGTCTGCAGGTCACCAGGCGTTCCAGGCATTCCTGGTTCCTGTAAGCCTACAAAAGATCACCAACCAGGAGGTCTAGGAGCGCTGTTGTTCTTATGATCGGTTAATTATTTGGGGACTGAGGCAAAACACAAACAGTGAAACATAGACGTGCCCATGCTGGGAGTGACTTACCCATTCTGTGGCTGCAGAGCTGGGAGGAGCACTCCGTGGGTACTGAAAGGATCCAGAGTTAGGCAGAAAATTAGGTTGTCATATTGTTGCATGTACGAATATACAGTCATGAGTCCCATCATTGCGTGCAACTATAATGCACCAGTAAAAAAAATGTAGGAAAAATTCATTTTAGTTTAAAGAGAGAGAGAGATGCTGCAGAGAAGGGTTAGCAGGTCCTGGGACCGGGAGGTGACTGCAGCAAAGAGAGCACTGTAGCATGGTCCAGGGACGTGGCAGTTTTAGGGAGGAGAAAGGGATTTTGATTTATGAAGAACAACATCTGTTCCTGCAGAATCAGTGGTTCCAGGATATGGGACAGGAGCCAGGCATCCAAGAGAGGGAAACGGGTACGGGAGTGCCACCATTTAACCCCTGTTGATATGTCATCTTCAGCTGGCCTCAAAATGCCCCCGAGTGGCCCACTCTCCCAGGGCTCCTGCCTGCGTGTCATCCCCTCCCATACCAGATTAGGACTGGCACCGGGTGGCCAGCAGAATGTACCAGACTTCTGAGACCGATCCTAAAAGGCTTTACAGCTTCTTTGCTGGGCTCCTGGCTCATTCACTCTAGGGGAAATTAGCCTCCATTACATGAAGATACTCCAGCAGCCTCCAGAGGAGAAATGGGGGTCTCAGAAAACTGCCAGCTCCAATAGCAAGTAGGTGAGCCAAACCAGGGTGACCTCCAGCCCCAGCTGACCCTTCAGATGACCCCAGCTTCCATCTTAGATACAACCTCATAAGAGACCCCCAACCAGACTGCCAGCTGGGCTGCTCCCAAGGTCCTGACCCACAAAAACCAAGAAAGGTGATTAAGATTGTGTCTGAAACCACTAAGTTTTGGGCTGATTTGTTAAACACATAGACAATTGATACACTAGCTTCCTTTCTTTTTCTTTTTTTTTCTAATTTTGAGACAGGGTTTTTGAGGCTGGCCTCAAACTTGGGATCCTTCTGCCTTAGCCTCCTGAGGGGCATGTGCCACTGAGCTGGACCTTTTTTTTTTTTTAATAGTCTATCCCCTGGCAACACCTCTAAGTTTCATATAAAATGACTGGCACAGACTGGTTGCCTTTGATTCTCTTGATTAAATTGGAAGCCCCTCTCACAGGACTCTGTTCCTCTCAGTGAACAATTAAGTCATTATTTACATGACAATTCATTTAATGTATTTATTGCCCCCAACACATATCCCTCTCCCAAACAAAACTCTAACTCCACTGAGCAGGGACCATCTGCCTTGCTGTCTCAGTATCGGGCGCCTCACACAGTGCCTGGCCCGCAACAGTGTTCAAATATCACCTGTTGATTGGCTGACTGGGCACTTTTGTTTACATCAGGGGCTCAAGTGGAGAGAGTCACATGAATACTCGTTTGGGGAAAAGATGGAGGGAGCTCCAAACCCCCACCTGAGCCCTGTCTGGGATCCATCTGCTTTGGCGCAGGGCCTGGTGGGCTGCAGGTGTCTCCTCTTGTCTGCATTCCTGAGATCCAGCTGTACCCAAATCCTGGCCTTTGTTGTGACTCTTCCGTTGTTTGTTATGTCAACATGATTTTGCTTTGAACTGGACTGCAATTTGAGGAGATGTCCCTACCAAGAGGTTGCCTCCTGAGCAAGGCATGCTGAGGGGGACAGTTTCATCTGTCAGCTTTGTCCATCTCCTGCATCGTACCAGTACCTGGGCTGCTGATTATAGACGATTGGTTTCTGAAGACTCTTTTACATGGAAAATCCTTCATACAATCAGCAATTTTTTTCACATTCCCCTTTTTCCTTGTTTTCTTAGTCAGAAATACACAGGCGCTATTTTGCCAAAGGTAAAGGGCATGCCACACCCAGATTTTAGTTATTGCTCTACCACTTGCCAGCTGTGTGACTACAGGCAGGTTATTTAACCTCTCTGAGCCTCAGTTCCCTCATCAGTGATATAGGGTTAGAAATGGTTCCTACCTTGCAAAAGTAATTGTGAGGACAGTTGTGGTAAAGGATTTTGCACAACCTGGCACATTGTAAGTGTTAAATATCACTTTATTATTATTAGAAATGCATATAGCTTTGCCAGGTATGGTGGTGCACACCTGTTATCCTAGCAGCTCAGGAAGCTGAGGCTGAAGGATCACAAGTTCAAGACCAGTCTCAGCAATTTAGTGAGGCCCCGAGAAACTTAGCAAGATCTCGTCTTACAATAAAAAATAAAAAAGGGGGATGGGGATGTGACTCAGCTTCAATCTCTAGTACTAAAAAAGAGAGAGAGAGAGAGAAAAGACAAGAAGAAGAAGGGGCTGGAATTGTAGCTCAGTGGTAGAGAGCTTGCCCAGCACGAATGAGGCACTAGGTTTGATCCTCAGCACCACATAAAAATAAATACAATAAAATAATTGTGTCCATATATAACTAAAAATATTTTTTGGAAAAAGAAATGAAGATAACTTCAAACAAAGTCAAACAATTACATCACAGACAGGTCTGCTGCAGAATTTAGGATGTAATAAGCATTCTAGAGCAAACATAAGACTTTTTAAAAACAATGCAGACACAGATATATGCCAATCCAGCCTCAGAAGACACACACTCCTACGACTGAGACACATCCTCATGGCAAATCGCAGTTCATCTCTATTTCACTTACATAATCACTTACAACCTCCCGGATATTAAGAAAATTGTACTTTCAGAGCCTCGAAAATCCTGCCAAAATCTCTCTAAGTGAAATAGTCCCTAGCCTGCAAGAGGAGGATTGTACAATTGCCATCTACCTTTTTCAGACAGAAAAGGCAAGCAGTCCAAGGTCACAAAATGAGTCACTGTCGGAAGTGAGATTTTTTTTTTTTTAAATAAAAGTGTATGAGCTGTCCTTAAGAATAATGTATTGACCTGCCATCAACTAGGGTTTGCTCTAAGCTGTTTTTCTTGCAGGGAAAGGATGAACACTGAGTCACACAGCACTTCCCATTCAGTCACTCAACGAGCATCCTCTGAGAGCCTGCTAGGTGGGCTGGGGAGTGATGCAGAAGATCGGAACTCTAGGGTCCCCGGAGTGAAGGCAGCAGGCACTAAATAAATGATTACACAAATAATTAGCTGATTACAATTCTGATAGATGCTGCAAAGGTTCCTTGGAGAGCAGGACCAAGGGAAGTCAGGAGGAGTCAAGCAACTATTTCCCAAAAGCAGCAACATTGGAGCATTGGCTTGAAGAAGGGCAGGCGCAGAGAAAGAAGGATGGAGACAAGAGGGAAGAGCGTGTGGAAAGGACCCAACGCAAGGACACGCCCAGTAGCTAGAGGGAATGGAAGGAGGCTAGGATCCTGTAGCCGGGACAAAGAGATGTTGGCAGCCAGGAGCTTGCGGGCAACGGGAAAGGGGGCAATCATACAGTGTGATAGCTGGGGACTCCATTAGTTATCTTCGCTAAGAGACAGATTATCACAAAGTTTGGCAACTTAAGACAATAATAAACATTTATTTCGTCATGGATTCTAGTCAAGCACTCAGGGGCAGCTTAGTTACATGTCTCTGGCTGAGAGAGAGAGAGGAACCAAGCAAGCAAGCTGGGGTCGTCAAGGACTGGACTAGGACAAGGGGGCCCACTTCCTGGATGGCCAGCTTACATGATGTCGGGTGCTGCTATGGGCAGGAGGCCTCAGTTCCTTGCTACCTGGACACTAAGGCTGCTTGAGTATCCTCAGGACATGGCAGCCAGCTTCTGCCATAGTGGGTGATCCAAGAGAGAATAAGGCAGAAACCAGGATATCCCTCATGGCCTAGCCTCAAAATTCCACAGTGTCACTGTGACAGTATCTCATCCATTCCTTAGACCAATCTCACATGGAAGGGGACTGCACGCAGGCATGAAGACCAGGAAGTGAGGACCCAGGAGCCATCTTGGAGGCCAAACAGAGCAGAAGGCCTTACTGCAGAAGGCTTGAGCCTCCACCCAGCACCCACTGAATACGGTGGTTCCTACAATGGTACAGTGTCCAAGAAAGGAATATGGCAATTAGTCCAACTTTCTTATTTGGCAGAAAAAAAGAAATTTGCTGAATGCTTGCATAAATAAATATAAATTAATCAATCTGTTCATGTGCATTCCTTTATCTATCTATCTATTTATTTTTGGAGTGGGGTCTCACTGTGTCACCCAAGCTGGCCCCTAACCCCCAAGCTCAGCCCTCACTGAGCCCTGGAGGAGCTGGGACCACAGGTGCCTGGCACTGGCACCCAGCTACCACATGAATCTTAAGCACAATTAGAACCATCAGAAAATCACTGAGAGGCTCCTCATTAGACACGGCAAATTGAAACCAACTCCCCACTCCTTCCCCAAGCCTCACTTAAACAACAATAAAGGAACAGAGGCGACAGACGCTGACAAGAACCAGGAGAGAGATGGCAGAGGCTGAGGTGCTCCCAACGTCCTGGAGGAAGAACGGAGGGCAGCGAGCCCAGCGGAGTGGACAAGACTGGAACCCAGTGAGAATCAAGCCCGTGTGGCCGAGGAGCCTGGAAACCCAGCAATTCCAAGCAGCAGGCGTCACGCAGTGGAGATAAAAGGAGAGGACCCTCCAGACACCTGCAGTGAGAACCCCAGACCCTCTCCTGTTCTGCGCAGCATGGAGACCCCAGCCCACCCCTCCACCAGACTGGAGCTTTACTCTCTAGAGGACTGAAGCAAACAGCCTCCGGGTGAAGACCCCAGAATGAGGGGACCAGAGCCTGGATGGATCTGTGGGAACTCCTTGCCCCATCTCTACTCCAGGGCAGCCAGACTGGCACAGCCCTGCCCTGTAGGCAGACCATCAACTCTCTCTGGGGACTCTCACCCAGCCAGAAAAAAACACAGTGACTGCCACACTTGATGGCTTCCTCACAAATGGCTCTGTCCTCAGATACTGAGATCCACACACAACAAACCCCAGCAGTCCCCCCCAAGTACCCTCCACACATAAAGAGCTTCCAATTAGCTTCCTACCCCGCAGCTAGGACGAGGCAACAGTCATTACATTAAAGGAAAAGATTTATATTTGTTTAATTAATTTAAAATAAAAATCAGAGCCGAGCGTGGTGGCACATGCCTGTAATCCCAGCACTTAGGGAGGCTGAGACAGGAGAATCGTGAGTTCAAAGCCAGCCTCAACAACAGTGAGGCGCTAAGCAACTCAGTGAGACCCTGTCTCTACATAAAACACAAAATAGGGCTGGGGATGTGGCTCAGTGGTCAAGTGCCCCTGAGTTCAATCTCCAGTACCTAAATAAATAAATAATAAAAATAAAAATAAAATAAAACTCAGAAGAGGGCAGGGGTTATGGCTCAGCGGTAGAGTGCTCGCCTAGCATGTGTGAGGCACTGGGTTCAATACTCAGCACCACAGAAAAATAAAATTAAGATATTCTGTCCACCTACAACTAAAAAATAAATATTAAAAAAAAATCAAGTTGGGTGCAGTGGCTCAAGCCTGTAATCCCAGCACTTAGGGAGGCTGAGACAGGAGAATTGCGAGTTCAAAGCCAGCCTCAGCAACGGCGAGGCACTAAGCAACTCAGACTCTGTCTCTACATAAAATACAAAATAGGGCTGGGGATGTGGCTCAGTGGTCGAGTACCCTTGAGTTCAATCCCCAGTACCAAAAAAAAAAAAAAATCAGGGGAAAGAGCCGTGCTCTGTGGTGCTTATCTGTAATCCCAGCTACTCAAGAGGCTGAGGCAGAAGGATTGCAAGTTTGAGGCCAGTCCTGGCAACTTAGTGAGGCCCTAAGGACTTAGCGAGATTATGTCTAAAAATAAAACATAAAGAAAAGGGCTGGGATGTGGCTCAGTTGTTAAGCAACCCTGGGTTCAATTCCCATACCAAAAAAAAGAAAAGAAAAGAAAGAAAGAAAAAAATCAGGGGAAAAGAACTTAGCCTATCAATCTATCAATACAGGAAATTGAAAAAGACTT
>CM053400.1:12413562-12443496 GCA_028644305.1 Xerus rutilus
TCTGAAAAAAAAATAAAGGGTTGGGGATGTGGCTCAGTGGTTAAGCACCTCTGGGTTCAATCCCTGGTACCAAAAAAGAGAAGGAGGAGGAGAAGAACAGACAACCAATGAAAGGGGAGACAATCTTTGTAAATCATATGTCTAGTAAGAATTTAATATCCAGAATATGCAAATACCTATGACTCAACAACAAAAACAAATAGCCCAATTTTGAGATGGGCAAAGGGCTTGAATAGACACTTCCCCAAAGATGATATACAAATGGCTGGGTGTGGTAGCATACGTCTGTAATCCCAGCAGCTTGGGAGGCTGAGACAGGAGAATCGCGAGTTCAAAGCCAGCCTCAGCAACAGTGAGGCGCTAAGCGACTCAGTGAGACCCTGTCTCTACATAAAACACAAAATAGGGCTGGGGATGTGGCTCAGTGGTCGAGTGCCCCTGAGTTCAATCCCCAGTACCAAAAAAAAGAAAGAAAGAAAATTCAGTCAAGCTTAAAAGTACACTACACATTCCATTGTAGATATTTATTTACGTTAAAAAAATAGTATTTGAAGCCGGGCACGGTGGCGCAGGCCTGTAATCCTAGCACTTTGGGAGGCTGAGACTGGAGAATCACGAGTTCAAAGCTAATCTCAGCAACAGCAAGGCATTAAGCAACTCAGTGAGACCCTGTCTCTACATAAAACACAAAAAAGGGCTGGGGATGTGGCTCAGTGGTGGAGTGCCTCTGAGTTCAATCCCCAGTGCCAAAAAAAAAAAAGGGCTGGGCATGTGGCTCAGTAGTAAAGCACCCCTGGGTTCAATCCCCAGTGTCAAAAAGAAAAAAAAAAAAGTTGAAATAATAAATCATATGTATTTCTTATCACAATTAAATTATAATGAATATTCTCAGCAACATTAGAGTAAGTCCATGAAATAAGAATTGGCAGCAATAATAAGAAGAAGTTGGTTTTAGATGCAAAATTTTTTGTCTCATAAAGAGACTTTAGTCAGATGCAATGGCGCAGGCTCAGGAGGCTGAGGCAGGAGTGAATTCAAAGCCAGCCTTGGCAATTTAGCAAGACCCTAAGCAACTCAGTGAGACTCTGTCTTTAAATATAAAAAGAGGCTGGGGGCTATGGCTCAGTATCCTTGGGTACAACCCCTGGTACTCCGCCCCCCAAAAAAGAGAGAGACTTTGAAGAAAAAAAGATGTGGGCCAGGGACATATATTAGTGTTAGACCCTTGCAAGCTGAGGTCCCGGGTTTCATCCCTAGCACAAATCTAATAGAAAAGCTGGAAGACAAAGTTGAGGTAATGTCCCAAAAAATAGAACAAACTTTTTTTTTTTTTAAATTTTTTTTAGTTGTTGATGGACTTTTATTTATTCATTTATTTATATGCGGTGCTGAGGATCGAACTCAGTGCCTCCCACATGCGAGGCAAGTGCTCTACCACTGAGCCACAATCCCAGCCCAGAACAAACTTTTTAAAATGGAAAATTAGAACATTTTAGAAAAAGTAGAGGACGAATTCAAGATATCCACCTAAATTAGATCTGAGAGGAAAAAACAAACAGAAAATGGGATGGAGGAAATAGGCACAAAGAGATCTCCCCAAAATTGATCTCCAAGACTAAAAGATATTGACGTCCAGATTAAAGGGCCCACCAAGGGTCCATAGTCAATGTGCGTCCCTAGGAAACTTTAGACCTCTAGAAGATCCTGAAAACTTCCAGGGAGAAAAGCCATGTCATTCACATGGGACCAGGCATCAGAATGCCATTTAACTTTTTATCTTTACTTATTCATTTTGCAGGGCTGAGATCAAACCCAGGGCCTTGTGCATGGCAGGCAAGTGCTCTACCGCTGAGCTACAGTCCAGCCTGCTTGACTTTTTAACAGCAACAGCAGATCAAATCTTCAAAACTCTGAGGGAAATTTAGTTCCAATCCGGAACTCAACAAGCCAAACTATCAATCAAAGTTACCTGAGTAAATGCTCCAGCAAAGCAAGGAAATAAGCCATGGGATTGGGGACAGAGGAGCAAGGAGTCCAAAAATCAGGGTTCAACACAGAAAAAAAAAAAAGGAGCCTGGCGCAGTGACACACACCTGCAATCCCAGTGGCTTGGAAGGCTGAGATAGGAGGATGGCAAGTTCAAAGCCAGCCTCTGCAAAAAGCAAGGCACTAAGCAACTCAGTGAGACCCTGTGTCTAAATAAAATACAAAACAGGGCTGGGGATATGGCTCAGTTCTCTTGGAGAACTGGAGAATGAATTAGTGATAGGTACTTAAGGAAGTTTTGTTTAAAACATGAGGCAATTAGTAACTCCTGGAAAGAAAAAGTCCTCAATAATGGAAACAATCATGACACAGTATTTACTTAGTCATAATAATTAAGCACTGAACTGGTACAACAGAAACAATAACATGTTCTAACTAAACTAGGAGGGAGGGAGGAGGGAAAATATGCGTAATGGAGGTAGACAAAAGGGCAAAAATCGTCACCTACTATAATAGGGAAGCAATAAGCAAAGATTTTAAAACCAGAAAATCTGGCTCGGTGTGGGGGCTGGGGGCGCACACCAGTAATCCCAGCTGCTCAGGAGGCTGAGGCAGGAGGATCACAAGTTCGAGGCCCGTCAGTCTCAGCAATTAGGGAGGCCCTAAGCAATTTAGCAAGAATCTGTCTCAAAATAAAAAATAAAATGGGTTGAGTATGTGCCTCAGTGGTAAAGCACCCCTGGGTTCAATCCCAAGTATAGGAAGGAAGGAAGGAAGGAAGGAAGGAAGGAAGGAAGGAAGGAAAGAAGGAAGGAAGGAAGGAAGGTAGGTAGGGAGGGAGGGAAAAGAAAGAAAAGAAAAAGAAATTAGGGAACAAGTTTAGAGAAAGAAGAGCAGAATGTTCAAGACCAAGTTTGGGGGTGTAAGGAGTCGAGGAGGAGGCAACCAACTGAGGATGAGAAGGAGAGAACACAGGCCCAGGAGGCAGAGGAGTTGTTAACAATGTAACAAAGGAGCAACAAATAGAAGCAAAGTGATTAGGGGGAGGGCCCAAATCTGGAGGCCCAGGCAGGAGGCCAGCAAATTCAAATTCAAGGCCACCTCAGGGAAGGAGAAAAGAGAAAGATTGATTAACATTAGCAAATCAGCAGCAGCAGCAAATGCTTTTTTGGTCAAGGGGTCTTAACCTGAAAACAGACTACTGCACTTGTCACCTTGGTATGGTTTCAGATGACACTCGCGCCCAGAGGTTTTTTTCCAAAAACCAGTTGGAACAGAAGCCACACAAGCTAGGGAGAGAGTGGGGGTTCCCTGTACAGTGCACACCTGCAGCCCCCGCATCTCTAATCCTCTGGTAGGGAGGAGGTTTAGGTTCGCCAGATAAATTGCAGGCAATCAATACTCAGGACACACTTATACATTTTTTAAATTGTCATTTATCTGAAATTTAAGTTTAATTCTGTCTTCATGACAATTAACTCTAGCAACCCTAAAGAGGTAACACCATCGTTTGGGCAAAAGCCTGGAGATTTTGCCTCTGAACACTTGCCACCAGCCTCTTGCCATTACAAGGATGGAACTCCCCGTGGCAAGATCAGGAAGGAGGGCCTAGGAGACCCCAGGCAGGATGTGGAAGAATTTTTCAATGAGCAGATGAGACTCTCAGGTCAAAACCACATGAAGTCTTTTCCATGAAGGGATTTGGTTGGGTTAATGTCTTCATTGGTCCAAGAGGCAACTCTGGTTCCTCCAAGAAGCACTCCAATGACTCCCAGCTTTGCTGAGCTTGTCCTCTTCCTGGAAAATCAGGTCACATCTTGAGTAGGAACAGTGGAAGATATTTCTGTCCTTCTTATATGAGTTTTTACCACAAGCATGTATTACTTTTATAATCAGCAAAAGGCAATGAAGACATAACCATACTAAAAATGAAATGAGTCTGCAGTGGACCAGATAATGTGTAGGGCACCCACCAAAGCAAGATTCAGCAATTCCAAATAATTTCCTGTTCTTTGTTTGCATGTCATTTTGGAAGCACTCAGTAGCCCTGTTGTGGTTTGTTATTTTACTTTCATCCCCCTGGGAGCTTCTGAGCCCAGCCACCCGCCACTCCTGCCCGCTGTCGCTGGGTGAGCGAGCAATCTCGTCACTGCACCTACTCTCAGATTTCTCTGGGTTTAGCTTGGCTCTGAATTCAACCCCTATCCAGACCTGGGCTCACTCCTAACCTGGAGGACATCCAAGATGACCTGTCCAGAAGCCACAGTAGGAGCTTGTGTGTAGGCCACATGAGACCACAAGGCAAAGATAGCCAATGTCCCACCCATATGGTGGACTCACAGAAGGGTGGCAGCCAGATCTTGGGTCCCCAGGGCCTGGATGGAGCCCTAGGTCTACTTCCTGCCAGCCCTGTGACCCTGGGCCAGTCATTTAATTGAGCCTTGGTGTCCTGAGGATTAAGTGAGATAATGAATACTAAACACCTGGGAACAAATTAGGAGTTCACAAATAGGAGTTTATCTATTTAATCTTCAGAGAGCCCAGAGGCTGCACTTTGACCAGAGGGAGCATTTCATCTGCCATTCTCACAGACCCAGGATCATTCTGAAAGGTTCCCCCCATCCTCAAAGAGCACACCCTCCCTGCTTCTGTCCAGGCCACCAGATGCTGGAGCAGTGACCAGCCTCAGCTCAGTCACAGCAGCCTAGCCCACGACCTTGGAGGAACCTGGGAGAAAGCTTCACCAAGCGACAGTACTTTTCCACTGCACTGCTCGGCCACCTCTGCTGGCTTTGTGCTGTGCAGACAGGAGGTAAAGTGCACCAGGCCGGCCCCATCAGGAACCCACCCCAGCAGAAAGCCACCCAAATCCTATTCTCAGGGATGGGGATAAGGACATGCCGGGGGTGAGGGACAGGGGGAATTCCAGAAAGAAAGTATCTCTGAATGCGCCACCGGGGGGCTAGGAGCCCACTATGAAGCCAGAGCATTTGCATCGACCCGCAAAGTCCTCCCGGAACATTTCAGGGGATTCCTAATCCTTCACCTCCCCTCTGTCCCCACCCCTCTCATAATAATGATTAAACCCTATCTGCCGCGCCTGTGCCGGGCAGCGCGAGTCTGCGCGGGGGGAAGGGAAAGAGGAGGGCGAGGGGAGGGGACAAGAGAGCTAGCGGTCCCGCCCGGTGATGTAGGCAGCAGGGGGAGGTGGAGCCGCGACGCCTGAAGGAGTCCCCACCGCAGCCGCGCTCTAGGTCTACCCCACGGAGCAGCTGCCATCCCCGGCTCCGGCGACCTCCCTGCCGCCGCAATTTGGGCGGCAGGGACCGCGGGAATCCCCTCTTATTGGGGCCCGGGGGGCGTCCGCCACCCCCAGCCCTTGCTCCTCCTTGCTTCCCAGACGGCTGGAGCCTTTCCCAGGGGACGCTGTTCCCGGCCGCTCGCCGCCGCCCGGGCATCTCGGCGGCCAGCCCGGCTGGGCAACCGGCATCTGCGAAACTAGCCCCGCCTGGCACTGGGCATCTCGGGCACCGGCTGTCTCTGGCACCGCCCAGCTTCTTGCGACTCCAGGGCGGTGGGCTTCTGGGCGCCTTTCCTTCCCCCGGTCGCTGGACAGGACGCTGGTGAGCTCCCTGCACCTCCAGCCCCTTTGGCCGCCACCGCCGCGATGCTGCCCTGGAGGCGAAACAAATTCGTGCTGGTGGAGGACGAGGCCAAGTGCAAAACCAAGAGCCTGAGCCCGGGGCTCGCCTACACGTCGCTCCTCTCCAGCTTCCTGCGCTCCTGCCCGGACCTGCTGCCCGACTGGCCGCTGGAGCGCCTGGGCCGGGTGTTCCGCAGCCGGCGCCAGAAAGTGGAGCTCAACAGGGAGGACCCAACCTACACCGTGTGGTACCTGGGTAACGCCGTCACCCTGCACGCCAAGGGCGACGGCTGCACAGACGACGCGGTGAGCAAGATCTGGGCGCGCTGCGGGCCGGGCGGGGGCACCAAGATGAAGCTGACCCTGGGGCCGCACGGCATCCGCATGCAGCCGTGCGAGCGCGGCGCCGCTGGGGGATCGGGGGGCCGCAGGCCAACGCACGCCTACCTGCTGCCGCGCATCACCTACTGCACCGCGGACGGGCGCCACCCGCGTGTCTTCGCCTGGGTCTACCGCCACCAGGCGCGCCACAAGGCCGTAGTGCTGCGCTGCCACGCCGTGCTGCTGGCGCGGGCGCACAAGGCGCGCGCCCTGGCCCGCCTGCTCCGCCAGACCGCGCTGGCGGCCTTCAGCGACTTCAAGCGGCTGCAACGCCAAAGCGACGCGCGCCACGTGCGCCAGCAGCACCTCCGCGCGGGGGGCGCTGCCGCCTCGGTGCCCCGCGCCCCGCTACGCCGCCTGCTCAACGCCAAGTGCGCCTACCGGCCGCCGCCGACCGAGCGCGGCCGCGGGGCGCCGCGCCTCAGCAGCATCCAGGAGGAGGACGAAGAGGAGGAGGAGGACGCGGAGGACCGCGAGGGAGGAGGCCCCCAGCGCGAGCGGCCCGAGGTGCTCAGCCTGGCCCGGGAGCTGAGGACGTGCAGCCTGCGGGGCGCCCCGGCGCCTCCTCCGCCCGCGCAGCCCCGCCGCTGGAAGGCCAGCCCCAGGGAGCGCGCGGGCCAGGCGCGCTGAGAGCCCGGGGGTAGGACTCGCCGCCCCAGACCCGGCCGCCGGGCTTACTGCCGCCAACCCCGCCCCTACCCGCTTCGGCTCCCCGCTGGTCCCTGGCCCTGCCTCCCTTGTGGTCTCAGTTGTCGCCTTGCCCCTCATCCTGGCTCAGGATGGCACTTGATATGCCCTGGGTTATTGGGGGGTGTTCACTTGCCCGCAAACCCCGAGTTTCCTGGGCCCTCCGTTGGGGAACTGCCCTCTCGCTTTACACCAAGTCTGTGCCACAGATCTCCCTGCTTCCAGCCAAAACATTCTCTCAGGAGAAGGGGAGAGAAGTTTCCAGAAATCAAGGACGGTGGGTTTGGACCCTGACCAGGGTGGAGGCAGTGGTCTATGCCCTAGGTCCCTCTAGTCATTTTCCCCCGTGGTAAGAACCATCCTGGAGAGGCATTCTTGTAGGGAAAGAATGGAGTGACTGGGGGAAACTGAGGCCAGGCCCATAATGGGCACCCGTCTGCAGGTCATACAAACGTGGAAGAATTCTCCGCCCTGTGTGGGGCCTCTCTATGCCTTGGAGGACTCCTGGGATTTCACTGCTCTGCCTCTGGAGAAGACTGGCATGGTCTCACCCACGTTCAAAGGACAGACTGGGCTGGTAACAGCTCTGCACCAGGCAGCTGCCAGAGCCTGTGCCTTGGCACCCCTAAGGATTCCTCACCCCCCTCTACAGACAGATAAGTATGGTCCCCTACTAAGTGCCCAGAGCCAGGACTGAGATGGGGCCTCCAAAGGAGGTAAGAAGAACCTTTGGCTGGTATGTGGGGATACAGACGCTGGAGGAGAGGTGCCCCAAGTCAAAGCTCTGGGCGAGTAGGTCCTGACAGCAGCTGGATTCACACAGCAGGCTGAGGAAGGAAGGTGTGCTACCCCAACACAGGGAAGTGTCTCTACAAGGCCATAAAAAAGCCCAAAGATCTGTGTCACCAACTGATCATTGTAAATAAAGTGGATCTGCTTTTTCAGCCCTGTCACCCCTCCTGTGTTGTGTTTGATGCCAGGCCTGCAGGGGGTAAGGTGGTCCTCAGAACCCAACAGGGCAGGAGAAGACCCAGGAAGTAGCTCCCATTTGCAGCTGGAGCTAGCTCCCAGGTTTGGGGTGGGGGCTGCTGCCAGGAAGCTGTTCCCTTGATGTCAGGGGAGATGCATATGCTGCGTTGAAAAAACATTGAGCCAAGCCCTGGAGGAGCATCCTCTGTCTCAGCTTCCCACAGTGTCTGTACACTGAGCACTCAGACGCAAGTGTCTCTGGGACATTTGGCAGGGAGGGGACACTGAGATGAGGGCTTTTCATGAGCCATGTATTTTCGAGAAGTTTCATGTGTATGTCACAATATGTGGTATAGATTTGTGTCCCCTCAGGGATGAGAGGAGGGAGGAGGGTCATGGAGGAGGAGGGTAGGCAGCCCAATTTTCTTTTGAGAGGACAGAGAAATCTGTGCAGACCTTTGTGATAGAGTGACTCTCGAGCTTGGATATCTTCTTTATTCCTGTGCTGAGCTAGGCACTGAGCTCAGAGTTAACCACACGAGTGGCCTCTGCCATCACCAGTGATCAGAACCATTCTGTTTCCTGGAGCTGCCAGAATAGAGGATACCACTGCCACCTCACCCCAGTGGAACCCTCTCAGGGTCAGGGGGCTTTGAAGAGGAAGGCAGGGCTGACTCTACATCAGGGGTAACAAGGACCCACTGGGCAAGGATGCCCATTGCTTCCCTTGCTATCTTGCCAAGGCTTTTCTTATGTTTTCTCCGCTTGCAGAAGGAGACTTAAGATGTCAGACCTAAAAGAGGACCGTGGGCTGCAAGGCAGCCTCTTGGGTTGGCGGAGACGGCCCATGCAGATGCATGCAGCCCATATTTACTAAAGCACCTGCCTTGCAGCAAGCACCGGGCAAGGCACCCAGGTCCCCTCCTTGGGGACTCACTTTCCCAAGTGAGATGCGGGTGATTAACTGGGGCAGTGGCTGGTAACAATTCACAGACCTGTGCCCAGCCTCTGCCCCTGCTCCTTCACCTTTCTCCTCTGCAGCCTCCAACACAGACACATGCACACACACACACAGCCTCTCCCTCCCTCACTCAAGCTATGCTCTCCAGGCCTGGAATTAGAATGTCGAAGTCATTTTCCTGGCCACGTCTCCATTTTTTTTTTTTTTTTTTTTTTTTTTTTAGTTGTAGATGGACACAATGTCTTTATTTTGTTGCTTTGTATGTGGTGCTGAGGATGGAACCCAGGGCCTCACGCCGCTGAGCTACAATCCCAGCCCCCACGTCTCCATTTTTAATGTGTAGAGTGCAAAGAGAACCTGGCCCCACAGCCCTCCTCCAAGGGGCTGCGGTAAGACAAGCCAGCAGGCTGCAGAGTCAAGGCTTTGGGGCTGCACTACTGCCCAGAAAGGGAGGCCTGAAGGGGAGCCACCCCCACCCCACCCATGCTTGCACTTGGGCTTTCTCCTTTAACCTAGGCACAGGACAGAAAAGAGCCCCGAAGTGGCAGTCAGGGGGTCTAGCGCCCCCGTGTCTCCTCCTGGCTTTCATTCCTCACCTGTGGAATGACATTGGGAGTGGGCTAGACCAGTGATTTTCAATCCACACTCCTTGAGTTCTAGATTTCCCAGGGGTGCCCAGGAGCTCCTGTGGGGATCCCTAGGGAGATGGAATGGGGAGGCTCCCCCACCCTGCTTTAACTAGAGCAGTATGTTTTCTGCTTGGGGATTCTGTGATTTGAAGAATGGGAGTCTATAGCTTTTTCTTTTTATAAATCATGGGATGGATGCTTTCTAAATTCCCTTCCAGCCCTGAGGCTCTGAGATCTGTTGGCTGCTGGAGATGTATTGTTGGAGCACTTAAAGGAAGCTCAGACAAGGCAGGGGAGCAAGAAGCACGCACCCAGCTGCACCCAGCGACCCACAGCCTGGAGGTCGAGACTCTCCTGGGACTTCTGGGGCCTAGCTCCATCTCTTCACTTCAGAGGGACTGGACTGCACCTAACTCAGTCAGCTGGCCCACCTACCAACCATCCTGGCTCCCCACAGTCATCTCCCACTCCCCCTGTCCTCTGCCCTCAGAACGGTTCCCTTGTTGCCATACATACGTCACCATCTTCCAGCCTCCAGGGCTTTGCACATGCTGGTGCCACTACCTGGAGCCCTTTCCTTTAGCTCTACATTTTTAATCCTACTCTTCCTTCAAGGCCCAGCTCCACCTCCTGAAAGCTTGCTTTAATGCACACCCCTCTTCCACTCCTGCCAAATCTGGGGGTGGTCTCTCCCCTCTAACTCACACAAGACTTGCTGTGGCTTTTCCAGGCCCTCATGACCTTCCACCTTCACCCACTCTTGATATCAGTGTCTTATCTCCTACTGTCCCTGACTCCTTCAGTACCTGGTCCACAGCAGGGTAGAGAGTTGGTGCTCGGTAATCATTTGCTGAATGAATATGTGAATGAACGGCCAGCTGGAAGAGCCATCGTGGGCCAGGAAACCAAGTGGGTGGGGAAGTGTTCCCTCTGCCAAGCTTCTGCCTGGGGATGCTGACGGAGAACTGTCCTCAGACGCCCTGTTCAGATGGATGGCTTTCTTAAGGAGATTAGCCCTGAGGCCAGGGTTCCCGGGCTCTGTTCTGTCTCAAAGCCTCAGGACTGGGCCCTGTCACTCTCTGGGCTCCTCCAACCCATGCAGAGCTGACTCTCCAAATGCAGAGCCGCTCCTGGCAATGACCGGCCACCCTCCAGACACACTGGGGTTGTGCTCGGGGTGGGTGGTGGGAGGACATCTGAACAGGTGCAGTCTCTATTTTAACACACAGGCAGTCAAACCCAGTCTGGGGTCAGACAAGCCGAGTGCTAGCCCTGTCACTGCCACTTGATGGCTGTATATCTCCAGGGAGTTGGTGAGTGGACGTCTTAGGGGTGAGAAGCACGATGTGAGGCTATGCCTTCGATAATTCATTTAGTACAGAGTGAGTGGTGGCCTGCTGCTATTTTGATGATTATAATTTTTTCAGAGGTCTCCTAAGACAGATCTGGAATAAGGAGACCAGGTGCCTGGTCTTTGAAACACCAAATATGTTGTTCATAAAATCCATGACGTCTCCAAACCATGTTAGACAATTCAGCTCCAGCCAGTCTTAGAAACAACCTAGTTCAACTTACAAAGGCCTGGTTGCTTTAGACTAGATCAAGTCCAATATCTTATACTTCTCATATACCTTTTTCTCCTTAGCACCCAGCACAGTGCCAGGCATATAGCATACGCTCAAGTGAGCAATTTGCTGCCCCTGGCCACCGTGCTTCTCAGCCCCAGAGCTTCACATAGCTGGGATGCTATTTCTTCATAAGTAATGGGTCAGCTGCCCTTCCTCATCCCTGTCCAACCTGAACGATGATTAAAGAGAACACAAAGATGCTGCCAGCCAAGGAAAAAGACACTTGAAAAGGATTGAGAGGGCTGGCCTGCAGCTCTAGCCAGTCTCTGGGCCAGACTTGTCCCATCTCACTCTCTGTGGCCCTTGCCTGTCTTCAGAGCATGTGTGGACATATCAGCTGACCCCGAGTCTCTGAGCAAGTCAGCACTCTGGGATCAGAAGGACATTAGGGATGGGGGTGCACAAGGCCCAGAAGGGAGGCTGGAGTCCAGGCCATCATAAAGGAGATCCCAGCTGGGCAGCTTGGGCCAACACTGCTGCATGCTGGGAAAACTTGACCAAAAAGACCAAAGCAGTTAGGCTGGACTAGAAAATGCAGGTGGACTCCTGTTTTGCCTCCCCAGCACCCATTCATTCCCCTTTTGCAGGGGAGACTGCTTCCTCGCCCCTCCCAGGCCTACAGCTGAGTCTCCCCTCTTCTTGGGGGTGGCCGCGTGATGGCCTTCTGGCCAATAGAATCACATGCATCCCTCTCAGGCCTGGATCATAAAAAACATGATCATTACTTTATCCCCCAGGCTGTGTGCTGGATGTCATCATCTAGGGTGTCCTTGGCACATGTTGAGGGTGACAGAGCCTCTACCAGCTCTTTGCTTGCCAATGATGGGAATTTCCCCTTTTATTGTGTTAGGTGGCACGCGTGGGGAGCTGGTCATTGAGACAAGTAGCTTCCCTTGACTAACACAGCGTCTTTGTAACCCATTGCTCCTGGCATTTCTGATGAAACCATCCATTTCTACTCTCAACCCCTGCTGTCTCCACAGGAGCTCAAGAGAAGGACATGTGACACAGGCCCGACAACTCAGAATATCCCATTTCCTTCAGCACAGATATTGGTTCAGGAAAGGGCACGCATCTTGATCAGAGCTGATGGGACTTAGTTCGGGCATTTTTGAAACTAGGACTTTTGGGAAAAGAGATGCACACTTTCTGCTAGAGTTGCTGAGAGAGTGGGAGGCTTGTCTAATGCTGCTGGCAACCATCTTGCCACCATGAGGAGAGAGCACCTGAAGAAGAGGGCAGCACAGTGCAAAGCAGAAAAGGAGATGGGAAAAGCAAGGCCAAGCCCCACAGCATTGCTCAAGCCCCCGGATCTCACCAAGCCGCCCAGGTCTGGAGTTTTCAGTTCCTTAACACAGGAAGTTGTACTTTGTGCTTGGGCCAGTGTGAGTTGGGCTTTCTATCCCTTGTGTCTGGGAGAGACTTGTCCTCATCATTGCTGTTCTCATCAGATGCCAGCTCTGGAAAAGGAAGGCTGTCACAGCACCTGACTGTAGGACATCCAGCCAGCTCATGGAATCCGGCAGTCCCCAGGCCCTTTCTGTTTCTGGGGCCCCATGGCCTTCTGTCATGTACCTTCCTAATCTTCTCTCCTGGACAGGCTTCCTTCCTTGCACCTGTCCCTCCTGCCTTGGATTGGCTTGTGGCTCCCACACTGAATCCACCCACCTCTTGGGTCCAGTCTCTGGCCTTGTGCAAGTGCTACAGCACCAGGCTGACTGGTGGTTACTTGGTAGTCACCGTCTGGCTTGTGCGTGATCAAATTCACCCTCCTTCACTCAGCTGTAACTGGGGAGTGAGCTCCCCGGGTAGTAGTCTGGCTCACTAAGCCAGTCTCTTAGGGGCTTTTGATGGGGAAGGGACTTCTGACAAGGGATATTAGCTGTAGGCTGATCTTGCTAATAAGGCCTGGGACTGCCTTGGACCATTCCAGGACACAGCTGCTGACGGTGCTCAGTCTACGCTTTCTCTGGCCAAGGGAGGCACCGCCCCAGCCCCAGCTCACTATTCAATTCTGGGGGACATACCTGAGGAACTGGGAACAGTACCTTCCAAGAGCAGGGCCAGGGATGCTTCCCTACTGGCTCCAAGATAAGAAAGCTGGATGAGGCCTTTCACTAACAGCCCAGGCTGAAGGGCTCCTGTCAGGAGGGAGGACAGAGCCCACTGTGAAGCACAGACCGACCTCAGGTAGTTAAAAATAGACACCTGCGGGGATTTCCTGGAGAGGAGACTGAGAGCACCAGGAAATGGCTTGCTGAGCTCCCCGAATTCCCCGCCGCCCAGCCCCCATAAGCCAGGTGGATGCTGGCGGGGAGGTCTTGCGCGTCCACCTTTTGCAGGCCGAGTAATGGCCAAGGAGGCCTCTGAGGGAGGCCACCCTGCTGCCTCCGAAGCACTGAAACAGGAAAGGGTTGGAGCAGGCTGGGCGTCTGCCTCTCCTGTCATGATCAGGCCTGTGATCTCGCATCCCACAGGGACTGGAGAATGGGATCATTCTGCTGCCTTTGAACTAGAGAGGGGATGTGGGCAGGGAAGAGGGACGTTCCCATAAGATCAAAGTGGACATTGGCCACTCCCATTCGTCTCCGCCTCAGTCCCCAAGCACAGAAGACTCTGAGATGGTGCATCCCATGAATGCTCTGCTGAAATTGCATGGATCTGCAGGACCAGAGGCAGGGTGGGCCCAGGAGGTCAGTCCCCCACTCTGCCTCACTCACATACGCTGGCTGCATGCTAAGTGCTGCCCAGGGAGCAGTGGAGATGTCGGTGGTGAGATGTTTGTAAAGACGTGTCCCGGGGCAGTTAGGCCCCTCAGAGCTATATGACATTCCTCTTCCAAGATGATAAAAGCAACACGTTTTTATTTGAAACCAGTGAAAGAGCAAATAAAAAAAGAACAAATAGAATCCCTCTCCCAGTTTTTCTCCATCCCCCAGCCTCCACTCACCCCCAGCACACACAGCCCCAGTTAATTCTCCCCTACCTGTGAACAAGTGCAAGAACACATCAAAGAGGTTTCCTTGTTTATTTTCACAAAAATGGAGTCACTAACACATTATTCTGCAACGAGCTGTATTCTCACTGATATCATGCAGGTCCCCCCAGCTCCGGGGGCTCAGTGAATTTATGTCTGATTCATTCTTTAAATAGCTGCGCTGTGAATTCCACCAGCCCTCTGGAGTGTGTGCTCAGGTTGTCTCTATTTTAAGGGGTCTACAAACTGCCTGTTGTATGCAGAGCACCAGACCACACTTGATGCAGGAGCAAACTCACAGAGCACACCGCCTGCTGAACACAGAAGCAACAAGAATTTCCATGGGCCAGGCACGTGGCACAGGCCTGCAATCCCAGCACCTAGGGAGGCTGAGGCAGGAGAATCTCATGTTCAAGGCCAGCCGGGGCAACTTAGCAAAACCCTATCTCAGAGAATGGCGAGTTCAAAGCCAGACTCAGCAACAGCGAGGCGCTAAGCAACTCAGTGAGACCCTGTCTCTACATAAAACACAAAATAGGGCTGAGGATGTGGCTCAGTGGTCGAGTGCCCCTGAGTTCAATTCCCGGTACCAAAAAAACAAAAACAAAAACAAAAAAACCCTGTCTCAAAATTTTAAAAAATTGTAAAAAGGACTAGGGAAGTGGCTGGGGGTTAAAGCACCCTTGAGTTCAATCTCCAGTAAACCCCACACACACAAAAAAAAAAAAAAAGGAAGAAAAAGAAGAATTTACATAAATTTTTGGGAACAACATGTCTCAGATTGGATGTGGTCCAATCCTTGGTTTGTAGATGAACAGGGGGACTTGTTCAAGGGCACACAGCTTGCTATTGGGAAAACTAAGGCCAGAATTGAGGTTCTCTGACTCCTAGACAGATGTCTTGTCCCTGTACAAAAGCTACCAAAATAAAAAACACAAAAATAAACATAGCTTTAAATAAATACAGGTTTAAATTCATAGATGCCCAAGATTTAGGTGTCAGTGAGGAGATGGTATGTACTCAGATCCTAAAGAAGACTGCTGTCCACCCAGGGCCTGATGTGACGTGGGGATTGGGCTGTAGGCCAGGGATCCACATCCCTCATTTATTCACCTTTCTTTGGGTAAACGCCAATGGAGCACCTACTGCATGCTAGATATTGTTTTGTTCTGTTAGTCACAGTGGTGAAGGAGACACATGGAGATCCTGGCCGTCATGGAGCCCACACTCACATGAGGAGAGACCAAGGATAAGCCAGGGGCTTAATAAACAAGTCAATGATGTTAGAAGGTGACTCTTCCCCCAGGAAAAAGAAAAGGTAGAGCAGAGTGAGCAAATGAGCACTTCTCCCCTCTCCATTCCATGAGATGGACATTCCCAAGGTATCCAGTGGAGCTAAAGATGGGCTAGCAGTAGCAATCATGGCGGACACTGGCTAGACATTCACTGAACCCAGCACTTCTTCTACAGTCATAGCAACACATTCCCCAGCCTCCCTTGCAGCTAGGTGTGGCCTAATTCTAGCCAATAAGATGTGAGGCCTCTTTTAGGCCTCGCCCATAAATGCAGCCCACTCCTCATGCTTATCCCTCCCATCAAGCCGTGTTTCCTCTTTCCTTACCTGTCAGCAGAATGGAAGGGACCCTGAAGACCTAGGGGAGGGAAGGGCCACAAGATAGAAAGCCGGAAGACTGCATAAAGAGGTGACCCCCTTTCCTCACCTGATTAGACTTTACCTAGAGGGGACAGTTCACCACAGAGCTTCAAGTCCATAGGGGTGATTTGTAAACCACGGTAGGCAGAAAAGAAAAGCCACTCCAGCAAGACTAGCAGAACCATTGCCCAGCTGAGTCCAGTCCAAATGGCCTACAGAACTGTGAGTAAATCAAAGGGGTACTCTTTTGAGCTGCTGAGTTAAGGTAGTTTAGGGTGCAGCAACAGATAAGGACCTCAAGAGATGCTTCTGAGGATGGACTATGAAAAAGTGTAGGAAGATCTCAGAATAACAGCACAAGAAAATGGGACTCTTGTGATCATTGTAGCATTCAGAGCCAGTTCTCTGGTTTTAGAACCTCCGTGTTGGACTCCTTAGTCACCCCAAGTATCAAATGAACTGATGCTGGGGAGTTCTGTGTGGCCACCTTGAGCCTGCCTGTGGTGTCCCTGAGCTTGCAGGATAAGGTTGCTCTGGGCACACTTTAGCCTGACTGCTCTTGAATGGGACAAAAAAGGAATTGTACATGGAGACCAGGGGACACCAAAGGAGCAGTAAGATTAAGTAACTGTGGCCTGAGGATGTGGCTCAGTGGTAGAGTGTTTGCCTAACGTGCACGAGGCCCTGTACCAAAAAAAAAAAAAAAAAAAAAAAGAAGCATCTGAGATTGGCAACCGTGCTGTGGATGCCTTTGTCTTCTCTGGGGCCCCAGAGTTTCCCCTGAACTGTACTTGGGGGCTCCCTCCTTCCCTCGCTTCTTTCCACATATGTTTTTGAGCAACTACTCCATGCAGGAATTGGTCCAGGTGCCCAGGACACAGGAGGATTCAGGATAGACATCCATCTGTCGCAAGAGCAGGCAGACGGTAAACCCATGACTAACACTGTCAAATAGCCCAAAGTGCTCCCAGGAGGATGGGGCAGAGCAAGGGAACAGAGATGCAGGGCATTCTGCCGTTCTGCCATCAGAGGTGGATTCAGAGGAACTGCCACTGGAGACCCCCCCCGGGGGGGGGTGAGAACGACCCCATTGAAGCCCTGATGGTGACACAGTGATAGCCTGTCTGGAACCTCTGTGGGCCAGAGGTGGCTGGCAGTGGTGGAAGACTGGCAGGGGATGACAGCAGAGAGCAAGGCCAGCTGGGTGGGGCCAGACCTCCTGGGCCACGAAGGCCCTGGAGACTTGGGCTCTGTTCTAAGGAGGGGAAGAAGCCCCGGTGTGTGTTCATGCTTTGGGAAGTTCAGCCACTTTGTAAAGGATGGGTTGGGAGGGACCAGTGGAAGGGACGGAAGGGAGGAAACAGAGGAGCCAGGTACCCAGCCTCTGCAGAGTTCTGGGTGAAAGACAGGGAGGCTTCAGCTAGACCCGGCAGTGCAGATAGTGAAAAGTGGATTCAAACCCTATTTTGCAGGTAGAGCCAGGCGCGGTGACAGGAGGAAAAGTGAAGCAGGGGGTCAGTTCTAGTTTCTGGCCTGAGTACCTGCGGGACCGATCATACCATTAACTGAGGCATAGACAGATGGAGGTGGGAACAGATTGGGCGCTGGGTGAAGAGAAGCTGTTCTGTCTTCCGTCTTCTCTCATGAGATGCTGATTAAATAGGTGCTCTGGTTTAAATGTGTCCCCTCAAATTGCGTGTGTTGCAAACTTGGTCCCCGATGCAGTCATGTTGGGAGGTGGGACCTTTGAGATGTGATTGAGTTCTGAAGTCTCTGCCCTTATGGATGGATTAATTTATTCACAGATTAACAGGTCACCACAGGAGTGGCTTAGTTATAAAATGGAGTTCTCTCTAGCATGCTGGCTCTCCTTCTCCAAGAGATGAATTCCACCATGTTATGATACAGGAAGAAGGCCCTCTCCAGGTGCCGGTGCCAGGCTGATGCCGATGTCTCAGCCTCCAGACTGTCAGTCAAATAAACCACCCTACTGCCAGGTGCAGTGGCACAAGCCTGTGGTCCCAGCAACCCAGGAGGCTGAGGTAAGAGGATCAAAGCCAGCCTCAGCAACTTAGCAAGGCCCTAAGCAACTTAGTGAGACCCTGCCTCAACCTAAAATATAAAAAGGGCTGAGGATGTTGCTCCGCGGTCAAGCACCCCTAAATTCAATCCCAAAAAACAAAACCAAAAAAACCACTATTCTTTATAAGTGACCCAGTCTCTGTTTGCCGTTTTAGCAACAGGAAGCAGGCTAGGACAACACCCAAAAAGGCCAAGTTGGACATGCAAGACTTCCCAAGGACGAGGCCTGGGGTGCTGGGAGGATGATTCTGAAGCAGCAGGCCAAGGCAGCATTCTGCGTGACGTCACCTTGGGGGAGGGGTGGACGTAGGTGAGAAGTGAAGGGATATTGGCCTGAGCCTCAAGGCGCTGCCAGATACGCAGGGCGCAGGGCGCAGCAAGGATGGAGAGGGCAGAGGCAGGGGGAGAAGGCAGAGACGCGGCACCCCAGAGGCCAAGCGAAGTAGAGGAGCAGGGAAGAGGGAGAAGGCGATGACATCAGCCAGTCCAGCACTGGCTTTGGCAGGATCGACCGGGGCCACTGGCGACCTCAGCAAGGACGATTTCAGCATCTGGCTGGAAACTGGAGCGTTATAGACAGGAAAGGAAATGAGGGGACAGACAGGGAGAGATTGGGCTGGAGGAGCTTTCTCTCAGTCCCGCATCCCTCCTGCCCCATTTATTACACTCTAGGCTGGGCAGGTGCTGTGTGAGCCACTGGGGGGCGAGAGTGAGGCACAAGCTATTTCAATTATTTTTAAATTTGGAGTTGGCAATGGTGGAGACTATTTGAATCTTATGGTAGCTTTACCATCCATCTGACTCTTAAATTTCCTATGAGCAGGCAGTAACAAGAAAGTCTTCTCATAGACAAGTAGCTCTAAGGTAATTGTTTGTGAATAGTTCACAAATACCAGGATCTGCTCCAACTTTTCTGATGCAGAAGTTTAAAAGAGGTGCAATGGGCATGTTTTGTTTCAAGGAGGGATCAATGATCCAAAGACCATTCTCATGTCTAATAAACAAGAGTGGGAAACTATCCAGAATGTATCACAAGCCATAAAAATGCATGTTAGAAAAGAAAGGCCCCTGGTTCTTGCAAACTCTATTGCTCGGGATTTGGTAAATAGATACCTATGTAGGTATTTCAAGCAGAAATAAATGTAATGCAAGGGATTGATGATTACAAAATCACGGGGTGGGCTAGAGTAGTAAAAGTCAGGGATCTCCTGTGTTTCAAGGTCATACCACAATAGCTGCCTAGGTCACTGCTGCTGCCCAGCTGTTTCAAACCCATGCCGCTGGCCACTAGAATCTGGGGCATAGAATCCAATTACATCATCACGAGGCTGGACTTGCCTACCAGCTCCTGCTGTCACAGGAGCTCAGTCTCTGTGAGGCTTCCCTATCTCCTGGGGAGTGAGTCTCCTTGGCAGGAGGTACAGCCCATCCAAACCCTAAAAGGGAGTATGCAAAAGGTGGTCCTGGCCTCTACAGCAGAGGTCCCGATCATAGGAGGGGTCTTGCATCAAGTGCAAGTGGACAATGTCCAGCCCATTGGTGCTGGGCCCACATTTTCAAATATAATGGCTGACACTTGCAATTGCTTGTATAATTTTATATATGCAGAAGTTTGAGGGTCTGAATTCAAGAAGGAAAGAAAAGATGTTTCTTTTTTTAAAAAAATATTTTTTTAGTTGTAGATGAACATAATACATTTATTTATTTATTTTATGTGATGCTGAGGGTCAAACCCAGTGCCTCACATGTGTGAAGCAAGCGCTCTACCACTGAGCCACAACCACAGCCCAAAAAAAGTTGTTTCTTGGGGCTGGGGTTATGGCTCAGCGGTTGAGCGCTTGTCTCGCATACGTGAGGCACTGGGTTCGATCCTCAGCACCACATAAAATAAATAAAGATATTGTGTTCATCTACAACTAAACAAAATATTTTTTTTAAAAAAAGTTGTTTCTTAAAGACATATTTAAAATAAATTAAAATGCACTAGACTTGCTCCGATATCCTTACTGTGGCTGTTCCCCCAGCCAGAAACACCCTTACCTTGATACCTGCTCACCTCACTCCCTCTACTTGATTGATTGATTGATTGTACTGGGGATTGAACCAAGGGACACTTGGCCACTGAGCTGCATCCCCAGCACTTTTTATTTTTTTTATTTTGAGACAGGGTCTTACTAAGTTGCTTAGGGCTTCACTAAATTGCTAAGGCTGGCCTTGAACTTGTGATCCTCCTGTCTGAGCCTCCCAAGTTGCTGAGATTACAGGCGTATGTCGCATGTCTGGCTTTGTTGCATCACGTCTTTGTTTCTTGATTGAATACCATGACCTGCCCCTCTCTCCCTGGGGAGTACCTGTCCCCAACCTTGCTCCACTTGCCCTTATTTTCACAGGATTTGTTGTCTTCTCACATAGTATGGAATATGTGAATTTATTATGATCATTTTTTATCATCTTTTTCTTCTGCTAAAAGTAACCTCCAGGAGGGCAGAAGTCTTTGTTTTGTTTATGAACATCGTAAGACCATACACTGCTGCTTGGTAATATAGTAATTACTCCGTAAATATGTTTTGAATTATTGAATGTATGCATAAAGAAGGCAGTTGAAATTTTATTTCAAGTTCTATACAAAAACAAGTAAACCATGTTTATTAAATGAACTTTGGCTTTCCAGTGTGCTAACATTCTTATATGATACATTTGAGGATGTGTTGTTCTCTACCACAATTTTTATTTACTTAGTTAGTTGAGACAAGGTCTCACTAAGTTGCCCATGCTGACCTGGAATTTGTAATCCTCCTGCCTCAGACTCCTGAGTATCTGGGATTACTGTATGTGCCACCACACCCAGCTCAGCATAATTTTTAGTTAAAAATATGTGCTTGTGATGATGCACTTCCCAGTCCTTACAATATTATAGACTAACAAGGTTACTTTCTTCCCCGGAAACTTGTTCTGGGAGTTCCACAGAAGACCAACTTGATAGTGGAGGGGCAATAGCCAGAAGGAAGCAAGGATTGGCGTACACACATGCTGTCTCATTGGCAAGAAAAATATGTTGATCAGCTTTAGAAATTGACAGGAGAAATTAACATTCTATTCATATTTATGAATCGTTATAATTATGAATTATCACTAAAGACAAAGAATATGAATAACTTCCACAAAGAGCAGAAGAAAAAGCATCTGTTTCTAAAAGGTAGAAAAAGAGAGAGGTAAAGAAATAAAAATAAAGATCAGCTTCCATTGCAGACAACAGAGCCCGTCTAGCCGCTGAGGATGGACGGGTTGACGGAGGGATCAGGTTGGTTTTCACTGGAAAGCCTGAGAAGCCCCCTGCAGAACTGGCCAGGCAGGAGAACGTCTCCACTGCTGCTGCCTCCAGGACCTTGCTGCCAGGTTGCAGCTGGGACAGCTGCCAAAGCATGAAGCTGACACTGCGCTCAGCACCAAGAAGCTGGGAACTGATCTGGCACCAGGGCCTCTGCGGTGGCTATCTCAAAAGAATCAAAACACTCTGCCACTCTGCACCCAGAACAGCCTTATGGCCACTTTTACCCAGCGCTCGGCTCACCTGCTGCTTCTGGTTTGTCTGCATCTTCCTGGCCAAAGCCAGGTGACATGGGGTGAGTACGAGAATGCAGTTGCCCTCACTTGCCTTCCAAGAGGGCCGCGATGGAAGGAGTCTCAGAGGGGGCTGAGCAGGCTGGGTCCTTGGTCTTTGCCCCAGCCCACCCCTTACTTCCTCAACCTCCATTTCCACCCTAGGTTCCTGTTTTAAATTTCCATAAACCCACCACAAAATGTGGCCACCCAACCTAAGGCAAATGCGCCTCAATCCCACAAGCCTAGGCTCATTCCTTCCTCCAAGACCAACATTCAACCCTGGTGGTACAGTTGCTGCATCCGGCTCCTGCTGAAGCGAGCCTGGCTGAGGTTCCCTTCTTCCCTAGTTTAGTCACAATTTTTTAAAAAATATTTTTTAGTTGTAGATGGACACAATACCTCTATGTTTTTTTATTTAGTTTTATGTGGTGCTGAGGATTGAACTCAGTGCCTCACGTGTGCTAGGCGAGCGCTCTGCCGCTGAGCCCCAGCTCCAGCCCAAAGTCACAATTCTTGATATTCTGTAATCCTCTCTGCCCATCCTGTTTGCCCTGCGCCTTCAGCAAGCCCTCAGTGCGCCAAAGGTTTCCACCGCGCAGGATCATCAACCTCAGTCAGGAGGGTGCTGAGCACAGGGTGGTCCTCATACTGGGTTGCTGTCCTCTTACCTTTGAGCAGCAGCCACGGAATTAGAAGGCACCAGAGGACTTCAGGGGATCCAGAGACACTTCTTCTCATTCTCTGTGCAGCAGACACTGTACTGGACAGCCTGAATCAATGATGGCAGCCAGGGTGTCACACCCCGTCCACTCCGTTTTTTCTTCTGTTCATGTGAGCATGAGGAGCTGGTCTCAATATCCCACATCAGTAGGATCTCTATGGTATTTCCTGGTGGAAACATTCTTCCTTTGGATATTAGAACCTCTAAATGGCAGACTACAAGGTCTTGACAAGAGGGAGCAAACATTTCATGAGTAAGTTATCCAGCCCAAGATTCCCACCTCCAGGGACCCTGGGAGAGGGAAGCATTGCCTGTACACCGGATGACGGTTGAGAGCATTTGTGGAATTCTTCCTTTCAGATTCACCAAGTTGTTTTCTAGCTGACACTAACCAAGTCCCAAGAGGTCCTGTCACAAACCTATAAAACCAGATGACTCTGGTGATAAGACCAGTGAATCTCAGGCTCCCCTGGCAATTTCTTTACTTTCTTTGCCAAAAGAAAAAATGAGGTTTCTGACCAGAAAGCAATGGTGTCTGGACCACCAAGATTGTTAACAAGACATTCAGTAAATCTGCCAGTGCTGTCACTGGCACAAGCATGGCAGGCAGAAAATGCCAAGCCCGGAGCTGGAGTCAATGTTCCAGTGAGGATACGTCCCTTCAACCTTCATACTAAAAGGAAACCAGTGTAGCCAGCCCGCCAGCAGATGGCAGGCTGGTCCTCTTGTGACCGAGTACCATGTTGAAGGCTCAGAGTCCCAGCTCTTGGCAGTTGGGCACTCAGCAATGGTGGGGAGACTAAGACTGCTAATAGACACTCAGCGTCCACTGTGGCATCCTCTCCTTTCTGAGTAAGGGTCCTCGTTTTATTAAGATCATCAATATACTCAACCAAAAGGAAACATTTTCTGATTTCTTAACTACTAGATGAAACCACGTAACTAAGTTCTAGCCAATGAAATGGTGGAAGTGTGAGCCCACTGTGCCCTCCCATCATCCTTCCTGCTGCTTGGATTGAGTCTGGGAAGGTTAAAGCACCAGTAGCCATCTTGGACCTTGAGATGCTGATCATGTACCCAATTTACAGAGAAGGAAACTGAGGCTTAGAGAGGTCACTAAATGCTAATAAATGGCAGAACTAGAATTCAACCCATGGCCTGCTAAACTCCAAAGCTCTTGCTTTTCTATAATCTCAGGGTGTAGAACATAGATTATCACTATCCCTCTGACTCACTCTTACTGGCCCAAGCCCTTGGCCTTCATCCATCAATGTGTCAGCAGTGAGAGTGGTTCCTAAGAGCAAGAGAGAGGGACACGTGGACACAGCACACCCATCCACATGGGACACTCCCGCTGTCTTACACGCCACACCCTCTCAGCTAAAGGAGCCGGAGGCCCCTCTCCAGGACCAGGTCCTGCCCCTCCTCCAGCATCCGGAAGCTTGGGAGCCTCGGGGTCTGGCTCGGAGGGACACACCCGCGGGGAGGAGCTACCCTCTCCTTAACCAGGGCGGCTGGCGGCCAGCTCTCAGTCCTGCTGCCCCAGCCAGCGCGCCCAAGGGGGACGACATGGCTCAGGAGCGTCCTTCCTGCGCCTTGGACCCGGAGCACATCCAGCGGCTGCTGCTGTCCTCTCGAGAGGCAAAGAAGTCCGCCTACTGTCCCTACAGCGGCTTCCCGGTGGGGGCCGCCCTGCTCACAGGGGACGGAAAGATCTTCTCAGGTAAGGGCTGGCGCCCGGATCCCCTCCCGGCAACCTGGGCGGAGCAAGAGGAGGACACGCGGATGGGCGCCCAGGCACAGGTGGAGGGAGAACCGCGGCGCTGCCTCCTCGCTGGGCCTCCCATTCCCAGACTGACTGGCTGGATGCATGGAGGCGTTGGCCTTGAGGCTGACTTAGCTTGAGGAGGCCCAGGCGGCCAGCGGCCAGTGGTGGCGGCTGGGGTCCAGCATGTCAGGCCACAGCATTTCCTGGCTGAGGGCCACTCTGGCTGTCTTCTATACTTGTCCTCCAGCATTGGGACTGGTGTCCTGTTGGACAAACAGGTAACCAGACAGACAGGAGCCAGCCCTCCAAGTCAGATGTCACCTGTCGGAGTGCTCTGCTTCTGTTCCTTTCTCCCCTCCCCCCTTCCTTACTTCTCCTTTTTCTCCTTCTTTCCTTCCACCTACAAAAAAGAAGGTCACTCATAAGTGTCCCCTGGAAGGTCCCCTGAGTGAAGTCCGAGCCTTGGTCATTCCCACACTGAGCATCATCAACAGGTACTTGCTGAGCAGGTACTCCATGCCAGATCACATGCCAGGTGCTGGGGATATCTCAGCGAGCAGAAATGACATAGTCCTTGCCCCCATGAAGTCCCCTTGTCTCACACAGGCCAGAGCTTCCGTCGAGGTCGTGGGAGGAGTGTAAGATGGAGGTGGGCTGGCCCTAGTGAAGCACAGGGGACACCTGCTGTATTCAGGGAGGCTCAGGAGTGTGGGGTTGTTGTGTGACACTTGGGGAGAGGCTTCACCCTCCGAGTCTCAGCATGCACAATTGTAGAGCAGCTGTCTTAACGGCCACCTACAGGATTGCTGAGCACAGCACTACACCCAGCTGGCATGGCTGATTTGATAAGGAAGGAAATAGGGAGCCCAGGACTGTCACTAAGGAGAGGAGTGACATCAAAGTGGTGTTTGAGGACAATTCATCTGCTAGGTTCTGGAGGAGCTGGAGCAGAGGGAGCAGAGTCGAGGGATGTTGTCTGTTTTGGTCACTGACCTGTCCAGTGTCTGCATGTTCCCTGGCTCATAACTGGTTCCCAGTTAACACTTGTGGGACACATGAGGGAATGCATCCAGGACAGTGGCAGGTGGGACGAAGAGGAAGGAAAGGTCTGAGACTTTGCATGGGACGAATGGACAGGGCTGGGATGGGCTGTTAGAAATGAAGGACAGGAAAATGGTACTGGATCTGCAGCCAGGTGGAGCAGGGAGGCATGAGGAACCTCCCAAGGCGAAGTGCTGGAGGCAGAACTGGCCTGTGCTGGGGACAAGGTGGCAGGGACCAACAGCAATATTAGTGCCTACGGTGGCCTGAGCACTCACTAAGCACTTGGTCGGGAAGATCTCCTGGAACCTCATGGCCACCACGTTGGGGAAGAGTAAGGGGCAAGGCATCCACCAAGGTGCTCGCCCCTAGAAATCCCAGAGCACCACAGGCACGCTGGGTAAAGGCAGCACTTCTCTCAGGGCAGGCTGACCCAGAACTCGTCACCATGCCCTTCTTTATTCCTGTGGGCACTAGTTTCTTTTATCCTGCAGGTGGGCCTTCCCCAGGCATCAGGGAACATGACTGCAGGCTGCAGCTGGTTTTCATTCTTACAGCCTCAAAACCAGACAGGAAAGAACTCCTTCCCACCAACTCTCGATGGAAAAATTCCAAAGAAGGACTCTGATTGGTTCATCTCGAATCAGGTGCACATCCAGGGCCAATCGCGCTTTCCTGGTGGGATAGTGTGACTGGGCCAGCTGATTCACCTATCCATCTTGCTTGGGGAGAGGAAGGATCCATACCCCAGGATGGGGTGGGGGATGGAAGGGCCAGGCAAACCAAACTGATGACCAGTGTACCGGCATTTTTTTTAATTTTATTTATTTTTTTTAGTTGTAGGTGGACAGAATATCTTTATTTTATTTTTATGTGGTGCTGAGGATCGAACCCAGTGCTTCACACGTGCTAGGCGAGCACGCTACCACTGCGCCATAACCCCAGCCCCAGTGTACCGGCATTTTATCAAGGGGATAACGGAGGCTCAGTGTGATCTGATTTAAAATGCCGTGCACCGTGGGTGGTCCCTTGCTGCTGACATTTTGCAGAATTCCGGGATCTCCTTATCAGGACCAGAAGTGGGGGTCAGGTGCAAAGAGGAGAGTCAACAGCAGCAGGTGGGGCTTGGAGCCGAGGGTGCTTGAGCAACCCTGGGAGACCCTGGGTAGATTAGAAGGACTGGAGGGCAGGAAAGACACAGCTGACTCTAGACACTGTGCGTTGGCAGCTTACCGCAGGACAGGTCTGCCCAGTTCTGTGACCTTCTCCCAAGAAGAAAAGCCCAGCCTCCTTGGAGTTCCTTGGTGGTGGCAGCCGGGGTCCCATCAAGTTCCAAAGCAAGTCTGGCTGCAAAGACAGCCTTGCAGTCATGACCTTGGGGTGGCCATCTTTTCCCCTCTGTCACTCCCGCCCTGGCCAAGGCCTTGTGCCTCTCACGGGTGGCCACCCAGGATGGTAATGGACACCTCCAATAACCGCCTTTTCATCATGTACTGCTGGCTGGTGGCATTCCATGGCTGGTGACATTCCAGAGTTGCACTTGCAGAGAAGGGAGGAGCTCCTGGTAAAGAAAGAGCTGTGGAAGGAGGGGAAGTGAGAAAAGGGAGAGGAGTTAGGACAGGAGGAGGACTAGGCACCCAGGGGAGCGGAGTCAGCGTGGGTCTCGCACATGGCAGAGGCTCAGCCTGTGTCTGTGGACCGAGATGATCAGAGAGCACCACCAATGACCTAGGGTTCTGCACAGGCATCCCCTATGCACACACACCTGGCAATGGCCTATCTCAGCACCAGAAAGCCCCACTTCCCTGCACAGTGATGACCGGCTCCACCCCCTGCACCCCACCCCTCAGCTCTTCTGCAGGTGTCTGCAGCAGGTGTCTCTACCCTGCTTCCTCACCTCTCAGCTCCCTTCCACACCCTGTTGCCCTCTGTCCTCCCAGACATCACTTAGTTCTCTCTACTGTCACTTAAAAGTGGCTCATCGCAGAGATGAGCTTTACTAAAATCCCTTGACTCTATAGTTTAGTTAGAATGTAGTTCATATGTGAAGTGGTCGTTTGCAGCAGGTGGGGGTTAAGATGGAGAGAGCTAGGATTTCTCAAGCACAGGGGCATGATAGTCCGCTAGTCCAAGGACTCAGAGGTGGTCCCAGACCCTCAGTTTGGCAGCCTCTTACTAGAAATGTGAATTCTTGGCTCCAGCCCAGACCTGTCAAATCAGAAACTCCAGGAGTGGGACTTCAAAATCTGTTTTAAGAAGGCCTCTAAAAGATTCAGATGCCCACTTGCTGGATGTGAGATTGCTACTCCAACACCATGTCCTCTGACTCTGCTCTCTTCTCTGAGGGACTGGGTTCAAATCTCACCATTGGGAATTTCTTTCCTTGTTCATGCTGTGACATCATCCCACCCCAGTCCCCGCTCCCCCACCGGGATCACCAAAGCAGCCAGAAACACAACTGGGCTAAAATGCCAGGGAGAGTAAGAGCAGTCTTTGGCCTCCACCACCAACCTCAGCTTTTACCTTCTGTAAGAAGGGGCTGTAATAGCATCTGCCTTACCCAACTGATGACAACTGATGAAAGGGTTAACTGAGCGCAAGTGTGTGGCAGACAGGAAGTGGTGGCAGTGAGGAATACCAGCAGTGTGTGGCAGACAGGAAGTGGTGGCAGTGAGGAATACCAGCAGTCTCCGGGGCTATTTGGTCCAGTCCTATAATTATCCGACTTGGCATTGTCTAGTCTCTCCCAGGTGTGCTTTAGAGTAAACAAGACTGCCAGGACACGGCTGGCTTGCCTGGAGATGATGGCCCACTTTCTTTTTTTTGTTGTTTCTTTTTCACTTTTTTTTTTTATTGGTGCATTAGAGCTGAACATAATGATGTGATTTACTGTTACATATTTATACATGCACAAAATATAACAATACAATTTGGCCACTATCACTCCCCAGCACTTCCCAACAGCCTGCTTTTTGAGCTCAGGTTTACAGTATGTGGCCTTCCGCCACACCCCTGCTTTTCTTTTCCTTTTCTTTTGTCTTGAACAGGACTGGCAAGTTACGCTTGAACTTGCCAGAGGCCCTAAGTACAGTTCTTATTTTGTATCATAGAGATGGAGCACTGGCATGGGAAATTGAACTCATTCAATAATAGGTAACCGTCTTAGTCAACTCAGGCAGCTATAACAAAATACCACAGACAGGGTGGCTTAGACAACAGATATCTGTATCTAATGGTTCTGGAGATCAAGGTTCCATGAGAATCTCTCCTTGGTGAGGCATTCTTTCAACCTTTGCCACTTTCTTTTTTTTTTTTTGGTAGATGGACACAACTACCAAAGGTTATTTTATTGCTCTGTATTTGGTGCTGAGGATCGAACCCAGGGCCTCACGCATGCGAGGCAAGCGCTCTACCGCTGAGCCACAATCCCAACCCCAACCTTTGCCACTTTCTTACTGTCCTCACAAGGCAGAAGGAGAAAGCTCCAGTGTCCCTTCTTATGAGGACACCTTATCATAAAATAGGATTCTCTTCCTATAATCCCATCATGGGCGTTCATCCTCATGGTCTCATCTAAACCTAAGAATCTCCCCAGCAAGGCTTCAACATAGAATTTGAGGGGGACACAAACATTCAGTCCTTGACAGTGACCAAGAGCCCCACGAGTCTCCACCCTCAGGAAGTTCACATTATAAGGGAGAATCAGATGATAGGGACATTTACTTCCAGAAAAGTGCTGAGAAGAAAATTAAATTGGGATAAATGAATACAGAGAGTTGGAGGAGGGGAAAGAATGCAGCTTCAGACAGTGAGACCAGAGGAGGCTTCTCTGAGGAGGCGACATGGGAGCAGACTTGACTAGGCTGGGCTGTGTGCATGTAGGGTACCAAGAGATAAAATCACAACAGTTTGGTTTAAAGATATTAATGGATTTTATTTTCAATTCTTGAATTAGGCAACACTTCATTCCATAAAATAGAATAAGTATTCTGATGTGCAAAGCAAGGATGGTGGGCTTAATAGGCAGAGAAAGGCTGAAGAAAGCAGAAACAGAAGACAAGAATTGAATTGATCGTTTCAAAGTTACTTTCCTTGTAAGGTGGTTTGTTAGTCAGCTTTGTGTCACTGTAACAAAATACTGACGGCAATTAACCTATGAAGAGAAAAGGTTTGTTTGGGTTCACAGTTCTGAAGGTTCTGATCCAAGATCGAGCAGTCCCATGCTTTGGGCTTCTGGCGAGGGCAGCACACCATGGCAGAAGCGTGTAGCAGTAGGAGCCACCCCCCTCAGGAGCCAGGAAGCAGCAAGAAAGAGAAAGAGACCCAGTTTCCACGTCCCCTTCAGGCACATGTCCATGACGTCAGGACTTCCCATGAGAACTCACCTGCTGGAGGTCCACAGCACTTCCCAATAGCACCATCCTGAGGACCAAGCCTTCAGCACATGGACCTTTGGGGGACAGTCAACATCTGAACTATAGCAGGCAGAGACAGGAAGACAGGGCACAAGAGAAATCCCTGACAGGTTAACCTCGGGCCACCTTTTGTGTGTGTGAAAGGAACAAGAGCTTCATTATCGTGTCTGTTGAAACTGACCTGTTTGGGCCATCTACTCTTTCTCTCTCCTGACATCTTGGAAGGTCTGAGAACAAGTTAATTTCAACTTGGTGACATGGAATTTCAGCACGGATAGTTCCATAAGAGGCTCAATACCTGTCATTATCATTTTGCAAAGGAAGACAATTGATCCTTAAGGAATTTTAGTCCCTCTTCTAAATTCTCAGAGCCAGTAGAACATAGGGTCCCGGGGCCCAGTAAAACCTCAGGGTTGTTCCGACAAAGCACCACCGAATCCCCGGAGGCAGGAGTGTGCTCCCAGCAGAGACGACCGCTCTCTCCTTAACCATGGAGATGTTTCGCTCATGATAAGATATCTCTAAATGTTGCCTTTCTGAACTTCCACCAGCACATGCACTTGTCCTAAGAGACTGGCTCTTCTCCAAGTGTGGCAATTTGCTTTCATGACTCATCAGGGAATCCCCAGATCTATGTGAATCATGTCTAGTGGGAAAAGCGAGTCAGGGACAGGTCAGGGCTGGCTAGGGTTGCTGGACAGAGAGGAAGGTCAGCAGTGACTAACCTGGGAGAGGCAGAAGTCAAGAGCAGGTGTTACCAGCGCACCATCAGGGCTCCCAGGTCCTGGG
>CM053400.1:12443596-12474234 GCA_028644305.1 Xerus rutilus
CTTTAACCACAAGATGGTCTAGCTTCCTCTCATGAGGAGGGTGGTGACCTCCCTTCCGCCTTTCCCATCCTGTCCCCAAGCGCTGTCTCTCCCTCATACAGCAGTCAGCAAAGGTGGGAGCAGTGGGCAGGTACGGGCAGACAAGAGTGGTGGGGATCAAGACCTGGCTGGGGAACAAGAGAGACTCATTCATTTCTTTTTCTTTTCTTTTTAAATATTTTTTTAGTTGTAGATGAATACAATACCTTTATTTTATTCATTTGTTTATATGTGGTGCTGAGAATCGAACCCAGTGCCTCACGCATGCTAGGCAAGCGCTCTACCCTATCATTTGAGTCACCACCCCATCATTTGCATCAATGATGTCTTAAGTGCAAAAATGTTGGTATATATTAAAAATATTTGCTGGGAGCCGGACGCGGTGTCACAAGTCTGTAATCCCAGCACTTAGGGAGGCTGAGACAGGAGAATCGCGAGTTCAAAGCCAGCCTCAGCTATGGCGAGGCGCTAAGCAACTCAGTGAGACTCTGTCTGTACATAAAACACAAAATAGGGCTGAGGATGAGGCTCAGTGGTTGAGTGCCCCTGAGTTCAATCTCGAGTACCAAAAAAAAAAAAATATTCGCTGGGCACAGTGGCACACGCCTGTAATCCCAGCACTTAGGGAGGCTGAGACAGGAGAATCGCGAGTTCAAAGCCAACCTCAGCAAGGGCGAAGCGCTAAGCAACTCAGTGAGACCCTGTCTCTACATAAAACACAAAATAGGGCTGGGGATGTGACTCAGTGGTCGAGTCTCCCTGAGTTCAATCCTTGGTACCAGGACAAAAAGAAAAAGAAAAAAAAAAAAGACAATGCATGTATCACCAGCATCCTAGGCCCAAGGCCTGACTCCTGAAGTCCCAGCTAACCAGGAATGACCACTTGCCACCCGAAAAACAAGCAGAAAAGTTAATGGTGAAAAGCAGAAAAGGAATCTTTAGCTGATGTGGCCATCCTGGGAAGACAAAGGGAAACCCAGCATCTCAGCCTCATCTTCGAGGTGCTGACAAGAACTCAAGTTAAACGGAGGAAGAAGTGGGGTGGGGGTAGGCGCGGGGGAGGTCCCATTTCCACTTGCCCCTCAGATCGTGTGTCTCTCAGTCTCGTGATCCTAGGAGAGGGCAATGACTGGGGGTGTCTAGGCACCGCTTCAGGGATCTGAAACAAGACGCTGCAAATCTTGCCTCAGTCTTCCAGGGGGGCATGATAGGCTAGGTGAATTTAGGGCAAGTGAACCTCATATTACTGTTTTTTAGATGAACACTCCTTAAAGGATTAACATGCATATATGCAGACCAAAGTTTAAGTTAATAAAAGAGACAGATACGAAATGAAGGCAGAGATGCCAGGCTCCACCCTGCTTTCAGTCACCCAAACAGCATCTGCAGGCCTGAATGGAGAGTCTCTGCTGTTAGCAAAGGCAGCCCCTCTCAGTCCCAGGGTGCACATAGCCCAGCTGTGGGAGGAGTTGGAATATAGCTGGGCAAGTGCCTCGGGCCAGACTCTCCTCCCTGCTGTAAGGGTTAGGGCTGGACCACACACAGCACACCTCAAGCGACCAGGAGATCTTTATTCACGGAGATCAGTGCAGGTGGACGTTGGGGGAGACAAAAGGGGAGAGTGAGTGCGGAGCACGGGATTTTATGGGGCCTGCGGTAAATGCTTTGTGGACTATGGATTGGTGGTCTGGTTGTGACGCCCCTGAGGTCACTTCTAGGAGTCGAATGTTAGGGTTTAATTTAGGCGGTAGGGGTTTAACTTGGGCAGGAAGCTCGGGCAGGAAACTGCCTTTGGCTTTAGAGAAGGGAGGACCTAAACTGGGTGTGGGGAAGCCTGTTTCTACCTTACACCTACCTCTCCTCTGTCTCTGCTCTCTCATTCCTCTGTGCATTTCATGTCTACTATTGATCTTGCCTATGATGGATGGAAACCTGGCGGCCCATGCTGGGTGTCCGAGAGGAACTGAAGTCCCACCCAGAGAACTCAATTGGCCAGTTTGGGTCAGGGGCTCAGCCTTAGGCCATGTGAGAAAAGATGTCAGCTTCCATTTGAATTATATGCTAGGAATGAGGCGAGGCACAGAAAAAGAGGAAGAGCTGCTAAGTTATGTAACTAAATACCCCCAAGTTGAAGCTGTCCCCACTCAACACCACACAGCCATCCATGCCCAAGCCCCATTAGGGGACTGGCAGCTATGAAACCCAACACTGGGGCAGGCTGTGTCCAGTGACATCCATCAATTCTGGATATGAATCCATGAGATCCTAAGAACCACTCCTATGCCAGTGTAAATAATATAGGGAAGCCGGGCGCGTCGGCGCATGCCTGGAATCCCGGCCCTCTGGAGGCTGAAGCAGGAGGATCGTGATTTCAAAACCAGCTTCGGCAACTCAACGAGACCTTATGCAACTTATTAAGACCCTGTCTCAAAATAAAAAAGGGCTGGGGATGTGGCTCAGTGGTTAAGCACCCCTAGATTCAGTCCCTGGTACCAAAAAACATGAGGAGATCATAAATAGAGGAGGAGCATAATACTGTATAATCCTAGCTGCTGGAACAGTATGGTTGCAGTGGTCCTGGCAAGAGGGCCACCCAATGCCTCTAGCCTTTCCTGAACGGCCAGAGGTGGGCTGCACTGCAGTGTTCTGCAAGGTGGGTCTGGAGATGAGAATCCTTCTGTCTAGAATCCCACTATCCCTAGGGCAGTATCCACATCTGCAGGTTCAAACTGACAGATATCACAGCCACATTCCAGCCTCTGGGTAGGGGGAAGATGGGCAAGGAATGTTCTAGAAATGTCACTTGAAGTTGCCCATGGCACCTGTCACTTCTGCTCACACCCGCTGAGGAAAGAAAACCTCAGATCCTCCTGCTGTCTTTGCTTCCAGTCACTCCATGCAGGAGTACCACACTCAAAGGGCCCTCCTCGGCAGGGTTCTGGAGCGGGCCAACTGTCCCCAAGAGCTGGCCTCCGTACCTGCTTATCCCTGCGCCTCATCTCCGTGGCAGCTGTTGAGGCACCTGAACAATAGTCTGAATGGGAAGGTGACAAGTGACACCCTTAATCAGATCTTTGCCATAGAGGAATATTAATGGTGGGTGATACAGCCTGCCCTTCAGGTTATGGCAGGGTACAGCTTTACCAGTCTGCCACAGACTAGCAAGGGCCATCAGCCTATCATTGTGCCATATCTGTCTGTGCCTTTATTGATATCACCCAACCATTAAACCAATGCCACAGAGTTTAGGGTTTTTTTTTTCTGGTTTTTGTTTTTTTTGTTTTTTTTTTGTTTTTTCGTACCAAGGATTGAACCCAGAGGCACTTAACCCCTAAGCCACATCCCCAGCCCTTTTGGCTTCTATGTTAAGACAGGGTCTTGCTAAGTCCCTAGGGACTCTTTAAGTTGCTGAGGTTGGTCTCAAACTTATGAACCTCCTCCTGCCTCAGTCACTGGACTGACAGGTGTGTGCCACCAAGCCCAGCTTTAAATGTTTTTTTTTTTTAATATTTTATTTTTTTGGTACTGGGGATTGAACTCAGGGGTACTCGACCACTGAGCCACCTCCCCAGCCCTATTTTGTGTTTTATGTAGAGACAGGGTCTCACTGAGTTGCTTAGCGCCTCGCCATTGCTGAGGCTGGCTTTGAACTCGCGATTCTCCTATCTCAGCCTCCCTAAGTGTTGGGATTACAAGCTTGAGCCACTGCACCCGGCTACTTTAAATGTTTTTGTTAAAGTTGTATCTCACTTTCTGTATTCACTGAGTATAGGCTATACTGCTGTAACAAAAAGGTCTCAAAATACAGTCACTTGAATATGATAGAATTCTATTTTTTTTCTGACGTAACAATCGGAGTAAGTAGTTGGCCTAGAGCCAATAGGCAGCTCTGCTCTATGAGTTGACGAAGGTCCCAAGTCCTTTCTCTCTTGTTACTTCTCCATTCCTATGACATACACCTCATGGTCAAAGTTGTCCCACTTCATCCACCCCCACCTTCCTGTTTATGGAAAAGGAAAAGAAAGGAAATAAGAGGTAAGCAATCTCATTAAAGAAAACGTGACCCACAAGTTTCCCATGTCACTTTGGGCCACATCCTATTGGCCTAAATTCAGTCATCACAAGGCCACACTATGCTCCAAGGGAGTTCTGGGAAATGCGGTATCTAGATGAGGATTCGCCGTGTGATCAGCCACACTGGAAGCGGGGCCACTTCTATCACTTAGAGGAAGAAATAGGAAATGGATACTGGAGAGGTAATTAATATCTCTGCCTCAGGAAGAATGCAAGCTACAGAGAGTGATGGAGACCACACTCTACGTCCTGACGATCGGGAGACAGCCTGGCTCCCAGGGCCATTTTTTCATGATCTCAATTTCTGAAAATGGGGAGTTTCCCAGTCAGCTGACCTGGCTGTGCCACCATTTTATCTCCTGGGAGCACCCCTGGCTCACTATCGCCAAGGAGCAGCCCTGAGAGGGGCACTGGGAAGGACTCTCACTGAGGGTGTCGGGCCACCTTCGCAACTCACCTCCCACGGGAGGCTCCGGGATTGCCCCCGGCTTGTGCCATTGTGGCACTTCTGCGAAGCTTGGGAGTTTTCTGATAGTCGATGTCTTGGTTTGGACGGTGGCTTTGCAACAGGACTCACACAGAAGCCTGGCTGAACTCAGGCTGCAGGTAACGCTGATGAGCACGTTGCCCAGCCCTGAGCTTCAAACCAGGGCCTCTTTTTGTTTGGGCAGCTACAAGACATCACAGACTCCATGGCTTATAAACAGCGGAACTGTGCTTCTCGCAGTTCTGGGGGTTGGGAAGTCCAAGACAGGCGCTGCTGGCAGGTGTCTGGAGAGGGCCCCCTTTTTCACAGACGGTGCCTCCTCGCTGTGTCCTCACATGGCAGAGGGGCGAGGCAATTCTCTGGGGCCTCCTTTTAAGGCACTTATTTCATCCATGCAGATCAGTCCCCTTCATTAGGTCCTCATGACCTGGTCACCTCCACAAAGGCCCCATCTCCTAAGACCATCGCTTTGGGATTAGGATTCAACGTAGGAAAACAAGAGCCACACAAGTCCGACCACTGCAGGCTCGCACCTCGTGGTTTCCCACTGTCAGATCCAGGCCTGGGGAAAAGACCGGGAAGAATGCAAAGGTCACAGATCATTTCAGGCTTTATTCAGGAACAGGACTACACCTACGGGGCTAGACCCACTTTCCGGGTGGAAAATGAGCCACCGAACAAAGAAAAGGACTGGGTTTATATAGGTTGTCCCCGGAAGCGGTCTGGTGAGCATATAAGTTTTCCTGGACATTTAGGAATTTGGGGTTTGTTTCATCAATCAATGAAATGGTCAGTTTTAGTGCTCAGGAATTTGAGCTCTTGGATCAAGGGTCCTGTGTTCTGCAGCCAGTGCCTGCCCAAGTTTATCACCCCAGTGTGGTGAGACACTCCTTCCTGCCTGCGATTAGCACCAGGAAGATATTTGTCGGAGGAAGTGAAAGCTTTTTCTCAGGCTACATTCTTTTCAGTTCCTACATCTCTTCTTGATCTTATTTATTTTCCATTTATTTATTTAATTTTGGCGCTGGGAATTAAACCCACGGCCTCACACGTGCTAGGCATGCGCCACGCTGAGCCACATTCCCAGCCCTCTGCTCACCTTCTTAAACCTCAGCACCTCCCTTGACCTTCACCTCTGCAGCGGTGGTGAGGCTGCTCAACCTGCCCTGTGCCTGCCCCCGCCCGCAGGTTGTGTGTCAGGATGGAGGCACAGCAAGCGGCCTTGGCAAGGGCCACTGCACATGGGCCCAGGGTCCCCAGTGCTCCAGGTCCAGTTGCCCTTTCCTCCTCCCACCTTGTGTGTTGGTCCCTCCTGTCCTGGAGTGGGGCACCTCCTAGCATACCTGCACAGGAAGTGGCTCTGCTGGACAGAATGCCAGGCTCTCCTCTCTCCTCAGGGTGCAACGTAGAAAATGCCTCCTACCCCCTGAGTGTCTGTGCTGAGCGGACTGCCATCCAGAAAGCCGTCTCCGAGGGACACAAGGATTTCAAGGCCATTGTTATCTGCAGGTGAGTGGGAGAGGCGAGCGCAGCCCTTCAGCCAGCGCCCCATGCACCTGCCATGTGTTCGCCTACTCCTCTGCACTTCTGTGTGCCAGGCACCGGTTCAGGACCTGCCGGGTCTGAGGGTAAGGAGATAAATAAGAAGTGGACTCCGCCCAGAGAGCCGCCACACAGCAAGGCGACACTAACGCAAGGGCAGGTGTTCCCTTCCAACAGCACAAACTACAACAGAAAGGCAGCGCAGAAACCCAAACCTGCAGGGACCTGACGGTCACCTGGTTGAGATTCCCTTTGACAGCTGGAAAAAACAAAACAAAACAAGGTCCAGAGAGGTCAAGCAACTTTACTAGGAGTTAGTGACAGAGTGGGACAAAACCCAAGTCCCAGAGTGTCACTCCAGGGCCATCCCACCGCACCATGCTATGCCAGGTCAGCTGCTACTAACCCCGCCATAAGCCACACTCATCTCCAGGCGCCAGAAGCAGGATACGGACCTATGGGAGGGGTGGCTGCCAGGTGAACATTGAGTGTGCTTCAAACTTACCCAGCTCCAGCCCAGGTTCTGGAAAAACCCCAGCCAAGTCTCTCTGTGCCCCAGACACAAATGTCCTTGTTCCTGGGCAACTACCCTCAAGGTGGGCACGCTGACTTTTGCTGGCCCTGGACCCAAATACGGTGGCTGTGGGATTCACCTATGAATGACCTCTTTTACTGATTTGGACCCTGTTGATTTAATGATCCGGTGGCAAGTTGCTTTGGGTATACTTGTGCGTGTTCCCAGAGAGTGTCATTAGCGAGTTAATGACACAGGAAAGTTTTAGCCCACCCAGAAAGAGGCTCCGTGGCTGACCAAGCCTTGGTCTTTGAGGGTATTTGGCTTCCTAGGTCACACGCTGTGGACAAGGTGGTCCTCCCGTGGGATGGAGCATCTTCCTGGCTGACAAGCAGCCGCCCAGAGCAAGGCAGGTGAGCATGGCACCCTAAGAACAGGCCACAGGGCTTTTCTTTCTTTTTTTAAAAAATATTTTTTAGTTGTCAATGGACCTTTATTTTATTTATTTATATGTAGTGCTGAGCATCAAACCAGTGCCTCACACATGCTAGGCGAGTGCTCTACCACTGAGCCACAACCCAGCCTCTACGGGGCTTTTCTAAGACCCTGAGCTCCTGCGGGCTGGCCCAGAGGTGGGCCAGATTACTCCAGGTTTGTTTCTGGCAGCTGGAGCCAAGGGTACACTGAGGGAGAAAGGCAGATGTGTGGCTATCAGAATGTGAGTTGCAACTAATGAAAAAAAAAAGAAGATCAGAGAAATAACTCAATTTCAAAGTTGATCCCAAAAAAAAAAAAACATGATATTCTGGTGAAAGAGAGACCAAAGTCAACACAAAGATAATGGAGCAGTAGCTGTTAGAATGTTCCAGATGAAAGCCTTTTTCTCTTGGTCATTATCTACTTTTAAACATGACTGGGTCTTGCTACCAACGATTAGCATATGTCCTTATTTACACATCACCTCCATCTCCGCAGTACCCACTCTCCTACTCCCGTGATTCACCCTGTGCCTGTGTCCCCAAGCCAGGAATGCGGTCACTGTTGCTCTACTGGTTGATAAATGGAGAGTATGTATTTAGAGGATAGATGGGAAAGGCCGGCCCCCTGGTTAACACTGGACAAGGCTGAACAGTCCCTGCGGTCTCTAAGGATGGACACTGCACCCAGGAAAGGTGCATGTGTCCACAGAGTCAGGGTGGACTTTGCTCACAGAGAAAGAAGCTTGCCTGCCAGAGTCCCAGCTGCAGTCATCACAGCCAATAGGTGTCCAGGCTGTCCAGTCTGACAAGCAGAGGTCAGCATGGGACCAAGGTCAGCACCAACCAGAGAACTCAAACACCCAGCAAAAGCAGGCAGGGAGGGGGAGGGGCGGGGGAGAAGAGGGAGGCACAGAGGGACTCTCCGCAGGGATGGGGAGCAAAGGTTAAAGCTCAGGCACCAGAGTTAGCAAGCCCTTGGTTCAAATCCTGCTCTACTGTGAACCGTGGGCATGGCTCCATGGTCTCTGAGCTGACTTTTTTTTTTTTTGGTACCAGGGATTGAGCTCAGGGGCACTCGACCACTGAGCCACATCCTCAGCCCTATTTTGTGTTTTATGTAGAGACAGGGTCTCACTGAGTTGCTTAGTGCCTTGCTGTTGCTGAGGCTGGCTTTGAACTCGCGATTCTCCTGTCTCAGCCTCCCTAAGTGCTGGGATTACAGGTGTGTGCCACTGTGCCTGGCTAGGCAAGCGATTTTCCACTGAGCTACAACCTCGGCCCCTCTAAGCTGACTCTTGATCTGTGAAATGGGGAGAGTATCATCTGTCCATCAGTCTGTCCCAAGGTCTCCTGAAATGATTTCTGTAAAGTTCCTGGAGCAGAACATGTCACAATTTCAAACTATGGTTTTGAAGTTATCATTCTTACTTCTGCGGGTGCAAGGTCACCAAAGGCAGAATGAACGGATTCTGGATTCTTATCCCAGCTCTGCCACTCACTTGCTCTGTTACCCTGGGCAAGTGACCTCAGCTTTCATGATCTCTAAGGCATAGGTAAGAAGAGTACCTGCAGAGCCTCACCCCTTGCAGGGGTGTTGGGAAATAAGTGATCCAGAGCACATAGAGCCCTTGGCACGGTGCCTGGCACAGAGGGGCACAGTGTAAGCATGAGCCATTGTTATTCTCAGAACTATGCTCCTGGTCACACCATCTTGTGACTTTCAGTAGTTGAACCCTGGTTCAAATCTAACTTTCCTATAGAATACGTGATTGCCCCCCTTGAATGACCTGATCAAGTCACCATGTTCAAGGAGCGGTTCATTAGGTAGTTGACAGAGCATGTCACAAGACTGAAAGGAAGTGGCAAGCTCAGCAGGGGCCAGATCACATAAGGTCTCACGGGTCATGGAGGGAGGCTGAATTTCACCTGGAGTTCTCTCCCAGGGCCCTGCCCACCATTTGTCTTTGTTACCTCATTTACATTCAGATTCATTCTCCCTCTCCCGTGAAGGATGGACTTCCTTGTTGTCTTTGTGGATCTTTTTTCTTGACTGCCCGGCTCAGAGCGGGTTCTTGGTCAACAGGGCTAGAACAAAGCAAGACATAACACAGTCCAGCCTTAAAGGCTTATGAGAGACTTCCGTGGTGTAAGAGCTATCACTCGATACTTGCAAGGGTCAACTTGGCTCAGGGACCTCCTGGGCAGGAGTCTCCACTCTTTTCTGTTCCCATGGTCTTTTCTTCTAAAACTGGAATTATGCTCAGAGAGAACCCCACCTTTCTGTGGAACAGGTAATTATCAGGAAGATTAAATAAAATAGTACCCCAGCACCCTCTGTCCCCTCAGCCTCTTTATCCTGTTCATAGCACCCATCCCACCTCCCCTTGATACTTGGTTGGTGGGTGGGTGGTCTGCTCGCGTGCCTAGTCTGTAAACTCCTGAGCACAGTGAATCTTGTCTGTTTCATTCACTGCTATGTCCCAGCACCCATGACAGTGCCTGGTACATAGCAGGTGCTCACTAAATATCGGTCTGAAATGAGGCAATACATACAGTGTACTTTGCAGGATGCTCTGCACATTCTTGGCACACGTTAAACAATTATTGGTAACATATAATAAGATGAGTTATAAAAATGCTCTATAGAACACATGAAATGTGATAAGGTACTGAAACCGTGACAGAGATTATGTATGCAAGGAATCAGTACAGGCGATTGCAACGTGGGTACAACACCAAGTTTATAAGCCTGGTAGACACAGTAGCTCGTTTTGTTTTCTCGCGTTCCTACAAAGTACATGACTTCATTCCCCATGTTTTATAGGCCAAGAAATAAGGATGGGTTAAAAATGACTTCAAGTCACACATAGGTAGCAAAAGGAGGGGACAAAAACCAAAGTTTAAATCTCTTCTTTCAGGGCTGACTGTAGGTGTTTGAATTCTCACAAGCAGGCCCAGGCTCTAAGCCTCTCCTCTCCAGGCTTTCTTAGATGAGAGGAGCCTGTTTTATTCTTTGAGTCGCCTGCATCTGGTTCTTTCATGCCTCAGGGACTTTGCACATACTCTTTTTACATTTCCTTTGCCTAGGACACAGAAAAACCCAGGCTTCCGAAGGGCATCCCCGTTACTTCATCTCACTGACCCTGTTTCCTCTGTAAAACGACCATTCTGACACACAGTTTGCTCTGAAAGTTAAATGAAGTAATGTATGTCAAATGCCTGGGGTAGTAGTCGCTCACTCAGTGGTGATGTATGAACTCTACTGTTCCTCCAAGGACAAGGTCAAAGGCCACCTCCTCTATAAAATATTCACTCACTCTAGTGGCGGGGCTTGTCTCCCTCTTGCTCTGTGTTCTGACTACGTTTTGTTTAAAATAACGTCCAGTTTTCTGTTACCTGCTGGGTTGAGCCATCTCTTGAAGGCCAGAGGCAAATTCTGCTCAATCCCTGTAACTCCAGAGGGTGAGTGGCGCTTTCACTAAACGCTGAATGTGCTGAAGAGAACCCCGTTCCTGCCCTGGCCTTACATGTGGACATGTGGGAAGCAGCCAAGTCGCCTCCTCAGCCTCTGGGACATCACATGTCTGAATCAGGAGCTGCCCGGGGGTCTGACCTGACCTGGAATGGGGCAGGAACTCAGCGCCTGTATCTTAGCTCTTGTTTGATGCCATGGGACACCCTGATCTGAGTTCCAATCTCTTTTTCCCAGTAACTTGCCAGATGACTTCAGCTCTCCATGCGGGGCCTGCAGGCAAGTGATGAGAGAGGTAAGAACTCCCTGTTCCTGGAGCAGAAGCCCCTGCCCCCTGGCCGTCCAGGCTGTGGAAACCCAGCTGTTGGCCAACTCCGAGGTCTCCCCAAACTTCATGAGTCACTGGCAATGGTTCCTTCTTCCGCCAAATACTGACAAAGTGGATGTCATTGGTGCCAGACCCTGAGCCAGCGCTGGGGACACACAAGTCAGGCCTGTGAGCTCACGGCCTGGGGCCAGAGGTGCACAATAAACAAGGAGGCCATTAAGAAAGCAGCCGTGGGACTGGGGTTGTGGCGCAGTGGTAGCGTGCTCGCCTAGCACACGCGAGGCACTGGGTTCGATCCTCAGCACCACATAAAAATAAAATAAAGATATTCTGTCCACCTACAACTAAAAAATAAATATTTAGAAAAGAAAAGAAAGCAGCCGTTTCTGAGAGTGAGGAGGCCAGAGTGAGAAACTGACGGAAAAGGAGTCAAGTGACGGAGGAGCAGTGAGGGACACTCCAGGTCAGGGTCTGCAGACCCCAGCCTGTGGGCCACAGCTGGCCTGCCACTGGATTTTATAAAGTTTTATTGGAACCCCGCTACGCCCATCATTGATGTACCATCTTTGGCCACTGTCCCTTCGAGAGCAGAGCCGAGCAGTGACAAAGAAGCCACTTACTGCTTGGCCTTGGGACAGAGGAGGTGGACTGACCCTGCTCTAGATGGCCAGAAAGGCCTCTCTTTGGAGATGGCATTTGAGCAGAAATCCAAATCATGAGACATAATGAGGGAAACGTCTCGAGGAGTTTTCCAGATACAGTGTTGCCAAAAGCTCGGTCCTTGTCCCCGATACCAATCCAATAACGAGGACACGGTTTTGAGAAAAAGGAAAAAGATGGTTTATTGCTTTGCTAACAAAGGAGAAGCACAGGGAACTCCTGTCCCAAAGGCTATGATTCTGCCCATCCACAGGAACAGGGAGCTTTTGTAGAGGTGATTCAGAGAAAATGAGAATAGGAGGAAAGATCAGGGAGAAGTTCAGGGAAAAGAAGATTGGGAAAAAGGAAAAAAAAAAACATTTAGTTTCAAAGCCACATGGAGTGAACCTGTTACAAAGGAACCAGAAAGTTCACCCCCAGGTGCTTGGTGAGTTTGATACAGAGCAAGAACCAAAGGGCCCCGGGCGTGGGGAGTGTGGGGGACGGTGGGATGTGGGGTCAGAGGTGGTGTGGGCAGGGGCCAGAGAGCACAAGAGAGAGGGCATGTTTAATTCCAGGAATAACAGGAACTGAATACACCTAACAGTGGTTCAAAAGCCAAATTTTATGTTATGTATATGTTGCCACATTTTTTAAAAAACAGTTTTAGTTGTTGGTAGGTATTTATTAATTTATTTATATATTGTGCTGAGAGTCGAACCCAGTCCTCACACATGCTAGGCAAGCGCTCTACCACCGAGCCACAACTCCAGGCCTATTGCCACATTTTTAAAAGTTGAAAAAAGAAGAGAATGAAGGGAAGCCGAGGACGTTTGCAAGAAAGAACATCTAGGCTGTGATGTGTGTGTTACAAACGCCACCGAGGGAAGGCTATGATTCCGTCAACTCCAGAAACAAAGGGGTGGCTTAGACCGCAGGCTCTTTATCTGGGCCAGGTGGGGGTTTTTGATGTTCATGTGAACACTGGGGGCAGGGAACATCAGTGACCCTTGTGGATTCTCAAAGAAAATGTGTCCTTTGGAATCCCCAAAGACGAGTGCCACCAGCCCAGAGTCCCACACTGAGCCCTTGAGTTCTGCTGCAACATAATCAACTGCTCTAAACACTGCGGCTTATCTGGCCCCCACCCAGAGCCCAGGAGGGAAGTAGGTGCCATCATCCTTAGTTCCAGATAAGCCCTCTGAGAAGGGTCAGAGAAGCAGAGCGCCCAGCCCGGGATGAGCTGGCGTCAGGGTCCAGATCCGTCTCCTCCATGGCCTCCTGGCCCCGCTGCCTCTCTGTCTTCACACTTCTGTACACTGGGCACACCATGAAGGCACGTCCTGGGACTCTGCCTCGAAGAGGCTGCTCGCTCCTCTTTCCAAGCTGTGTTGGGGGCGAGGGCATGGTGTCTGCTGGTGCTTATGCCTCGGGGCTTCCGAGCATCTGGCGGCCGCAAACCCCTCCATCCTCCTCTGCTCCTCGCCAGGACTGCGAGCCCGGCAGAGTTTGCAGAACACATTTCCCAAATCCAGATGAAAAATGCCACCCTGAAGGCACTGAATTCACACTATGGCATTTGTCGCACTCTAGAGGGGCAGACACAGCTCCCCAGCTCAGTGGCAGTGCCTAAGGTCACTTAAGGAATGCGCAGCAGGACGCCAGTCGCTGGCTCCCAAAGCCCCAGCTCGGCCCAACTGCTCGTGACTGTCTTCTCCAAAGAGATTAGCTGCTGGCACAAGAGCAGGCAATGATAGCCAAGGAGGGAGAGGCCAAACTGAAGCCCAACTGCAAAGAAAAGATGTGGCCTGGGGCCCAGGACCTGGCACTCAGATCCTCCTGTATTCAGCTTTTGTCCATGCCCTCAGGCAAAGCCTGCCAGGCAGAATAATTTCCTCCCTTAAAACATGAATTCTGAAAAAGCCAGAAGATTGATGGTGTCTGCGAATCACTTGGTAATTCAGACAGAAGCATGGAAGGATAGATGGCTGAAAACCTGAGCAGTCACTGGCAGTCAGCATGACCTAGCAGAAGGGCTGCCTTTAACTGGGCACCTACTATGTGCCTTTCCCTGAATTGTCTCTAAATCTCACCACACCTGGCCAGGGAGAGGCTGAGTCTGTTCACTCCAGCCCCAGGGTTCTCTCCATGATGCCCACCTACCAACCTGCCTCACACGTTCTCCCATCTCTGAAACTCTCATGAATCAAGACACTGAGCTCCAAAGAGTTATTTGCCCAAGGTCACAGAGCAAGCAAGTGCTGTTTCTCACAGCGCACGAGGAAGATGGGGAGTGTTAGCTCACTGGTCCCTGTAAGCCTCAGTCTCCTCATCGGTAAAATAGGCCTAACAGTGTCTCCCTCCAAGAGTACATAGTAAGGCAAGGTGCAGTGCCCAGCGTGTTATGAAGCAGTCATGTGACCTGTCCCATCGAGTCAAGGGCAAACCATGAGGAAAGCAGGCCTTAGCAGTCATTTGTCATAGCAGAAGGAAGTCCACCTCTGGAGGTTAGATGTCATTTTTACAAAGCCATGGGTGAATCCTCAAAGGAGCACATATTGCCCACCAATAATGTGCCCCGGGGGGTTGGGCCTCTCAATCTTCCTGTGTTGAGAAGGATTTTTGCCATTCCCGTTGTACAGATGGGAAGAGTAAGGCACCCAGAGGAACATCAGACAGTAAGTGGTAGAGCCAGACCGAAACCTGGGTCCCTCCTAAGCCCTCGGCCACACGGCCTTCCTCACCCTGGCTTTGCCTCTTTTCCAGTTTGGCACTGACTGGGCCGTGTACATGACCAAGCCGGATGGTACGTATATGGTCAGGACTGTAGAGGAGCTGCTACCTGTTTCCTTTGGGCCCGAGGACCTGCAGAAGACTCACTGAAGGCCACAGAACACCTCCTACACAGGAGGGCCTGGGGTCCCACAGGGGCTTCAGGGGACAGCCACCCAGAAAACTTCATAAAGATGTCCTTGCTGGGGGCTGGGGCTGTAGCTCAGTGGCAGAGCCCTTTCCTAGCATGCGTGAGGCACTGGGTTCGATCCTCAGCACCACATATAAATAACAAATGAATAAAATAAAGATGCATCAACAACTAGAAAATGTTTTTTTAAAATTAAAAAAAAACACAAGATGTCCTTGCTGGCCTGAGGACACCTGGCATACGGTCCCGGCCAACCAGGGGCATGGTAGGACTGCTTCTCCAACGTCCACTCAAGCACTGTGGTCTTGAACTGAGGGGATGAGGGCTTCTCTGCCATGGGGTTTGGAGCGCTCCGTCCACCTCTCCTTCCCATGGCTCTCTTTAAAGCTCCACCTCTGGACGCTGCCCAGCCTGAGGTTCTGGCCTGTTCCGGCAACTCTGCTGTCACCACCGCACACAGGCTGATGGCGTGGATATGTTTTGCTTTCTATCTCTGTCATTGCTGCAGGTCTTCGGAGGCACAGGGTGATCTGTCCTTTTAGAAAGACCTGGACATGGGGCTGGGGTTGTGGCTCAGTGGTAGAGCACTTGCCTAGCATGTGTGCCGCACTAGGTTCGATTCTCAGCACTGCATATAAATAAATAAAATCCACTGACAATTTTAAAAATATTTAAAAAAAAGAAAAAGAAAGCCCTGGACAGTGTGCTGGGGAGGAAGCAGGCACCTTGAAACTGTGCCCCTCTCCCATCTGCTACCATTTGTACCTCAACTGGGCCCCAAAGCCCATGTGTGGGTCCCAGCCTGTGGCCCTGCTGGACAGGGTGAAACCTTTAAGAGGCGGGGCCTGGTTGGGAGGTCTTCAGGTGGTTAGCAGCATGACCTAGCAGGGGACTGTGGGACCCTGGTCTCTTTCTCTCTTTGGCTTTCTTGCCTTGAGGTCAGTGGCTTTTGCTCCCCTCATCCTCCCTGCCATGAGGTGCTGCTTTGCCACAGGCCCAAAGGGAGGGGACAAGCTGATCACTTCTGTGTTCTAGAAGCACAGAAGACTCCGCCATGCACCGAGGTGTTTAGCACAGATGGACCCATGGCCTCCTCATTTATCAAAACAAAGGGAAAGATTATTATCTTCACTTTACCAATAAACAAGTCAAGATTCAGAGGACTCCAGTCAGACGCCCAAAGTCACAAAGCAAGTCAGTGGCAGAGCTGGAATTTGAACTAGGTCTGCCTGATTCCAAGCATTTTTTTCCCTCACTTCCTCACAGCTGGTGTGTTTATTTATGAGAGTTTTCATACATCAAATATGCTAAATAATGCAGAGAGGAAAATGTATAAACAGTGTCTGCCCTTGAGCAACAGTCTGACAGGAAAAAGAAGTGTAAATAGGTCTAATGCACAGAAATACACACTGTGGTCCGGCCAGTACCAACAGTAGGCAGGCGCCGTGGGGGGTGTGCTGTGTCCCGGAGTATAAGAAGCACCATGAAGGGGACCGTCCACTTCAGTGGTGCCTTGGTTATCTCTCTCTCACACACACACACACAGGAAGGTCAGGCCTGAATAGAGCAGGAGTCAAGGATGGCCCTCTGGAGGGGGGCAGTGAGAGCTCCAGATTTCCTTCCAGGAAGAGCTAACTTTGGGGCCAGCTCAGTGGGTGGGATAAAAATAGAATTCAAGTTCCTTTTGTCAAGAAAGAGAAGTAACTGGATGCTATAATTTGGATTTGGAATGTCACCCAACAGCCCATGTGTTGAAGGATTGGTCCCAGGGTGCTTTGGGGAGGTGGTTGTATCATGAGCCAGGCTCTATGGGCAGTGACCAAACAAACGCCATTTTGCCCTGAGACTCCATGCCATGGAAGAAATGCTCCTCTATGGGAACACCCTGCCTCTGTACCCATCAATGGTTGCTTAGCATAGCATGTTTGGCAACACAAAATGACAATTCCTACTAAAATTATTAAAATTGTTCTCTTTTTGGTTCCCATTTTTCTTGGACAATGTACCCCGTCAGAGAATGATTGTCTAGATATTAGTAACCATTCTTTAACTTGTACTCAACTAGGGTCGTTTTGACCCACTTCCCCTTCTGCTTATGATTTTAGATCTCATGACCTTTGCTTATGGTTTTGAATCATAGTAACAGCCACTTATGATGAATATGGCTTTGAGCTATAAAAGGTGGACTCAAACCCCAGGAGGGGGTCAAAGGGTGTAGACTTGCAGCCTGCCCCTGGGCCAGCCAGCTGGTGGATCTGGACTGGTAGCTGTTGAATAAATATGGTTCCCTCTCCTATTTTAAGATCTACTCAGTGATTTATTGTGATCTCACCATAACAATTGAACCTGTAAAACTTGGGGCCTAGAGAGGGTTAGGCCACTGCGGTCATGCCCTTGGAAGTCCCCCAGCCACTCCCGCTTCCTGTCTGTCTCTTTGCTTCCTGGCAGCCATGAAGTAAACAGGCCTCCTCTGCCATGCTCTGCTGCCAAGGCAACAGGGCCAAGTCACCATGGTCTGAAGCCTCTGAATCTTGTGAATCAAAATAAACCTTTTCTCCTTTTCAAAAAGTTGGTTGCTTCGGGTATTTTATCACAGTAATAGAAAGCTTACTACCACACTGAAGGACAGGAAGTGGAAGGTAAAGCTAACTTCATTGCAAGTCTTTTCCAGCCAGATGTTGCTGCCTAGGAAGATTGGTCTTTCTGCAACATCCCCGGATTTACCTGCTGCCCTGGGTGACAGCAGTTGTCCCAACATTTGTTGCTACAGGATGCAAAACTCTAGTCTGCTTTTCATTTGAAATGGCTTTGGGACTTTTGGCATACTCTTCCAAATGTTTTCAACAAAATGGGTAGAGAAATTTGAAAAAGAAAAAGCTGGAAAAAAATAGGCCAAGATTAACTTCATTTAAAGTTCTGTTTATTGGGAATATGAATGATTTCTTCTTGTATATATTTGTGCTTTTTAAATTTCCAAAACATTAAAAAATTAACAAAAAAAATAAAGAAAAATGATATAGTGAAATGGTTAAAGGTTTGCACTTTGGAGTTGAACAGGCTCTGAGCCATGTGGCTTAGGGCAAAGTATTTCATTATTCTGGAACTCAAGTTTCCTCATCTGTTAAATGGGAATGACAGAATCCACCTCATGGGATTGTTGTGGGGACGCAATGAAACAATGCGATATCAAGAGTCCACTGTTTGCTGGGCACAGTGTACGTGCCTGTAATCCCAGCGGGTTGGAAGGCGGACACAAGAGGATCATGAGTTCAAAGCCAGCCTCAGCAACAGTGAGGTGCTAAGCAGTGAGACCCTGTCTCTACATAAAACACAAAATAGGGCTGGGGATGTGGCTCAGTGGTCGAGTGCCCCTGAGTTCAATCCTTGGTGCCCCGCCCCGCAAAACAGTCCACTCTTGGGCTGGGGCTGTGGCTCAGGGGTAGAGCGCTTGCTTCGCACGCGTGAGGCACTGTGTTAGATCCTCAGCACCACATACAAATACGTAAATAAATAAAGGTTAAAAAATGCTTTAAAAAAATCATTTAAAAAACATCCACTCTTTGACCCTCAGGAAAGTCTCCATAAATGTCACCTCTTCAGCTTTATTGAGGGTGACAAACTTTGGTCCCGTGAGGATGGGTTTCATTTTTGTAAAGAGTCAACCTTTACAACCAATTGTAAACAACCTTTACAACCAATTTACAACAAATTGGTCTTTTACAGCCAATTTGTTGATTCCTTTAATATTTATTAGTGTATGCTAAGGCTGGGACCAGTTCCTGGGGACAGAATAAGACAAAATCCCTGCCCTCAGGAACCTCTCAGGTTCAGTGGGAAAGTGAGATTTTTTTGGTACTGGGGATTGAACCAAAGGCACTTTACCACTGAGCTCCATCCCCTGCCCTTTTTGTGTTGCTGAATTACTGAGGCTGCACTCAAACTTATGATCCTCCTGCCTCAGCCTCCCAAATCGCTGTGATTAGGGGCTTAGAGATCATAGTGCTTCAGGGCAGGCGTCACCCAAGGGGGTAAGACGCTCTGGGAGCAAGTGGCAGAGGGAGGGATACTTGCTTCAGGACAAGCCTGCCCAAGAAGGGGGTGTGCCAGCTACCTTTCTAAAAGGTCTATGCCGTTAGAGGTACATAACGCTTATCCAAGTAAGGACTAGAGTTTGGAGAGGTGTGAAAAAAATAAGGCCTGGCTGCAGGATGGGGCCCACTGTTTTTGCACTTTGTGCCAACAGACTGAGGAAGACACTTGTCAAAGAAAGATTCCAGAAATTATTTGAATGGTGTCCACTTGGAAGAACAGGACTTACTTGACTATACAGGGGCTAGGACGTTCATTTAAAATAAAAGCATTTCATTTTGCAGTTGAGGATCTGGGTTTGCCGAGCAGCACAAGCTTCGCATTCAGCACTGTCTGGGTGTCTTCGGATCCTAAAGCACAGTCCCAGATTTCCATGGAAATAAATAGAAGTATGTATGGTCCCACGGCTCTCTCCAGCTGCCACTGACTACTTATATAAACTGCACAAATCTGTAGGGTTTCCTTTTACACGGCTATAATGACAAACACTGGGGGTACTTCAGTGACTGTGTCTGAAATGAAGCCAGAAAATGTTGTTCAAGAATAAATAGGGGGGGGCTGGGATTATGGCGCAGTGGTAGCGTGCTCGCCTAGCACGCATAAGGCACTGGGTTCGATCCTCAGCACCACATAAAAATAAAATAAAGATATTCTGTCACCTACAACTAAAAAATAAATATTTAAAAAAAAAAAAAAAAAAAAAGAATAAATAGGGGGGTTGGGGATGCAGCTCAGTGGAAGAGCACTTACCTAGTATGTGCAAGGCCCTGGGTTCAACCCCCAGTACCTCAGAAAGGAAGGAAGGAAGGGAGGGAGGGACAGAGGGAGGGTGGGGCTGGGGGTAACACAGTGGTAAAACACCTGCCTAGAATTTGCAAGACCCTAGGTTCCTAGGAAAGGCCCATGCCTTGTAATATTTTGTATTTGGATTTTATGGGCACAGAAGCCAATGAGGAAGGAACACTCAGTTTGTTACATGTTTTACATATATGTATGTATGTATATATATATACACATATACATATTTATGCACATATATATATAATTTGGTAAAGGAGGAATTAAGAAGGGGGAAAAATTAAAATGCTATGACTGATCAGAAAAATAGATAGCATAATAGTTACCTTCGTTACCTATTTCTGTGTAATGAATTAACCCCAAATTTAGGGGCTTAGGACAAGGAATATTTATGACCTCAGCTTCTGCTGGCCAGGACTGGGGGCTGAGCCAGGTGCTCTGGCTCAAGGTCTTGGACAGGCAGCAAGCAAGGTGGCAGGCAGGGCTGTGTCTCCTCTGAAGACTCGACTGGGGGTGAATCCACTTCAAGGCCAGCTTACACCCTTGCTGTTCCTTAGGAGCTATTGCTGCAGTGACTCAGTCCTTTGCTCCCCCTGGGGCAGCTGACAGTGCAGCTGGCTTCTCTCAGAACAAGCCAGCAAGAGAGCAGGAAGGAAACCAGAGCCTTTGTTACCCTCCACCCAGCAACATCCTGTCACTTTTGACAAGTTCTAATTCTTAGAAGCAAGCCACTGAGGCCCAGCCCACATCCCAGAAGGGATTGCACAAATATGAGGATGTGGGCGTTCTCCAGATGTGGAAGTCGAAAGTGCCCATTACTAAGACAAAGAAAGCAAAGACAAAAAGTAGAGAAGGCGGCGGGAGGGTCAGAAGCGGCAGGCCTGGCGAACCCAGGGAAGGAGTCTGAGCTTCTTCCAAAGGGCACTCTCAGCTTCAGGTGGAGGTGGCAGGATCAGTTCTCACCTTAAATAGCTCCATCTGCTAAATCAAGAAATAAAAGCGATGTAAAGAAAACTATCAGAAAAAAAGATAGGTAAAACAATGAAATATTGTCCCTGGGCTGGGGACTAGGCTTAGAGAGGGTGGGGACAGCAGCTGGCTTCTTTTCATTTGGAGCCTATCTCCACGCATTGCCAATGGGAGGGTTGGGTTTGTTTTTGGTTGGTGGCTGGTTTGGGTGGTTCCAGGGATGGAGTCCACGCAAACAGTCTAACAGTCTGCCGCTGAGCTATATGCCCGCCCTCACGTGTGTGTTTGTTTTTCTAAATCATGTGTACAAATTACCATTACTTCAAATATTTTTTAATTTAAAAAAAATAGGAAGGAAATGCATTGAGCAACTGACCTTGGCGTAAATTCTAGAGGGTGATTGATTGCCACAGTTGGGTCTGTGGGGGAGGTTGCTTTTGCCCTCAGGCCTCACTACACACCTTCCCTTTCTTCTCCCCAGAGGGAGTGACTGATGTGACCAAAGTTTGAAAAGCATGTCACAACACCTTCCTATCACCTTTGCCTTGGACATGAGCCTGCCCAGAAGGACTTGTATTCCCTAATGGCTCTTAAACAAGGGCTGGGGAACTGGCAGGCCCCAGGTGGGGTGCATCACAACCTCTATCCTTACAGAGCTCATACTGTAGAGGGGGAGAGAGAGAAGAAGCATCTAGTCCAGTCTGGAGAAGGTCAAAGAAGCCTTCTCGGAGGAGGTGACTCAAAGTAATTCAGTACTGCTGAAGCATAAAGGGCAGGGCAGGGGCATCAGCAAGAAACACCCTGGAAAAAAATAAATAAAATAAAATAAAATAAACACCCTGAGACCAAATAGTGAGGAAACTTCCTTGTCACACTGGGGAGACATCTCGGGCTTCATCCTGAGGGTCACAGGTAAGGGCAGAAAGCCCGGGAAGGACTTTCTGCATAGGTGACATAGCTGTTTTCTGAACAATCACTGTAGGGCAGCAAAAACATCAACTGCACAAACCACTGATCGATTGCCTGAACTTAACAAGGCAACACTGCCCTGCTCCAGCGCCACCATGTTCTCATCCATCTTGGCCCAGACAACATGGAAACCTCACTGTCTACCAAGGTCTGATCAAAACCCCAAAACCTCCAGCCCAGGACTTTCAAGTAGCAGGATTGTGATCTGGCTGCAGCTTTGCTCTGTCAACAGTTAGCAAAATCCCCTTCCACCTCAGCTGGCAATTTAGAGACAGTATTTCTGAAACACTCTGTGGATAAAAGATATTACTGCTCTGGGAAAATGTGTCTGTCTCCTGCCAGGAAGGGACAGAAAGCACTGAAACCGTTCCAAGGGACACGATCCAGAGAGGGAAGGTCAAACACTCGCCACAGTTCTCTCTCTCTTTTAAGTCTTAGCTTTTCCATTTTTATATTAACATCACCCCCGCCCCTTGTCCTTTAGGGAATGTTAAATGATGCTTCTTAGGAATATTATATATTTTACCAAAACTCTGCAGGCTTGCCCACCTGGAGGGAAAGGTACAGAGAAGACACAAGGAGGACCACACAGTGGAGCACAGACCAGATAAGGATCCTGTGGCCTCCCCAGCACCCCTCATCCTCTCATTCTTGCAGCTGAGCAAATCAAAGCCTGCCTGGTACATATCTGATGGGTAGGAAATGTTCTGTGGATCAATATGTCTCCTGTATAAAATTTTAAATCTGCAGTGTAAACAGATCTCTCAGCATATCTCATATCCTAATTTTCACTTTCTTGGGGTACCACGGCAGAGATGGCAGAGGTTATGGGGGCATCTGGGAATGACCCCTGCCCTTGCCATACTTGAGTGCCACTAAGAAAGATTTCCTTCCCAGGAGAACAGACAGGGATGAATGACTCAGAACCATCGTCCCTAGGACAGGCCTGCCCTGGGTCCCCACCATAGGAAGGCTGTGTTTGTACCCTGAGCAATAAGAACCCAGGACCCTGCAATCCCCACAAGAGGCCTCTTTGTGCAGAAACCTGCCTGCTTGCCTTCATTATGGATGTCTGCCAAGGAATCAAGCTTCAAGCCATGTGTGGCTCAGAGGTGTCAGAAGCAACTTAAATTTTTCTACAGAAGGAGATATGAATGAGTCCAGCGGACAATGGAAGGTTAATTAACATCAGTCTGGAGATTTCATTTCCAGCAGGTGGTTACGCATCACAGGTTCTTTAAGTTTGTTCTCGCTTAGGGGAACAAATTCAAAGGCTTATAAAAAAATGTACCCCTTAACTCTCGACAACCAACACAATGTCCTTCAGCAAATATGGCCTACAATCTGAGTAGTCTTCACAGACACATGGCAAAAGCTGATGTTCCAGAAGATCAGAGAAAAATCCTTGTAGTTAAAATACTAAATATATCAGAGAACCTCTTGTTTCTTCTCTGTAAACATTAAAAAGAAGAGTTGTAATGGCAGACACAGCAGACAAATAGTTTTAAGCTTTGAGAACTTTGGCCCAGCTGTTTCCATGAGTGAGCCCGTAATCCCAGCAATTTGGGGTTTCTCTGACCTTCTCCTCCTTACTGTTCTCCAGTGGGATCTTTTTCTTAATTTTTTTTTTTTTAGTTGTCAATAGAGCTATCATCTATCTATTTATTTATTTATATGTGCTGCCGCGAATCAAACCCAGTGCCTCACACATGCTAGGCAAACGCTCAACCACTGAGCCACAACCCCAGCCCTCCAATGGGATACTTTTAAGAGTATTTAAAAGTATAACTTTAAATTGTCAAAGATCAAGCATAGAATCAAAAACAATGTGATTTCCATGTACTTCTATAAATAAATCGAAAATTCATCTATTTATGTCTCTCACAAATAAACGTGACTGGATATCACAAGGGCCTGGGACTCCTGCCTTCAGGAAGATCCTCACAAGAGAGATCAGCACATGTCCTATGCTAACATAGTGGTCCACCTGTCCCTGGCCAGGGGTCCATCCCATAGCAGCACAACTGGGGGCCAGGACTCTTGAGATGATTGAAGAATCTCTCCTTGGGCAACACCTGCTATCTATATGTCCTTTGGTATTTAAGGAGAAAGAAAAGGATGGAAAACTGGTGTCTGTTCTCTGCCCTAGCCTTCTTTTTCACAATACCTTCAGAAGAATCAAAGCAAGGACTGCCCTGGTTGGGACTGTCCCTTAATGTTGGCTGATCCGAAATAGTGGAAGGTATCTTCAATACTGAGGAAATGGGCTGATTCAGATGTGTACACCTTCAAGGCAAAGGTCAACTCCAGGTTTATGACAAGACAAATGTATTTGTTTTATTCAAACGTACTTGTTTTAAATCACCAAGTGCCAATGCAGTTTTTTTTTTAAATATTTATTTTTTAGTTGTAGGTGGACACAATATCTTTATTTTATTTTTATGTGGTGCTGAGGATCGAACCCAGTGCCTCCCACATGCTAGGCGAGCACGCTACCACTGCGCCATAATCCCAGCCCCGCCAATGCAGTTTAGTAAACTGTCACCTTTAACAGGTTATTCCATTGTAGGCTCATTTTTCAAAAAATTTAGATCATGAGTGAATTAGACTGAACTTTTCAAAACAGTTTTCATTATATGAAAAAGGTTTTCATTTAAAATGTTTACTGAAATATTCACACAAGGGCTGGGGCATAGCTCCGAGGCAGGGGACATGCTTGGCATGCACTAGGCCCTGGGTTCAATCCTCGGCACCAAGATAAAAAGAAAAAAATATATATATTACACAGAAAATTGCAGAAATCATGGTGTACAGTGAGCAAATTTTCATCACACGTACATTCACAGATCTAGAAAGAGAACATCACCAGCACCCAAAAGTCTCTTTCTCTTCCTTTGAGAAACTACCTTCCAAGGGCACTCGCTGTCCTGACCCCTAATATAAATCAGTTGCAACTTTACATAGTGGAATCACAGTGTTTACTCCTTTGGGTCTGCCTGTAACTCACCAGTATGTTTACAAAATGCATCCATGTTGTTAAATATAGTTAGTGATGGCCACTTAGTACTCCATTAAGGAAATATGCCACAATTTATCCAGTCTACTATAGATGGGCAGTTGGGTTATTTCCAGTTTTATATGATGTTGAACAATGTTGCTCTGAACATTCTTGGGGAACATATGTGTGCATTTCTGTGAGTCCCTAGAGAGGAGGGAAATGACTGGGTTCCCATTTGTATATCTACATTTAAATATCTTATCTCATAGATTTACATATATGTATGTTTAAATCCACCATTTCTTTCTCAAGCATGCAAACAGCCCTGAAATAAGTGGAGTAGGCTGTGCCTTTCTCACAAGCAATGCTGACATAGGTCTCAGATCAGGTAAATGTCCCCTGGCCCCTAAGTTCCCCCAATCACACACACAACATGGCCACACCTACAAAAAAAGTTTTGTTATGTCTTTAGGGTCTTTCATTCAGGGTCAGCTTTCAGGTAAGGGACAAATGGATCTAAGACTTCAGGGACATTTGAAAAATGGCAGTGCCACAAAATATACCTCCTCAGCTCAGGGACGACTTGGTGCCTGGTTAAAAAATAACCCACCAAACAAACAAACCATGTAGACTTTGGATCCCAATATGAATAACTAATACAAAATAATGAGGAAATATTTAAATATGCACTGGGTATTGAATGATATTATGGAGTTAATCTTTTTAGAGATAATAATTCTTTTAAAAAGTTATCTCTTAGAAATAGACACTGAAGTATTAACAAATGAATTAATCGGATGTCTGCTTTAAAATAATGGAGCAGGGGATAGGAAGGCTTAAGTGAAGAAAACTAATGGCTGTTGGTAGCTGCTGAAGCTGGGTGCTGGTGGTGGGGCTCAAAAACATGATCCTAGGGCTGGGGTTGTGGCTTGGTGGTAGAGCGCTCACCTAACATGCATGAGGCACTGGGTTTGATTTTCAGCACCACATATAAGTAAATAAAGGTCCATCAACAACTAAAAAAAATAAAAAAAAATATGATCCTATTTTTGTGTATACCTGAAAATTCCAGTTCAAAAAAAGGACAAGAAAAGAAAAAAGAAACCACTCAGTAATGAATCTGTTTATCAGCCATTCCTAACAGCAGCTTGGGCTAAGGGGGCTCTGCCATTAAACAAACCCTGTGACTTTAGGCAAGTCCTTCCACGACCTGTGGCTTGCTCATCCCTAAATGGTGACCTTTGAACGTGATTTCCCTTGGTGTCAAAAAGCAGACCTCCAGAAGAGCCTGAAAGCACTGGGGAAGGCTAGGACTCAACAGTTGAGGCAACTTTAACCTCCGTTCTAATGCCTGCACGTGGCCTGGAACACAGCCCTTTTTCCACTTACCTATGAAAAATTAAAAGATGCAGAGTCTAGCCCGGTGGCTGATAAATATTTGTTTTCCATTTCCATTTCTCGACTTGGCCCAGAACCAGTGTCCTTTACATCCAAAACCTGGCTGAGCTTGCAACCCTTCCACCTGGTTTAAGTGCACAGCAGCCAGAGGTCACACGCCGCTCTGCCGCGCACACAGCGCCCTCGCGCGTCGGGCTGAGGAACAGCCGTGCGCACCGCCCCGCCCACTGGCGCCCGCGCCTGCGCAGAGACACCGCCCCCGAAGTTTGTTGACACTCGTGTCCCAAACGCTGGTGGCGGTGGCAGCGGGACCGGGTCGCGGCGCCACCATGGCGGTGCGACAGGCGCTGGGACGCGGCCTGCAACTGGGCCGGTCGCTGCTGCTGCGCTTCACAGCCAAGCCCGGCCCAGCTTGCAGCTGGGGAAGGCCCGGCCCGGCGGCCGGCTGGGGCCGCGCAGAGCGCCGGGGCCGGGCCGCAGGACCCGGCGCAGAACCGCGCGGGCTCGGACTCCCAGACCGCTACCGCTTCTTCCGCCAGTCGGTGGTCGGGCTGGCGGCGCGGCTCCAGCGGCAGTGCGTGGTGCGGGCCCGGGGCGCGGGCCCCTACGGCCGAGCCGTCTTTCTAGCCTTCGGGCTGGGGCTGGGCCTTATAGAGGAGAAGCAGGCGGAGGGCCGGCGGGCGGCGTTGGCCTGTCAGGAGATCCAGGTGAGCGCAGGCTGCGGGCGCAGGTGCCGGAAGCCAGCAGAGCGGGGCTGCTGTTGGAGGCGGGCCTGAGCCAGGCCGGGCGGGGGGCGAGCCCTCAGTCAGGCAGGGGCGGAGCCAGGTTCAGGGGCGGGGCTGATACATGGGTCCTGATCCGGCGTTGGCTGAGCTGTGGTTGGGGGCGGATCCTGAACCAGATGGGACGTGGCCAGGAGCAGAGTCAAATCTGGGGCAGGCCCTGAACGGGGAGGGAATAGGGGGTGGTCGGGGGGCGGGCCTTGAGTCTCCTGGCTTGGGCGGGGCTATGAGCAGGTCGCTGAGCCTTGATTGGATATTTCCAGGGGCGGGGCAGTAAACTGGGCGAGACTAAGCGCATAAGCAGATCTTAGGTGCAGGATTCTGAAGGTGTCCATGGACGAGGGAGGAGCTTTGAGCTGGAGGGGTGGAGGGAGAGGGCGAAGGTTAAAATCTAGTTTCGCAATATCCTGGAAATTCCTTGGAAATCACTAGTTAGGGTTGATACATTTCATCGTTGCTGATGTCCTGATACCAGGCCAGCACCTCCCATTTCTTTTATTGTCAAAACAGAAGATTTTGGAAAACGTTCTGCTTATTATAGCTCCAGCCACATCATGGCAAGTGGCTTTGTATAATTTTTCTAAAAATTTAATGACAGCTAAGTCATAACACTCAATTCTGAGGTAGTTGTCACCCCCAATTCTTTTTGGAGGGGCACAGGACTCAGATGAAGTGACCTGCTCAGTTTCGCAACTAATAAAGGCAGTGCATAAATTGTGGTTTTCCAGAGCATGTGCCCTGAACCACTCAAGCAGGCTGCCTCCTGGGTTTTGCCAAACGATTAGTCAGTGACATTGCTGAACCACAATAAAAACTATGAGTGGCAGGAGAAAACAGACCTAACATTTAGTAAACCTGCATACAGTTATCACTGGCAACTGGATATGACACATAGGGGTTCTTAGATTTTTTTTAATGCTTAAAATAAATAGCCCAGAGACTTGTGTTTCTGCTCAACCAGAGTCCTGTACTCAGGGTGCTCCAGACAAACAGAGCCAAAACGATGTGTATATTTAGAGGGATCTGTTTTAGGACTTGGCTCACTGTGGGCTGGCAAGTCTACAGTCTGTGGGGTAGGCCAGCTCTGCAGTTCAAGTGTGAAGGTTGTTGGAGGCCAGAATTCCATCCTCTTAGAGGAAGGTCAGTACTTTTCCTGGAGTTTGGAACTTACTGAGTGAGCACAGCCCTGCGTTTTACAGGTTGGGGCTGAGAGAGCCAGGCTGAGGACCCAACAGGTGAAGGACCAAGCAGTGTTCCTGGTTTCCAGCCCAGTTCTTGTTCCTCATCAGCACAGTGTCTCACATTTGAGCTCTCACAAATTTGGGGTGACAGGTGACGTCTGGTTTAATCCTCAATCTCAATCCTTGTCTTTTGCCATGGCTTAACTGGCCAAAGCCAAGGGTGGGAAATTTAATAAATTCTGCTTAAAATTAAAGAGATTTCTTTTTCCTTTCCCAGGCTTACCATTCACACACCCTTGTCTCACACTTCATCCTCCTGTGTCTTAAATTTTTAAACTACCCATTAATTTCACATTAGAAATTCAGGAATTTGGGCTGGGATTGTGGCTCAGTGGTAGAGCGCCTGCCTCACATGCGTGAGGCACTGGGTTCGATCCTCAGCACCACATAAAAATAAAATAAAGAAATTGTGCCCATCTAAAACTAAAAAATATTTAAAAAAAAAAGAAATTCAGGAATTTGACTTATTTTGAACAAAATCACCACATCTGATCATACTAGTACTAAAATTCCATGTGGTCAGGCTGGAGTAGGATCGTGGCTGTTCCCAGTTCCTAGATGAAGGCATGTTTGTTTGTTTAATTTTTTTTTTAGTTGTAGATGGATACAATATCTTTATTTATTTATTTTTATATGGGTGCTGAGGATCGAACCCAGTGCCTCACGCATGCGAGGCAAGCGCTCTGCCACTGAGCCACAACCCCAGCCCAAGGCATGTTTTTTTGTTTGTTTGTTTGTTTTTAAATCCAGTCATAAACAATGCATAAGGCATGGGTATGAATTTCAGAAAAGGAGATACAGGTGCCAGACAAGCATATGAAAAAGATGTTCCACATCACTAGCCACTTGAGAAATGCACATTTAAAACCTAAGGAGTTTTCTCTGCACATTTATTATAACAGCTAAAAGAAAAAATAATTATAATACCAAATGCTGGTGAGGATGTGGAGAAACTGGATCTCATATATGTTGCTAGTGGTAATAGCAAATGGAAAGTGATTTGGCAGTTTCTTACAAAACTAAACACACATTTGCCATACTACCCTATCATTGCAGTCTTAGGCATTCCCCTGGAGAAATAAAAAACCTGTTCACACAAAACCTATAAAGCAGTTGCTATGGAAAGCAGTATAGTGACTCCTCAAATAATTAAAAATAGAATCAGCCTGTAATCCCAGCAGTTCGGGAGGCTGAGGCAGGAGGATCATGAGTTCAAAGCAATGGCAAGGTTCTAAGCAACTCAGTGAGACCCTGTAGGGCTAGGGATGTAGCTCAGTGGTCAAGTGCCCCTGTGTTCAATTCCCAGTACCAAAAAAAAAAAAAAAAAGAGGTTCTTAGAGTGTCAGTTTTGTAGAAAGTGAAACATTTGTTACCAGACACTGGGGAGAATGGAGAGCTACTGTTTAATGGATACAGAATTTCAGCTTTGCAACATGAAAAAAGTTCTGGCAATGGCTGGTTTGATGGTTACACAACAGTGTGGGTGTACCTAATTCTGCTGAACTGTAGGGCTGAGGGTGTGGCTCAGTGGTAGAGCACTAGCCTAGCACATGGGAGGCACTGGGTTCAATCTTCAGCACCACATAAAAATAAATAAAGGTATTGTGTCCATCTACAACTAAGAAAAATATATTAAATTTTTTTAAATGGTTAAGATGGCAGGAGACTGAGGTGGGAGGATCTGAAGTTCAAGGCCAGCCTCAGCAACTTAGCAAAACCCTGCATCACAATGGACAATGAAAAAACTGGGGAAGTAGCTTAGTGGCAAAGCACCCCTGGGTTCAATTCCTCAATCCCCAGTACCACCAAAACAAAAAAGAAAGAAAGAAAAAAGATGGTAAAATTTATGTTAAATTTCACCACAACTTAAATAAATATAACTTTTTAAAGAAGATCCTATACAAAATGATCATAGTAGTGTTATTCATAATATCAAAATATTTAAAACAGCCCAAATATCCTTCCACAGGTGAGTGGTTACACAAACTCAGGTACATCCATGATAAAGTACTACTTAGCAGCAACACTATCACCTGTAATTATAAATACAGGTGACAATCTAAGTGACAGTATGCTTGGTGGGAAACATCAGCACCCAAAAGTTACACACTGTGTGATTCCATTTCCTCAAGTTCCTTGACATGGAAACTACAGAGGTGGAGAGCAGGTCAGGGGTGGCCTGGGGACAGGGGCAGGGGCAGGGCTGGTGGTGCAGAGAGAGGAGAGAGCACAGAGTTCTTCTGTGCTGGGGGAACTGTTCTGCATCTTGATTGTGGAGATGAGTACATGTATCTGCACATGGCTGGAATTGCATAGGGACACATGCACACACACACACACACTCTCTGCAAGTTTAAAAAAGTGTCCACTGAGTCAGGGCCATCGTTAACAGTACACTATTTCCTGGTTTTGATATTGTACTACTTCTACATAAGGTGTCACCAGTGGAAGAAGCTGAAGCTGGGGGAAGGGTACAAAGAACTCAGTATTCTTTTTTCACAACTCCCTGTGAGTCTACAATTATTTCAAGTAAAAAGTTTTATATATTTTATATATATAAATATATAATATATTCTTATATAAATATATATATATATATAAAACAGAGAGAGATTTCTGAAAACCATGGTTGATATGCAATTACTGTACAAAATATTGATTGTGCTCCATAGAGGTTTTTTTTTTTTGTTTTGTTTTGTTTTTGTGGTACTGGGGATTGAACTCAGGGGCACTCGACCACTGAGCCACATCCCCAGCCCTATTTTGTGTTTTATGTAGAGACAGGGTCTCACTGAGTTGCTCGCTTAGCGCCTCGCCATTGCTGAGGCTGGCTTTGAACTCGCGATTCTCCTGTCTCAGCCTCCCTAAGTGCTGGGATTACAGGCTTGAGCCACCGC
>CM053400.1:12474734-12517742 GCA_028644305.1 Xerus rutilus
TTAGGCTTCCTCATCTTTTGAGAGTCTCAAGCTGCATTTCTCCAATTATAACCTCTCTACAGCTCACCTAGGGATCAGGTTCAAAGGTAGAGTCAGCAAGTCATCATGGGGCCAGAGAGCCTGAGATTCTTTTCAGCAAGACCCCAGGTGATGCCAGGGCTGCTGGGCAGTGAAGCACACTTTGAAAAGCTGGGCCCAGATGGGTGTTTAGTTCATTTCAGGTCACTGTGTGGCCACTCTCTCCTTCCACCTCCACGCTCCCCCTTCTGTGACCTGCCTCCTGGACAGGAGGAACCTTGCTCCTCTGCTCTGAACCCTCTTAGCCCCACCTCCAGATTAAAGGCTTGTTGTCACCTCCCTGCTCTTAGCTCTAGCAAGGACTCAAGGCTTTTAATCAAAGAGTATTTTTCCACCACAAAACCAAAAGATTTCTGTCTATTGAATGTCGAAGCCTTGCCATTGCAACATGGGTCCAGAAAATTAATCAAGACCCAGTGTCTCTCTCTCCTGCCCAAAGCATCCATCCAAAGCTAAGGGGGACAGAAGCTCATGCTGGACCCTTGAGCGTACAGTTTCTTGGCAAATTTGGGATGTGAGGGTTATTAGACTGTTGCACTCCAGGCTGGGTCAACAGCTAACAAGTAGCTGAGTCCTTTGCATGTGAAACCTCCAGTCTTAGAATCAAACTTCCACTGGTGGAGTGTGGCCAATGTCACATTCACAGAGTAAAGGACTGTCAATTGTTATATGATTTTCTTGATGCTTAACAGGCTGCATAGTCCTGGGAGTAGTTCATAAAGCAATGGGTAAAATTAGGTGCTCTTCCTCCTCCTGGGGTTTTGTGTGTTAGGGGATGGGGAGGGCCGCCCTGTGATCCTGAACAACTTAATCCAGTTGGAGTTTTTCTGACTCTGGTCTGTCTGCCAAAGGGAGCCTGCAAAATGAGACTTAGTGACCCAGTAGTCAGTTTTGAGCTGGTAATGACCAGAGGCATCCATGGGAGGAAGAAGCATCCCACGTCCTGGCCAGGCTGGCCTCTCCTCCTGCCCTAGCACTTCTACTGCCAGAGGCATAGGAAGCATCCTTGAATTTGGCATGGATAGCACCTCCCCCCCCCCCCCAGAGGGAACTAGTTTTGGCTTGCTGCTATTTATCTTATCTTGAAGGTCAAAGCCAAACCTAGGCAGCAGCTGTACTGGTCCAGATCACAGGCAGGGCTTGGAACTTGGCATCCCACTTGGTCCCGTGTAACTGGATGTATTGTGGATGTTCCAGGCAGGTTCTTCCAGCGAAGCCATCTTTAGGAAGATGAGCCAGGAGCTGGTCCCAGCTAGCCGGGTGGCCCTGGCTGGGGAGTATGGAGCAGTCACTTTCAGGTAAGCACCCCTGTGCCCACCAGAACCACTGTGGGTTGAGAGAAATATCGTCACCAGTATCCTCAGCCCTCGGCACGTGGGTGGTGCCACACGGTGGTTAATAAAGGCTTGCTCAACCACATCAGGGGTGGTGGATTTTCAGTTAGTGGGTAATTCACCTTGGGTAAGATTGAGGATCCTCTGACACCAACTAGTGATGCAGATGGCTAATTCACATTGGAGCAGGTGAGAGAAGGGCATCCAGACATGCCCAATGGGAACGCTGGAAAACAGATCCAGTTCTGACTCCTAAACAACCCACAGGTGCAGCGTCACCTAGTGGTGTAAATGAGCTCTCTCCGCATAGGAGGAAGCTCCAGGAACATCTGCAGATGCCTAAAGGTGCCAAGCGCTTTTTAAAAAGCAAAAGTGACATGTTCCCACAGGAGTGCTCAGTGCAGCGGGAGAACCCATCCAGCAGGAAGCAGGGGTGAGCACAGCAGCGCTGAGCTAATCCACCTGCCACGGCCATCGGGCCTCTGCAGCCATGGGGCAGGCGGGGTGGCAGTGCACAGCTCCACAGCACAGCTGGACGCCCGAACACAGACACACCCATCTCAAGCCAGGGTGACACATGCCAGGACAACAACCCAGGGAGTGACAGCCCAGCACAGTAAATGCTAGAAGAGCATATGCTTGGTCGCCAGGAGGGGGGACACAGCAGGGGCGGGGCCGCTTGGACTCAGGGAACAGCCTGAGCTGTCCTTAGAAGGATGAAGGGACGTTATGTAGGCTAAGGAGCCAAGAGAAAGGCATTCTCAGCAGAGGGAGGAGCGGGGACGGCAGCCCATCTGCAGGCCTCAGTGAAGCCCCGCTCACTCTGGGGACATAGGAGACACTTGTGCTCCCCTTAATGTCCGTATGGGGCCACTTCAGCTCTGTGACAGATGGGAGAGCTGCTTTGTAGGTCTCGGTTTTGAGACACCAGAGATAGGAACCTAAGGGCTCGAGTGGAGAGCTGTCCAGGGCTCGGAGCTGTCGTGTGGCCATGCAGCAGTGGCTAAGGTGGCTTAGGACTGTCCTCTCCCCACAGCCCTTTGTTGGGGGGAGGGACTCCTGAACGTCAGCTGCTCGGGCCCAGAGTGTCTGCAGGTGGCCCTTGTATACCATCAGCTGACATGGTGCTCCCACATAGCTGTGAGCATTATGATGTCACCTGCCCAGACCTCCCATGTGTAATGGTCCCTGTCACTCCCCCGGTTGTTGTCATGGCATGTGTCACCCTGGCTTGAGATGAGTGTGCCTGTGCCTGTGTTCGGGCGTCCAGCTGTGCTGTGGAGCTGTGCACTGCCGCCCCGCCTGCCCCATGGCTGCGGAGGCAGGATGGCCATGGCAGGTGGATTAGCCTCGGCGCTGCTGTATTCAGGACAGCCTTGTGATGGGCCATCACCACTTCCCCACCTTATGTCTCATCCTTCCTCAAGTGCACCAGGTGCCCCCTGGACCTCCTGGGGGTGCATCGTGCTGAACTTGGGCTCTGCAGGTCTCAGCTCAGACTGGCCCGCATATCTCCCTGGCCAGCCCACAGTCTGCCTCAGAGCTCTCTTGGCACCTGCCTGGGCCCATGGCTTCCCGCTGTGGGCCCCATTCTCCTTCCAGCCCAGTGACCCGAGGGCAGGAGCTGTGCTGCGTAGAGTAGGGCGAGTGACATAACAGAAGGAGAAGGAGCAGCACAAGGACACACCGTGGACGTGGCCACAGGGCACAGGGACGGGCAGGCCTCGCACTCTCTCCTTGCTGTCTCTGCTCATCTCCGCCCTGCCGCATCCCCCTCCACCTCAGCCTCCTTGCTTCCTCCTATGGCTCCTGTTTCTGCCAACCTGTGGCCTGCTTCCCCTTGGCTTTCTATGGCTCCATTATGTCCCACGGTGTCCTTCTTCCTCAGCTCCATTGCTGACTGGCAGGCTTCTCCATCACTCTCCTAAACACAGAATCAACCTGTCCTTTTTCCCACTAACCGCCTGGATCTCAGATGTGCCATAGGCTCACTGCCCTTGGGGTAAGTGGTCACCGTAGGTCCAGTCAGCAGACAGAGCCACCCTATCCAAAATACAGCCTCTGCTGGGCATGGTGGCGCACATCTGTAATTCTGGAGGCGTGGGTGGCTGAGGCAGGAGGATCACGAGTTCAAAGCCAGCCTCAGGATCTTAGCAAGGCCCTAAGTAATTCTAGACCCTGTCTCTAAATAAAATAGTTTTAAAAAGGGCTGGAGATGTAGCCCAGTGGTTAAGCATCCCTGAGTTCAATCCCTAGTACCAAAAAAATAATAATAATAAATAAAATAAAATAAAAAATACAGTCTCTGAGCCTTACCAAGGCCATGGGTGTGGGGCTTCCTGAAAGAGGAGTGGTCTTGGCAGGCAGGTGACGTCACTACTTCTAACGGCATCTGTGTCTGTTTCTGCATTCAACAAAGCTGGAACCATGGAGATGACTTAGGCAGGGTCCCTGTCCATACAGAGCTAAAAAAAATTACTCAGTGAGCATCCCTCTCCTGTTAGATCACAAACCAATGAAGGCAGGGCCTCTGGCCTGGCCTGTGATTAGCTCTACAGCTAATGTCCAGTACACGGTGTGAAAACAATAGACATTAGTTGAATCAAAAAGTTGTAATAGCCAATACTTGCTGTTTGCTCTGCTGAACGTGGTTTTAGGTACTTTATGTATTTTAACAACTTCATGTGGATGTTTCTACCTTAGACCCCTTGGTACTTGGCTCTGAGCCAAGAGAAGGTAAGTAACTTGGCCAAGGACTTACAGCGCAGACCTGCAGTTCACACCCGGGCTGAGTCCAGGGTCTCTCCACCACTGTGTTCCGCCACATGAGAAGGATGGATAGATGAAGGGAGGGACAGATGGGCTGAAGGAGGGACTAGGGTAGTCATCAAATGTGGTGAGCCATCTGCATCGGGTTTTGACCCCAACACCGTGTATAATACCTGGATCATGGGAAACTTGCAGTAAATATTTGGCAAATAAACAAGTGAATAAATGCAAACCTGTATTCGCTGTGGCCTTAGATCATTACCTTTCCAGCTGCTATCTGATACGTTTGTCCCATTTGGCTGAATAGAAAATCCAAGGGAGGCCCCAAGCAGCTGGCGCCTCACCCCAACATCATCCGGGTCCTCCGCGCCTTCACCTCCTCGGTGCCGCTGCTGCCGGGGGCCCTGACTGACTACCCTGACGTGCTGCCCCCAGCTCTGCACCCTGACGGCCTGGGCCACGGGCGCACGCTGTTCCTCGTTATGAAGAAGTAAGTGGCAGGGGCGTAGCAGGACCAGGAGCTGTCTGTCTGCCAGGTGGGAGCTGGTGCCTGCAGGGAAAGTTGCCCTGGGGCTTCAGGTGCAGAGAGCGGGTGGACCTGGGGAAGCCTGGCTGTGCTCTCCGTGGTGCTCCGCGTGCCCCCGGTGCTTCCCTGTGGCTCGCCTGGCCTGTGAAGCAGCAGTTCCTTCCCCCGGCACCGCCTGACCACCGCGAAGGGTCTAAGGAATTGTCTGCATGGTCACTCAACACGTGGAGCCCCAGCGCTTCCTCGTTTTGGGATGGTGGGTGGGAACCGTAAGAATATGTGAGGACAAGGAAATAAAAAGCCCCCAGAAGGGGAAGAGGGGAGGCCTGACCCTGACTGAACTAGGTGCTGGGGGTCATGCTGTGTGACAGCCACAGGTTCTGTCACCTCCCACCAGCTACCCCTGTACCCTGCGCCAGTACCTGCGTGAGAACACTCCCAGCCCGCGCCTGGCCACCATGATGACCCTGCAGCTACTGGAAGGCGTGGACCATCTGGTCCAGCAGCGCATCGCACACCGAGACCTCAAATCCGACAACATTCTCGTGGAGCTGGGAGCGGGTAGGCTGCCTCCCTCCGGCCACCAGGGAGCTGGGCATTGGGACCCTGACGCTGGTTTTGATGTTTATGCTCTGTCCTGAGTCATCACATCCTCACTTAGCTCCACTCACAAGAGACAGGCAGCCCTCCTTCAGAGGCAGGCTCCTCTCTGGGGAAACAGGCAGCTGCCCTGTAACAGCTCCCGACTCCCTCGCCACTGCCCACTTCTAGAACAAGAACTTAGTGCTGCAGTTATTCTTGAATAAAGTAGATAAGAGGTGGCCTTTGGCTTAATAGGAAAAAAAATAGTTTTCAAACAGAGAGTTGTCCAAATGCCAGCCCAGCTGCTCCTGGAAGAAATGAGCTCCCACTCCTGGAAGGGTTCTGGCAGAAGCTACCTGCCCAGGAAAGGAGATTCACACTCTGATAAATTTTTAAAACATTTTTTTGGAGTTGTAGATGGACAGAATGCCTTTATTTTAATTGTTTATTTTTATGTGATGCTAAGGATTGAACCCAGTGCCTCACACATGCTAGGCAAGTGCTCTGAGCTGGGTGTGGTGGTGCACGCCTGTAATCCCAGCACTTTGGGAGGCTGAGACAGGAGAATCGCGAGTTCAAAGCCAGCCTCAGCAATGGCGAGGCGCTAAGCAACTCAGTGAGACCCTGTCTCTACATAAAACACAAAATAGGGCTGGGATGTGGCTCAGTGGTCGAGTGCCCCTGAATTCAATCCCTGGTACCAAAAAGAAAAAAAAAAAGTGCTCTGCCACTGAGCCCCAGCCCCAGCTCTCACATGTCTGATAAATTCTTGAACGAGAAGATTTAAAAGATTTAAATATGCAATTAAATGAAACCATGTGAATTCTTTTTACAAATAACTAATTCCTAACATACCTGTTTCTTAGATTTATTAGGGTTTCAAATTCAAATCTAAGACTCCTGGGATGTAGATGCCCTTTGGGATCATTGAAGCCAAACCAGCTCATTTGGTCTTGGGACATTCTCAATTACTAGAAAATTAATTACTAGAAAATTATTTAGATGAAGCCAAACTGTTATCTAGCCCTTTGCCTGGGGACTCTGTGGGCGCTTACTTCTTGCAGGCACCTCCATGTCCCTGGTCTGGCCCTCCTGTTTTGCTCCATCCAGGCCTTGCTGGTCTGCACTCCTGGGCCAGCACAGTCCCTGTTAGCCCACTTACCTATGTCTTGGTGGCTTTCATTGGGACCTGGGAGGGTCTTAGAGGCAAGAAGGGTGAGAATGGGTGGCTTACCTCTCCCTGCTCCTTCACAGATGGCTGCCCCTGGTTGGTGATCTCTGATTTTGGCTGTTGCTTGGCTGATGAGAGTGTCGGCCTGCAGTTGCCTTTCACCAGCTGGTATGTGGACCTGGGCGGGAACGGCTGCCTCAGGGCTCCGGAGGTGAGTCTCACTGTGCACATCCTCGATCAGCAAAAGTGTTTCACTGTGTTCCCCCTAAGTGGCAGAAGAGACCTAAGGTTCCTTCCCTTCCATGGTGCTTTAATCTGGGTCTCCCTGCTGTTCCCAATGTGGGCTTTACCAGCATCCACTAGGGAGCCTCAGCAGATCCTTCTAAGTCTAAGCCAGAAGTCACTTGGGTTCTGGGTTCCTTGAGAGAGTTCAAATTCGCCCCTGGCTTAGGCGACACGCAGGAACATGAACAGGTAAACCTGCCAGTGGCATGACCTCTTACCCTCTGCTTCCCAAGCAGGTGTCCACGGCCTGTCCTGGCCCCAGAGCAGTAGTTGACTACAGCAAGGCCGATGCCTGGGCAGTGGGAGCCATCGCCTATGAAATCTTCGGGCTCACCAATCCCTTTTATGGCCAAGGCAAGGCCCACCTTGAAAGCCGCAGTTACCAAGAGGCTCAGCTACCTGAGCTGCCCGAGTCGGTGCCTCTGGACACCAGGCAGCTGGTGAGGGCGCTGCTCCAGCGAGAGGCCAGCAAGGTGAGGCTGTCCCCAGTCTCAGAGGGTAACTGTGTGGATCTCAGCTCATTCTAGAGCAAAGTCAGGCTTGGCAAGCACTAAAGCGCCAGGCAGAGCCCCTATATTACACAGGTAAAGGCCAAGTCCAGAACATGGATGGATTTTGAATAAACAGGAGCAGGGGAGCTGGCCACCAGATCATAGGCAGAATTCCAGCGATTCCACTCTTCTTGGCTTTTTTATTCTATTTTATTTTTTGCTGTGCCAGGGATTGAAATTGGGATCTCACATATGCTCAGCAAGTGTGCTACCACTGGACTACATGCCCTGCTCTTGTTGGCTTGTTCCTTAGTTACTCAGAGGGAAGAGGATGCATTTTTGAGAAATGTTAATGGAGACGTAACCTACGCTACAGCTGAGATCTAATCAGACAGATGTGGGAAAACAACTCGAGAGCAGATCTGGAAGTCAGGAAGTCACTATAAAGAGGTGCAAAGGCCAGTGTGAAGCCGTGTTGGAGCAGCAGGTGCAGTCCAGGAGGCTGCTTAGTGGGAAGAGCTGAGGCAGCCTCAGCCGCTGTCGCTTGCTTTCTGCTGACTTCTCGCTGCAGTGGCTCTGCTGTCTTGGTCACAGCAGGCGCTCAGTGAAGGCCTGTTAGACTAATATCTGAACCCAGTTATGAAGTGATGAGAGACCACATACCCCAGCCTGGTACAAGGGACAAGACAGAGCCCTACACAGGCAGGTGGCCTTCCTGGCCCGGTTGTAACACTGCACGTGCTGCCATTCGCAGCTACACGCGTGCAGAAGCCTGGAGCTTGGGCAGAGCCGCCAGTATGTGTCAGCGGAGGGAAGGGTATCAGGAAGGGGCAGGGCAGAGGGAGACTTGGGTTGGGGCCAGAGAAGGGACAGTAAGGAAGCAGGCGTGGGCTGAGTGCCTGTTCCTGCCTTTCTGAGCCTCAGCCTCCCTTCCCGTTGCAGAGACCATCTGCCCGGGTGGCGGCAAACGTGCTTCATTTGAGCCTCTGGGGCGAGCATGTTCTAGCTCTAAAGAATCTGAAATTAGACACGATGATTGGCTGGCTCCTCCACCAATCAGCTGCCGCCCTGTTGGCCAACGGGCTGACAGAGAAGAGCTGCGTGGAAACGAAGCTGAAGGTGCTGTTCCTGGCCAACCTGGAGTGTGACACGCTCTGCCAGGCAGCCCTCCTCCTCTGCTCCTGGCGTGCGGTCCCCTGATGGCTCTGCACCAGCTGGTGTATTAGTAAAAGGACTCAGTGGCATCTGTGTGGTGGCTGTAAGTGTCAAGGGAGGGTGGGAGGATGGGATGCAGAGGACAAGCTGGCGCAGGGGGGCTGGTCAGCCAGGGAGGGCCTTGGGTTTGGCGAATGGCGGGAACAACTTGAGTCAAAGTTCAGTTTGTAGCCACTAACTCCAGCTGTGTGGGTTTGGATGAAGCCTATTCCCTCTGCCATCTCAGGTTCTCCTACCTGTAAAATCAAGGTGTTGGTCTGCATCCAGATTTGGAAACACCCTCTGTAGAGGGTCAGATAGTGAATTAAGCTGTTGCAACTACTAACACACAAAAGCAGCTTAACAAGTATGGTTGTTCTGACAGGGCTTTATTTATGGACACTGAAATTTGATTTTCATGTGTCACCAAATTCTTTTAACTTTTTCGCCCATTTAGAGACAAAGCACACTTTTAGATTGCACGTGGGCCAGTCTGGCTCACAGGCCAGTTCCCAGGGCCTGCTCTGGTGAGCTCACGAGCGCTCACACTACAAAACATGCTGCCCGCCAAGGAGGTCCCTCTGTGTATCAGTGCTAAAGACGACGTGAGGTCCCCTGCAGAGGTCCTAGGGACTACAGTGCTGCCTCAGGTGAGAAGTCATACTGTGCCGGTGTTCACCAAAAAGTCCAACCTTAAAGCCCTCGCCTGGCCTCACAGACCTCCCAAAGTGAATGGCCCGTGGGTCTGTTGGAGGACGCTGGGCTGAGACAAGACCTATGCTCTGCAGCCTGGAGGATCCAGGCCAAGGCAGTGGCTGGGGGTAGCAGAATTTGTGACAGTTGCCCCTAGAGGCAAGGATGGATTGTGGTTTTTCTGGAGGGGGCCCTGGCATCAGTTAGTATGTGCCACCTGAGCTGAGGCAAACATTTGCATGGGTCAGTATATTCAGGGGTCAGCACAAAAAAACCATTGAAGTGAGGCCTGGGTCGGGGGGAACCTCTGCACTGTTAGGGAGCCCCTCTGGAGCAGTTCTGGAGTACGCCTGAGAAAGCCCTGCCCACGTTCCTCTAGCTACTGGATTAATCTAGTGTTGCAAAAATCACTGATGAAATGGAAATTAACAGTGTGGCATTTTGAACTTGCTGATTTCCCTTTTGACTAGCATTTCTTACAGGAATTCTGAGATATTAAATGCAATGCAGAACATGTATGTGCTAAACTCAGTATTTGTCCTTCTGAGTCTTATACCCTGATGGGAAAATTCTATGGGCACATAACATTGGGGAAAAGATTCCACAGGTAACTGTGCACATCCTTTTTTTGCATAGTACTAGGGACTGAACCTAGGGCACTCTACCACTGAGCTAGGGAGCCTCCTGCCTCAGCCTCCTGAGTCACTGCAATTACAGTGACTCAGTGTGCAGTGTGCCACTGCACCTGCTTACACATGCTTTTAAAGGACACAGCTATGTCCTTCAGCAAGGTCACCATAAATTTTGGTTTTGTTTTTAAATTTTTTTTTTTGGTAGTTGTAGATGGACAGCATGCCTTTAATTGTTTCATATTTGGTGCTAAGATTCGAACCCAGTGCCTTGCACATGCTAGGTAAGCGCTCTATGACTGAGCCACAGCCCCAGCCCAAAATTTAAGGTTCTTTTCAACCAAACAACTAATTTTTCAGTCCAGCATCTGTATTAACAACTGTATTTTACCCTTTGAGGAGAAGTTAGGATCATTTCATAGTTTGGTCCAGTCTTGGCAAAACTAAAAGAAGCCACTTATCAGTGATACTGAGTAGTGACGAGTGATACTAATCATGCACGAGTGGTGCCCGACAGCACCCCTCTATCAGCAAAGTATGACTGGTGCCCGAGAAAGTGTGAGGGCAACATTTCTCTTTATTTTAGAAACGGGAGAGACTGCACATATGAAAAACACCACACAGCAATTCGAGGTGGGGAAAAAATGCATAAAAATGACTCCCCGGCCCCTCCCCTTGGTACTCAAGGCTGCGTCCCCACTGAGGTAAGGCTGTGCCATTCCCCACGGCTTCAGAACAAAACAAAACCCAACCCAACCACCAACCCGCCCTGATAAAATCCTCCACGCTCTGCTGTACAGAGTCCCGGGCTGCGGCCCCTCAGTCAGACTTCTCCTTCTCCTTCATGTGTAAGAAGACGATGCTGAAGATGAAGAGCCCCGCCATCATGGAGAAGGCGCTGGCGTAGTAGGGATAGGCCGAGGGGATGAAGCGCTCGTACTGCGTGTGCTGGAGGGGCCTCACGGACACCTGCAACAGGAGAGAGGTGGCAGGCCCCGGCCACTGGGAGGCTGGGCAGGGCACTGCTGGCTGAGGACAGGGACTGGCCGCTGTGCTCACCTGAGTGGAAGAGTACAGGTGGGTGTAGCCCAGGCGGTTGTAATCCACTTTAAACTGGAACACGCCGTACACATCAGGCAGCTTGAACTGGACGCTGTATTTGCCACCTGGGGAAGAAGCGACACCCAGGAGGGGATTCCTGGAGTGTTTCTCTGCCAGGCCTCGTAAAGGCTAGCACAGGCACAGGCTGCCCCCGCAGCCTTCTCTGGCAGGAAGCGCCTACCTTTCCTTTTCAAGAAGGTCCTCACAAAAGGATCGATGCGGACAAACTCCAGCTGAATATCGTCACCATCAAAGGGGACCCACCTGCCATTGGAGAGCTGCTCAATCACGATGCTGTACTCCTGAAAAAGAGGCTGAGTCAGCCGGGGCTGCCAGCGGCTGGAGGGTGCCACACCTGCAGGCAGAGCTGCCCCGACTCCTGCGCCGCCCACACGGAGTCCTGCGGCCTGTGGAAGGCCCGCCACCCTGCCTGCGTCCTCGGCAGGGCTAGTGCTGCTGCATCCTCATCCTTCTTCACGCCCCTGAGCCCAGGCACCAAAATGTTCCATAAATGCTTCTGAGTCAGTGATTCAACCCGGCCAAAACCTTGGACTCCCACCCCCACCCCCAAGAGCTCTTACCACTAGATCAGTGACCGTGTAGGCATTGGGTGGGGCTGTCTCGCCCACCCGATGATGGGACACAGGTCCCACACGGAGAACACCCTCCTCCTTGAACACCCAGCGGGAGAGGGCCACAGCTAGCTCATAGTTGCCTGTCTGGGAGTACCTGCAGGAGGGGAAAGAAGAGGCTAGGGCCCCAGGACCAACTGCTTCCTGGTGGTGCCTGGTGGGTCAGGCTACCCAGGTCCACCAGGGCAGTGCACGGTGCAAGGCTCCGTGCGTAGGCCTCATGCTTTCAGATCCATGGTTAAAGGGAACACAGAAAAATGAAAAGACGCAGGTGCTCTGGGCATCACTGGCACCATAAAAACACACATTTCTAGAGAATGCCAGAGGTCATGATCTCCAGAAAGGTCATCACGACCTTGAAAGGTGTGGTGTGCAACTCCAGCAATGTAAGCAACAAAGTCATCTTCAAGTAATTCAAGAGCTCCAGAGGGCACACAGGCTCCTCCACACAAACAGCCTGCACCCCTAGACCCTGTGCGAGAGCCCTGGGGACTCCTACCTCTGGGCACCAGGCGTGGCCTTCTGCACTGCGGAGTTGAAGAAGGCATCGCTGAAGAAGTCCAGGGAGCCGCTGAAGATGACCCGGGCGTTGTTCCTGGCCTGCAGCCCGGCAATCAGCAGGGTGTTCTTTCCCACCGCGTGGGGGTACTGGGAACAGATGGAGGTGGTCACCCATTTACTGCCAGGGTGAAGCCAAAGCCACCAGAGCAAGAGGACAACAGGCTGGACACCTAAGTGGCAGTGTCCCCACCTGAGGAAGGAACGGGAGAGCACTCTTCGGCCCATGCACCCCTCCTTCCACCCTGTCCCCTCACAGCCTCACCAAGCGTGCTTCCGGTGTCATTTTTTTTTTTTTTTTTTTTTTTAAATATTTTGTTTTAGTTGTAGATGAACACAATATCTTTATTTATTTTATGTGGTGCTGAGGATCGAACCCAGTGCCTCGTGTATGCGAGGCAAGCGCTCAACCGCTGAGCCATAACCCCAGCCCCTTCCGGTGTCATTTTTATTGTCCAATGAGAAAGTGCTTTGCCACCAGGCCCAAGAGGTGGAAGGTCGAGGCTGCAAAGGCCCTTACCTGGGTGATAGGTTTATCTGGGAAGAAGGAATAAGAGGTCGAAGAGCCCGTCAGGATGTCCAGTACCAAAGGATTGTCAGGATCCGCCACCATCCTGCAGAAGGAACGGAAGCAGCCCAACACTGACCCAGGAGTGAGCCCGCAGGATGAGGGACTGCCAGGGCCACTTCTTCCCAGGATGGACCCTTCGTTCTCAAAAGCCAAACACTTAGCTCTCCTCCCACTACAGTAACAAATGAGTCCCACCCACATCTTCTGGGGGGAAGGAACACCCCCAAATAATCACAAATTTGGTTTGGCTTCTCCAAAAACAAAGTGACCCTTCCTTCCCCAGGTTTCTGCAGGCCTCTCCCTGCTCACTCACCCAACTCCTCGAAAGAGGGTGGGATTTAGAGATGATTTCCCGACAATGGTCGGGGCCTTCAGCAGGTTCTCAGCATCAGCCACGATGAGCGTGTGCTACAGGCAGAAGGAAAGAGGTGTCTGGAAAAGGTTCCTTGGGCCAGGGAGTCCCTCCTGGCTCTCTCTCGTCTCCAGGCTGAGCAGAGCTTTGCCATACATGCCAGAAGTCTAGAAGGGAGTGGGCCAGTTACCTGACCGAGGTCTGAGACATCATAGTTGTGATGGTCGATGACAGCCGTTTTCTCCTCGTCAAACTCAATCCCACACTCACTGCCCAGCTCTCGGAGAGGGTCACCTGCAAAGACCCAAGAGATGCCTGGCTGAGCCCTTACGGGGTCATGCCACACAGGGTCATGGCTTCCCCATGACTCACTGACCACTGGTCAGCACCAGCACCCTGCAGCTTCCTCAGGCCAGCCTCTGCCACCAGGCGTCACACTCCGAATTGATGGAACCAAACAACCACCTGGTCGCCTTCCACAAATACACAATGACAAAAACCCCTGAAGCCAAACCTGACCTGAAGAGCCTGGGTGACAAAGTTTCCCCAGTCCTTGTCATGCCCCATTACGAGGAACACAGTTTTAAATTTGTTAGTACCAGGAGGCTAAGGCAGAAGGACCACAAGTTAAAGCCAATCTCAGCAACTTATGAGATCCTGTCTCAAAAAAAAAGGAGCTGGGAATGTAGCTCAGTGGTAAAATGTCTGGTACCAGTACCAAAAAAAACCCAAAAAAACAAAATTTGTCAATACTGAAAAAATAAAACCAGACTCCCCAGGGATGTGGAACCCCAGGGATGATCACACAGGACTAAGGATGCAACGTTCTCACTACTTCTAGGCATCTCTGAAATTTTCCAAAATAGAAAGCAAGGACTGAGGTTGTGGCTCAGTGGTAGAGCACTTGCCTAGCATGTGTGGGGCCCTGAGATTCATCCCCAGTGCTACAAAGAAGAAAATGAAAACAAGGTAAAACTCAATTAGATGTGTGGGCTTTCTCTTTGTAAGGGACAGTCACCAAAACAAAGCCAACAAAGAAAAAAACCCAGCCAGGGTTTCCAACCCTTTGAATCCCATATCTCACTATCCAGTCACAGCAAAGCATAGGAAGATTGAGCGCTAAATGGCCTGCAGCTCCCTCCCTGACTGCTGGCCAAGGCCCACCCAGAGAATGTCAACTTGGCAGTTTCCATTTGTGAAGCTCTCCAAGCTCCCTGGGGAATAGAGGAAAGCACCAGAACTTCCCAGGTCCAACTTACCAATGTCTGAGCTGGCAGCTACCAGGACGCTGCCTCCCCCGTCGATAAAAGCACTGATGGTCTCCACATTGATGCTGCCTCCGAAATCTGAAAGACATCAGACACAGTGACCCAGAAGGCACTCTATTCCCTGACACTCAGGGTAGGACTGGGGGTCCTCTGCAGACCAGCCACAATCAATCAACATGGGACCCCCAGAGGGCCCAGAATAAAGGAAAGGTTGCCATGCCATCTGGAAAAGGGCAAGCCCCCATTTCCCAAAAGTCAAGACTGAAAGTAACGGCTCAGATTCATGAACTTTTAGCGGTTTAAATAAAGTAGTCAAACATCAACTAATGACATTACTCAAGTAGGACACCATATTTCAGGTAACACGTAACGCTCACTTAGAAATGCTGCCTTTCCAGGCACAGCTCATGGAACAATGTCACCAAATTCATCACTGAGCCTTCATGCTGGTATCTTTGTCCTCCCTGGAGCCACACCTGGAGTCACCTGATGGTTTTTACTTCATCCACTGTTTGAGAAAAAGTACTGCTGAATCTCTGGAGGACATTGTCACTTGACACTCACTGGCCCGACATCAACAGTTTGTTTCCTATTACCCCACAGGTTTGCCACTGTTACCCCACAGAGCCACTAGTACTGCTTTTCTAGGTGGGATCACTGATTTCCAACATTTGCAAACACGAGATCCGATTCCTTTTTGGTCCATCAATTCAGTCAGGTGACCACTGCCATTAGCATCCAAAACTAGCACAAGTAGGGCCAGCTGAGGCTCCAGCGTCCTCTCCGGAGTGAACTCTGATGTTCGACGCCAAGCGATGGAGGCAGTAGGGTGTTGAGGAATCCATGTACTTGTTAAATGAGCGTTTTTTGTGTGCTCAGGAGAGGAAAGAAGGGCAATGAGAGAAAGGAGCTGTGTGCCAAGGTTGGTTCAGGAAAACATCCAACAAGTGACACTAAAGACGGGAGACTGAGCCTTGCAGCGTGCGGGGCAGGTGCACTCCTGGCCGAGAACAGGCACAGTCTGCAGGCAGGGTGGGGGTGGAGGGCTCGCCAGCAGGGAGCCCAGTGCGGCTCTGCTAAGGAACCCAGCTCACTGGGTTTTGATTGTCACGTGAGGACTTTGGCCGTGGGAGCCACAGGAGGATTCTGAGCAGGAAACTGACATGACTTCATTTGTGCTTTTCAAGGATGGTCCTGATGGCTGGGCAGAGACCAGGGGAAGGGAGTGAGGGTGGAGACAGTGATGGGTTAGGAGGCCACCATGAAATCCAGGCTGTGACAAGCACTTCCAGGCCACACAGAGGTGGTAGAGCAGAGTGGAGGATAGTGGTGGTGGTGGGGTCTTCCCATGGGCCTGAAGGTAAAGCCACAGGGGCCCAGAGGGGCTGCATGTGGCTGGGACCCAAAGAGAGGCATTAAGGACAGTTCCAAGGAGCCTGGCCCAAGCAACTGGAAGGACGGAAGTGCCAATTTACTAAGACCAGACATAGAAATTTGTTTGTTAGACATCCACTAGACAGGTAGACAGGAAGGAGTCCATGAAAGGCCTCTGTGAAGATCTGAATGGAACAGCCCCCTTTTCTGATTGAAAAAATTTTAAAAAGCACCTCACCTTCAAGTATAAAGAGTGCTCTGTTCCTGGGGACACTGCCTCTTACCACAAGTAGAAAGCCACCCAGCCACTCTCCTGTAAGGAGCCACTCTCCTACAAAGGCCAGGAAGAGCCTTAGACAATTCCAAAACAGCTTCTTGGTTTCTGGGTATAGCACAGGGGTGACTGTGCCCTTCAGAGCACTGTCTACAAGACATTTTTGATTATCATAATGGTGGCAAAGTAGCTACTGGCATCTAGTAGGTAGAGGCCTGGGTGTGCTGAACACCTGCTTTGAAACTGAGGCAGCCTGGGCTTAAACTAGGCAAATACCTGCACCTTTCTTTTTTTTTAAGTATTTTTTAGTTGTCAATGGACCTTTATTTTATTTATTTATATGTGCTGCTGAGAATCGAACCCAGTGCCTCGTGCATGCTAGGCAAGCGCTCTACCACTGAGAGCACCTGCACCTTTCTGAACCTACCTCCCATCTACAGAGCAGAAATCCAGTGTTTGCAACCTGGTGGAGCTAATGCGGTCAGAGACCACAGAAGGGCCTAGAGCAGGGCCAAACCCATACCCTGGGCCCTTAGCAGGTATGAGCCTTCTCCCCCGGAGTGCCTGAGAGGACTTCCTGCGGCAGTATCTCCGGGTGTGGGACCCACTCACCAGGATCAAAAAGCTGACAATGGTGATGTGGGGACAGTGCTTTAAATAATGTTCAATCTCACAAAGTTATTTTCTTCCCAATTATTTTTCAAGCGTTCTCCATCAAAGAGTTATGTCTGAAGTTTGACACCTGCATTAGAACTCCTCTACACTTGCTGATCTCCTCTCTGAGGAGGAAACCTGCAGCAGGCCAGAACTTACAGCACTGGTTCTAGTATATCTATTTGCAGTTACCATCTACCTGACCATGGCTTTCTATTTGCACTGGTGATACTGGGTACATTATTGGTTTCTTAGTACAGGTGACATGGAATGTGGTAGAAATCAGGAAGGAGGTATGCAAATGACTGCCTCTGGGAAACACTGTTCGAGGCATCTCTCCCACCATCAGCCTTTCCTGATGTTCTCCAACCCATCTCCCCACTGCTCCTTTCCTTCCCAACCTATCTCCAAAAGCACATTTAGACAGCTCTTCCACTCCACCTTACATCCCGACACAAGGTTTGGGAATTCATTTCTAGTCTGTATTTTATTTCCTCAAAGACAGACTGAAAGAATCTCCCAAGGGCAGACTCTATCCTTATTATCTCACTACTGGACTAGCCAACCACCGGACTGTGTGTATTTCAGAGTCCCAAATACAGCAGCTCAGCAGACAACCATCACTCTGCTGATGGCCTCAGTCCAACTGTCCACTCATTTGAAGATCTTATCTTTTAGTGTGGGTCACATCCACCCAACTACCCTTACCTCCAAAGAGCCAGTTCCAAAGGTATATGTTGCAGGGCAATGGGGAGCAAGACAGTAAGTGACAGGACCCTGGTGAAAAATATTTCAGGGATTTGGCATAACCCAATCAAACATGAACTACAGAAAACAAACTAGCTGCCAACAAAGCAAAAGATGTCCTCAGCTTCATCAACTGAAAGGAGGGATGCAGGGCACACCTTAGTGCAAACAGGGACAACACAAGTCCTTCAAGTAAAAGACCAAAGCAAACAGAGAAGAGAATCACTAGCATTCTCACCAAAACAAGCACGGCCAAAGAAACTGGGGGTATTTAGTCAGAAGAAACACCTAAGCAGGCTGTGACCATGTGAAAGCTATGTGTCTCATCAAGATAAGCACCAGCCTTGTTCTGTAAGGCCCTGGGGAGAGCTGAAAACTTCCCTCCCCAGATAAACACAGTAGAGAGAGAGAGACAGGCTGAAGTTTAATATAACTTTTTAACAGAATTATATAGTGATGGAGTGGACTGCCTCATAAGATAGGAATACTGAAGTATAAATTATATAACCTGAAGAACATATTCTATTCAACAACTAGCCCTCTGCTAGGCCACTGAACATATCCAGCTAGTATCAAATGGGTAGGAGGGCTTTTTCTCAGCTGAAGGTTAAGTATCTTTCTGGCATGTTAAGGTCGGCTACCACCCAGTACAATGCCTCTTTGCAGTAATCCACAGTAACAACATGCCAATCCCTCTTTCCACACAGGCAAATGCAATCAGGGACTCTTCATCTATCAGACCCTTTGCAGAAAAAACTTCCTTCTCCACAGAGGAGCAGGGCCCCCGAGTCCCACCACCTATGCCAACACTTGACCCCATAATCCTTAACTATGTCTTTTAAAAAGACATCCCCTCCTGGGCCTAGGTTAGCAATTATCATTTTCCCTTCTCTGGCAGCAGCAGTGCCAGGGCTGGCAACCTATTCCCAGACCCTGAGCCTGCCCAAGAACCAGAAGAAAGCAATGGATCATTCCGGGATCCTGAATCCCGGCGACGCGCGGCCCTTACCTTCTACCGAGGGGGAGAAGATGATGAGATTGTCATAGAGGAACTCCCCGTACTTAATGAGGGACAGGCTAGGGTCATCGGCGGTCTTGAATGTGAGTTCAAAGCCCCGATCTGGACGAGGAAAAAAACAAATAACAGTCAACAAAGGCAGACAGGACGCAGAGTACCCCCAGCTGCAGATACTGCGAGCCCACTCCAGGCGGCAGGGCGGACCTGGGGGCCCCCCCTAGAAACCCAGGGCGAGGGAGGGTGGTGGTGCCCTCGGGCTCGGGCGTCCTTCCCACCCCTGACCCTCACGCGCCGCCCCCTCGGACCCCACTCTGAAACCTTTCAGGCTCCGGAAGAAAAGCGAGTGCGTCTCCCGCAGATTGAGGTTATCCAGCAACACTAGAGTGCGGGGGCCGCTGGCGCAGACCGAGCCAAGCAAGGGTAGCAGCAGCCATAAGACAGACCAAGCACGGGCCGCCGTGCATCGCTCCATTTTCCTCTTCCAGCCAAAGAACCCACACCTGGACACCGGAAGTGTCCCATCTACAGCCGACCAATCGTGACTCCTGGCCATGGAGTACCACCCGGAAGTGATCCGGGCCTCCCGGCCGGGCGTCAACAGCCACCACTTTGACTGTAAGGAGCCGGAGTACTTCCGGAAGTGCCCTGGTCGGAAGCGGACTCACTGCATGCTATTGGTAGGACGGACTCGAGGCCCCGCCTCCCAAGAGAAAAAGGCTCAATCCTGAAGAGACAGCTCTGCAGCCGCGACCAATCAACAAGGCCGAGCGCCCTTTGGCTACGCCCAGTCGGCCTCCCGCCGCTAGTCCCGAGCCTGATTCCGGCGGGAGTGTGGACCCTTCAGACTTGATTGTCTCCTCACGGACCGGCCACATTAGTCTAGCGCCGGCTGGGAGGTCCATCTCCCACAACTCTAGCGAGCGGGGACGGTGAGGAGGGATAACGTCCAGGCCAGGGGCACTGGGAGCCCCTGCCTGCCGATCTCCGTCCCAGGCGTTCAGCCGTTAGCGAGGAAAACCCCCAAATAAACCCCGTAGCGTCACTTGCTTTCCATTGACTTTTTTTTTTTTTTTTTTTGGCACTGGGGACTGAACTCAGGGGCACTCGACCACTGAGCCACATCCCCAGCCCTATTTTTTGTTTTATGTGGAGACAGGGTCTCACTGAGTTGCTTAGTGCCTCGCCGTTGCTGAGGCTGGCTTTGAACTCGCGATTCTCCTGTCTCAGCCTCCCAAAGTGCTGGGATTACAGGCTTGAGCCACCGCGCCCGGCTTTTCCATTGACTTTTAAAATCACCGTCTTGGGAGGTCGCAGGCGCTGGGCAGTACGTTATTAGGGCCCCTCTGGCTTTGCTGTCGAGCACACCTCCGACGTTCGGGCTGCGGTGATAAGTCGTCTCGGTTACTGTTCAGGAACCCGAGGGCCGCTTTTGCAGAAAACACTGACTTCACTTGGTCCCTTAGGTGTCCTACGGGTGACTGCAACGGGATGAGGAGGCGGCTTGGCATCTCTGCCTCCATATTGCGTGTGTCTCCCTTGTTGCCTTAACCTTTGGGTCAGCTTCTACTCGGTACTATACGCAGACATGATCATTTGAGACGTTAACTTGACTAGACTTGCCCAGCACCCCCTCAACCTCAATCTTTCAAGCTAAAGACACCTACCAGCCACCACGACCAGAAACACCAGGCCCTGAAAGTAATGACAAGAAGTGGCACTCAAATTCTCTCAAAGAGCTCCACCTACTCCCAGAAAAAACATGAATATTCCTGCCCTTTATTAGCCTCCCCCTCTCCTTCGTTGTTCCTACCCTATATCTGTCCTCTCTCAACCCCTTGGAGTTGAGAAGCTGATTTGTGAGCAGAAGCTCCTTCTTCTCCATTCCTCTTTCTCCCCAAATTTCATCTCTCCAACACTGGTTTTTCAATGGGTTGAGCTTCCGAAGTTGGGTTCAGTAACACTGCCTGGTGCCCCACTGGAAACATGGTGAATATACAATTTAAAAAACTAGCTTCCGCAGCTACTAAGGAGGCTGAGGCAGGAGGCCTCTGCAACTTAGTAAGAATGTTTCGAAATATTAAAGGGCTGGAGATGTAGCTTCGGGGTAGAGAGCTTCTGGGTTCAATCCCCATTACTGTAACAAAAAGACTCTCTAGCTTTGGAATCAGAGCTGGGTTCTGTCTCACTAGCCCTGTTCCCTGGGCATCACACTTCTCTCCAGGCCAGTTTCCTCCAGCTCTCCTATTTGTTTCTGGAACAGCCATTTAATGATCTCTTCTTCTTTGGACTCTTGGACTAAAGCAGGTTTTGAAGCCTTTAGCACTGGGCTAGGCTGAACACCCCTCAATAAGCCTGGCTCCCTGCTTCTAGGTTAATTCAGGGGCCACCTGGCTCACTTCAGACCCACTGCCTCAGTCCCACGGCGAGCCTGAATAAAAGCTACCCCAAGCCACTCCAAAACTTCAGCTGTTCTCTGCATCCACCATAATCCTGGGGCTGTTGGTGAAGGTAATTGAAGAGGGAGAAGGCAGCAGCTGTTTTCTGACACTTGTCCAACCCAAGAATGGGGACAAAACCCAAAACTTTCCTCCATACATTTCCCTAGCAGACCCTCCTCTTCATCCCTGCTGGCTCGACCCCAAGTGGAGCCTCCTCCTGCCCAAACTGCGCTCCCTAACCCACCCCTGCCACAGCTCAGACACCCAAAGGCTGCTTCACTTTGAGGTCTGCACCTGACTTCATCTCTGCAGCCTCGTCCCTCTTGTCCTTGCTCGGGACTGAGTGTTGCCACCTGGTGCCTTTTGCTTATGAAATTCCTGCCGCCAGGAGTACCCCACACACACTCAACTTGAGCCTCCAGGACCTTCTGCCTCCCTTACAGGAGGGAGCCCAGCCCACCCAACATGCTCCCTTCAGAAAGGCTCTTTGCTCCCCTTGAAGCCTGACTTGGTGGGTAGTGAAGTCGGAGGCTCACTAAGCACCCCACCCCAGCTTCTCCAGAGTGAGCTCCTGGCCCAGGGAGCAGCAGGTGAGGCCTCCCACAGTAACAGGGACAAAACAGTGGGGAGGGACTGACAGGGCACAGCACTTGCCACACTACATGATCAAGCCCTCAGTCACCCAAGGGGACGGCATTATCCCCATTCACAGAGAAGGCTTAGGGCACAGGCCGCCTCCTCGGGCTGGTGGTCCCACAGGTCAGTCCTCGAACACGATGGACAGAGGGAGGGCTGTGTGCTAGGGAGCCCCCTAGGAGAGCCCAAACAGGGTACCAAGTTCCAGCCAGCCCCCTGAGAACTGTCAACACCAGGGTCCTCCTCTGCCTCAGTGAGACATGGTCCTATTAATAGTTCCACAAGAGGGCTCTGTTTCCTGGGTGACAGATCCTTTGAAAGCTCAGACACTCTCCAAAGAAAAAACTCCTCTTGTGTGTTTGTAGGTGCGGGGAACTGCAGAGACCCCAGAGCCTGCTGGCTCTAAGAGCCCCGGGCAGTGGGAGCCTGTTCTGGACAGATGCCACGGCAGCAGGCAGGAGCCCAGGGATGCGATCAGAGAAGGTCGTGGGCACTCATTCTAAAAGGCAGTTTATTGGGCAGCCTAATGTGAAGCAGCCTTCTCTGGGCCATGGCCACCCATGAATGGGCCGAGTGGAACCGCCCTCCAGGACTCCTCCTGCGCACCTCCTGCAGGACAGGGCTTCCTCTGGAAGGGGGCAAATCACACGGAGGCACAAATTTCAGGCACCAAGATGTTGAGCTTCATCCACATGCTGGGACTGCTGGTGGAGGTGCCAAGGCAGGTCCGAAGCTTCTGAGGCAAAGGCCAACCCCGATAGGCACGTTGCCGGCTCCACGGCGGAGGGTGGGCAGGAACACTGACTCGGAGGATGGCAGTCTCCAGGGACCAGGGACCAAGCCCCAGGCAAAGGGGCTAACGGGCAAGGGAAGGCGTCTTCCCAGGCTGAGGGACCCCTGGGCCCCAGGTCACTGTGCAGGGAGAGGGGAGGCCTGGGCAGGGCTGCCCAGATGTTTCCAGGAGCCTAAAGGCAGGTAGTGGGCAGCTGCCATCACAGAGGCTCGCTGCCAAAGTTGCTTTTGCTTTTCTTCCGCCTGGCTTTGGTGAAGGGGATGTCGAGGGACTCGAGGCGGAAGGGCCGGGGCTGTGGCATCTCCAGGGCTTGGGCGGGCGGGATGGCAGAGTTGTTGCTGAGCGGGGCGCCGAGGCCCGGTGGCGAGCTGTGATGGGCTGTGGAGAGAGGGCAGGGCGCTGGTGAGCACAGGCTGGGAGGACTCCGGGGTGCAGGGTGGAGGAGGGGTGGCTCTCCCCTCCCAGACGGAGTTCCTGGCTCTGCAGCGGGGACCCCCTGAGGCTGCGCTAGCTGAGGTCTCAACACTACATCTGCATCCAAAGAATGGGGCCAAGGTTGGGGGTTCTAAAGCCTCAAACTGAGGCAGCCTGAGCTCTCAGGCCAGACAAGCCTGGGTTCAAAGCCCAGCCCCACCACTACCTAGCTGTGCAACCTTGGGCAAGGCACTCCACCTCTCGGAGCCTCCTTCTCGGCAGCACGGACACAATGCCAAGTACTCCACTGACCCTCATTTCCCAACCCTGGCTTGGTTGTTTCCCCACCTCATCTCATCTCATCTCATCTCCCTCATTTTATTGCTGAAAAAACTGAGGCTCACGGAGGGAAAGGGCTTTTGAACCCAGGTCCATCCAACTCCAGAACCACCCCTCAAGCCTCTCCTCGCTGTGGGGGCGGGACTCAGGTGTGCAGGACTCACTGAGGCTCTTCATGGGATCTGAGCTGAGAATCTGGCTGGCCCGCTTGGGACGGAAGTAGTTACTGGCAATATTTTCACTGTCACTCCGACTGAGCATCAGCTTGTAGCGGTCTTCCTCCTGCTGAGATGTCAAGTCCTCATGGGTCAAGACTCCCGTCTGTGCAGTGCTGATCTGAGCCCCTTGCCTGGGGCTCGGCAGCCTCCAGAAGCCTGGTGGGGTGGGGCTCCTGAGCCTCTCCCAGGCTGCACAGCAGGGCTGGAGGGATCATGGCCCACCATGGCACACCCTGCCACAGCCCCTGGAGCCCCGGTAGCAGCTCTGGCAGCTGGCGATCAGGCAGGCAGTCTCCAGCCAGGCCTACGCCTGCCTTCCCTCCCTTGATGGGAAGTATCTCATTTCCTCCTGCCATCCACCAGGGGCAGGAGTGATTCGGAGCCCAAACCTCATAGCACAGGAAATAGAGTACTCAGCCCACAGCCACCCTTATGGCCAGTGACTGGTATCCTGACCTCTCCATCACCCAGAACAGACACTCCTCACTGCCGTCATAGATGGAATCTCCCCCTTTGGGGAACTCTCTGTCACCATGTTCCCAGTAGGGTGATCACCCATAGTACCCTGGGCTACAGGGCCAGACACACACTGGGCCAGTCACAGAGCATCATCCTCCTGAACACAGTAACTGATCCAAGAATAGGCCCATGACCTGGGCAGAGCTAATGAGAACCCTTCTACCAGCTTCAATGTAAGATTTTAAGGAACCAGGTCTCTCTTCCTTTTGGATTATAACAGTCTGCAGGCCATCTTTCCCACCCTGTGGAGAAAGCGTACCAAGAGAGGCAAAAACAAGATGTGAAGACAGACATAAAACCCTCACAATTTGGGCCCCTAGATCCAGCCATGCCTGAAATTAGTCTACTTATATGAATAAACTTCCTATTTTGCTTGTTGTTGATGTTGGTACTGGGGATTGAACGGAGAGGTGTTCTGCCACTGAGCCACATCCCCTGCCTTCTTTATTTAAGACAGGTTCTTGCTAAATTGCTGAGGCTGGCCTCAAACTTGTGATCCTCCTGTCTCAGCCTCCCAGTCACTTGCCTTATAGATGTGCACCACCACACTGGCTATTTGTGACTGACTGACTGACATCTCTCTCTCGGAACTAGAAGTGCTTTGCTATAACATTTTTGTGGTCACAGGTTAAGAATGTTCATTTTGGGGAGAGATTCAAGATGACAGTTTTGAGGAAGGCTACATGGTTTGGGATTCAAGCAGCAGGAGTAGGCTCCTCCGTGAGTCTGTAAAGTCCTTCAGACAAGCAGTTCATCTCCCCAAACACCTAGACCTAGCACACTATGCAAAGTCCAAGGATATGAACTGAATTGAAAATTTTAGGTTCTGCTTTGAGAATTCCAGGGACCAGTGATGACAGCTTCCACATATGAGAGAAAAAATATTTGACCCTTGACTTTCTGAGTCTGGTTTATTTCATCGGGCATCACATTCTCCAGCTCCATCCATTTGCTAGTAAGTGATGCAGTTTCACTCGCCTTTGTAGCTGGGTAAAAACTCCACATACACTGTATTTTTTGAAATATTATTTTTAGTTGTAGATGGACACAATACCTCTATTTATTTATTAATGTGCTACTGAGGATCGAACCCAGTGCCTCACACATGTGAGATGAGTGCTCCACCACTAGGCTATACACTTTCTTTTTCATTTATTCATCTGTTGATGGACATCTAGGCTGATTCTATAACTTGACTATTGTAAACTGCACTGCTCTAAAAAACTGATATGCACGCATCACTGTAGTTAGCAGAGAGACCAACAGAATAAAGGGGACTGAGAAGGAGGGGAGGACAGGGAGGTGCTGGGGGACAAAACTGACCAAATTATGCTATTTCCATGCACAGTACACCACAACGCATCCCCACTGCTATGCATAATTATAATGCAATAATTTAACAAACATATTGACAGAAGCCGGGCGCGGTGGTGCACGCCTGCAATCCCAGCACTCGGGGAGGCTGAGACAGGAGAATCGCGAGTTCAAAGCCAGCCTCAGCAACAGCAAGGGGCTAAGCAACTCAGTGAGACCCTGTCTCTACATAAAACACAAAATAGGGCCGGGGATGTGGCTCAAAGGTCAAGTGCCCCTCAGTTCAATCCCTGGTACCAGTAAGGTAGAGGAAGGGCACCAAGGGGAAGGGAAAGGGAAGAAAAGGAGAAGTACTGGGATCCACTCATGTCATGTGCAGGTACAAATATGGCACAGTGAATCCCCCTTCTCTATAATTATAATGCACAAACAGAAACCATGGAAAGGAAGGAAGAAAAGACTTTGTTTTACAGCAACTTTGCCTTTTCCATGCAGTTAAGCCATCAAAGCAGCCGATCTGGCTGTAGACCAGCACGAGACACTGGCTGAGGCCACCCTGAGCTGCTCAGGCAGAGGAGCCTGGCTGGACTTCACTAACCCGTGAGTGGCCTTCCATACTGGAAATGTATGATCTGTGTGGGTTTTCTGAAATATTCATAATGACTTAAGGCAAAGATCAGCAAATTACAGCCAGTGGGCAAATCTGGCCCACAGACTGTTGTTTTTTTTTTTTGGTACTGGGGATTGAACTCAGGGGCACTCGACCACTGAGCCACATCCCCAGCCCTATTTTGTGTTTTATGTAGAGACAGGGTCTCACTGAGTTGTGCTTAGAGCCTCGCCATTGCTGAGGCTGGCTTTGAACTCATGATTCTCCTGTCTCAGCCTCCCCAACTGCTGGGGTTACAAGCGTGAGCCACCCCACACGGCTCCACAGACTGTTTTTGTAAATAAACTTTTTATTAGAACACAGCATTCATTTATGTACCATCTATTTCTGGTTTTGTGCTAGGGTGACAGGGTTGAGTAGTTGTAACAGAGACCACATGGTCAACAAAGCCTAAAGCGTTTACTTTCAGATTCTTTTCTAAAAAGGAGTGTGACCCCTGCTTTAAGGATCCACATTAATGTTGCATTACAAAACATGGGAGCTACAAAATTAAATGACTTTAGAATCCCAACCACTGTCTCATGGACACTCTGAGGACCCTTTTGGTCTCAGGTGCCCAGCTGGGGTCCAGGGAATGAGAAGGTGCCATTTGTCCTCTAGGGCTGAGGCTCAAGCCTCTGTTGGTCAAGAGTAGGACAGACTGCCTCCGGCTGTCCACCTTTCCTCTGGTCCTCTGGAGTCTATGTGCCCCTGACTGAGGGCCAGAGGGGACTGAAGTCTGGGTGCCAGTGGAGTGACAGAAAAGATCCAGGCTCAGCCCCTGCTTCCATGCTTAGGCACAATGAAAGCAGCCCCCTTTGCAGTGGCAACTCTGGCTCCTGCGCTGTGGGAGCAAAGGCCTTGTCCCACCCTGCCCCTCCCACGGGCTTACCGTGCTTGGCTCCCCGCTATCTGCTGCAGATGTCTTGCGGACGGACTTGCTCTGTGGCCCAGTTGGAACTGCTATGAGAAAACAACAGCTGAAAAGCTGAATGGCGGGAGAAAACAGCTGGGCCATGATGCTGTCCCAGAGGTGGGGTCAGGCCTGGCTTGGGCTAGAAACAAACCACTTCCCACTTTAAGGACCCACATTACTATTACACTACAAAACATGGGAGCTATGAAATTAAATGATGTTAGAATCCCAAACACTGTCTGTGGATACTCTGAGGACCCTTTTGGTCCAGGGAATGAGAAGGTGCCATTTGTCTAGGGTTGAGGCTCAAGCCTCTGTTGGTCACCAGTAGGACAGCCTTCCTTGGGAGGGCTCAGATGCCAGAAAAGCCACTCTCCCACTTCCAGGCAGGATGGTGGGTGGGTGGGTGAAGAGAGAGAGGCAGCTGCTGCCCAGAGCTGAGGGGCAATGGAGCCAGCTGGAGTTTCAACAGGAGGGTGAGGCTCTGACCAACACTGGCCAAGGGGAGCTTGTGACGCCCCAGGCCTGTGTGTGGGGAGAGCTCCACAGCAAATCTGACTTCACTCTGAGGCACTCCAAGGTGGACGGATCCTTAAGGTCACCTTGCCCAACCCCTTCTTTGTCAAGAAGCCTGGAGGACAGTGAGTGATCTTCCTAGAGTCACACAGGAGGTCAGTGACCAAAGCAGAGGCTGAGCCAGGCCTGAACAGCTGCTAGGGACTCAACTTCAGTTAAGTCACTCACACCCTGAGACGGTTTCCTCACATGAGTAACAAGTGTCGTGGTCATTACCCTTGGCAGGGATGTTGTAGGGATGGGGTGTGACAGTGACGGCAACGTAATGACAAGGACTGTGGCCCCTGTGCCTGGCAGTGCTCTAAGACTCTCACGTGTCTGGACACGTCGCAAGCCTCACCTTCCTTAAAGTTGCTGTCATTCACTCATGTCACAGATGAGGACACTGAGCCCCCAAGGTGTCTTACAGGGAATGCTGCAGCCAGAATTCTAACCTGTGTCTGCCTCCAGAGCATGCCACCTGCCCAGGGGCCTGGCATGTCAGAAACCCCGGGTCGCATGTCTGCTGCACCCACAGCCTGCAGGGAGGGACCAGGCTCCCTGTCCCTCTGCACCATGGCCAATGAAGGAGGCAGGGAAGTCCACGGGGCAGCCAAGCTCCTGACCTACTGGAAGGCTGGTTTTGATGATGATGGGCTCCGGAATCTTCCAGAAGCCGCTGTCCTCATCCCAGCATGACTCGCGCCGAATCCTCTCCAGGTTGCTATAGTTACAGTCCCTGCGGATCAGGGGCTGCACCTGGTCCAGGAGCTGCTGGAAAAGCATGGAGTCGCGCTCCTGCCGACGGATGGTGGCCAGGTAATCGATCTTCTCCAGCTGGAATTCTGACTGCAGGTCTTTGATCTCCACCTCTGCTGCCCTGAGCTGAAAGCCAAGGACAATGACAAGCAGTGAGCAGAGGAAGGTGGCCCACAGTGCGACTGGCCACGCTGTCCCTGACCTGCCAGCAGCCCCCCGTCAACTGTTCATTGATCCACGCGCCTCACCACCCATCCCACCCACCCTTCTCTGATGCCCACTGATCTCTCCGTCCACCATCCACTCCCCCCACCTCTTCGCCCAGCACATCACGAGCACCTAGTGTGTCCACAATCCTGCGAAAGCTGACCCTCAACCCCACGGCCAGCTCGGGCACTACTCCACATCCACACGCTCCATGACAGAGCCTTTTAGAAGTACCCATGTGCAACACTGCAGTCACCAAAGCCCGAGCAGGTCTCAGAGTCACCCTTAGAAGTAACTCTTCTAAGGGCAGCAACAGGCAGAAATTCAGACTCCACAGCCTTTGCTCTCCCAGGTCTACAACTCTGTCCTGGTGCAACAGACACTGCACCTTAATTTGGTGATGCATTCTAGATGGTCTAGTCCCCTCCCAGACTGGCCCTTCCTCCCTTCCCTCCTAAGCCCAGGTGAGTGTAATGCCAACGCTACTCTGTTTTGCCTCAGCTCCGAGACCCCTGGTGCAGTCTACTCCTCGAGGAGCAGGTACAGTGTGATTTATAAAGAAAAATCTTGTGCACACCAAGGAAAAGAAACTACAGGCCACGTTCCTGAGGAATTTAGGTGCAAAAATCCTTAACAAAATATTAGCAAATCATATTCAACAACATGTTAAGAAGACTGTATATCATGACCAAGTTGGTTTTCTCCCAGAGATGCAAGGATGATTTAACGTACACAAATTAATAAATGTAGCTGGGTGTGGTGGCACACGCCTGTAATCCCAGCACTTAGGGAGGCTGAGACAGGAGAATCGCGAGTTCAAAGCCAGCCTCAGCAAGGGCGAGGCGCTAAGCAACTCAGTGAGACCCTGTCTCTACATAAAACACAAAATAGGGCTGGGGATCTCCCATGTTCATGGATAGGCAGAATTAATATTGTTAAAATGGCCATACTATACCAAAAGCAATATACAGATTCAATGCAATCCTCATTAAAATGCCAATGACATTCTTCACAGAACTAGAAAAAACAATCCTAAAATTCATTTGGAATGATAAAAGACCCAGAACAGCTAAAGTAATTCTAAGCCAAAAAAAGTAATGGTGGAGGCATCACAATACCTGACTTCAAATTATACTATAGAGCTATAGTAACATAAACTGCATGGTACTGGCATTAAAACAGACACATAGACCAGTGGAACAGAATAGAAGACATGGAGACAAACCCACATATATCAGCTGATCCTTGATAAAGGTGCCAAAAATGTACATTGGAGAAAAGACTGACACTTTAACAAAAGGTGCTGGGGAAACTGGTATGTGAAGGAGACCAGAATTTTTTTTTTTTTTTTTTTTTGCAGAGGGCAGTGGGGAATACCAGGAATTGAATTTAGGGGCACTTAACCACTGAACTACATCGCCAGTCCTTTTTATTTTTGATTTTGAGACAGGGCCTCACTAAGCTTCTTAGGGCCTAAGGCCTCATTAAGTTGCTGAGGCTAGGTTTGAACTTGTGATCCTCTTGCTTCAACCTCCTAAGTCTCTTGGATTACAGGTGTGCACAGCCTTACCCTGCTTAAGCCCTTATCTCTCACCCTGCACAAAAGTCAACTCAAAATGGATCAAAGACCTAGAAATTAGACCAGGAACTATGCAACTCCTGGAAGAAAATGCAGGGTCAACACTCCAGCATAGAGGCACAGGCAATGACCTTCTCAATAGGACCACTAAAGCTCAGGACATAATGCCAAGAATTAGTAAATGGGAAGGCATCAAATTAAAAAGCTTCTGCACAGCAAAGGAAACAAGAATATAAAGAGAGAAAATCTTTGGGAGACAATCTTTGCTACCTACTCTTCTGTCAGAAGACTACTATCTAGAATATATAAATGCAAAAAAAACTTTACACCAAAAAAAATCAAATAACCCAATTAATCAATGGGCAAATGAATTAAAGACACTTCTCAAAAGAAATACAAATGGCCAACAAATATATGATAAAAATGTTCAACATCATTAGCAATTAGAGAAATGCAAATCAATACTACACTGAGATTTTATCTCATTTCAGTGAGAATGGCAGTCATCAAGAATACAAATAAGGGCTGGGGTGTGGCTCAGCGGTAGAGCGCTTGCCTAGCCTGCAGGAGGCACTGGGTTCGATTCTTAGCACCACATATAAATAAATAAAATAAATAAAGATCCATCAACAACTAAAAAAATAAAATAAAATAAATTAAAAAAAGAATACAAATAATAATAGGGGCTGAGATATAGCTCAGTTGCCTCACATGCACAAGGCCCTGGGTTCAATCCCCAGCACCACACACACAAAAAAATAATAATAATACAAATAATAATAAATACTGAAGAGGATGTGGAGAAAAAGGGACACTTTTATACTGTTGGTGGGATTGTAAATTAATACAACCACTATGGAAATCAGTATGGAGGTTCCTCAAAAGACTAGGCAAGGAGCCACCTTCCAACCTAGCTATCGTACCCCTCAGTACCCGTCCTACGGTACTGAAGTCAGCACACCACGGCAACGCACGTATATCCAATGCACAACAGCCAACCATGGAACCAGTGTAGGGTCCATCAGTGGGTGAACAGCTAAGAGATAAATACATAATGAGTTTTATTCAGCAATAAAGAAAAATGAAATTATGTCATTTGCAGGAAAATGATGAAACTAGAAAACACCACATTAAGTGAAATAAGTCAAACTCAAAAGGTCAAGGTTCATGTTTTCTCTCATATATGGAAGCTAGAGAGGGAAAAGGAAAAGAAAGATGGGCGTGATCACATGAAAAGCAAAGGGAAATCAGTAGAGGAAGGGGAACAGGGCATGAGAGAGGGGAGGGAGGGGGAAGTGCTAGGGAGGAATATTGGCCAAACTATATTGTTACATTGTGTGCATGTATGCAACCATCCCACCATCAGGTACAACTCTAATGAACCAAAAAAAACATGGGCTGGGAGCCAGGCGCGGTGGCTCACGCTTGTAATCCCAGCACTTAGGGAGGCTGAGACAGGAGAATCGCGAGTTCAAAGCCAGCCTCAGCAATGGCGAGGCACTAAGCAACTCAGTGAGACCCTGTCTCTACATAAAACACAAAATAGGGCTGGGGATGTGGCTCAGTGGTCGAGTGCCCCAGTGCCCCTGAGTTCAATCCCTGGTACCGCCCCAAAAAAAAAAAAAACATGGGCTGGGGTTGTGGCTCAGTGGTAGAGCGCTTGCCTAGTGTGTGTGAGGCCCTGGGTTCGATTCTCAGCACCACATAAAAATAAAAATAAAGGTCCATCAACAACAACAACAATTTAAAAAAAAAAGAACAATGTCACAAACTCATGGGAATTGTCATCTCCCAGTCAGCACAGAGGATACCTGGCAGGACACAGGTGGCAGGGATTGTCACTGAGTCAGTGACCTCTGCTTCCTAAACTGAGTGGCACATACATGGTGCCCATGGTCACCATCATCATATCTTCTTGTACATCTACAATCATTTCTTTGTAAGATGGAGTCTCACTATGTTGCCCAGGCTGGCCTTGAACTCCTGGGCTCAAATAATCCTCCTGCCTCAGCTTCCCATGTAGCTGGGAATACAAGGTATGCATCACTATGCTCAGCCTCAATAATTTCTATAACTGCTTTACTGAGATATGATCCACGTGTCATACAATCCGCCCATTGAATAAGGGGACAGTTCAAGCCAGGTGTCAGCACACATGCCTGTAGTCCCCAGAAGGCCGAGATGGAAGATGAAGTTCAAGGCAATATGGTAAGACCCTCCGAAAGGAATAAACGTAAGGTGTGCAATTCAGTGGTTCTGACGATTCCACGAAGTTATTCAATCATCATTACAATCAATTTAGAACATTTTCATCATCCAAAAAGAAACTTCAGATCCATCTGCAGTCATTCCCCAGCCCTCTCCAACCTCCAGCCCTAAGCAATCTGACCTAATTTTTCTGCCCCCATAGATTTGCCTATTCAGGAAATTTCCTATAAATGGAATCTCTTCTGTCTGGTTTCTTCTCTTAGCATGTTTTCAAAGGTCATCCATATCAGCATCTATCAGCACTTCACCTCTTTCTAAGGCCAAATATATTCCATCACATGGCTGTACCATACTTTGTTTCCCCAAATGTGGTTGTTTCCACTTTGGGGCTAAGAATAATACTGTTATAAATATTAGTGTACAATTTTTTTTCAGTTCTAAGGAGCAAACCCAGGGCCTTATGCACACAGGCAAGTGCTCCACCACTGAGCTACATCCTCAGCTCTTTTGTTTTTGTTTTTGAACCCAAGAGCACTTCACCACTGAGTTACACATCCCCAGCTCTATTTTTTATCAGACAGGGTCTTGCTAAGTTGCTGGGGCTGGCTTTGAACTTGTGATCCTCCTGCCTTAGTCTCCCAAGTTGCTAGATGACAGATGTGCACCACTGAGCCAGCCAACTGTACAAGCTTTTTTTTTAAAATATTTTTTTAGTTGTTGATGGATTTTTATTTTATTCATTAGTTATTTATATGTGGTGCTGAGGCTCGAACCCAGTGCCCCACGCATGCTAGGCAAGCGCTCTACCACTGAGCTACAGCCCCAGCCCCTGTACAAGCTTTTAAGTGGACATATTTTCCTATCTCTTGAGCATAATTGCCGGGTCACATGGTAACACCATGCTTAACCAGTTGCAGGTTAACAACGTGTTTTCCACAGTAGCTGCACCATGCCGCACACCCAGCAGCAGGGCATGAGGCTTCCAATTTCTCCACGTTCTTACCAACATGTTTTGTCTTCCTTGTCACAGCTATAACAGTCGTCAAGGGTAGCTCACTGTGGTTTTGACTGGCATTTTCCAGAGAGCTAATGAAGTTGAACATCTTTTCATGTGCCTATTGGCTATTTGTATGTCTTCTTTGGAGAAATATCCATCCACATCTTTTGCCCATCCTTAAACTGGGTTGTTTTTTATTACTGAGTTATATGGGTTCTTTGTATTATAGATACAGTACCTTATCAGATATATGGTTTGCAAATATTTTCTCTCATTCTGTGAACTGTCCTTTCTCTCTCTTCACAGCCTCCTTTGAAGCACAAAGTTTTCTTTTTTGCACCAAGAACTGAACTCAGGATGCTTAACCACTGAGCCACATCTCCTGCCCCATTTTTTCCTGAGACAGGATCTCAGGTTGATCTGCAGATCTGCCTTTTCCCAGGAGTCAGTCTTCCACTTCATGAACATGACGCAGCTCTGTTTCTTTAGGACTTAATTTCTTTCAACTATGTTTTAAAGTTTTCAGAATGTAAACTGGGCACTTCTTTTGTTAAATGTATTCCGATTTTATTATTTTTGATGTAAATAGAATTAACTTTATCTGCAGATTGTTCATTGCAAGTGTAAAGAAATACAATTGATTTTTTTTATTGACCTTGTATCCCACAACCTTGAGGAGTTCATTTATTGATTCTAATTGGTTTGGAGGATTTTTTGTTGCAGTACTGGGGATTGAACCCAGGGGTGCTCTACCATTGAGCTACATTCTTGCCCTTTTTATATTTTAATTTGAGACAGGGTCTCACTAAATTGCCCAAGCTGGCCTTGAATTTGCAATCCTCCTGCCTCAGCCTCCCAAGTAGCTAGGATTATAAGTATGTGCCAAGGTGCCCAGATGATTACAATTGTTTTTTTTTTAAAGTGCATTCCTTGGGATAGTCTATTTATGAGATCATGTCATCTGCAGACATAGTTTTATCCCCTCTCCAATCTGGATGCCTTTTCTTTCATTTTCTTGACATTTTCCCCAGCTAGAACCTTCAGCCCAATGTCAAATGGGAACGTGGAAAGTGAACCTCCTTTTCTTGTTCCTGACTTTAGGGCAAAGCATTTGGTCATTTGCCATTAACTAGATGGAAGCTGGGATTTTTCGTAAATGTCCTCTATCAGGTTGAAATGGTTCCCTTCTATTTCTAGTCTGTTTAGTATTTTTGACAAGTATTGAATTCTATCAAATGCCTTTTTCCCCAAATTTATCAAGATGATCTTGATCTTGTGCTGTTTGTCATTTATTCTTTTTTCCTTTTTTTTAAATATAGTGCTGGGGACTGTACCCATTATACCTTCTAAGAAAGCACATCTGTCCTTTATTCTATTGATATGATGATGACATTAATTGATTTGGGGGATGCTAAACCAGCCTTGCGTTCTTGGAGTAAGTCCCACTTCAGTATGGTGTATAATCCTTTTTCTGTCTTGTTGGAATTGGCTTTCTAGTATTTTGTGGAGCATATTATATCTCTAGTCATAAGAAATATTTGTCCATAGTATTCTTATATTAGTCTGGTTTTGGTATCAGGGCAATACTGGCCCTGCAGGATGAGTTGAGAAGTGTTCCCTTTTATTTCAAAACAATGTTAAAAATATCTTTTTAAATCAAAGACCTTCAATTTTGCAAATAAAACCTAGTTATATGATATAATGGACCAGCACGGTGGTGGTAATCCCAGCAACTCGGGAGGCTGAGGTAAGAGGCTTACAAATTCGAGGGCAGCCTCAGCAACTTAGTGAGACTGTTTCAAAATCAAAAATAAAAAGGTCTGGGGATGTAGCTCAGTGGTAGAATGCCCCTGGGTTCAATCCCCAATAAATTATACACACACACACACACACACATATATACACACACACATATGTATACATATTATATATATACATATGTGTGTATATGTAAATATACATATACAGAGAGAGAGAGATTCCATGTAGGAAATTAAAAAAAACTAGATATTTTAATATAATTAACAAGATATATCCAACATCTAAATGAAAATATGGAAAACACTCCTGGGTGACACAAAAATTGGTTTGAACTAACAGGAAGATAAGTCATGCTCCTGGACAGGAAAATCCATCTTGTAAAGAGATCAACATTTCCAAGCTAATTTATAAACATCATGTGACCCTCCTCCAATATCCAACCCTTCCTTCCTATCTGAATTTCTGTTTTAGGCTGCCTGATTTTTTTTATCAGTTCATTAAATGTTTATCAAACAGGAAAGGACATCCAGGAAGGTCTTGGGCTCAGTGGTACTCAGTGGTACAGTGCTTGCCTAGCATGTGTGAGGCACTGAGTTCAAGCCTCAGCATCACATAAAAACAAAATAAATAAAACAAAGATATTTTAAAAAAAGAATATCCAGGAAAAAACTGGAAAAGGAAATGAGAGTTAGCTCTAAGTGATTATAAAGCACACTATAGAGTTAATGGTTTAAACCAAGGTGGCTGACACTTTGGAGTGAAGAGAAAAAGTAAGAGAATGAGCAAAAAATCCAGAAACAGGTCTAAATGCACCCAGAAATTCAATGTGGAATAAAGACAGCACCTGAAGTCAGTGGAGAATCAATAGACTTTTTGAAAAATGCTGGAGTACCCTGAATGCCATGTGGAAAAGATGATCTAAAATCAGCTCCCCACTCAGATGCCAGGCTAAGTTCCAAGTGGATCAGAGATTTCAGTGTAAAACAAGGAAACCCTGCGTTAGAAGAAAACGTGAGCTGAACTTTCTCAGCTATGACTCAGCAATCTATATGCACCAAAAAGTTGATCAACTTGGCAAAAATTTTTTAAAAATTATATGGCAAAATACCATAAATCATAGTAAAAGACAAGTTAAAAATTAGGAAGAAATATTCAAACTTATGGTTCAGAGGGAAGAAAACCAAAAATGCCCCTAAAAACAAATATGATCATATGGTCATAATAAGAAAAATTAAGTTATAACTACACTGAGATGTTATTTCTCTTCTAACACAATGGCAAAAATCCAAGCTTTTTCAAGTTCATCTGTTGACCAGGCTATGAGAAAACATCTTTTTCACATGTTAGTAGAGATGAAAAATGATAAATCCCTATGGAGGGGAAGTTGGCAAGATCTAGCAAAATCACATAGGCATTTACTCTTTGTCCCAACTTTCCCTGTTGAAGGAATCAATTCCAAAGAAACCTACAAGAAATACAGAAGTCGTATGCATAGGCTGTTCACTATAGCACTCTACCAGAGCAAAAGGAAGGAAACAACTTCCATGCCCATCAAGAGAGGACTGCTTAAGTAAAAAATGAAACAACTTCACAATGGAGTACTACATAGCTGTAAAAAATGAATGAGGACTAGTAAGCTCCACATACTGCTATGGAGCAATCTTCAGGATTTACTGTTACATGAAAAAAAGCTAAGTAGAGATGTGTATTATCACTCTATCTGAGAAGGGAGAGGGAGAGGGAGAGGGAGAGTGCGTGTGTGTAGACACATATATATACATATTCCTCTATACAGGTGTTCATGATTTATAATGGGGTCGTGTCTCCAATAAATGTTATAAATTGAAAACATCATTAAGTCCAAAATGTGATACATCCAGCCTGCCAAACATCCTCGTTTAGCCTGGCCTACCTTAAATGTGCTCCGAACACTTCTATTAGTTTCAATTGGACAAAACCAACCAAACACAAAGCCTATTTTGTCATACAGTGTTGAATGTCTCATATAATCTGTTAATACTGTGCTGAAAATGAGAAGCTGGAGTGGTCGTATGGCCATGCTCTAGCACTGTCACCGATGAAAAACCCAGCCGGGCGCAGTGGCCCATGCTTATAATCCCAGCACTTTGGGAGGCTGAGACAGGAGAATCGCAAGTTCAAAGCCAGCCTCAGCAATGGCAAGGCGCTAAGCAACTCAGTGAGACCCTGTCTCTACATAGAACACAAAATAGGGCTGGGGATGTGGCTCAGTGGTCGAGTGCCCCTGAGTTCAATCCCCAGTACCAAAAAAAAAAAAGGTAAAAAACCCAATCAGAGTAATGAAAAATTGTGCTCCACATGTGTACTATGAATAGAAATGCATTCTGCTATTTTAAAAAAGATAACACTAAAAAAAAAAGATGAAAAACCCTAAGTTGAACCACTGTAAGTAGGGGCCGGTCCATACTAAAAACACAGAGAGCCAGGTGTGGTGGCACACACCTGTAATCCCAGAGGCTCTGGAGTCTGAGGCAGGAGGATCTTGAGTTCAAAGCCAGCCTCAACAACAGCGAGGGTGAGGCGCTAAGCAACTCAGTGAGACCCTGTCTCTAAATAAAATACAAAATAAGACTGCAGATATGGCTCAGGGGTTGAGTGCCCCTGAATTCAATCCCTGGTACCCACTCCCCCCCCCCAAAAAAAAACCCCGGGGAGAGTTCCAGATGGCTGAGGGTGAACACAGTCAACTGAATCTGAGTCTCTCTGGTGAGATCGTCCCAAACACCCAGGACAACAAGCAGGAAAAACAGCAGCACCATGGGCACTATGGGGAAGCTTGGGGTTACGTGTACCTAGAGAGACAAGCCCCAGGTCCCGCAGCCAGCCCCTGACGGGGAGCCAGTGGAGAGGACCCAGGAAAGATGGCACGGGAAGAGCCGCAGCCATGGGTGGCAGCAAAGCCAGGCTCCCCTCCAGGTGCGGAAGCCCCGGAGCAGCCTGAACCCGGGGAAAACCACAGAACCCACTGGAGGAGGCGGGCAGCCCCTAGCCGCACCCTTCTGCAGGACATTGAGAGGGCATTTAGAGGCTGCAGGCGACCTTGAGGTAGGAAAAAAAGTCCCACAGAGACAACAGAAAACCACAAAAGATACCGCTCCGACCACACGAGAAGTGCTTCTCTTTCTCCCCGATTTTTGCCCCTGGTGTTAGGAATACGCATTTTAGTTGGCAGAAAGGGCTTCCCCAATGGAATGAGTCAGTTGAGTTCTAAATAGGGAGGTCCCACCCCGGCTGTCTTGGAATGGGGCCACCATCCAGGGAACCGGAAGCTAAAAATGACCCATAGCCACTGCCAGCAAGGAAATGGGGACCTGGGTCCTACAACTAACCTACAAGACTGAACCCTGGCAACAGCTTCACTGAGCTCCAGAAAGGAGCGCAGCCCTGCGGACGCCAATTTCAGCCTCATGGAGTTCTAAGCGAGGAACCGGCCCTGCCCTCCCTGGACTCTGACCCACAGAACTGGGAGATGCTCTATTTGTTTTGTTTTAAGCAACTTAATGTGTGGGAGCTTGTTACAGCAGGAAAAGGATCTGAACTCTGGTTTTTGTTCTTTTGGTTTTTTGGAACCAGGGATTGAACCCCTGAAGCACTTATCACTGAACCACAGTTCCAGCTCTTTTTATTTTGCGACAGGGTCTTGCTAAGTTGCTGAGGACATTGCTCAGTTGGCCAAGAACACGTGATCCTCCTGCCTCAGCCCCCTGAGTTACTGTCAGAGCTCATTTAAAACCACCTCTGTAAAAACAGAAGAGCAAGACACTGAAGGAAGGGACAGAGCTGGCTGCCCCAAACCTTCACCTACACCTCCAACTGTTACTAACAGTCCAGAAAAATAAGACCACAGAACAAGCAGAGAAGAGCAGACATACCCAAGCAAAGCTGCTATAAGAATCGGAAATGAAAAACAAAGCATTTTTGAAATTCTCCCCCACATCACATAAGAACCAAACATGCAGGTCAAAAATCTAACACATGAGACAGGAGAATCGCGAGTTCAAAGCCAGCCTCAGCAACAGCGAGGCACTAAGCAACTCAGTGAGACCCTGTCTCTACATAAAACACAAAATAGGGCTGGGGATGTGGCTCAGTGGTCGAGTGCCCCTGAGTTCAATCCCCAGTATCACAAAAATAAATAAATAAATCTAACACAGGGCTGGGGTGTGGCTCAGCGCAGAGCACTTGCCTGGCGCACATGAGGTCCTAGGCTCCATCCTCAGCACCACAAAAAGGAAGACGGACAGATAACAGACAACTTGAGTAAAATTAGCTCAGCCAAGCACCCACAGGTATGAAAGTTTCACATTAGAAACTGAAAACCTTAAAACAGAAGTGGACTCCCAAAAATCACGATGCGAAATGAGACTTTAACTGAACCTCAGGAAAGAAAGAAAGAAAATCTTAGGGGGAACAAATTACAAGATATCCAAGGGAGAAAAAACTTACAGGATAATGCTAATAGAAGTATTATTAAGAAAAGAGGGCTGGGGTGGTGGCTCAGTGGTGGAGCACTTGCCTGGCATGTGTGAGGCACTGGGTTCGAACCTCAGCACCACATAAAAATAAATGGAATAAAGGTACGGTGTCCATCTACAACAAAAAATATTAAAAAAAAAAAAAAAGAAAAGAAAAGATAGGAAAAGAGCCAACAGATATGAGAGACCAAGAGGCCAAGGAGGGAAACATCACCTTCACAAGTGCACAGGCTCCCTGGGGAGGGGCTGTGAGTGTCAGCTGCACCCTCCTCACTGCCCCGGCCTCCCTTCTGCTGTAGTACACACTGGCCTCCTGCCTCCTTCAGCTCTGGTTGGCACCTCCCTCTGCCTGGAACGCTGTGCCCTCAGGACCCCACAGGCTGGCTCCCTTATCTTTCAGGTCTCCTTCATGAGAACACTTCTGTCCCCCAATGTGACCACCTTGGGGACATCTGGAGTTCTGCTAGTGCTCATCTTCCTCCTTGGCTGCTGGTTTCAGGGGGCTGCTCACTTTGTGGAAACATTTGTCTCCGTGCACTCACCTTCCATAAATCTAAGCCGAGTGTGGCGGTGCACACCTGTAGTCCCTGCTACTTAGGAGGCTGAGGCAAGAGGATTGCAAGTTGGAGCCCAGCCATGACAACCTGGCGAGGCCCTAAGGACTTAGCAAGACCTTGTTTCAAAATAAAGCATAAGGGCTGGGTTGTGGCTCAGTGGCAGAGTGCTCGCCTGGCACGTGTAAGGCACTGGGTTTGATCCTCAGCACCACACAAAAATAAATAAATAAATAGAATAAAGGTATTGTGTCCATCTACAACTAACAATATTTTAAAAAATAAAATAAAATATAGAAAAGGGCTAGGGATGTGGCTTAGTGATTAAGTAACCCTGGGTTTAATCCCTAGTACCAAAAAAACCCAAAAAGGGCTGAGGGTGTAGTTGGTGGTAGAGTGCCCTGGGTGCCACCCTCAGTACTGCAAAAAAAGAAAAAAAAATCAAGAAGGAGCCCCCCCCACCTTCACAGCACTCACGGCTGGTGTCCTCTGGCTTGGCCTCCCCATGGGCCAGTGCTGGTTCCCACATTCACTCTCTCGCACTAGACGGGGCAGCAGGGACATACTTGCCACTGTGACTGCTGGGCTGCCAGCATTAGAGCAGGACATGGCACATAGCAGGTGCTTAATAAGTTCCTGGGTAAAGAGTGGAGGGAGGCTGGCCCTGCCATGCGTTGACCCCAGGCTGGGGGCGGGATGGCCACCTCCGGGCAGCTGGGGCCGGGTGCTGGCTGCCGCCTCACCTTCCTCTGCATCTTCTCCAGCAGCTTGCTCTTGGCCCTCACTTCCTCCTGGATGGAGTCGTAGACGTTGAGCAGCACCCAGTCCCCGCTGTCCTCGTCCGAGTTCTGCAGCGCCGCCACCAGCTGCTTCTTGCGCTCGTCCGCGTACCGCTTCCGCCGCCTGTGCTTCTCCCTGAGGTCCTTGTTCTTGGCCTGCTCCCCGCCCACCACCTGCTGCTCCAGCAGCTGCAGGCTGCCAGCGAGGAGGAGAAAGCAAACACGCCAGGACCTGCCGGTGAGCGAGGCTTTCCGGGGAACCAGAGCGCCTCCCACGTCCACCTAACTTCAAGCCTGCGCACATGGCCACCGGAGGGCCAAGAACCTTCCCAGGACCTCAGAGGTACCCCAGGCTCCTTCCCCTGATGCTGCCAGGCCCTGCAGCAGAGCAGCTGTGCTCAGAGGCACAGCACAGGGGCCCATGCATTCAGTGCACCCCGTGTCCTCTGGCAGGGGCACGAGCTTTTAAAACATATTCCTATCCAAAATGTTATTTAGAGTTTTGCCCTTTAAGAGTAGAAATGTTCGCCTGGCACATTGACACACGCCTGCAATCCCAGCAGAGGCAGGAGGATCACAAGTTCAAGGCCAGCCTCAGCAACTTAGCCAGGCCCTAAGCAACTTAGGAAGACCCTGTCTCAAAATAAAAAATATATATAAATGTCTGGGAAAGTAGCTCAGTGGTAGAGCACCCCAGACTCAATCTCTGGTGCTAAAAAATAAAAAAATAAAGAAAAAAGAAAAGAAAAAGAAAAGGACAAAAGTTAAATAACTACAGAGGGAGGCTTCAGCAGATCTCTGCACTGCCTGACTAAACACCACAGAAATGTTTCAGGCCCTGCCTCCTTCCAAAGGGGTGGAAGGACTGGGAACAAGAGGCATCAGAGGGTAACTGGAAGGGGAGGGCAGGGGCTGAAGGAGGGGCACAGAGGTACTTGGAGCAGCCAGGCCCTGGCTTGGCTGTGGACTGTAAACTCAATGGCAGCCAGGACAGAAGGGGACCATGTCCAGGCACCTCTTCTGTCGAAAGTCCTTCCGGGACCCCATGAGGATGAGGAATACACTTGGGGGCACCAGGGCCCCTCTTCTCATATCTCTAGGCACCCCAAAACTACGAGCTCACTCCAGCTTGCTGCCAGAGCTGCTCCAGTGCAGGCGGTTTTCCAGCCCACGCCTCTGCAGATGCAGATCTTCAACCAGGGGCATGTGGCTGCCACACTCCACTCAGGAGTCTCCCTCTGTGAAGCCTTCCCTGACCTTCACTCCAAACCCCACAGTGAGAACAGCCACAATGTGCGCCACCGTGCCTCCATGGGCCTGGCGCCACCTCTGGGTGCTCCTCAAGCTACGACTGGTGCGATCACCCATTCTGCAGATGAGAAGCCCAGGCCCAGGGAGGTTGCAAGTCTGCCTAAAGCAGCAGAGGAGGCAGCATGGGAGCCCAAGTGGCGGGGCTGCGGATCCATTAGCTCCCCACGGTCCAGATGCCACCCCCTGAAGGGAGGCCCCTGAAGGCCAAGGCAGCACCCAGAGCTCAGATCTTGTTTGAACTGTGGTGCTGCCATCAGGAGGAGGCTGATCCTGGCCCACTGTCATGGAGCTGGGCTAATGTCGTCAGCAGCAGCAGAAAGTGAGCAGCGAGGCTCAGGACAGTGACTTTGATGAAGCCATGCAGCAACTTGGGAAAGCCCAGCTCCCCAGGAGGTCCCAGGGTTCCTGGGCAGATGAGTCCCACATCAGGGAGGGCACTGGAGGCCAGCCAGAGGAATGGGGGCTCAGCTGGGACCTGGGCAGAGCCTGCCTTACCATAGGATTCCCCGGACCTGAAGGCTAGGCTCGGGGAGGCTGGGCCACCATGGCCCCTTCACTTCTCCCCACAGCAGCTGCTCTCCAGGTACCTGACCAGAACATGGTGACAGCCAACATAGCTCAGAGCAACGGCCTGCCTGCCCAGCCAGCTGTGGCACTCCCACACCCTGACACCTCAGCCTGGTGGAGGGAGGGCAGGGTACAGGCTCAGTGGGGATAGGGGAGAAGCTATCAGCCACACCTCACCCACCCCAGAAAGCCTCTGCTCCCTCCCGCCCCTCTGTGGGGTCCTCTGCCCAAGCGACAGTGCTCACCGGGCCAGCACCTTCTGCTGATCCACAACGGGCAGTAGCTCCTCGGTCAGCACAGCCACCTCCACGCCCACGTTCTCCTTTCTCAAGCTCCCCACAGACAGCAGGGGCTGAGACTGAGTCCCCTGGGCCTCCTCGGCCTCAGCTTCCATCCACGAGCCAGGCTCTGCCATGGACTCCACCTCCTCAGCCACCTCCGGGGCTATATCCATCTCCTGAACACAGGGAGAAACCAAGATGGGGTGGGAAGGCTGCCCTAGAGGCAAGCTCGCTGGCTCCCAAAAGGGGACATCCCCCCTGCCGAGGTCTGGGACAGATTGCCTCTGGCTCAGAGACACAGGCAGAGCATCCCTAATCCAAACATCAAACCCCAGAATGCTTCAAAATCTAAAAATGTTTTGAGCTTCATAGTGCTCTATAAAGATGCAGATTATAGCC
>CM053400.1:12518242-12533912 GCA_028644305.1 Xerus rutilus
GGGGGCGAGGCCAGATCCCAACCCAACAACTAGGACAGGCCCAGGGTCCCTAAGGCCAGAAGAATTACTCCAACCAGCCAGGCCTAAGCTGTCCCCCTGCCAGGTCCTGGATTCCCCCAGGAACCCCAGGACAGCTGAGAGGTGAGTGTGGAGGGAGGAGAGGACAAGGACAGCTCCTTGAAGGAAGGACAAGATGGAGTGGAGGAGAGAGACTGGCACCAGCAAATGCAGGCAAGCATTTCACATTTTGCTAAAAGGGAAAGAGAAATACACCAGGAGCCAGAGGGAGACCGAGGCCTGGCGAGCACGGGGGAGGTGTGTGGAGCCCCAAGTCCACAGGCCTGGCTCAAGGCTCAGCTAAGTGGCCAGGGTGGCGCAGGCTGTCTATGGGGCCCTAATGAGCCAGGTCCATGCTAAGGTCTCACAAGCACCTCTGAGGTAGCTCCCACTGCCCGCCCACAACAAGCCAGGGTTGCTACTATTTCCACTTTACAGAGGAGGAGATGGAGGCTTGCGGGGTTGAGCTGCGTCTCCAGCAGGAGGTGAGCTGGCCACTGACTGTTCTGTCTCTGCTCTATCCCTAGGGTCACCTCGTCACTGCTGCTGCTTGCTGACGCCAGGCTCTTAACCCAGAAGCAGCCCCTACCCTGGAAGGCTGCAGACCGCCATGGAAAGCGGTCCAATGGTAGCTGCTGGGCTTGGGGACCCACTGGCAGAGGCTCCTCAGATCCCTTCTAGTACCTCCTGCCACTCCTGTCTGTCTTCCCCTCACTGATCTTGGGGGGAGCAGGGTCAGGGTGAGGATCAGGGAAGAGGAGAAGAACAGATTGCTGGAATCTCTCCTCGCAGTGTTCAGGGCCGACCGCTGCCTGGCCATCCCATCACCTACTCCCCAGGCAGCCCACAGCAGCTTCCGTGGCTGCCTCCATGCCGTTGGGCATTTTGTGCGCAGCAGCACACATTGGTCATTCTCGTCCCCAAGACTGAGCTCAGTTGGGCGCGGTGGTGCACGTCTTTAATCCCAGCACTTTGGGAGGCTGAGACAGGAGAATCGCAAGTTCAAAGCCAGCCTCAGCAGCAGCAAGGCGCTAAGCAACTCAGTGAGACCCTTACTCTAAACAAAACACAAAACAGGGATGGGGATGTGGTTCAGTAATCAAGTGCCCCTGAGTTCAATCCCTGGTACCAAAAACCAAAAACAACAACAAAAAAGACTGAGCTCAGGCACCACCTCCTGTGAAGCCTTCTCTGACTGGCCTAGTGCCACCCCCAGACTGACCTGGCCACGTGCTTCTTTCTGCCCTAGAGTCTGTCTTGCTGTGTGTGAAGGTCTACTAGAGTGTCCTCTGGCCCAGGAGACCAGGTGCCCCATGATACCCTGGGTCTGAGTCATCACTGTACCCCCAGTACCCAGTACAGGGCCACACGCAGAGGTGGTACTCAGGGAATTCTGGAAGGATGGGCAGGTGTGTGGGTGAAAAGATGGAAGAATGGGTGGGAGGATGGAGAATGGGTCTGTGGATGGTGGTGGACAGGGCTGGTGGTCAGAATGGGTGATGCATGGATGGATTAAAGCAGGGGAGGAGGAGGGGGGAGAGACAGGTGCACAGGAGGGAGTTAGATAATGGACGGCTGGGGAGGCAGGAGGCAGAGGTAAAGGGAGAGGTGTAAAACTGGGCGATGGAGCCGGGCGCGGTGGCTCACGCTTGTAATCCCAGCACTTAGGGAGGCTGAGACAGGAGAATCGCCAGTTCAAAGCCAGCCTCAGCAACGGCGAGGTGCTAAGCAACTCAGTGAGACCCTGTCTCTACATAAAACACAAAATGGGGCTGGGGATGTGGCTCAGTGGTCGAGTGCCCCTGAGTTCAATCCCTGGTACCAAAAAAACAAAAAAAACAAAAAAAACAAAAAAAAAAAAACTGGGCGATGGGCAGGTGAGCGGGCAGAGGGCGGGCCATGTGGGATGGATGGCAGAGGAAGGTGGGCAGGACGGCCATAGGCACTAGGAGCCCAGGAGACAGATCTAGGAGATTCCAGAGCCCTCAGGCCCACCACAGACCTGCTCCCGGCATGATTCAACCTGCCAGATGTCCTGCCTTGGTGTGAAAGCCACACGACAAGGTGCCTGGTCAGGACAGGGTGGGAGTAGGGAGTTGCCCAGCTGCTGAGCCCTTGACACTGCCAGAGCTGCCAGAGACGGTGGGCAGATGGCTACGCCCAGAGGCGAGAGCGGGCGACAGGGGCCTGCAGCTGATGGACACGTCAGGCAGGCTGGGCTCTTCCTGGGGACGATCAGGCAGAGGCCACGTCCATGAGCTTGCCCTGAGTGCTCCAAGGACACACCCCAGTGGAGGCGGAGATGGGCTGGTGCCCAGGATGCCCTCCCATGCCAGGCTGGCCCACCTGACAGGCTGCGGGGGCTCATCTGCTGTGCCAGGATGGCCTTGAGCCTCTTGATCTCCTCCTGGTACTCCCGGAGGAGGGCATCCTTGGGGTCTTCATTGATGCGCGGCTTGTTCTTGATGTTCTTGGCCCGGTTGGCGTAGCGCAGCGTGCTGAGGGTCTCGTCGTAGTTGTTGTCGGCGGGGGACAAGCAGGCCACCATCAGTGTCTTGGTGTTGCCACCCAGCGAGTCCTGCAGTAGCCGCGTCAGCTTGGAGTCGCGGTAGGGGATGTGCTTGCAGCGCCCATCCACCAGGGCCGATATGACGTTGCCCAGGGCGGACAGCGACAGGTTGATCTTGGTGGCCTCCTTGAGCCGCTCCCCAGTGGCCCCGGTCTTGGACTGCCGCTCGCTGCCCGCCAGGTCCACCAGGTTCAGCTTGCCAGCGCGGAGGTGGTCCTTGCCCCGCTCGTCTACAACCAGTTAGGAGGCGACAGTTCACCACCAGGCCTGGAGGGCCCACCACCCACCGAAGGCCTCATTTCAGTCAAACAGGAGCTGCACAAAGGAGGTGCGACTGTTGTGCCTATCTTACAGTCGAGGAAACTGAGGCTCAGAAAGGGCACGTAACTTGGGCTGGGGCTGTGGCTCAGTGGTAGAGCGCTTGCCTGGCATGCGTGAGGCACTGGGTTCCATCCTCAGCACCACATATAAATAATAAATGAATAAAATAAAGATCCATCAACAACTAAAAAAAATATCCAAAAAAAAAAAAGGAAGGGCACATAACTTGCCCAAGGTCACACAGCTGCCAAGAGGTGCAGCCTAGATCAGAACCCAGGGCTGTCTGTCTCCAGGGAGCAGAGTCTGGGAGGGACAGACTGCTCTGAGGACAGCAGGATTCCTTATGGCCACTGCATCAGTTCCTATCTGTGAGGCCAAAGGCAGAGGACGGAGGATGTGACTGGATCCCAGGGAGTTGTATCCTTTCACACACAAAAAAGCTTTAGAAACCCTTGGACCTGGTTCCCAATGCAGTCCCGCCTCCTCCTTGCTGTGTGACATCAGCAGAGCCAGGCACCTCTCTGAGTCTCAATTTCTTGCATCCATGCAGTGAGACCAGCAATGGCTTCCTACTAGAGTAGACTAATAGCACGTTTGTGCAGGGTCTACCCTGGGCCAGCACACATGCCTCTGGGAACAAGGACGGTTCTGCAGGGCCTGGGGCTGTGCCAGCCGAGCAAGCACTGGCTGGGAGCACTGGGCTTAGAACAGGTCTTAAAGACACAGACCTGGAGGGTCACATCTGATCCTATCCCTTGGTGGCTGTGAAACTTCAGGAAATACTTTCACCCTTGACTGGAAGGCTCATCCCTCCTCCATGCAAGGGGGTTGAACCCTCCTGACTGGTGTGGGGTCCCACGGAGCACACACAGGCAGAACCCCGGCTCCCTGCTCATGGCCAGAGCCCATGCTATGATAGCTTGCTGCTTAGTGCTACTGACGGTTCTTGGTCACAGTCACGAGATCACCACAAACTCCCCAAGAGGTAGGGAGGTAAAAATCACTTGTTTCTGAGTGCTCTGTGAACTAGGACCAAACTCGGAATGTGGGAGGGAGTAGATGGGGCAAGGAGCCTCCTCCTTGTTTCCCACGGGCTGAACCAGAATTGGCCTGAGTCATGTCCTTGGGCACAGCAATATAAGTCTGGCTGGTACCCAGTAGTGATGGACACACAAGGGGCTTGGTTCTTCAGGTTTAAAAGGAAAAAAAGAGCGGGATGAGCTGAGGGTAGTGGTACACATCTATAATCCCAGTCACTCAGGAGGCTGAGGCAGGAGGATGGCAAGTTCCAAGTCATCTTGGGCAACTTAGCAAGACCATCTCAAAATAAAATAAGGGTTGGGATGTAGCTCAGTGGTAGGGTTCAGTCCTCAGCACCACATACACACACATACACACACCAAAACAAAAAAGAAGGCGGCAGGGTAGGGGTGGAGCACTCAGTACCACTCATTGAGAAAGCTATTTGCAGAATGTACCACAATGCACCAGGAGCCTTGAACCTGTTCATTCTTTTTGTTTCCTAAGTCCAGTCCAGGGAATCTAACCCAAGGAATGCCTCCCAAAGCAGAAAAGGCTTTGTGCACAAAGATGTTCATTGCAGTGTGTTTTATAGCACTGGCAACCCCGAAACAACTTTTACCCCTTGTTGAGGAGGGGTTAGAAGAGGGCATGAGCAAGGGACTGTCCTCTGGCCACCACACACGATCACAAAGACATAGTGATGACATGTGAGCAAATGCTCAGTCGTGGTCTGGGAGGTGAATGGTAGGAAAGAACCACATAGAACAGAAGATTTCAGCTATGTCTAAAAATTTCATAGAAAAAAAGGATCAAGCTGGGCGCCATGGTGCCTGCCTGTAATCCCAGCAATTTGGGAGGCTGAGGCAGGGGGATTGCAAGTTGGAGGCCAGCCTCAGCAACTTAGTGAGACTCTATCTCAAAATAAAAAATAGAAAGGGCTGGGGATGTGGCTCCATGTTAAGCATGGGTTCAATATCTAGTACTGCTGAAAAAAGAAAAAAAAAAAACTGTTTGCACTTAGTAAAACTCAGTGTTAGCCACCAGTATTGTTAATCCAGAAAGCAGGGGTCCCAGCAGGGAGCACCCTGTCTGCTCCCCCAGACAGTCAGGGCATCTCTTCCCAGTCTCCCCTGAGCTCGGGGGCTCCTGAGTGAAGTGTGGCTGGCAGGGTGGCAGGAGCGGGAACCTGGCCCAGGTGGTCGGGCCGCCCTCCACCCACGCCTGCCACGTACCCACGGCGTAGATCTCGATGCTGATGGTGAAGATGGAGTGAGAGCGCGAGGAGTCCTTGTTCATTAGGGTGTAGCCAACGGAGCGGTTCTTCCAGCCGGTCTCCATGATGCGCTCGCACTGGGCCACACTGTGCACCGTGTGCAGGGACAGCCCCTTCACGTACACGCCCTTCTCTGGGTGCTCCTTCAGCTGCAGCAGGAGGAATAGGTCGGGCCAAGGCCTCCTGCCTCCGAGGATGGGATCAGAGATCCCCAAGATCTGAGAGCTGAGAGAAGGGCCAGTCCAGACCCCCCGGGCCCTCCTGCAGTACAGGCAGCAAAGCTGGCCTGGCTGCCCACTTGTTGAGAGCCCTTGGGCCAGCGACCTAACCTGAACTTCAGTTTCCACATCTATAAAATGGGTTAGGGATGCCTGTCCCATAGGGAATATGGTAAAGATCAGGTAAAATAAGGTACAACGCTTAAGGTGCCCCGTGTGTGGGAAGTGCTTGCTAAATGCAGCTGGGGTCTGGGCTGCCATTGTTAGAACAATTCCTGAGAAGGTAATTTTCAGACTGGGGCTTCAGCTCCCCAGGGGCTAATTCTGTAGTCACCCAAGGGCTCTGACTGGTCTCTGTGCTGTCCCTCCAGAGAGGGACTGCCAGGTGGCAGGTGAAGGGCCATTTGCATCCCGGATCTCCCAAGGATCAGAGCAGCCCAGCCTGGCTGCAGTAGCAGAGCCCAGGTAGCACACCCAAGAGCTCCCTGCTCGCTCTGCAGGCAGCCAGGCTGTTCCGTGCTGACACAGAGCTGTGAAAGGCAATATTTTTCAAGTGTGAGAGGAAACAAAACCACTCTGGCAAGAGCAGAATGAATTAGGACCACAGGCGTTTATCTGCCAAATGGCCCTGCTGCTTAAAGACACCTCCAGGCAGCTGCAAGGGTCCTCAGTGGGCTTGGTGCCCTGCTGTGCATGGGGAAGCATGGGCCGACCCTGTCTACTCAGGTGTGAAGTGTGAAGTGCAGAAGCAGCCAGACCCAGCCTGAAGGGCTGGGCTCCTTGCAACGGATTTCTCCAAGCAACTGAGGCACAGAAAGGTTAAGAAACTTGTAGAAGAGCTGGGCGTGGTGGTGCACGCCTGTAATCCCAGCACTTTGGGAGGCTGAGAGGAGAATTGCAAGTTCAAAGCCAGCCTCAGCAATGGCGAGGCACTAAGCAACTCAGTGAGACCCTGTCTCTACATAAAACACAACATAGGGCTGGGGATGTGGCTCAGTGGTCGAGTGTCCCTAAGTTCAATCTCCAGTACCCTCCCTCCCCAAAAAAAGAAACTTGTAGAAGGCCATATGGCTATTAGTGGCATCACAGGTGATGGAAGTCTCCAGAGACAGAGTAAAGAGAGCATCTGGCAGGAACTGCAGCTTGAAGTGATAAAAGGCTGACCTTGGCCTAGATGGTGGTGGTAAGGAGGAGCACAAAGGAGAGAAACAGGAGTCCTTGCAAATGGCGTGGCTGGATCCTGCCACACCTCCAGAACTCAGAACCCTACCTGGTGCACAGTGAGCACAAGGAGAGGTTGGTCACTTGGCTCCATGAAGAACCTACTTAGCCAGTTTCTTATTTAGTCAGACAAACTCGGGCAGGAAACCTGGTCTGTCACTTGCTGGGTGGAATCTGTTTGCTTCTCTGGCCCCAAGTCCCTCATCTGAGAGGTGGTTGAAAAGGGAACAGGTCTAAAACAAACCCTGCAGGTACTTAACGGGGCTCCATGAACGCAGGACATAAAGAGGACAAAGATGTGGTCTCGGGCCTGAGCGACCCAGGGACAATCCCTCATGGAAGGGGTCTTCCACTATTTTAGGCCCAGGAAATCTTGCCCCTCACCCTGTGATGCCCCCAGGGGCGTCCTCCCTGCTACTCTTGCCCCTGCACATCCCAACACCCTGCCCTGGGGAGGCACCAAGTGGTAGCCGTCAGCTGCATGCCCCCTTCCTTGGTAACTGCTCATCTTGGTTGCAAGAGGCCAGAGCAAGGTCACCATGGCAACTAGCTGAGAAGAGACAGGGATGGAGAAAGGCTCAGAAGCAGGGATGTGAGAAGGTTCCAGTCCCAGCTCCATGGGGAGGGGCAGGCCCTTATTCTCTGCCTGCACACAGGTGGGGAGAAGCAACCGGACAGGCCCTCAGGCCCATCTCCAGCACACACCACTGGGCTGGCTTCCGTGATGGTGTTTGCAGGGGCTCAGGGGAGGGAGTCTGACTGCTTCCCAAAATGTCCTACTGGCTTTTGCTGATCGAATCATCTCTAATTATAAAAGTGATAAGGCTCTGTGTTAAGAGAAATGTGGCCCCTGAGTTCAAATCCATCTCCCTCTTCTAAGGGTTGCCCTTGGGCTGGTCACATGTAGGAGCATTAAGCCTCAGCTTCCTCATCAATTCTAAAGGGTGAGAACAGTTCCTGCAACAGGAGGCCTCTGTGAGAGCCTGAGGGAGCGTCCAAGGCCTGGTGCCCCATGGAGCAGGTTTCCTCTGCCCCCAGCAGCCTGGGAATAGTGGGGCTCACCAAGCCGGAGGCCTGTGTGTCTCAGCTGCAGGAAGCACACTTCCTAGGTAACTGAGGCCTTCCTAGGGTCCCGGAAGGCGAGGAGAGCCCCCCCCCCTTCCAGTGCAGGCCAATGGAAGCTTGCAAACAGGTGGGTCCCAGCCCCATGAGCAGGCCTTTTAGAGCTGCTGATGGGAGCAACGCCCTGTGCCTGCCTCCTCGCCCTGCTTCCTGTCTGGGGGCTGAGCTCTGACTCAGCTGTGCCAGGAGAGAGGCGATGGTACAGAGACTCTAGGTGGGCGGCCAAGGCTCCTGCCTGGAGAGGGCAAAGCACTGCTACATTTGTGCAGAGCGAGCAGCAGGAGGGGCTGGCGTCCTGGTCTGGAGGGAGACTGGGAGGCCAGAGGGGGAGAGGGGCTCGTTCCTGGTGCAGAGTGTGGCCTGGCACCTGGCACCTACAGGGCCTTCCCAGTAAGCCTCTGTTGCATGAATGAATCAATGAATGACTGTCCCTCCCTTCTTGGAACTGAACTCACTGGCTTGTTATTGGCCCACATGAGGGGTTGGTGGGATTGGAAGCAGCAGAGCTGGAGTGGAAGGAAGATGGCCCTGCAGCATTCTGGCTGCACAGCTAGGTCAGAACCCCCGCTGGACTCTCCCCCTTGGACCAGGCCAGACCAATCTGGCATATCAGGAGCTTCTGAGAGGAGATAAAACAGTGCCTCTCAGCAGGGCGAAGGCCAAGAGTCCCAGATCTGAGTCCAGGCTGGCCACTCACTGGCCACCCTGTCCTGGCAGGTCTCTTGACCTCCCTGGGCTCCTCAAAGTGCTAGCCTGGTTCTGCCTATCTGGATAAAACCCCCAAACATCTAACTCTGCTCCCCACTGCTGTGAAATGACATTGTTCATCCTGAGTCTAGTCTTTTAGGAGACGGAGGACAATTTATGAAATTTGCACAAGGTCACCAACCCAGCCAGCCCTAATCTTCTCTGTTGTGAGCTGCTCTGTCCTGACGCTGCCCCTGGAGGCTTCCACTCAGCAATAGCCCTCCTTTCTTTCAACCAACAGAAAATGGCTCCCTGAGAACCTAGTAGGCCAGGAGGCTCGTCCCCACTCCCTCTTCAAATCTCAGCTAATCCTTGTTCAAAAGGAACAAGGCCTCAGAACCGGAGCTCATTAGCAGCAAAATGATGTGTGAGACCCAGGACCTTGAATCCGACAGACCTAAGGTCCAGATCCAGACCTAGGTTGGGCCTCTTGCTGCAATGCAAAACTTAGACAAGTTAATGACCCCCCACCTTTTTTTCCTTTTATTCTTTTTCTTTTTGTACTGGGTGTTGAACCCAGGGGCACTCTGCCATTGAACTAGACCCCCTGCACATTTTTCTTTTTCTTTTTTTTTGAGTCAGGGCCTTGCTAAGTTGCTGAGTCTGGCCTTGAACTTGCAATTCTCCTGCCTCAGCGTCCTGCTCCTCCCGAGTCTCTGGGAGGACAGGCACATGTCCCTGTACCCTGCATTCCTGACCCCTTCTAAACCTCTCTTCCACAATGGTAAATTAGAGATGAGACTATCTACCCATTAGGGTACTGCAGGTATTAAATGGGACCATATTTTCTCTTTTTGAATGAAGGGCCTTTAAAAAATTTACATAATTATTTTTTACAAGTAGAAGCCCTTTTTCAAGTAAAAATCTATCACAAAACTCCATCTGTTTGAACACAGACATGGTATTGCCCAGGATGAGATTGCCCTGTGCCACGGGGGAAGACCCATTAACCCTCTCCCGCATCATAGACTCTTCACAGAGAACACTCCAAAGTTTGAGTCCCCACTGTGGTCTGGACCAGCACCTGTGCCCACAGGCTGCATTCCCTGCATTTCTAAGGGAGGCCACCTGATGCTGGCCTCCTCGGTAGGCCCCACCGGCCCGTGCTGGGTCTGCACCCACCTCCAGCTTCTGCTTGGTGTCAGCCCCCAGCAGGTCACGGACATCTTCATTGTAGATCTCCAGGTAAGAGGCCCGGACCAGAAACTTGGTGTTCTCTGCACACTGTGGTGAGTAGACACACAGAGATATCTGAGGCCAAACCCGCTGCCTGCCTGCTGCCAGGCCTGGGCCTCCAGAGCCAACATATCACAGGAAGAGGGGTAATGCAGATTTGTGTGAAGGGAGTCCCTGTCCTGGCTTAGCCCTCCTGTCTTTCTGGCAAACCCCCTACCTCTCCAGCTTAGTGGACCTTCAGGCCTCACCACATTGCAGAATGCTATCAATAAGCCACGTGGGGAAGGAAACAGAGGCCTGCCCATTACTCAGGCAGAGACACTGAGGCCATAGGTAAGGCCTGGAGCAAGCACTGGCTCTGGGCTGATCTCTGGCAGCTCTCCTAGTCCCTTGGTGTCCCCGGGGGGCCACCACAATGAATGGTGGTCAGACCAGGGTCCAATGAGATCATTACATGAGGGGATTTTTTTGGACTGTGGCAACTGCTCAATACAAAGGGAGCCATAATTGTACAACCACCTCTGCCATGGTGCTCCAGCTGCACAGCCACGTGAAATGTTAAGTGAATGCTAAGATCCAAAAATGGCAGGAGAAAAACGTGGGACTGGCAGAATTTTCTCAGCTTTGTTTCTTCTACCACGTTTTTCAGAAACCAGCGTCTGCCACCACTGACCTGTGCCAAGTCCAGGCTGGGCTCTGATAGCACCCCACAGTCCATGGTGCAGGTCAGAAACACCCTGGGGGCCACCTGGGGCACTAGCTCTGTGCTGTCCCTTGGAGGCCCATACCTGAACACTCTCAAACACGTGCTCAAAGGCCCTGGGGATGATGCCTCTCTGGGATGATGGGTCTGGCAGGCCCTGCATGGTGAAGGACTTCCCGCTGCCCGTCTGGCCGTAGGCAAAGATGGTACCATTGTAGCCTTCGGTGACTCCCTACATGGGAGGAAACCAAAACCAGGCACTCAGATAACCAAGCCCAGGTGGGCAGTCACAGACGCACAGACTCAGGGGAACTCCCTGGGCATCCCACCACCGAGGCCCCGGGCTGGGGTGAGGAGTGGAGATGCCTAAGGCACAACTTGGTGGTAGTTCATGGTCTGCGGGGGTAGGAGACTGTTTCGGGGGTGGAGGGACTTGGCCAACCCCAAGCCACAGAGGTATGGGCCAGGAAAGGGAGTGCCAACAAGTGAAACAGGATGTGGGAGAAACAAGCAAAGCCTTCTGGGTAGCAAAGTGAGGTCGAACTGGGTGAGGGAGCTTGAAAAGGTAGCTTGGATTTTGACAGGTGACAGGAAAAAGGGACTCCAGACTGAGGAGACAGCTGGAGCAAAGACACAGGGGACAGATGTTGAGCACAGGTGGAGCTGGGGCTGGGCGGACAGAAGAGGAGGCTGGGAAGGAAGGTGGAAGGCAAACCGGGTACCATTTCTAAAATCATTCTTCACTCATTACGATTATTGACCCGATGGCACGGGCTGTCTTCTCTGTCTTCTCTGTCCCCAGCCAGAGCATGATGCCTGGCTGGGGACAGAGCAGTAAACAAGGACACAGTCTCTGCCCTGAGTTCATGAGGTCACAAATTCCAGAACTTACTATGGTGGTGGGAGAGGATCCTGTGTCAGAAGGTGGGCCTAGAAAATTGCTCCTAGGGTTCAAGGGCCCACAGGGCACCTACACCTGGTTCCACGGAAAGATCTGTGCTGTGGACCACATCAGAGCTCAGTGGACATCCTCCAGAGCTGCTAGGAAAAGAAAGTGGGAGCCACAGCCGGGCGCGGTGGCGCAAGCCTGTAATCCCAGCACTTTGAGAGGCTGAGACAGGAGAATCGCGAGTTCAAAGCCAGCCTCAGCAACAGTGAGGCCCTAAGCAACTCAGTGAGACCCTGTCTCTATATAAAACACAAAATAGGGCTGGGGATGTGGCTCAGTGGTCAAGTACCCCTGAGTTCAATCTCCAATACCAAAAAAAAAAGAAAGCAGGAGCCACTATTCACAGGTCCCCAAGAAGACAAGGTCTCACTTTTATGGGGTAGAAATGAATGAATGAGCTCTTCTCCCTCATCCAAGGAAACCATGACCACAGTGTGGGTTCCTGCAGCTCCTCAGAGTGGTGGGCTTCACACGTGGAACCCCCCCAGCCCATCAGAGTGGGGACAGGGAGCTGTGGCCTGTGGCTGGGCTTCTCAAACCCATGTTCCAGGAGACAGAGGGGCATGAGCCCCTGGAAAAACATGGAGTGGCTCCACAGTACCAGTGTGACCCAAACAGGAAGGGAGTCTATATAAAAAGAAATAGGCAGCCGGGCGCGGTGGCTCAAGCCTGTAATCCCAGCACTTAGGGAGGCTGAGACAGGAGAATCGCGAGTTCAAAGCCAGCCTCAGCAATGGCGAGGCTGTGAGACCCTGTCTCTACATTTATGTTATTTTGTGTTTTAACACAAAATAGGGCTGGGGACCTGGCTCAGGGGTCGAGTGCCCCTGAGTTCAATCCCTGGTACCAAAAAAAAAAAAAAAAAAAAGAAATAGGCATGTACAAATATGCATAATAGGGGCTGGGGTTATGGCGCAGTGGTAGCGTGCTCGCCTAGCATGCGGGAGGCACTGGGTTCGATCCTCAGCACCACATAAAAATAAAATAAAGATATTGTATCCACCTACAACTAAAAAATAAATATTTAAAAAAAAAAACAAATATGCATAATAAATCCCACTATTATGCATAATTATCATGCACCAATGAAAATATGCTTTGGCACTGAGGATTGAACCCAGGGGCACTTAATCACTGAGTCACATCCCCAGTCCTTTTTCTTTTTTAGTTTGAGAGTCTTGCTAAATGGCTTAGGGCCTTGCTAAATTGCTGAGGCTGGCTTTGAATTTGTGATCCTCCTGCCTCAGTCTTCCAAGCCACTGGGATTGCAGGCGTATGCCATCACATCGGCTCAAAATACATTTTTTTAAAAAATATTTTTTTAGCTGTAGGTGAACAGAATACCTTTATTTCAATGTGGTGCTGAGGATCAAACCCAGTGCCTCATGCATGCTAGGTGAGCACGCTACCACTGCACCATAACCCCAGCCTCTCAAAATAAATTTTATTTTATTTTATTTTTTTTAAAGATTTTTTTATTTGTAGATGAACACAATGTCTTTATTTTATTGCTTTGTATGTGGTGCTGAGGATCGAACCCAGGGCCTCACGCATGCGAGGCAAGCGCTCTACCGCTGAGCTACAATCCCAGCCCCTCAAAATAAATTTTAAAAGGAAAAGAAATACAGCTGCACTGCACAGCTGGTCTATGCATTAAGGTAGCCACTAGCTGCACTGGACATGTGCCTGGTCCAAAGGAAGAAATGAATTTATTTTAACTAAATTGTTTTTTTTTTGTGGTGCTAAGGATCAAACCCAGGCCTCACACATGCTGGGTAAGCGCTCTACCACTGGCTACATCTCAGCCCTTTTAAATTTTAATTAATTTAAATTTAAAAACAAAAGCAGCAGGAGGTGCAGTGGCACAGGCCTGTGATCCCAGTGACTCAGGAGGCCAAGGCAGGAGGACTGCAAGTTCAAAGCCAGCCTCAGCAATTTAGCAAGACCTTGTCTCAAAATAAAAAATGATAATAACAAAGGGCTGGGGATGAAACTCAGCGGCACAGCACCAGTAGATTGATCCCAGTACCAAAAACAATAATAAAACAACAATAAAGACGGAAGCAATACAAAACATTCTTCCATTAATCACAACTTTATTTTTTGTTTCATTTTAATGATTGAAACTGAGATGTGCCAGAAGTGTAAAATACATACCAGATTTCAAAGATTTAATATGAAGAAAACATGTAAAATATCTCATTAATATTCTTATATAAAGATAATATTTGTTATTGTGTTTTTTCTTAAAATGGCATTTTGATTTATTGGATATATTATATATGTATGTATATATTTATTTTTTTCTTTTGGTGCCAGGGATTGAACCCAGGGATGCTTAACCACTGAGCCACATCCCCAGCCCTTTTTATTTTGAGACAGGATCTTGTTCAGTTGCTTAGAACCTTGCTAAGTTACTGAAGCTGGCCTTGAATTTACGATCCTGATCTTCCTGCCTCAGCCTCTTAAGTGGCTGGGATGACAGGTGTGCGCCACCACGCCCGGCTTGGGTTAACTATATTCTTTTTTTTTTTTTTTTAATTTTTTTTTTGGTTGTTGATGGACACAAATATCTTTATTATATTCATTTATTTTTTATGTGGTGCTGAGGATCGAACCCAGTGCCTCATGCATGCGAGGCAAGCACTCTACCACTGAGCTACAATCCCAGCCCCTAACTATATTCTTAAAATGAGTTTTGTCTCCTTTTACTTGTTAAAATGTGGCCACTGGAGAAGCTTGAATTATGTATATGGCTCAGAGGATATCTGCCTTGGAAAGCGCTGTCAATTGTACCATCCAAGATGGTAGCCCCAAGCCACATATGGCGATTGAAATTTAACTTAATTAAAATTAAGTAAAATTAAAATTCAGTTCCTCAGTAGCACTAGTCTCATTCCAAGTGCGGTTCACCCCATATGGATGGTGGGCACAGACATTTTCCTCATCCCAGAAAATTCCATAGGACAGTGCTCTTTTTTTTTTTTTTAATATTTTTTTAGTTGTAAATGGACACAATGTCTTTATTTTATTGCTTTGTATGTGGTGCTGAGGATCAAACCCAGGGCCTCACGCATGCAAGGCAAGCGCTCTACCGCTGAGCTACAATCCCAGCCCCAGGACAGTGCTCTTTGTAGAAAACAATTTTAGATCATATCTAAGGCAAAACAAAGTTTTCAAAAAAGTCCCACTTAACAACTGATACCTCCAGACTCTCTCAGGAAGAGCACACACACAGTCACAAGAGCTTGCCATTCTGCATTGCCACCCTAGCTCTGCTGTGTCACCTGTTACTATTCACTAAAGGGTTTTCATGAAATCAGCAGTTACTGGCCACTTCTTGGGTACGCTGGGGATGGAACCCAGGGCAGGGCCTTACACGTGCTCGGCAACTGCTCTACCATTGAGCTGCACCTCCAGCCTAGAAATGGACTCTTTTTAATCTGGTGTCATCCTCAGCAATAATTCCCATGACACTGCATCAAAGATTATGTATTTTTTCCAACTATTAAAATTAAAATAAAAACATGTCCTAAGCTGCCCCACATCCCCTTTGTGCTTCCTCCAAATGTCCCAGGGGCCAATTCTATGGCTTCTATTGCACTGATATCTCTGGAAACCAGGTCCACCCTCTTCAGCCTGGTGGTGGCAGAAGCCTGGTATGTGGTCCTCTGCATGAAGTAGGGGTGAGTCAGCAGAGGCAACTCTGAGGCCATCCGTGTGGGAAGGGGCAAGAAAAGGTGGCAGAGCTACAGGCTAAGAAGGCTGCCCAACCAGGCCACAGGCAGGACAGGAGGACGGAGCACAAGGGAGGCCATCCTGAGTCAACCAGAGACAGTGTGGAGATGATTAGCACCTGAGAGAGTTGAAAAAGTCACCCAGGGACAAAAGCTCAGGAATGGAGCCCGAATTTAAGGGATGGGGGAGAAAAAGGGCAGAAAGTGGTGGGCAGAAGTGCCAGAGGCTTCGTGTGGCAGGACTGAAGGGAGGGTTCTGGACAGAAGGCTCCCTGGAGGTTGCCCTGGGGCCTCGGTCACCAGCCAGAGCGCCCTTGGAGCAGGGTCAGGCCCCCAGATACTGCACCTGGCCCTAGGCCCTGATGGTGCACCTGCTTCTGGCTCAGAGCCAATGGGGTATGTGATCTATATGTGTTTTGCTTATGATTTGCATGGTTCTCCTTTAATGGAAGGCAGCAGATGGAGCATGGGAACTGGGTACTGGGAATCGGACTCTCCAGGCCTGTTTCTTCATCAGGAATGATAACTCCAACTCTTCCTGTGAGGATCAAATG
>CM053400.1:12534012-12559876 GCA_028644305.1 Xerus rutilus
TCCATGGCAAGGCTTACCAGAGCCTCAGCTATCCAACCAGGCCCCACAGCTCTGAGGGCACATCATCCCAATTGCAACAGCCCATGATGTGTCACTGAATTAACAATTCACTGAGTGGTGGGGAGATGCCAGTGGAAAGAAAAGAACCATTGGCCGGAAGACAAGAGGTGTCTGTCTCTCCTGCCCCATCTCTGCCAGAAAATCATGTGGAAACTTGGGCTTCCTCCCTCTGGGCCTCAGTCTCCCCAAGTGTGAAATTTGAGTGCCTTCCCTGTTATGGAGCACAAACGCACACCAAGGGTAAAATCCCTGTAAAGCTACCAACCCTTGCCCTGCTCTGTCCTGAAATGCTGAGGCAGAGGAGACCTGTTAAGACTATAGGTGCAGGGTTTCTTCTAGGACAAGCCAGGCCTGCGGCCTTCTGCACAAGCAGGGTCCAGTGAGACCCTTCCACACTACCACTAGGTGCTAGCCCAGGGGAAGGATCAGGATGCCAGGGAAAGAGGTTCAAAGGGGAGCAAATGAAGGCCATAGCTTGGAGTTGAGGTTGAGGGGGGACCTGAGGCTCTTGGGATTCAAGGAGGTTGGGGAAGGTCTGGGATGATGTTGGAGGGCAGAGGGGTCATGGAGTTTGGAGTTCAAGAAAGGGTCTGGAAAGGATGGGGTCCAGGCCATCCCTGTCGTTGGGTTCAGTGGAGACCTGGACGGCCAGTGTAGGTTAGGAGGTTCCAGCTGTCTCCGGCCTGGACAAAAGTCTTCAGACCAACCTGTCGCTATCCACCTGCTCCCCCCTCCCAAGGCCTTCTCGCCGGCTTGGGGGCAGGGCCCGGTGTCCCCTCAGGCCCCGCCAGTCTGGAAGGCGGCCTGCAGGGCGCCCTCACCTCCACCAGCGGGTAGGCGATCTCGTTGTAGATCTGCTCGGTGACGTGGTCCATGTGGTAGGCGCCGTCGAAGGTGAACTGCTTGGGGGGCTCGTCGGCGGCGCCCGGGTTCTGGATGAAGCACTGGCCGCGCGCGCAGTCCACCGTCACCACGGGCTGGCAGTTCAGCTCCCGCTCGCGCTGGTTCATGGGCCGGCAGCGCACCACCACCTTCACCGACTCGGAGGCCATGGCGCCGCGGCCGGCCACGCCGGGGTCCGGGCGGCCCGCACCGCGGCCGGGGGCGGGGCCGGCGGCGGGGGGCGGGGCCTGGCGGCGGGGGCGGGGAGGCCTCGCGGGGCGCCCCGAGAGGAGAGGGGCCGCGGGGGAATCGCAGGGCCCGAACCGGGGCCGCCGCCTCCTCCCGCGCCCGGGCTCGCCCGTCCCGGAGGCCGGGCCCGGGCGGGGGACGTGGGAGATCCGCGCTGCGGGCTCCGCCGCTGGACCCGGGCCCCGGAGCCGCCCCAGCCGCCTGCTCGCGCGCGCGCCTTCGCGGCGTTCGCCGTTGCCAGGCAACGCCCGTGGCGTCACAGGGCGGCCCCGCAAATCCCGGCGCGTTCTCCCGGCCGGAGAGGCGCGCAGCTCGAGCCGGAGCCAGAGCGCTCCTCTGGCGGAGCCCGCGGGCCGAGGCCTCGGGGGAAGGCCGCCCAGGCCGCAGCCTTCAGAGCGAGCCTTCCTCCGACGCCACCCTGTTCTCCTTTAACTCAAGATTTTAAAACAAGAACTTGAGCCAAAGTCTTTTGGCTGCAAAGGCCACCTGTCCCTACCAGCCCTGGCTCAGCACGACTTCCCCCAGCCGGAGGAACGGCACTGTCCACCTCCTCTAGACTCCCCGCTGCAGACACAGCGTCAGTTATGTGCCAGATGCTGGGGAGACAGCCCTCCCGCGGGCCAGAGTCTGGCAGGGTAGACGGACACTGAAAACAAAACCCCCACAAAATCCCGTCAGTGAAAGCAACCTACAAACTAAAGAACTAGTTCTGTGGGACAACTGACAAGGGATCCGCTGGCTGGGGATGCCCCTTAATGGCAGAGCACTTGCCTCGCATGCTAAAAGCCCCAGCACAGCAGGAGAGGGGGGCGAGGGTACAAAGGAAGTCCAGCCAGTATCTTGAGACTGGAGCTAACCTGACAGTTGAGGAATCAGGCAGAGGAAGGGGGGGGGGTGGTGGTCAATGAGACCTGTCTGGGCTGTGCAAAGGTCCTGTGGAAAGTTGCTGGAGCACAAGGTGCTGAATCTTTTTCTTTAAGGTGGTTTAAAGCAGAAGAGGGACATGATTTGGTTAAACCCACCTACCTATGGTCCTTTTGGACGTTCTGAGCCCTTGAGGACAAAAGCTGTGACTTACTACTCTGCACCAGCCGACTATGTTTGGCAAAAACAAAACAGGTGAAGTAGATGAAGACCATGCCTCCCAAAGAAAAGTCTGCACCAGACCATCTGAGGGCATGAATTTTATTTGTTTCAAAGTCCACACAGTAAGGAAAGCTAGGCTCCCCAGGTGGCGCTGGTTGGCACAAAGACAAAAGTGTGGTCTATAATCAAGACATGGGGAGCCCACACATGTGGGCCAAAACCTTGCCCTGCTTGTAACGTGTCACCAATAAAGGCTGTCTGAAGAATGTTGAAGAGCTTGGGGAAGGCTTGTCCCTTCTGTGTGCTGAACATCCCCGCCCCGATCTCTTGTCCACACAGGTAATTCACACAAAAAACCCCAGCCCTACTAAAGACAAGCCATGGCCCAAGTCTGGGCCAGTCACTGGTTCCCAGTGCACAAGATGTCACTAAACCCCTCTCCCTGCAGGAGGACAAGCTGGAGCCTCCCGCTGCCGGCCTGTGCTCTGTCCAGACAGCGGGTGGGTTCCAGAGGGGATGGCTGCTGGGTCCCAGCTTCCCACCTACATTCAGATAAAGTCAGGGACATTTCCAGTGACCAGTCCCTGAAGACAGCTCCCTTCTATCCCTTGAAACAGGACATCTCACTTGACATGAAAGAGTGACAAGGTCCCTAGCCAGATCATGTCCTGGTGATGGATGTAGGCAGCACGGGCCTCACCCTCCCAGAGGCCACCTTCTCATGCCCGGGGTTGCCTCCTTTCTACCCTGCTGGTGCTGTCCTCCTCCTCAGGGAGTCAGAAGTCTGTTCTCTCTCTCCAAGGCACCGAACAGGTACAGGCCACCCCCAGATGGGGAAGAAGGTGGCTCCCAACTCATGACTGGGCCTCTGCCTCAGGATAGAAGTTCATCCAAAATGAACTTGTCCTATTACTTAACTGGGCAGATTCACATTTGTCAGTGAGTTTACTTATGACCCCTGGACTTGTCTGTCACACTGGGACGGTTCCTGTAGCTCCCCCTGCCAGCTGAGGCCAGGCCTCCTCTGGCAGGGCTCACATCACTCCTACCTGTGGATGGTTCTGCTCTGCCCAGCCCCAGTGGGTCTGGCCTGGTGAGAGGGGCGGCCCCTGACGGCCGTGGTCAGCACTATATTAAAGGAAATGCCAGCATCAGGTGGTTTCCCAAGGCGGCTGCCAACTGACTGCATGCGGTCTGCGGGGTGAGTTGGGCAGGCAGCTGACTGCTAGAGCCCCGCTGGCCCCTGGCAGCCAAATGGCTAGTGGAGCTGAGCTTGGAGGCTGGCGCACTGGCACTCCCTCTGTGTCCAGTTCCTGCTGGGAGCTCTCCAGGGACCTGGCCGCCATAGGAAAGGGCTGCACCTCCACTGGCGAGCAACCTTCCTAACCCTCAGAAAGCTCTGTGCCAGGAGCAGAGTGGATGCCAGGGCAAGCCCCAAGCCACCCAGAAGACAGGGAATCCCTGTAACTCCATCTGGAACCTCGGAGGACAACACGTCCTATGAGAAGCCACCGAAAATCTCCAATCTCAGGGCTCCCCCCTTCCATGGGCAGCGGAGCAATGGAAAACTGGTCCAGGGGCAGAGACCGATGGAATGGCAGCCAGTGGGGAGCAGGGAGGGCAGCGCAGCTACGGAGGCCTGGGGGCCGGGTCAGCGGGGCCTGGGGCAGGGCCTAGCCCAGGCCTTGCAGTTCAGCCTCAGACTTGGCATGGCCCAGGGGCCGGAGAGTCCGTGAGGGCCTGCCCTCAGGCCCACTGTCCTGCTCCTCGTAGGTGGGGTTCAGGCGGCCCATGTCGAGGGGACAGAAGAGGGTGCGCTCAGTCCCGGCATGGCTCTCCACCAGGGCCTCCAGGCTGGAGAACTCTGCAGGCAGGTGCTGAGGAGGAAGGGTCTTCAGCTCCAGTCCTATTCCCCAGGCTCACACGGGGCACCCTACTCCCACCACCCACCCCAGGGACCCTGCGCACTTTAGAGAGCAGGAAATGAGAGCTTGGAGAGTTATGATGTGTCAGGGCCAGACACCGCTTCCTCTCTCTTCCTAACCTGGGCAGGACTGAGGCATTCAGTCCTTGTGGAAAGCCTCGCTACCCCATCCCAGAGGCTGTGTGAGTTCAGGCAAGTTCCTGCCCTCTCTGAGTCAGTTTCCTCCTCTGCTTAAGATGGGCTATGGTGTGGGAAAACAAGACTCTTAAAAGCCAGGATCTCTGTAGACATGTGAAGCCTCATCCAGGCCGGACTCTACTAGAAGTACTCTCCAGAAGCACCCAGGGGAGAGCGAGACCTTCAGTGACCTGACACGTCCCTTGTCCCAGAGCCTTAGAGGCAGGCCCAGCAGGGAGGGGGATGGAAAGTGGGATTAGGGAGGGGCCAGAGACTCAACTAGATAAGTGTGAGGCAGGCTCAGGAAGTCATCAATTAGGAAAAGGCTCTGCCTCTCACTGCAAGAGGCAGAGCCAAAGATGGGACAGGGCCAGGGGCCTCCTTCCTACCTCTAGGCAGTAGCGGCCCAGGTGGTTCCGGAAGACCTGGTGGGGTACCACCCCGCATGGTGTCCTCACAGACAGGCACCACTGGCCACTGATGCCCGGCTCAGGCCACAACAGGAAGGCCCCCAGTACATCTCTCCTCAGCAGGGCCAGTGCGCAGGGCCTGGACACGGAGGCGAGGCTTAAGTTAGGAGCACTGCTCTGGACTCAGCCCCAGGCTGCTGCTGTGGGAAGGGACGTAACCTCCACAGTGCGGAGCAGCCTGAGGAGCAAATAAATACCCTCAGCACGCAGTGCCTGGCTGGGCTGCTTGTTGCAGGCCTGTGATCCCAGCTACTCTGGAGGCTGAGGCAGAAGGATCACAAGATTGAGGCCAGTCTCAGCAACTAAGTAAAAACCTGTCCCCCAAAAAGAGAGGTGAGGGTTGGGGATGTCCTCAGTGGTAAAGTGTCCCTGGGTTTAATCCCCAGCACGACCCTCCCACAGCAAACATGAACAAAAACAACAACTAAAAAAAACACAACAGTACCTGGCCCAGAGCTGCTATTCAATGAAAAGGAGCTCTGAGACCCCATCAGGAGAGAGGTTTAAAGAGTGGACTCCTAGGAAGAAGCTGGCCTGTGACAGGCCTGCAGTTGCCAAGACCAGGCCACTCTGCCCATAGGCAGGGTGCACTCAGGTCCTGCAGAGACCCCCTGCCAGCTCTCTGCCCCACCCAAGGAACTGGGCGTTAGGCCAGGCCAGTTCCCTCCTACCTGGAGATGCCAGCAAAGGCCCAGATGTTCTCTGTCAGGCTGCCCTCACTCTCCACCAGGCATGAGGGTCCACCAGGACTGCGGGGCCATGCCTCCCATGCAGCAGGAACTATGGAGACCACCCAGGGGTCAAAGGGAGAGCAACCCGATCTCCCCACGTCCAGCCTGCCCCACCACTACAGGCCCTCTCCCCATTGTCTGTCTCCACCCCTGGCCTCTCTCCCCCTCCGGCAGTTGTACACCCAGCCCCCTGCAGACGCATCACAGTCCCACTCACACCCAGTCCCCAGCTAAAGTTCACACCACCCGCACAAGCCCAGGTGCACACGCTCACACACACGCTTCCACAGGGTGCAGCCAGTCTCACAGAAGCACGCAGGTACTGGCCTCTGTCCGCCCTGGGGCACAGGGGCAGGGGCACTCCCACAACTCACAGGCCTCCCGAGCTGAGAGCTGCAGCTGCGTCTCATAGGTGCAGGCTCGGTAGGCCCCGGAGCGGATCACCTTGCTGCGAATGGCCTTCTTGCGTACCAGCGTGGGTGAGCAGTAGGGGTTCCCCAGGCGGGCATGGCGGGCACCTCCGCGGCCTTCTGACTCTGGAAGCTCCTTCTAGGGCACCGAGAGGGGCCCGTGGGCAGACAGACTCAGGCCAGCCATGCCGGGTCAGGCAAACCACCCTTTGTCCAACGCAACCCCCCAGCCCTTGCCCCGCCCCCTCACTCCTGGGCTGGGGGCTACATACCCCACCGCCACCCACTGGCCCCTCGGCAGGGAGCCGCCGAAAGGAGATGAGGGCATAGACGTTCTGTGAGAGCTGATCACGGCCGAAGGGCTCCCGCATCAGGGCAGGGGGGCCCCCAGGGCTGGAGAGTGGCTTCGGGGACACATCCCCTGCAGGCCCCGGGCAGGGCTCAGGCTGCACCCTCTCCTCAGGGTGCTGCAGGAGGTAAGCAAGCTGGAAGGAGCGGCAGAGCAGCAGGTGCAGGATCTGGACCTGAGGAGGGGGCCGGGGCTCAGCCGGGGCCAGCGTCTGGGAGCGCCTCAGGCGCCAGCCACTCACAAGTGCACACACTCCTTGGCTAGGGCACCCCTCACTGTTCTTCCTGGGAAAACTCCTACTTATCCCTTAAAACCTCACCACCAAGCAGCCTCCCTTACCAGTTGTCCTTCTTCCTTGAACAAATATGGGCACCTACCTTGTGCGAGGTGTCACTCATGCTGGGAGCAGAGGAGGTGACCGTGGGCTACATGCACCTCCCCCAGGTTTACCATCCCTTCCTATAACTGCCTCAGCCCCTCTCGGGCAGCGGGCAGCGGGGAAGAGCCCCAGCCTGGAGGCAGAGCCTGGGCTTCGATTCAAGCCTAGAGCTCCCGTGACCCTGGGCGGGACAGGGCACTCTATGTGCCTCAGTTTCCTCATCCCCACCTCCTGTGCTCCTCTGAGGAGTTAGTGAAGCGGAGCACAGAACACCCCCAGTACAGGCTCCACACATCCCACCTGCACTGTGACAGCCAGACCCAGCAAGCTGGCACTGTGAGCTTTAGCTATGTGTCACCCCAGTATTCAGCCCAGGCCTAGACATTCAGCGGTGACAGTGAAGGCTTGCTGGATGGACCCAAACCCAGCCTCTACTTGCCAAACTGGCTGCCACAGCTCTGTCACACAATGGCCACACTGGCTTTGACTTCCTACATTACCTGCCTAGTGCTCACCCACCACCTGCCCAGGGCCACGCATTGGGACAATGTGAACAACAATGACAACAGAGTGAAGCTGGAGTGTGGTCCTGTCGCAGGACTCACAGGAGGAGCCATGCAGAGGAGTGGAGGTGGGCAGAGCCCTGCCATGACTGACCATCTCCAAGGGCACGGCCAGTTCCTGCTCTGGGCCCCGGGAAATGCCAAGGCCACTGACCCGCCTTGGGGGATCTTGCCATGGCGGAGCCAGTGTGGGAAGGGTGGGAGGCTCCCTGGAGGGGGCTCGGGCCAACTCAGCCTACCCAAAAGGCCTCTGTCCCTGGAACCTGCCCTGCTGCTCGGCACAACCCACTCAAGCCTCAGTGGGGTCCCCGCCCCAGCCTGGGCCCCAGGTACCTCTCCAGGCTGGCTGCCCACAAAGAGGTGGCAGAAGAGTCTGCTGGCGGGGCTGCGTGGGTTCCGGGCGATGAAGGAAAACTGGCAAGTGGCAGGACACCAGGTGGAATAGAGGATGCGCCTCAGGGCGTGGGCCATCAGGAGCACCTGGCAGGCAGAGCGGGTGCGGGGCCTCAAGAGACCCTACCTGGGCAGCAGCGTCCAGTCCCGAGGGGCCCCACACCGCCTGTCCTCAGCTTGTCCAGGGCCACCTGCTCCTGGAGTACAGGCCTGCCCCACAGCGCCCTCATGTGGCTATTGTGCTTGTTCCCAGTGGCAGACCTGTAGGTTGGGATCATCACCCCTGTCCTATGGAAATGAGAGGCAGAGCACTGATCTCCTGCCATGGTCACGGAGAAAGGTGTGGTGGCCGGCCCTGGGTCACACACCTGGGTTACGTTCCAGTCAGGTGACAGAGTCTGAACCCTGGCTCTGCCACTTGTTCTCCGTTTGAGTGCAGTCTTCTGAGCATCTCCTGTTGTGAGATGTATCACGTGGGGAGAACCCCAGGACCTCTCTGATGGAGCTGCTGATAGGTATAGTGAGGTCCATGCAAGGGACACAGGACCTAACCCCAGGAGTCTGCAAGGCCTGGCTCTGGGACTCCATGCTCACCACGACCTTAGGTGAGAGGGACCACAGCTGTAGGATATGACTCTGGGGCACAGGCACCCAAGCAGGGGATCCCACCAGCTCTAGCTGAGGCTATCCACAGCCCACTGGCCAATACAAGGCAGGGGACGTATCAAAAACCTCATGGGATAATGTCCCTGCTTCATCCCAAAAAGTGGCCCCCAAAGGAGATTTTTGAGGACCAGGGCTGAGAAACTTGCCAGAGCTTGACCCTGGGGACAAGGCCCTTGAAGAAAGAATGTTCAGCTGGACATGGTGGTGCACACCTGTAATCCTAGTGGCTCAGGAGGCTGAGGCAGGAGGATTGTGATTCAAGGCCAGCCTCAGCAACTCAGCCAGGCCCTAAATGACTTAGTGAGATCCTATTGCAAAATAAAAAATAAAAAAACCTGGGGATGTTGCTCAGTGGTTAAGCACCCCTGGGTTCAATCCTGAGTACCAAAAACAAAAAAGAAAGAATGCTCAAAGGCAGAGCAAAGGGAACACAAGGGGCCCCCAGAGGGAAATCTCCAGGGCCGAGTGGAGCCCAGGGCAGGTGGTGGCAAGCTCGTCCTGAGGGAGGAGACACCTGTCCCTGTTGAGTTCTCATCCGACCCACTTGGTTCCTACCTCTCCTTCCCCGCTGTAGACCTTGAGGCCCTGAAGGCTGAACTTCAGGATGACAGCGCGACGACGGGGACAGTCCTGGGTAGGAGAGTGTTGGCAGGGGAAACTGTCATCTCCCAGGCCCAGCCCACCCAATCCCACCCACCAAGCCTGCTCAGCCAAGCCACCCCACCTGGGACAAAGCCCCAGGCAGCGGATACCCCAAGAGGGAAGCGTGGATGCAGAGCACCCCCAGGCAGGCCACAGGTGGTCACGTCACGACCACTTCCTCATCCCCTGGCTGTGGCCTCCAGCTGTGGGGCGCAGGACCCAGGCAGCCAGCTACTGGGCACCTCTCAAGTCCCTTCATCTTGCCCCTCCCTGGGCCTCACAGGACCATCTTTATGGCTGCGGAGGGGCTGGCTCTGGTCTTAGGGCCTCAACCCCAAGGCTGAGACTCTTACCAGGGAAGTGCCTCCTTGCCCCACCCCTCACCTTCAGGGCCCACAGCCATTGCTGCACCAGCCACACGCTGTCCTGGGTGTCCAGGTCATCCACAGGGAAAGAGCCCACATACTGTTTGGGGAGGGGGCGAGAGGAGGCAAGGCAGGGGAGTCAGGCCCACAGCTCCCAACCCTCAGCACACTGCTCGGCCAGGCAAGCTGTGGGCAGGGACAGCACCACCCTTGGAGTCCAGGCTCTGCCGCTCTCCCAGCAGGTGGCCTTGGTCAGGTCATTCAAGCCCTCTGAGGCCCCAACCCCACAAAGCCTGGGTCAGGGAGGGAGACGGGGAAGCAGGTCTTGACCCCAAGCTCCTCCCCACCCCCAGTGCCTGCCCCCCATGACTCCCCACCAGGGCAGCCTGGAGGGGGCAGCCCACCCACCTGGGCAAACTTGGTGATGCACCTGGGCCGGTAAGGGGCAGGCCCGCAGTCGGAGGCCCTCCGGCCCCCTGCCCCAGCCCTCTGCATGGCCCCCAGGGTACCCAGCTTCAAGCTTCGCGGAGGGAAGGCTGCAAATGGCAGGGGAGAAAGCTGGTTTCCAAGCAGGTAAGGCAAGTGCCCCCATCAGAGGCCCCGAGCTCACTCTTCGTGCTTTTATTCCACAAGTCCTTACTGAGTTCTTGCTAAGTGCTGACAGTGTCCTGGGCCCTGGGAAACACTGCCTGCCTGCATGGAGCCAACATTCTCACGGGGATAAAGACGTTCAACTAGCCTTGTGGCCTGCTCACAAGTCAGATGGCTAAAGCTGATGGGCTGGGGACCTGCTTCACATGGCTCATTTGGCCCAGCCTGATTCCAGCCCCTTCCCAAAGCACCTGGCCACATTGAGATCGCAAACCCAGAACCCAATCAGCCAACACACTCAGGCCAAGTCAGGACATGGAGAAAGTGGACAACTGTCCAGGGGGCTGAGGCGCATCACCCTCTTCCCATCCCAGGTTCTGGTCTTTCCTGAGACCCACTGCCAAGATCCACTAGTGGGTGACAGAGTAAACTTCCAAGACTGCCCTCAAGGGACAGTACCTATTTCCATTAGGGCTCAGAACCCCAGCTGAGCTCAATAACTGTGGCATCAGGGCATCAGTGTTCCAGTGATTGCAGTAAAGAGCGGCCAAATGCCTCTGTCAAGGCCTCGGCTCCCCTAGCTTTTCCTGGGGCCAACTCAGAACTCCCATCTGGCCCCCATTCTGGCCAGTTTCCTCACTAGCTTACTTGTAACCATTGACTTGGGCCCCAAGGCCCCAGATCCAAATCTAGTGTGATTTTGGGAATGCTGCCTCACCTCCTGAACCTCCATTTCCTCATCTGCAAGCCTGGGATAATAAGAGGAATCCATGGGGGCTGGGGTTATGGCGCAGTGGTAGCGTGCTCACCTAGCACGTGTGAGGCACTGGGTTCGATCCTCAGCACCACATAAAATAAAATAAAGATATTCTGTCCATCTACAACTAAAAAATAAATATTTTTTAAAAAATAAGAGGAATCCATGAGAACTGAGCTCTGGGCAGGACCAAGCACAGCGTCAACCAGACTTGGAGCTAGTCCTCAACAACATGGCTCACAGGGGGTGGGAACCCCCAAAATTGCTGTTTGGGAGAGAGCTTAAGAAGACAGCGGGGTCTGGCAACTTTCAGTCGCCTCCTTGCCTGGGCCACACTGACAGCAGACCCTGGGGTCTGTGAGGGTAAGACAGAGGCCAGAGTGGGGGCTGTGACTCCCACCAGGAGACAGGAGAGATCAGACAGGGCCTGGGCAGGGAAGGGCATATCCTGGGTGTCCTGTGACCCAGCTTTGCAAGTGCCTGAAATTGGAGGGTTTGGGGTCTGTGGAACAGAAGCTCCGTGTCAAGAGCCCAGGAAGAGCCCCTACTCTATCTGCTCATGACCTTCAGAACCCCAGGCTCATGCCAGGCGCGGTGGCTCACGCTTGTAATCCCAGCACTTTGGGAGGCTGAGACAGGAGAATCGCGAGTTCAAAGCCAGCCTCCGCAATGGTGGGGCACTAAGCAACTCAGCGAGATCCTGTCTCTAAATAAAAAACACAAAATAGGGTTAGGGATGTAGCTCAGCGGTCGAGTACCCCTGAGTTCAACCCTCAGTACCAAAAAATAAATAAAACCCCAAAAAACCCAGGTTCAGGCTAGCATGCAGATGCCAGTAGTCATCTACTACTGTCAAGAGCAGCCAGCACAAGAAGAGATGGAAAATAAAGGCTACGTTGTACCTTTGAAGCCTTCCTAGGTCCCCCCATGACACCCCACCTCCTGCTTCTCTGGGCTGTCACATCCTCTACTTTCTGATCTAGATCATTTTCACATCATGTCCTTTTCTCTACTGTACTTTTTGATGTTTAAATAAAGCAAAGTTAGATGTTGGCTCTAAAGCCACGTGATGACTGTTCCAGAGAAGGAGATAGATAGGAGACTCCCAGTGAAGCCACCTTTTAACTTTATCATCACATCACGGGGCTGGACCACAAAATAAGCATGGGGGAGGGGCAACAGAAGTGGGAACAGAGGGGTGAGGAGACAGACAAAAGCAAGAGACAAAGGAGAGCTGCGGGAGGATCAAGAGCACACCTCACACCCTGCCCCTGCCACTCATCCCTCTGGCACTAAGCTTAAGAGGAAGGAGCCACAGGTGTAGCACACTCACTCACAGAGACAGCTAGCTCTGTCTAGGGCTGCAAACAGCCTCCTCCTCTAGATCCAGAGCTGCAGTTTTCAGTGTTCCCCAGTGGAAGGGGTATGGAGGTCAGGCCACAGGCTCGCCACTGCCCACCCCTCCACACCTATCCCTCTGGTCTTTAGCTTATCTGGAAACCGTTTCTTCCTTCCTCACCTCCTTCCCTAGCCTCAGGAGCTCAGAGCATTTCAGCTGGAGCTGGGGGCTTCCCAGAGGACCAGGGAAGGCACCAGTCTTATCCTAGTCCTGGAAATAGACCTGCTCACCCATTCCAGGTACAAACACCCACTTATCTCTTTGATTCAGAGTTCAGTTTTACACAGGCACCTGGCTGGGCCAGCACCTTCCCAAAGAGACACATTTGGAATGAGTCTGGGGCTCTCCTGCTCTTCTGAGGTTTTCCTGCTTAGAACTGGACAGGGAACTGGACAGGCTGACCTGCTTCATGGTTAAGCACAGGGTCCTCTAAGTTCAGCCAACGGTGGTCCAGGACGTCAAAGTTACTTGCCCAAGGTCACATAGCATAAAAAGGGGCGCTGGGAACCAAAGCCAGGACACTGTCCCTAGGCCATGGCACCCCTCTGTTGCCTGCCCTCACCCACATAAACAGGGTGCCCACCCCTGCAGTTTGGTGGGCTCCTGTCAGCCCAGCAGTAGGTGAGGCAAGGAAGCAGCCACAGGGGCAGGGGAACATTTCAGGTGCTGGGGACAGATCTGACCAACAGAAGAGCTGCTGCCCCTCTCTGGCTGTCTCCTGTGCCAGATGGCCTGAGTTTGCCCCAGCGGCTCCAATCTCCAGCCCGGTTCCCACTGCCCCAACACACCCCGATGCCAGTGCCACTTGCCCTGGACTATGCTGCAACCAGTGACATGGTTTGTGAGGTGTAACAAGGTCAGCTGATGTGACTTTGGGCAAGTCTCTTAGCCTTTTCAACCTCCAGTGCCTAACCTGGGAAGTGGGAATCATTATAGGGGACCTCTCCTGGGGCTGTTCATTGATCTATTCCTCCTGACAGTATTTACCAGTGCCAATCATATACAAGGTGGACAAAAGTCTCACCCCTCACAAAGCATCAAGTTGGGGTGAGGGGCGACATTCAGAGAGGGATTGACGATTCAGAGGAAAAAAATTCAGTGGCGCAAGAAGGACGAGATGCTGGGGATGCTATTTAATACGGCGCGCGCGGTGGAGGACGGCCTCCCTCAACACGCGACATCTGAGAGGAAAGTGCTGCTGGGGGTTCGGGGCCAGCCCCCTGGAGGAGCAGAGCGCTCCGCGGCGTAAGCGGTGACCCCGCAGTTGCTGCTGTCGCTCCTACGGAGCACGGCCAGCCTTTCGGCACACGGCCCCCAGGTGGGGCAGGGAAAGTCCCCCGGCCGAGGAGGTGGAGGCGGTGGAAACGTGTGACGGAGGAAGGCGCCGGGTGCTCCTGGCTCCCCGAGACCCTCCCGCCTCTGCGCCCCGGACCCACCCCCGTCCCGCAGCCCCCTGCGCTCACTCACTGCCGCCGCAGCTTCTCGAGTTCCAGGTCCCCGCAGCTCCAGCCCGCGGTGGCTCCGCTCAGCCCTGCGCGTCTCGGCACAGCCGAGTCCCAGGTCCGCCCCGCCCCCGCCACCCCCGCGCCGCGCGCCCCCCACGTGGCAGCGGGAACCGACCCTCAGCATCACCTGGCGGCGGGACCGACCTCACCCACCAATCGGCGCCCGCGAAGCCGCTCCGCTCGGCGGCGCCGACCAATCAGAAGCCGCAAGGGTCCCTGGCACCGCCCACGTCGACCAGCGCTGGGGCTCTCTGCCTTAAAGGGCCGGGGGATGGGGGCGCTGTCCTCGCTCGCCGAGGGCGTCTCTTTCTGGGCCAGGCTTGCCATCGGGACGGCGACTCTCGCAGTGCCTCATCCGAGAAGCCGTCCTTGACCTGGGCCAGTCTTCACTCACCGCACAGAGCCCTTCAGCGCTGGACAGAGCCTGGCTCACAGTAGGCGTTCAGGGATGGTGGTTTTGACCCGGCCTTTTGGGGCAGCTGGACCAGTCTCACCTTCCCTCAGCCTCAAGACAGCAGAGGGCAGGGGTGTCGCGCATCCTCTTGCCCGCTGGCCGTTCTCATAAGAAGATTGACTGACTCTGTCCTTTGAGTTACCGGGAAATCTACTTAGGTGGGGGAAATGGGAAAGCGATCCAGCGTCAGCCACAGCACTGAGCAGGAGAGCATTTTTGTTGGCATCAGGCCAGGCGCCCTGTAGGTGCCAAAAATTAAAGAGCAAATCCGAGCCAGCCAAACCTTTGGTGTGCATTAAACCTGAAACCAGAAAACGCCAGAAACTGCCCATGTATCATACCATGGAAAAGCCAGGACACAAGAGTCCAAGAGGAAGCAAAGCACGCATGCCCCGGCAGAGGCATCCTGCCAGAGAGGCCAAGCTGAGGAATTGGACCTGGGCCTGGGGACCTCGGGAGAATCCAGGCAGGTCTGAGCCACTCAGGCCATACTAGGCATTCCACTTGTCTCCCTGGGGCACCTGGAAACCCTTCCAGAGGCGGCAGTGAGGTGTAATTGTCAAGAGGCGGGTCCCACATCTAGGCACTTCCTCTTTCTAGAAGTGGGGCCTTAGGCAAACACCTTAATCACTTTGATCCTCAGGGGCCTCATCTGTAAAGTGGTGTTACCAGCCTGACTCACAGCCATGTGAGGATCCAGAGGCGTTAATGGGGGCCAAGAGCCTGGCACAGCACTTACCCATGGTAAGTGGAGCATGCAGCAAACACTAGCTGATAGTAGACTTTGCTTTTATTCTTGAGTTTCTTTTGTATGTGACTGAACAGCAAGTGTTTACTGAATCCTTGTGTCAAGTGCCTCATCACTGCCAGGCTCCAGCCTCCAGCCTCCAGCCCAGGACCAAGGAGGAACAAGGTGGTTTGTTTGTAGATTGGTCTTGCTCTCAGAAGATCCAATTTATGAAACCCAGAAACAGAGAAGTTAAAGGGCCAATTCCCTTCACCTCTAAAAAAAAAAAAAATCTCTACAACTTTCTTTTTTAAAGCATGTAAAATTTAAGAGGACACACTAATTACTAAATCCATTGTCCCTCTTTTGAGACTAGAGAAAACAAAACAAGGAACTGTATTATTAAATACCAACACCAACAAGTTTCTGATACATATAATTCACTCAGACACAGGCAACTTTAAAAACAATGGCTAGAATTTGTTTCAGGTCAAAATGACAAAAGACCAAGGAATTTAATTCAGATGATGAAAGAACTAAACCCAGAGGGAGAATTTTGCCTTTCAAGTCTTTTTTCAGAAAGAGTGGCAGGCACAAGCCGGGCGCGGTGGCTCAAGCCTGTAATCTCAGCACTTAGGGAGGCTGAGACAGGAGAATCGCGAGTTCAAAGCCAGCCTCAGCAACGGGGAGGCGCTAAGCAACTCAGTGAGACCCTGTCTCTACATAAAACACAAAATAGGGCTGGGGGTGTGGCTCAGTGGTCGAGTGCCCCTGAGTTCAATCCCCGGTACCAAAAAAAAAAAAAAAAAAAAAAAAAAAGAAAGTGGCAGGCACAGTGCTAGGTCCCAATGATACAAATTTACAAAAGAACACAAAATACCACAAAAGTCCTATGTGGAAAAATGAATGCAGGTGGGTGCCGTGGTGCATGCCCGTAATCCCAGTGGCTCGGGAGGGGGAGGCAGGAGGATCTTGAGTTAAAAGCCAGTCTCAGCAATGGCTTACTGAGACCCGGTCTCTAAATAAAATACAGAATAGGGCTGGGGATGTAGCTCAGTGGTTGAGTGCTCCATAGTTCAATCCCCAGTACCCCCTCCAAAAAAAAGTACATGAGAGGTACAAGCTCAAAGGTTTATGTCCAAGTTGAACTGCAGTGATGTGTCATCTATCTTCTGGGGAAAGCCAACCTAGTTCTGCTCAGGCTAGGCATATGTATCTAATGTTCCATTCATGGTAGCACAGCTCTCAGGAGCCACCGCTTCAACCATTGGATTAGTGACTCACTTGTTCAGGAAGTCCAAAGGAGTTTCCCATATTAAGCAGGAAAGGGGATGATAAAAAAAGGGCAGATGGGTTGGGGTGGAGTGGGAGTCATGATTGCTGAACACGTTAGCACACACCCCGTGTCATGGTATTTCCTGATGAGTCAACGACAATTACTAAACCTCACAGGTGTGAGCTTGCTATCACCATCTTCGTTTCTCTCCCAAATCCCCGAATCTGGCACTGGAATTGCCAGCTGACGAATGTGAGTGGGAAGAAGCAGCGCATCAGTAAGAAGCTGATCTCCAACAATAGGCTTGGGAACTGGAGCCAAGACGGTGCGCTCCCTCGCTCGCTCGCTCGCAGCAGGCCTGGGCGCGTCCGCTGTGCACAGCACACGCTGCTGCCCCTGTTCTTAGGGGAACACCTCCTGATGATAGTTACTTTCCCCTTGAGCACAGCCATTCTGTTCTCCTAGGTGTGTCCTGATGGCTATCCCTGCAATTTACTCCCAACACTGTCCCCCTAAAATAGGTGATACAGAACATGGATTTTTAAAATTAGGGGTTGAATGGTGTCCCTTCTCCCCTAAATCCATACACTGAAGTCCTAACCTCTAGTACCTTGAAATGTAACCATATTTGAAGGTCTTTAAAGAAGTAATTAAACGAGGTCATTGGTGTGGGTCTGAATTTGATATTATTGGTGTCCTTATAATAAGTCAATTTGGACACTGACAGGCACAGAGGGAAGGCAATGTCAAGATAGGAGAAAATGTTCATTCACAAGCCAAGGGGAGAGGCCTGGAATAGATCCTTCCCTCAGGAACTCAGAAGGAACCAACCCTGCTGATCCTGTTGTCCTGGACTTCTGGTTTCCAGAACTGCGAGACGGTATCTGTTCAGAGAGGAGTCTAGTGCTTGTTAAGGCAGCCTGAGCAAACTCATACAGTGACTAGTACTGATTCATCTCCTCTTTCCTCCTCCTCCTCTTCTCTTCCTGCCCCATCCCCTCCTGGCACGGGGGACTGAACTCCGGGGCACGCTACCACTTAACACTTTATTTTTGAGAGTCTCAGTACGTCGCCTAGGCTGGTCTAGTGCTCGCTGTCATTCTGCCTTCCCAGTGGCTGGGTTACTAGGTGTGCACCACCACACCCAGCAAGCTGGTAACATTTAATGGAGTTTAATAAAAATCGCATATCAAGTAGCTTCAGTTGTCAGTGAAGCCCTGCTCTACATCCACACTGACGAGAGCCAGCTGAGGGTCCATATTTGGCTGCCTAGGCCTCTGGTGGCCACAGCTAAGAAGGGATTCGCATCTCCTGCCCACCTGACTTCCTGGTTCCTTTTTATTATCTTTTAATTGACACATAAAGTTGCACATGGGGTACAATGTGATATTTTGATACATGTATACAATGTGTAATTAATTATCAAATCAGGACCATTGGCATATGTACCATCTCTAACATGTCATTTCTTTATGCTGGGAACAATCAAAATCCTTTTTACTAGCTATTTTGAAATGCACAATATTTTAAATTATGGCCACTGTACTGTGCGATAGAACACTGCGTATTCCTCTAATTGCATCTCTGTCCCCAACAACCACCCTCCCCAACCTGTTGGCCTCTATTCTGCTGAGATTAACTTTTTAAAGCATCCACATGAGAACATGCAGCACTTGTGTCTGGCTTATTTCACCTTACATAATGTTCTCCAGTTCTATCCATGTTGCTGGAAACAACAGGATTTATTCTTTTTTATGACTAGTGTGTATGTGCCACATTCTTATCTGTTGATAGACACCTCAGTTGACTCCCTGTCTTGGCTACTGTGAATAATGCTGCAAGGAACATGGAAATGCAGATCTCTCTGATATCCTGATTTCATTGCCTTTAGATATATATCTAATAGTTGGATAGCGAGATCATATATTAGTTTTTACAGCTGGTTGTTTTTGATTTTGTGGTGAGATTGAGCCCAAGGGTGCCTCTCCAGCCTTTGTTTTTTTCTATTTTGAGTCTAAGTTACCCAGACTGGCCTCAAACTTGTAATTCTCGTGCCTTGGCCTCCTAAATCACTGGGATTACAAGCATGCACCACCATGCCCAGCTAGGGTTTTTTGTTGTTGTTGAGACTGGGTTTCACTGTTGCCCAAGCTGGCCTTGAACTCCTGAGCTCAAGGGATCCTCATGCCTCAGCCTTCCAAGTAGCTAAAACTACAGGTGCATGTAGTTTTTTGAGAAGCCTCTACTGTTTTCCATGGTGGCTATACTAATTTACAATCCCAGTAGTGTAGAAGAGTCGCCCTTTTTCTCCATCCTTACCTGCACATATATATATACATACAGATATATATATATATATCTGTATTGGCAACTGTATGTGTAAGGACAAAAAGAAGAGCACAGCAAACTACGCAAGTCATGGTAGGCTTTATTCAGGAGCAGGAGTTATCTGTGGAGGTGGTGGACCCATATTCCCGGTGGAAAATGAGACCCAGCACAAAGGAAGGGACTGGGTTTATATAGGCTCTTAAATTTTGGCGGGCATTTAGGCATTTGGGGTTGTTTGCCAATTAAAGTAATCAATTTATCACTTTAGTTCGGCCCTCTTCTTCCTGGAGCAGCCTCAGGAAGACCTCCGTTGGGGGAGTTGTTAACTGCTGGCTTGATTAACATCAAAGAGACAGAGCTGGGGAAGGTAGGGCTGCCGGCAGGATTAGCATTAGAGAGACAGTGTTGGGGAAGGTGGGAGCTGCCAGCATGACCAACGTCAGGAAAACATTGTCGGGGAATTGAAGGTAATGCTTGGCCATTCTTTTCCTCAGACTACATTATTTTTCTAATTCCCGTATCTATCAGTGTGTCTACCTATATCTAGACTTCTTGATTATAACCTGATTGGGATGAGAGCTCATATTTTGTGGGTTTTTTTTTTTTTGGCACCAGGGATTTGACCCAGGAATGCTTAACTACTGAGTCACAAACCCAGTGTTTTTTTTATTTTGAAACCAGGTCTAAGTTGCTTACGACCTTGCTAAATTGCTGAGGCTGGCCTCAAACTTGCAATCCTCCTGCCTCAGCCTTCTGAGCAAATGGGATTATAGGAGTGCACCACCAGGTTGCTCCCTGGATTTTTAACCTCAATGCTCTGTGTTTCTTCCTTTTCCCCTCCTTGCTCATCTTCTAATAGGCAAGTTCCTAACAATATGTGATCTCGCCAGGCTTGGTGGTACATGCCTCGAATCCCAGTCAATCAGGAAGCAGAGACAGAAGGATCTCAAGTTTGAAGTCAGCCTGGGCAACTGAGACCCTTTCTCAAAAACCAAACTATTACAAACCAAAAAATGGGACTGGGGATGTAGCTCAGTAGTAAAGTGTCCCTTTACAAAATTTTGATTTTGTAAGTCAAAAAACCCACTAAGGAAAGGAGGCAGGCATATAGTGTGATGTTCTTATACCTTCTTACCAGTTTTGCCGCCTGGCCTATCAGTGTGCAAAGTCACTAAGGAGGACTTAGTCTTTGTTCAATTTGGGAAAGTCAGCTATATTTACTTATTTTGGAAAGTTTGTGCTTCCTTTCATATATTTTTGAGAATTTATCTGGGTGAATCTGACATAATGTGATTAAAAGCTAGCAATAAGAAACTAACAAATGGTAAACAACAAAAACTGAATCTTCATAAAATTGAATATTTGGGCTCATTTATTTAAGAAGAGTTCAGTCTTGGTGTTGGGCATGTAGTGATAGAAGGTACGTACAGGGGCCTGGATTTCATCCCCAGCACCACCACCACAATCACACCCCCACCTCCCAACACTGGTGCAGCCAATGCAGTTGTTTCTTTGATCCTGGAGACTCTACACATCACTTCTCTGTGGTGGTTCTGAAAAACTAAGGATTCTAGATTCAAAGCCCATTATTTTACAGATGACGAAATCAAGGCTCAGGGAGACTGAATTGGGGGAGGGGGACACACAAATGGTAACTGACAGCCCCCAAGAACCACTATGCAGGGCCACAGCTACACGTACTGGATGCTGAGTGGTACACTGACCAGGATCAATTAACGAAAATTTCTTATTCTATACAATGTAGTAGCCAAGTTTGAGTCACACGAACAGAACACAAGGGAATGAGCTTATTACAAGAAGAATTTTGTTAAGAGCAAAAGCTCTTGAACAGTGAAACAGATGAGTAAGGATGTTGTGAAACGAGGTTTTAGGCAAATCAGAACAGGTAACAGGAGAGGACAGTGGCTAAGATTTCCTTTAGAATTTGTCTAAGAGCTGGGACTTCTAACATTCCAGCTCATAATTACTAAGCTGGATATCTAGTTGTACAGAAGCCCTCATTCTGGAACTTCCTGTGGCGGCTTCATGATGTAAGTCCATAGCTTATGAAGAGCAAGAAATCTGCTCACTTAGCCAAGTTCTGATGGACATTGTGACTCACAGGCTATGGCACTGTCCTGAGATAAGCAAACTGAGGAAACCAGACAGTGTTCTATGGTAGCACTGGAGAATTACCACGTAACTCTACAGTGTCCTAAAATAACAGGGTTGAGTAGGTAACATTTCTTTGTAATACAAGGTCTAATATGAACAGTTCTCAAACTTAACTGAATTAGCAAATGTGACTTAATTTCATTTCCCAGTACTCTGCACTCTTATTACAAAACAAGTCCTTTCTCTCTCTTCCATGCATAGAATACAGAGTCACTGGAGGGGTAGGACAAGGGAAAATCCAGAAGCTTGAAAAACTGCCAAAGAGAAGCAATCAAAATGGCTGTTTTGAGTGCTTAGTTTTTTTTTTTTTTTGGTACCAGGGATTGAACTCAAAGGCATTCAACCACTGAGCCACATCCCCAGCCCTATTTTGTATTTTATTTAGGGATAGGGTCTCACTGGGTTGCTTAGTGTCTCACTTTTGCTGAGGCTAGCTTTGAACTAGTGATCCTCCTGCCTCAGCCTCCCGGGCCACTGGGATTATAGGCATGTGCCAACTGTGCCCAGCCTTGAGTGCTTGGTTTTTAGTTCTGGCTTTGCCACTTAATGTGACCTGGAGCAAGTAACAGAATCTCATTGCACCTCAGTTTTCCCTTCTGTAAAATGGGAACAAGGAATTATGAACATGACATACTGTTTTTCAGACTACATGTGATAACATGTGCATTTAAAAGAAACTCAGTATTATCACTTGTTATTTAAGTGCCAACTGTCCTGGCCCCCAACATGTGAAAGGTTTGGTCAGTAGCATGTGGCATTGTTGGGAGGTGGTAAAACCTTTAGGAGGTAGGGCCTGGTGGGAGGAAGTTAGGTCATTGGGGTTGTGTCCTTGAGGGAATACTGGGACCCCAACTCCTCCTTTCTTTCCTGGAAGCCATGAGGTGAGCAGCTTCCTATGGCACGTGCAAATGAAGCTGGTCTCATGATATATTACTTGCCACAGGCCTAAAGGCAACAGGCCAATAAACCATGGACTGAACCCTCCAAAACTGTGAGCCAAAATAAACCTTTCCTTATCAGTGGATTATCTCAGGTATTTTGTTACAGCAATGGAAAGTTGACTAATACATGAAGTAACTGGCCAAACTTATGAGACTCTACCAAACATACTCAAGGCACTATAAAGTTCCCTTTGCTATGCAAAGATTTAATAGTGTTATTTATGCATTTGTATACAGTGTCAAAAGAAAATGAGTGGTAAGCTGGGTGTGGTGGCACATACCTATAAAGCCAGCAACTTGGGAGGCTGAAACAGGAGGATTAAGTTCAAGGCCAGCTGTAACAACTTAGTAATCAGCTAGGTGTTGTGGCGCACACCTGTAATCCCAGCACTTTGGGAGGCTGAGACTGGAGAATTGTGAGTTCAAAGCCAGCCTCAATGGCAAGGTGCTAAGCAACTCAGTGAGACCCTGTCTCTACATAAAACACAAAATAGGGCTGGGGGTGTGGCTCAGTGGTCGAGTACCCCCCCCCAGTTCAATACCCAGTACAAAAAAAAAAAAAAAGATTGTCTCAAAAATGAACGTGCCCCCGAGAGTTCAATCCCCTAGTACCAAAAAAACAACAACAAAAAAACAAAAAACAAAACGCACCAGAACAAAATAAAAAAACCCATCAAAAACCCCCAAAGAAACAAACAACTTTGTTAAAGTGAGGATGATAAATTTAAATCCTCAAAAGTAGACTTTTTTTCTAACAGGGAAAAAAGCCATTGAAGTCAAAGATCTTGTGAGAAATGACAAAACTTCTGGGGACATAGTTTAATGGTCTTTTTCCAAGAAATAAGAGAATTTCTCTTTCATAGATAAAATCAGAATTTTTGCTTAACCCAAACAGAGATAAGGTAATATGATTTTTCATGTTCCAAATATGGGAAATCTTAACTATACAATCATAACTTTTAAAATTAAAATTTCTCTTAGTTGGCTAACATGCAGTCATTAGTCAATACGGCTGGCTTTACTTCTTTCTCCTGATGTATCAGTCTGACAACACAATCTGTTTGAAAGCAAAATTAGGTAAAACAAGAATGATGGAAAAATCGCAAATGTACTGGAATATTGGTTAGCTCCTGTTTTCATGTAATTTTTCTGTTAATTATACCCAATGGACAAGGTTAAAACACACATCTCTTTTCTAAGATTTATGTAGGACTACATCTCCATGAAGTAAATCCATGTGGTTGGGGCAGGATCAAGTTTCATCTGTGTTGAATGCTTTTGTCTTATTACTAAAGCAAGGTCTCCATGTGTCTCAGCAATGGTACCTTTTCTCTTTCTTTTTTAGGCTTACGCAGTCAAAAACAATGCCTTTCTCAGTACTTTCTGAGGTTCTTTTATCAAATGCGCTCATAGGCAGTTTCAGTGTGTAAGAAACACCGCAAATGATGGGGCTGGAGTTGTGGCTCAGTGGGTAAAGCACTTTCCTGGCATGTGTGAGGCCCTGGGTTTGATCTTCAGCACTGCATATAAATAAATAAAATAAAAGATCCATTGACAACTAAAACAAAAATATATATATTAAAACAAAACAAGAAACTGCAAATGAGTTCACTGAGCCACCAAGTTGAGTACAGAAGCCACTGAGTCATGCTAGAGATCATTGGGATTACCTCTTGGGTTTGCTGTTTGCCTTGTCTACAATATAGAAGTAAAAATTATGTGTTCTGCTCCTTTAGAATGCCTGAAGAGAAAAACTTTCCTCTATCTCAACCTAGGTGGTGATCTTTGATAGCTGAGCTTCTCACTGACAAGTCTAGTCTCTTCCCTTCCCTAATGCTAAAGAAAATGTCCTTATCTTAACTTTGAAGTAGATAGAAAGCTGGAGCTGGAAGGGACCTTGAATGATCTGAACTTTTCACCCTGTGCTTCCCTGACTCATGTACAACACAACCACCTGATAATTCAATAAATCTTTTTAGAAACAACAGCATAAGACAAAGAAACCAAAATCCTCCAATATTTGATTCCAGCAAATTGGAGAATTGTTAGCACAGGAACCTAATCCATACTATTAAGAACTATTACGTGCCTGATACTTCCTAGAATTAGGACTCCAGGGATTGTCTGTTATCTTTTGTAGTGCTATAATTTTTTTCCAGTCCAAGGATTTATCTGAACATATTGAACATTCATTCAATACAAAAGACTGACTCTATGAACTTGAAAATGGTCCTTATACAAAGTGATTTTTAAAAACCTTTGAGTCATTAATAACCAGGGTCAACACATCTAGAAGCATCACTTATCATCAATATAAGAATTCAAAAGCAAATAAACTGGAGCTTGTATTTAAAAACGAAGTGGTAATGTCCATTGCCAGGAGTAGAAAAGATTCAAAGGGACAGCAACACTTAGCTACTTCTGAGGATATACTAGATAACTTTTAAATATAAGCTACAGTTCAGCAGCTTTTAAAATTTCATGTTTATTCATATTTTTCAAAATATATGTACATAAAAAAAGGAAGATTTACAACAGGAAAGATTGCCTTACATGCAACACAAATTCCAATGAACGCATGATGGGATCACACATGATTTTGATCTATTTCAAGCCAATCTTCTCAAGTCCATTTCCCAGCCATACTTAAGCTGCAGAAGGGATCCCAGGAGACAATGCAAGTGGAATGAATATAAAACAAACACTTTTTGCTTCTGGCCAGCTCTCAAGGGGCCAGAAGATATACACCAAAAAGTTTAAGACAATTAAAATGTCAAGTGCCACAGGGAAGATAAATGATAACCAGAAATTGGTATTTCTCAAGTAGAAAGCTAGTGCTATTTAACACAACTTCACAACACTAAAACAAATACAAATAAAAAAGGGTTAGGTAGTAGGGCTTCATTTGCTTTTTTTTCCTTTTTCTTTTTTTAATATCTCAAAAAAGAAGCCACTTGCTTAATATCAAAAGTGCTATGGAAAGAAAGGAGGGGGAAAAATACCCACAAATGAATCTGGAATCTAGTTTATTTTAGCAAATTGTATGTTTTTCCACTTAACATTTCTACATTAGCAATGCTGTAATTCTCCAACGTTTCCTTATAAAAAAAGGCAAACAGGAAGTGACAACTCATGGTCCAAATATTCAAAAATATATTTTTAACATTTGATCAAGAAGATTTTTATATATTTTGATTTTTGGTAACATAGGTGACACCAGAAATTAAATTCAATACAGTCCTATAATTATCCTTCAGTCAAAAACCAAGTGGTGCAGAGAACTTGTGCTTGCTGTTAAGAGAATGCAATGCTCTCTGGGCCAGTGGAAAACACCTAGAGGTTGGTCAATGTGAGAAGTGAGAAGTGACCCAAAGAAGTCATGCATTTTTCAAAATCTCATGAGCTCGTACTCTTGGGCTTATTTCCAAAGCTAAGTTGTCTGTGTTTACAGTTAGAGAGAAAGGATTAGTGGAGTGATTTTTATAAATAAGATTAATTTGTATAGCCACGGTTGGTGTCTCCAGGCAGGAGGCTTTACAGTGCAGTCAGTGCTGTACTGCCTCCTTTTTACTTCCAGCACCTGACCAGCATCCTGTTCTTGATGCTTTCTACAAATATAAAATTCTTTGCAACTGTTTAGATAAAACTGGGAGGAAGAAAAATAACAATAGGAGTTGGAGTAGGGGAAGCAAAAAGGGCAAGTATAGATTATATAGTTTAGGCAAGTTCAGGATTATTGCAGAAATTAAAATGACTGAGGGAAGGGGCAGGCACCAAGAACAGCACCTAAAGCTAACAATGCCTAAATTGGTTTATTTATGTTCCCTCCCCACAATAGTTCATACGGGAGGAAAAAAGTGTAATTTTATAAGCATCAAAACTAAAACAAATGCACACTGACCTTATAAAATAAGATTCTCAATTTCATCATGATACCCTTTTTTCCTATAAAATTTACTTTTTTGCTTTGAAAGACTTCATGGTGGATTTTCCCTTGCCAGGCGATTTTACTTCCTTTCTTGAATTTGCTGCAGGCTTCTTTGAGGAGTTACCACTAGGTTTCTTGATGGCTGAAGGTGAAGGTCTGGCTTTCTTGGCAGGAGTTTTGGCCTTAGGAGGAGCTTTCTTGGGTAGGGACCTAGCTTTTCCCCGCTGGGCAGCTGGAACTTTAGGTGTAGGCTTGGACCCTCTTTGTTTCATGGATGCAGCCTTTGCTGGGGACTTGGCTGGGGTTTTCTTCTGCAACCTGTGAGAACAAAGACTAAAGGCAGTCAGTACATGAGAGATTTCATTTTGCCAGGACAACCAAATGCAGAAAGAGATACAGAAAACATCCAAATCACCTATGTTAAGAATAGGAATGCA
>CM053400.1:12559976-12668477 GCA_028644305.1 Xerus rutilus
TGGCTCACGCCTGTAATCCCAGCACTTAGGGAGGCTGAGACAGGAGGATCGCGAGTTCAAAGCCAGCCTCAGCAACAGCGAGGTGCTAAGTGACTCAGTGAGACCCTGTCTCTACATAAAACACAAAATAGGGCTGGGGATGTGGCTCAGTGGTCGAGTGCCCCTGAGTTCAGTCCCTAGTGCCAAAAAAAAAAAAAAGGATAGGAATGTGGTTTAATTTTTCACTAGAGATTTTACTAAAATTGTGTAAAATTCAACCAATCCATGGAAATCTGCACATAACTTCATGACATTTTCCTACAAAAATATAGAACTATTTTTTCTTTGAATAACTATGACTATGTATAGGTTTGACCAAAGAGCACATTACATGTTCACACTGTTTCACATTTGGAGTTCCTGAATTTTCAGATATATTCAGAACCTGGAAAGGATTGTGACTAGTTAAAACACTCCTCTGCCTTCATTTCCCCCATTAGTGCCATTTCAGCTCCAGGAAACCTACTATCCTGACATAACAAGGGATTTCACACATCCACACCTTCTCTTAGGAGGTGGCTCTTCATCCTCAGAGTCTTCTTCTGATGACTCATCTTCATCTTCATCCTCATCTTTAGAATCATCTGGCTCTTTCTTTGGAAACAGAACTCCTGGGCTAAAAAAAAAGGTAAAACTGAAGTCCCATACAGGACAAGAAAAATAATGTGAACCTGGATGCTCTTCCTGGACATTCCCCACTTTTGTCCACCTTCTCTCAGTAATGTCAAGTTAGGTTACAAATGTAAGGTTATAGCCAGGAGCACTGATGCACCCCTGTAATCCCAGCTACCCTGAAGGCTGAGGCACGAGGATCACTAAGTTCAAGATCAGCCTGAGAAAAGTAGTGAGACCCTGTCCTATAATGAACAGGGGCTGGGAACATTGTTCAGTTGTAACAGTATTTGCCTAGCATGCATGACACCCTGGGTTCAATCCCTAGTACCACACACACAAAAATCAGATTACAACTTAACTTATTTTAAACACACACAGTCAAGACAAAACTTTAAAGATTCAAGCCTTTATCTTATTCTCTACCTCCTAGCATTTAATAAAACTGATCCTTACTCATCTATTTAGTAAGCAATATTAAACTCCTGAGATGTCTAGCACTGTATGAGGCAGAATTACACAGCAGTGATGGTCTGCAGGCCAGTGCACATTTTCTGCCTTCATAACATAACAGCAAAAGGCCTCAAAGTCCAAGTGTCTCCAAAGGGTTAAAGAAATTCAGCAAGGATCCCCTCCTTTTTTGCCGTTAATGGTAGAAATCTTGATCCCTTTGATTAATATGTCCTTAAATTAGAACTAAGATTTTATTAAATTTATCGCTTAAAATTCAAATAATATGCATTCAACCAAGTAACATCTATGTTTGCACACAAAGAGTAACATAATAAAGTTATACTGGACTGCTGCTAAACTAGGATCTTAGTGGTACCTGCCAGGTACTTTATTAGAAATGAAAGCGTAAGACTTGGGAGGCGAATGCAGGAGGATCCCAAGTTTGAGGCCAGTTGGGCAACTTAGCAAGATGTTGCCTCAAAAAGGGGTAGGGGTGCCAGGTAGGGTGGAGCAGGCCTGTAATTTCAGCAGCTTGGGAGGCTGAGGCAGGAGGATCTCAAGTTCAAAGCCAGCCTCAGCAACTTAGTGAGAATCTGAGCAACTCAATGAGACCCTGTCTCTAAATAAAAATAAAAAAGGGCTGGGGATGTGGCTCAGTGGTGGAGTGCTCCTGAGTTCAATCCCTGGTACCCACCCCACAAAAGGGCTACAGGTGTAGCTCAGTTGTATAGCAACTGGGTTTGATCCCTAATGCCACAAAAGGCGGGGAGGGGGGGTGGGGGGCTGTTAAAATTCAAGGATCTCAAAGGATCTGATGCATGATTAATCATAATTAATAATAAACTCCAGAAGGGTAGTAAAAACTTCTGTTCCATGAGAACCATTCTACTCCAAGTGATACTGCTATAGGTCTTATTTTCAAATGTTTCCAGTTCAGTGTGTTCAGTTTAACAATAACTAGAATCTGATTAAATTCACAAGGACCAATACTTCATATTAAGAGCTAAGTGCTCACCTGGGGTAATATGGAAAACAGAGTTGGAACGTGCCACTGAATCCTTTACCAGAGATCTGCTCCATCCACCCATTCTTTTCACATTTCTGTAGAGTTTTCTTCAGCAAATGCACTGAACAAAAAATTTAGGAAGAAAGTTATGTATTTATTCATATTTGGTAATTCTCTCAATCACCATTAGATGCCCACCAATTCAATGTCCCCATGTGGACAGTAATTAACATGTGTTAGGTGACTCCTTGTGATCAAAGGCATTAAATTAGTTCACTAAACACTTAGTGCCCCCAAATTTGGCAAAAGTTAGTTGGGCTTGGTGGCACACGCCTGTAATTCCAGCAGCTTGGGAGGCTGAGGCAGGAGGATTGCGAGTTCAAAGCCGGCTTTAGCAAAAAGGCACTAAGTAACTGAGTAAGACCCTATCTCTAAATAAAATACAAAATAGGGCTGGGGACCTAGCTCAGTGGCTGAGTGCCCCTGAGTTCAATCCACAGTAAGCCCCGCCTCTCATCCAAAAGTTAAATTACGATGAAAAGACACATTAGAAACCACTGAGCCAAATCCCTCATTTCACAGCTGAGACTGGTTCAGTAACTTCTAACACATAAATGGTTAAGAGCAGACCTGAGACAAAATATTTCATTATTTCCACTCATTTAAACATCCGTTATATACCCACAGGTATCAATAATCATCTAAGAGAATTACCTATAAAGATGAAAAGAACAAAGTCCTCACAAGTCTGTGAAGAGTAACAAAATAATAATGTGAATCCCGAAGACCTCATCAATTCTCATCTTTTATACAAAGGCATATCAAAAACATATTATGCACTTTGGGAGGTAGAGACAGGAAGATTGCAAGTTCAAAGCCAGCTTTAGCAACAGCAAGGTGCTAAGTGACTCAGTGAGACCCTGTCTCTAAATAAAACACAAAATAGGGCTGGGGATATGGCTCAGTGGAGGAGTACCCCTGAGTTCAATCCCCAGTACAAAAAAACAAAAAAAAAATCATATATCATGAGCTGGGTGCGATGGCACACGCTTGTAATCGCAGCGGCTTGGAAGGCTGAGACAGGAGCATTATGAGTTCAAAGCCAGCCTCAGTAACTTAGGGCCCAAACAACTGAGAACCTGTCTCTGAAAAAAATACGAAATAGGGGTGGGGATGTGGCTCAGTGGTCGAGTACCCGAGTTCAATCCACGGTACCAAAAAAAAAAAAAACCACCTCACAAAAAAACAGCTGCAATATCAGTGAAACTGAAGAGATTAAGGTTACATTCATCTTTTCTTAGCACACTTGGCCAAAAGGGAAAATCACAAACACAATATATATTTTAAGTACAGTATGGAAAAGATAAAAATACCAATTTACAAAGTAGGTAAAAAAAAAACAAAAACAGAAAGCATTACTTCATAATGTTAAACAAAATACATACTGCATGTTAATATGTTAAGTCAATGTTGAGACTTTAATATTACCTTTTTTTTTTTCAAGGTTGACTTTTTTTATCATAACTTTATTTTTATTTATTAGTTTGTATGTGGTGCTGAGGATCGAACTCAGTGCCTCAACCGCGCTAGGTAAGCCCTCTACCACTGAGCCACAACCCCAGCCATAATATTACCTTCTTATACTTAATAGTCTGTTTTGCATTTTCTGTTACTTAACTTCCATATTCCTCACCCTACATTCTGGTGTCTATTCTAATCTCAAATCACTTCCCTCCGGGGTAAATATAATTTGTTGAAACAAAATACTTTGTTATAGGGCTTAAGTCATTAAGAAATATTCTAAGCAGTTAAGTATTCCACTGGCTTTGTTTAAAGGTGAAATTATATGTTTTGTGGTAAACATTCAGAAATAGGCAAAAATATACAATTGAGGTATTTTGAACCCAGAGATTTATCTAAATTACAATAAAAATAAATATCTGAGAAACCTTTACAGCAAAGTGAAATCAACTTCCGATCTGCCACTTGAAATAAAGATAAGCCTTGATGATTTGTTTTTTTTTTCGTAAATGATAAATTTTTAAAGCTACGACTTCTTGGTTTTTCAGTTAGTAGTTAATGCTTTGACACAAGTAGCAACATCTCTAGGTTTTTCTTGTCCCTCCCACCCGCCAAGAAAACTCTCCTGATCCCAGTTAAATGTACACAACTCTGACTCTTACTTTGATAGTTAGAATTGGTCCCTGGGTGGTTCTCCAGGACATACTTCTTCAGAGCAGTAGTGGAGCAAGTCTTCGGCTCATTCATGGCAGCAATGGCAGACAAGATTGCATATTCCATCAGGCTTCCACCAAGCAGGGGTTTCTCCCCTGATTTCTTCAGCTGTTTTCCAAGGAGGAAGAGAAAAGCATCAAGACAACACTCTCCCAAAGCAGGTCAAGACAAGACTCCTCTGCACCAGGTGGGTCGGAGTTCCTGCATTAGCACAGATACGTTTTACAATAAATTGTCAGGTTAGGGAATTTCTCTTCCCATTTACCAGGTATTCAATCTAACTGAGGAGTCCCAACCCCTCTTATGGATATTTTCTCCTTCCATCTACCCTTCTATCCACCTCCATCCAACCTAACCCAGAGATACCTACAACTTTATCCCAATAAGTAGGTTAACTTGCTATCCCCACAGAAAATACTTCCTTTACTGAATCTGAAAAATGTAATAATTTTAATAAACAGCCTTTTTAATCCTATAAAGAAAACAAAAGAAAATTCTGATACATATTAAGGGTATCATAAATAGAAAATTACATAGCATTTTTCAAGGCTGAAAAACTGAGGAATGAGATTAGCACCAAAAAGCAAAACAGGTGAAGAAGAAAATGAGGGATGCTCTATAAAACCCCTACAGGTTCCTGAGAACCTTTCAGAGGACCTTAACTATTTTCATGTGATCTGCCTGTTTTACTGTGTTGACATGTGCACTGATGGTCAGTAAAACTGCTATCATGGTACCAGAAATCAAGGTGGACACAGAAAAGTGTACAAGTAGTCACTGTCATCTTCACCGCTACATACTTATGGTTTACAAAAAAAAAAAAAAAAGACTGGTTTCACGTAGGAATTCCCTTGATGTAGTAGTTACAATTATTTTATTTAAATCTCAACATGCAAGTGCACACCTTTTCAATATTTTACAGGATGAAAGGGAAGAATATATAAAGCATATCTGCTGCATATGGAGGTATGACAGTGACTGTAAATTAAAGTACCTCTGTGAGTACCACACTTTTGTGGAATATCCTTTTTACTTGAACCAGCCACACTTTTGTGGAATATCCTTTTTACTTGAAGGAACTGAGATAAACTATGGTTGTTCAAACTTTAGGGTGGGCTAGTCATAGTCTTGAAAATGAATTAAGTGAGCCTGTCACTTTAAGCCAAACCTTCAAGAGAAAATCTGACTTGTGGAAAACCTACATCTCTCACTGTGAGCTTGCTATCTTCCTAAGGCTTAAGTACTGTTCTTATGAGATCCGTGGTTGATACTAATTTTTGTTGTTATACCATGAAATGTCAACATCTGAAAAATTTGCATAACTCAGCAAATCATTAATTTTCAAATGACCAGTGTACTGTTATGTGATTATGCATGGTTAAAAGATCCATTCAAATATCCAGACAGACCAATGAATTTTATGAAAGAGTATACACAAAGGTCATGGCAACTAATATTTAAGGCATTACCACAAATATCAGTGTAACAGACACTATTAACAGAAAAAAATAACACAAACCACATAATTATCTCAAATGACATAGAAAAAGCATTTGCCAAATCCAAAGTCCATTCACAATAGATATTCCCAATGAACTAGAACAGAACTTTATCTTTTTGGTACCAGGGATTGAACTCAGGGGCACTCGACCACCGAGCCACATCCCCAGCCCTATTTTGTGTTTTATGTAGAGACAGGGTCTCACTGAGTTGCTTAGCGCTTTGCTGTTGCTGAGGCTGGCTTTGAACTCGCAATTCTCCTGTGTCAGCCTCCCAAAGTGCTGGTATTACAAGTGTAAGCCACCGTGCCTGGCTTAGAACAGAACTATCTTAACTGATGCAGGCATCTAAAAAAACTACAACTAACATAATGATGAAAGACTAAATGCTTTCTAAGGGAACAAGGCAAGGGTGTCTACTCTCACACTTCTATTCAACATGGCACTAGACACTATTAAGAATTAGACATGCAAAAGAAAAAGTCATCAAGATCAGTGTGACTACATTACTGTGACTGACTGTTATTTTCTGAAGGTGGCCACAACATTCTCTTTTCATTCCATTTGCTTTTCAGCAATGCATCCTTGTCACTGGCTCCCTCCATCAAAAGCTGGAAAGTATTCCTACACCCTCTTCAATCTGGGCAAATGGGGTGTGACCCTTTAACTAAAAGAATATGGTAGGAGTGATACTGTGCTACTTCCAAGACAAGCTCTTTCCTGGCTTTGCAGTTTCTACCTCTTCCCTTCTGGGAGCCAGCCATCATGTGAGAAAAGTCATGATCCTGCAACCACCATGCTGGTGAGGAGCCCAAATCACATGGAGAGATTCAGAGGATCAGACACCATGGGGAAAGAGGGAGAGTCAGAGATCAAGGAGCATCAAGATGCCAGACATGTGAGTGAAGAAGTCATCTTTCAAATGGACCCTCCAGTGTAGCTGTCCTTGCTGTCCACTTGAATTCCAGAAATACTTAAAATGAAATAAATGAAAGGTATTTTGCAATAAAAAAAAAAAAAAAAAGACATCAAGATTGGAAAGGAAGAAGTAAAATGGTCTCTGCAGATAACATTATCTTGGATGTAGGAAATTCTAAGGAATCTACCAAAACAAACAAACAAAATCCTATTATAAGTAAATGAGTTCATCAAGGTCAGGATACAAAATCCCTAGATAAACCAACTGTACTTCTGTAGTTTAGCAAGAACAATCTGAAAACGAAATGAAGAAAACCCTTTCATACCTTATAGCTCAGGAATACTCAGAAATAAATTTAACAAAATAAATTGAAGACTGTGGACTAACAACTATAATGCTGCTGAGAGAAATTACAAAAATGAAAAGACCTTTATGATTTATGGATTGGAAAACTAGACAAAAAGTAAAGATAATAGTTCTCCCCCAAATGATCTATAGATTCGATACAATTCCTTACCAAAATCTCAGCTGGCATTTTTTTTCACAAGTCATTCTTTTTTTTTAAGATATTTTTTATAGTTGTTGACAGACCTTTATTTTATTTATATGTGGTGCCAAGAATCGAACACAGTGCTTCACACATGCGAGGCAAGCGCTCTGCCACTGAGCCACAACCCCAGCCCCAAGTCAAACATTCTTTAAAAAGAAAAAAAAGAGGATTTACAATTCCAAATTTCAAAATTCACTATAAATCTACAGTCATCAAGACAGTGGTACCAACATCAAGGATTTGCAGGGTTGGGGATGTGGCTCAGTGGCAGAATGCTTGCTTGGCATGTGTGAGGCCCTGGATTCACTGAGCAGCACTAGAAAAAAAGAAAAAAAAAGAAAAAGAAAAAGAAAAAAAGTTCTGTTCAATAGAACAGAACTGAAAATTCAGAAATAAACCTTGCATTTATGATCAATTGATCTATGATAAGATGTCAAGGAAATTCAACAAGGGACAATCTTTTTCAATGCTGCAGGAACAACTGGATATCAACGTGCAAAAAGATGAATTATACCCTTACTTCAAACTATAACCAAAACTCAATATGGATCACAGACCTAAATCTAAAGACTAAAACTATAAAACCTATAAAGGAATCTATAAAACTCCTAAAACATGAGTAAAATTTTTGTGACCTTAAGTTAGGTAACAAATACTAAAGGTCAATATTACAAATAATTTAAAAAATTGATAAATGCAACTTCATGAAAATTAAACACTTGTGCTACCAAAGATACTATTAATAAAGTCACAGAATAGGAAAAAATATTCCCAAGTCATATACCTGACAAGAGACTTTTATCTAGAACAAAGAACTCTTGACTGGGCATGGTGGCACATGCCTGTAATACCAGTGTCTCAGGAGGCTGAGAGGGGAGGATTGCAAGTTCAAAGCCAGCCTCAGAAAAAGCAAAGTGTTAAGCAACTCAGTGAGACCCTGTGTCTAAATAAAATACAAAAATAGGGATAGGGATGTGGCTCAGTGGTCAAGTGCCCCTGAGTTCAATCCCTGGTACACCCACCCCCCAAAAAAGAACTCTCATAACAAATAACTTTGTTTTTAAAATGGGCAAAAAGAGGGCTGGGATTGTAGCTCAGCGGTAGAGCGCTTGCCTCTCATGCGTGAGGCCCTGGGTTCGATCCTCAGCACCACATACAAAGCAATAAAATAAAGACATTGTGTCCATCTACAACCAAAAAAAAAAATATTAAAAAAAAAAAATGGGCAAAAAGATCTGAATAGACATTCATCAAAGAAACTAACTGCCAATAAGTGCTCACCATCAGTAATCACTAGGGAAATTATATCCACTAGTATGGCTAATAATAAAAAGAATAACAACAGATGTTGGCAAGAATACAGATAAACCGGAACCTTTATACATTGCTGATGGCAGTCACGCTGCCAATTTCTTAAAACATAAATTTACCCTGTAGCCCAGCAAGACTATTCCTAGACATATATCCTAGCAAAATGAAAACATATCTGCAGCTGAAGTCCTAACATTTGGGAGATTGAGGCAGAAGGATTTCAATATTGAGGCCAGCCTCAGCAATTTAGCAAGATCCCGCCTCAAAATTAAAAAATAAAAGATGCTGGGGATATATAGCTCAGTGGTAAAGTGCCCCTAGGTTCAATTCCCAACACTGACAAAAAGAAAGGAAGAAAGAGGGCTGGGGTTATGGCGCAGTGGTAGCATGCTCACCTGGCATGCGTGAAGCACTGGGTTCAATCCTCAGCACCACATAAAAATAAAATAAAGATATTCTGTCTGCCTACAACTAAAAAATAAATGTTAAAAAAAATTAAAAAAAAAAGAAAGGAAGAAAGAGAAAGAGCATGTTCTTGTTTGTACAAGAACTTGGACATAAACATTCACAAGCAAAATTCACAATTTAAGCAAAAAATAGAAATATCCAAATATCCATTAACTCATCAACAGATACAGAAATGCTGGATCCACACAATGGAGTACTATTTGGCAATGAAAAAATGCAGATAGGGGCTGGAGATGTGGCTCAGTGGTAGACTAGTTGTCTGGCATATGTGAGGCACTGAGTTCAATTCTCAGCATCACATAAAAATAAATAAAATGAAGGTATTATGCCCACCTACAAAATAAAAATAAAAGTGCAGATATATGCTATAACACGCAAAGTTAAAAAAGCTAGACACAAAAGGCCATGTAATGAATGGTTTCACCTCTACATGAAATGTGCATAATCTATACAGAAATGTGTAAATCTACACAGAAAGCAGACAACCAGGATGCCTGAGGCTAGGCATGGCAATGTTAAGTGACTACAAATGGGCACAAGGGATCTTTTTTTTTTTTGGTACTGGGGATTGAACTTTGAACTCAGGGACACTCAACCACTGAGCCGCATCTGCAGCTCTATTTTGTGTTTTATGTAGAGACAGGATCTCACTGAGTTGCTTAGTGAGCCTCACTGTTGCTGAGGCTGGCTTTGAACTCGCGATCCTCCTGTCTCAGTCTCCTAAAGTGCTGGGATTATAGGCGTGAGCCACTGAGCCCAGCTGCAAGGGATCTTTTTTGGGCACTAGAAATGTTCCAAATTCGGGGCTGGGGTTATGGCGCAGTGGTAGCGTGCTCGCCTAGCATGCGTGAGGCACTGGTTTCGATCCTCAGCACCACATAAAAAATAAAATAAAGATATTCTGTCCACCTACAACTAAAAAAACAAATAAATACTTAAAAAAAAAAAAAAAGAAATGTCCCAAATTCAACAGTAACAGTAATACAACTGTAAATTCATTAAAATCCACTGAATTATAAATTTTAACTTAAGCTGAGTGTATTTTTTTTTTTAAACTTTTATTTATTTATGTATTTTGTATGTGGTGCTGAGGATCAAACCCAGTGCCTCACGCATGCAAGGCAAGCGCTCTACCGCTGAGCCACAATCCCAGCCCCACTGAGTGTATCTTAACTTATACAGTAAATTATACCTCAATAAAGCTTGAAAACCACCAACCTACCATTTGAAGACTTTTGGTAGGATAAAAGAACAATCAATATCCACAACTTTCTGAAAGTTCTCTTAATATACTCCACCTTTTTCTAACTATATTTCTGTGTGAGGCTGGATGTTCTTCATAGACCCCAAATACATTGGAACAGATACCAGTTATCTATTAAAGCTAGATATTAAGGACATTTGCAAAAAATGTAAAAAGTGCTCCTCTCTTCATTAACAAAAGTTTTGAGGGAAAAGAGTTATTTTTCATGACAAATGTATTATTAATGTTAACATATGATGGGCTCACTCATTTTAAAAAAAATTTTTTTGTAGTACCGGGGATTAAACTCTGGGGCACACTACTGCTGAGCTACAACCCCAGTACTTTTTTTTTTTTTAAAATACTTTTTAGTTGTTGATAGACATAATGTCTTTATTTTATTGGTTTGTATGTGGTGCTGAGGATCGAACCCAGGGCCTCACGCATGCGAGGCAAGCGCTCTACCGCTGAGCTACAATCCCAGCCCAACCCCAGTACTTTTTGAGACTGGGTCTCATTAAGTTGCAGAGTCTGGCCTCCGACTTGTGATCGTTCTGCTTCAGCCTCCTAAATCACTGGGATTACACGCATGTGTCACTATGCCCAGTTACTTTTATTAATTTTAAATGAAGTAGTAAGTGTTTTAAAACTTTCTCAGTTTTAATTTCTAATACAATAAATACTGCTATTGGTATAACCCACATCAACAAAAACTCTAGCTGGGTGTGGTGGTGCATGCTTGTAATCTCAGCAACTTTGGAGGCTGAGGCAGGAGGATTGAAAGTTCAAGACCAGCCTCAGTAACTTAGCAAAGCTCTAAGCAACTTTGTGAGACCTTGTCTCAAAATTTAAAAATATAAAAAGGGCTAGAAGTGTAGTTCAGTGATAAAATGCCCCTGGTTTCAATCTCCAGTACCAAAAAACAAAACAGAACAACTCTTTGGGTTCCTCAATACAATTTTTTGATTATAAAGAGGACCTGAAACCCAATTCTTTGGCTTCTAACCTGGAATGTCCCCGAAGCACCTTTGCCAGTTATTTGTTCTAACTGTCCTCTCTCTACTGCTCTCTGCAGAGCATTCTTCAACAGCTGAGGCCTGCAGGGGGGAAAAAAAAAAAGTAATAAATACATCAATGAAAGAAAAATTTAAAGATCAAGGGTTATTTCCTGATCTAAAGTTCTGATTCTTCTTATATAATAGTACTTTGTTAAAATGGACAAAAAGTTAATACCAAATTGCTGGCATCCTTTCTATTTTTTTCCCCAAGTACCATACAGAACCAATTTTCAAACTGTTACAGCACCTCAAAAAATTTTCACTTATTATCATTAGTCCACAACAGTGACATGCTTTAACAATTAAGCAAAGGATGGATACCTTTGTTTTTTGAAATGAGGTCTTGCTGTGTTGCCTAGGCTGGAGAGAAGTTTTGGTTGGTCATATCTATCAAATGCAATAGATCATGTTTGACTAATGACTTGGCAGCACAATTGTAAAAGGTCATACTGGAGACAACAAGGACATTTGAACATGGACTGGGTATTAGATATTAAGGAATTATTAGTTTTGTTAGGAATGACATTGGTATGATAGTTCTTTATTTTGTGTGTATTTTGAAAATGTTCAAAATTAAATGTTTACAAAGTAGTAAAGGCTCTTTCCACCATATGATGACACAATGAAAGGGCACCTGTCTACAACTTGGAATAACACCACAGCAGTCAAGATAGGCCTATGGTGATGGCCTTTGAGTAAAAACTCAAAGTAAAGCAATTAGCAAAGTGAATTGAGGAGGAAAAAGCTTTCAGGCAAAGGAAATAGCAAATGTAAAGTCTGTGAGGTCAGGGAAAAAGGAAACAGCAATAGTTGAAGTCAGAGAAGCAATGGGCTGTTTTAAAGACTCTTGTTTTATTATTATTATTATTAATTTTGTATGATGTGAATAACCTCTCCCAATAGTATTTGTATTATGGTGCTATATATGTGATAACGACCTTTTGATGTTGGGAAGGAATTTTAAAAATACTGTGATTAAACTGGGTTTATTCTTTTGATCTTCATATTTTAAATAAAGCCACAGTCATTTACACAAAAGAGGAACACCTGTTCCTGGGCAAATCTTTTAAGGACAAAGATCAAAGTAAACTGCATAAGGTTTTCACATCATTTCTGTATATATTTGAAACATCAATATCTGCACAAATTTAATCTTACTTTCTTGTAACTTGTGATCATTAAAAAGTGTTTGAAACTTTCTCACAGTGTGTATAATGGTATGAAAAATTTCACTGGAGAAAAGTATGTTCCTTTCATTTTTACCAATTGAAAATTCTCAGCATGGATGTGAAAAGCATTAAAATTATAACTTTGTGTACAAGATGAAACAATTCACTAAATTTGCCCCATTTTACACAAAATAAAATGTTAAAATTAAAAAAGAAAAAAGACTCTTGCTTTAACTGTGAGGGGGCTGGGAAGCCAATGGAGGGTTTGAGTTAGAAAGGTGACACGATCTTACAATTTGAAGTCTCACTTTGGCTGCAATGTTTAGACTGGAGGGGGCCAAGGAAAAAGCAGCAAGAAGTTACGTATTCTAAAGCAGCAAGAAGTTACGTATTCTAATACAGACAGGAGATGGTGGTAGACCTGGGCAGATTAGTGGTGGAGGTGATGACAAGCAGTCTGCTTAACAATACGTTTTATTTTTGGTATCAAGGATTTAACCTAGGCTTCTTAACCACTGAGCCTTATCCTCAGCCCTTTTTCAAGGCAGGGTCTAGCTAAGTTGCTTAGAGCTTAAGTTGCTGAGGCTGGTTTCAAAGTTGGTATCCTATTGCTTCAGCCCTCTAAATTGCTGGGATTATAGGCATGGGCCACCATGCTCAACTTTAATGATATCTTTTAAAGACAAAGCCAAATAATTGCTTACAGATGACACAGAAAAAGAGAAGAGAGTAGCACAAAGCCAAAGTTCCTAGCTTCTACAATTGGAAAGATGATGTTGCTGTTAACTAAAATAAGATGATGTGGAAGGATGCAGGGCTTTTTTTGCTGGAATTCAGTTTTGGATACTTAAGTTAAAGATCATGGTGGTGATGTTGAACAGTATCTATACATCTGAATCTGGAGTGAGAAAGGAGGTGTGGATTAGATTTATACATTTGTGAATTAATGTGTGCATAAGTAGTATTTGAAGGTTTGGAAATGAAGCAATTACTGGTGGGTATGGACAGAAAAGACAAGAGGCCTAAGGTGTAATGTAGGGGGTTATTTATATTAAAAGGCCAATGAAATCCTTACAAGGTAGAAAAGAGGGGTAGTAAGGCTTCAGTAAGACATCAGGAAGGGTAACACTCTGGAGGGCAAGTGAAAAAATGTTTCAAGCAAGGCACAGTGGCACAAGCCTGTAATCCCAGCACTTAGGGAGGCTGAGACAGGAGAATCGCGAGTTCAAAGCCAGCCTCAGCAATGGCGAGGTGCTAAGCAACTCAGTGAGACCCTATCTCTACATAAAACACAAAATAGGGCTGGGGATGTGGCTCAGTGGTCGAGTACCCCTGAGTTCTATCCCTGGTACCAAAAAAAAAGGGAAAGAAAAAACGTTTCAAGCAGCAATGAATCAAGTATGATATGCTGATGAGAGGACAGAAGTTAAAGACTAAGAAATTTGCAATGTGGAAGAGACTGTGACGCCAAGAGCAAAGAGTAGTTCATGTAAAGCATGGGGATGAAGTGTGATGAAAGTGGTTTATATGCTGAGTGAGGTGGTGCATGCCTATAATTGCAGGAACTTGGGAGGCGGAGGCAGGAAGACCACAAGTTCAAAGCCAGCTTCAGCAACTTAGCAAGACCCTGTCCCAAAATAAAAAATAAAAAGCGATAGAGATAGGGCTTAGTGGTTAAGTACCCCTAGGGTTTAATCCACACTATCCCACCCCATAAAAAAAGTGGGTTTATAGCCGGGCGCGGTGGCTCACGCTTGTAATCCCAGTACTTAGGGAGGCTGAGACAGGAGAATTGGGAGTTCAAAGCCAGCCTCAGCAACGGTGAGGCGCTAAGCAACTCAGTGAGACCCTGTCTCTACATAAAACACAAAATAGGGCTGGGGATGTGGCTCAGTGGTCGAGTGCCCCTGAGTTCAATCCCCAGTACCAAAAAAAAAAAAAAAAAAAAAAGTGGGTTTATGAGAAAGTAGGAAGGGAGTAAATATAGATAGGAAGTATAAACAATTCCTTTTTTTCTTTTCTTCTTTTGCAGTGCTGGGAATCAAATTCAAGGATTGCCCATGCAGGGTAAGCACTCTACCACTGAGCCAGCCACACCCTCAGGCCCAACAATTCATATTTAAAAAAAATATATATTTTTAGTTGTAGATGCACATAATACCTTGACTTATTTTTATGTGGTGCTGTGGATCGAACCCAGTGCCTTACACGTGCCAGGCAAGAGCTCTACCACAAAACTATAGCCCCAGCCCAATAATTCATATTTTTAAAACATTTTAATTGCTCTTTTGTTTGACCAAGCAAGTGTGGCTCCATTTTCAAAATATATGACAGGACTCCAGTGTAATCAGAGGTAGAGAAAATCAATATGATTTCACAGAAGAGGGGAAAAAAGTATCAAAGGAAAAAGCTATCAATAAAAAAGTCATGGATTGTGTATATGTACAAATATGTAACAACAAATCCTATTATTATGTATAAATATAATGCTACAATAAAAATGTGGGGCTGGGAGTAGCTCAGTGGTACAGTGCTTGCCTTGCATGCATGAGGCACTGGGTTAGATCCTCAGCACCACATACAAATAAAGATATTGTGTCCATCTACAACTAAAAAAAATATATAAAAAAAAAAATGTGGAGAAGTCAAGTGCAGTGGAGCACGCCAGTAATCCCAGCAGCTCGGGAGGCCGAGACAGGAGAATCGTGAGTCCAGAGCCAGCCTCAGCAATGGGGAGGTACTAAGCAACTCAGTGAGACCCTGTCTCTACATAAAACACAAAACAGGGCTGGGGATGTGGCTCAGTGGTCGAGTGCCCCTGAGTTCAATCCCTGGTACCAAAAACAAAAACAAAAACCAAGACCCTGTCTCAAAATTAAAAAGGGCTGGGAATTTGCCTCAGTGGTTAGGCACCCCTGGGTTCAATTCCTTGTACCAGGAACGGGGACCTGGTGGGGAGGTAGTGGGTAAAGGTCTTCAGGTCATTGGCATCTGTGAGTAAATAACCCATTATTATCAGACAAAGTTTGTTTCAATGTAAGATGAAGCCAAAAAATGTTTCAAGAGACTACAGACATGGAGTACAATCACAGTGATAGCAACATGAATTCTTATGTAAACAGAGTAGAAACCTAGGAAAGGAAAAAATTGAAACAAAAAACATTACTGGAGGAGGATATGGTTTCTAGTCACCAAAAGATAAGAGAATAAAGAGAAATAAAAGGGATATGTGTTTCCATCTTTAAATGCATTATACAATGCATTTCTGATCCACCGTTATGTCTGACTAACCATACTTAACGCATAAAGAAACAGACATATCAGGTTATTAATTTCATATTTTCTGCCTTTATGATGTCCTTTTCTTTTGCATTATTTCACTCTTATGTTTGGTAGTTTCAAGACCAATAAGGGACTATCTGAAAATGTGGCCTCTGGGCTGAAAGCTAACTGCATGCCTCAGTAACCCAAGTAAATACCAGCACTAAACTATATCAGGATGATACACATGCAGTAATGTAGAATGATCCTGAATTCAATAACCAGTCTTCTAAAGATCATCACAACAAAGACCTTCCACAAACACACTTAAAACTCACATTCTGGGAATTACAAATTTAAATAAATTAATGTCTGCATGAATCTACAACTGAGCAAATGTGATATCTAAATGATCATTCCAGATGACAAAAACTATCAAAATTCTTTCAATGTTGTATAAATGAAGATATGCTACTTGCGAATAGAACTAACCTTTACTTTATTTTTGCAAAATTGAGGATTGAACCCAGAGGTGCTCTACCACTGAGCTACATCCCCAGCCATGTTTTATTTTATTTTGAGACAGGGACTCACCAAGTTGCTGAGGCTGACCTTGAATTTGTGATCCTCATGCCACAGCCTCGAGTAGCTGGGATTACAGGTGTGAGCCACTGTGCCCAGCTTAGAGATAAATTTTATTGAAGCCTGAATTCTCTTATGCTTTCAGTTATAAATCGAAATGAAAAATGAGTATCTAAGAGGATATACAGCTGACGTGTAAAGAGTTACAATCAGCCCTTTGTATCCATAGGTTCTGTAACAGGGGCTTTAACCAACTGCACATCAGAAAATATTCAGGGGGCTGGGGTTGTGGCTCAGTGGTGAGCGCTTGCCTGGCATGTGTGAAGCATTGGGTTTGATCCTCAGCACCACATAAAAATAAATAACATTAAAAAAATTCATAGCCTTAAAAAAAAAAAAAGAAAAAAATATTCAGGGGGAAAAAATGTGTCTTTGATTGTGTACAGACTTTTTTCTTGTCATTATTTCCTAAATCGTGCAATATAAAATCATTTACATAACATTTCTATTATATAAGTCATCTAGTGATAATTTAAAGTATGCAGAAGGATACATGTGGCAATATGCAAATACTATACCATTTACTAAGAGACTTCAGTATTTGTAGACTGTGGTATCAAGGGGCGGGGGGGTCCTGAAACCAATACCCCACAAATACAGAGGGACATCTATACTCTATCAGAATCTTATAAAAGAATATGTGGCCAGGTACAGTAGCCATGATTGTAATCCCAAGTGACTCAGGAGGCGAAGGAAGGAGGGTTGTAAATTCAAAGTCAGCCTCAGCAACTCAGTGAGACCCTGTCTCTAAATAAAATATTTTAAAAAAGGACTGGGGATGTGGCTCAGTGATTAAATGCCCCTGGGTTCAATCTCTGGTTCCAAAAACAAAACAAAACAAAAACCTAAGAAAAAAAAACCTGCAAAGCTCAGCTAAAAGTAACTCATCCTTCCTGAAATCATTTTCTATACACGTATGAGTTTGTCAGAATGAACCCAACTACTATGTATAACTATAAAGCTCTAATAATTTAAAAAAAATTTTTTTAAAAAGCAATCCTTCCTGAATATTTAATCTATCTCCTTTTTTATAAAATCATGTTTTAGAGTTCAGGTCAATGGCTAATACCTGATGTCCACTCTAAGCTTAGGATAATACTGAGAAACATATTTCCTGATGAGACTGTAGGAAGCTTCTTTAGGTTCACAGAGGCGAGTAAAGGCCAGTGGGAGGATATCCTCTAATTTTACTTGTGGTTCTGGATCTACTGCAGAGCTCCTCTTCTGAAATACAGTAACAAAAATTATGATCATTACAGAATATAAAGCTTTCAGAGTTCATATACTTCTTTTTTTTTAAAATATTTTTTTAGTTGTAGATGGACACAATATCTTTATTTATTTATGTTTATGTGGTGCTGAGGATCGAACCCAGTGCCTCACGCATGCAAGGCAAGCGCTCTACCACTGAACTACAATCCCAGCCCTCATATACTTCTATATACAACTCAAGGGCTTTTCTCAGTTGACTGCCAAACCAACTAGCAAACAGAAAATTATCATTTTTTTCCACATTCAAGTAAATCATTGGGGTTAAATTCACTTGTGTGGCATTTCTTCCAGATAATATCTTAATAAGAGTTAAAAAGTACAATGTGGGCTGGGGCTGTAGCTCAGCGGTAGAGCGCTTGCCTAGCATGCGTGAGGCCCTGGGTTCGATCCTCAGCACCACATATAAATAATAAATGAATAAAATAAAGATCCATCAACAACTAAAAAAATATTAAAAAAAAAAAAAAAAAGTACAATGTAATAATAGATTTTATTTAAAGATCTTAATTCATTATTAGCCTTCAATAACAAAGGGTGAAATGTAGCGGCAGAGAGCACACGAAAGTTCATTTTCAAAGTGTCAGTTCTACTGAAAAAAAGAAAAGAAAGAAAAATCTTCAGAATTGTGAAAAAGTTACAGAAGAATTTTCATGATTCTAAGCATCAATGTAGATGGAATATTAGGTATTTCACTTTATTACTGCAGAAAAATTTTATACAAATTAAATTATAACATCTTGAGGTAGTAGAAAAATTAGCTCTGAGTATAGTTTTTGGATCTAGTATGGGACAAAAATATACTTCCATACTTCCTCTAGTTTAAAAGATATCTCATGAAAGGCTATATAATTCATATAACTGCCTATTAAGTCAATGTAAGGCATTTAAGATCATGGGATTTAACTGGGCTGGAGTGCTTGGATTTATACCCTGGTTACTCCACTTACTAGCTGGGCAAATTACTCACCATCTTTCTAGGACTTAGTAGTCTCAGCAGAAAAACAACACACAGTAAACAATCGATATATGCTGCTATTTTTAGGAGTAGTAATAGCATTTCACTGGTCAAACTCTGGTACTGACTTACCTTTGTGTTTCTGGATTTCTGAGGTGTTTTTCTTGCTTTCTGGACCACAACAAAACTTCCAGATGCACCTTTTCCTTTTACCTGAAGTAAATTAATTTTTATTTTAAATTATTCTAATATTAATATTTGTAATTTTACACTAGAATAAGAGAATTATAAAGCATGATGCAAGAGCTAAAGTGAAGTGCTATTTCACTCTTCAGAGAGAAAATAACAATGGAAGAGAAGTCAAAAGACTTGGGATAGAATCTTGGCTATGGTACCAAAACTGGATGACCCACTCAATCCTCTAAACTTTTGTTTCCACAAATACAAAACTAGGGAAGAATGCTATTGTGAAACTAGGTTAAACAGTCTACTATAAGCTTTTATAAAACAAAACATAAAACATGTCCAATGAAAAGAAGGAACAAAAATCTCTCAGGGTAAATGAGAAAACCTCTTACTGTCTTGGAACAGTTCCTTGGCAAGTTTAGACCCTCACTGATCTCAGGCTACAATGCTTCACCATGGTTTACTAGTTGCAGATTATTCCTTATGCAAAAGGTTAATAATCTGTTAAATATTGCACACGATGGTAAGTTTAAGTTTCATCACATATTATAAAGCACTTACTTTCATACAACTTTAAAGCCAATTCATAATCATCAAAATCTTTCACACCTTAACTCCGCTGTGCCTGGCAGTTTTACGTATTTTGAGAAAGCCAGACTCTAAGTGCCACAAAGCAAGAACATGTTTTCTTTGCTGGGTGTGGTGGCACATGCTTACAATTCCAGTGTCTCAGGAGGCTGAGACATGAGGATCATGAATTCAAAGCCAGCTCAGCAACTTAGTGAGGCCCCAAGCAAGTTTGATTCCTGGTATCAAATAAAACTCAGTGAGACCCTGTCTCTAAATAAAATGCAAAAAAGGACTGGGGATGTGGCTCAGTAGTCAAGTGATCCTGGGTTCAATCCCTGGTACCAAAAAAAAAAAAAAAAAAAGTTTTCACTGATAAATGTTTAAGCACCTGACACACAGGAGACACTCAATATATCCTGGCTATCATCCTAAGCAATGCTTTAGTAACTGTGCAAGATAACACAGACTATGCCCGAAATTAGTATTGGTTCTATAACTGGCCTCAATTAACTCAGGCGTCCTTGGTTCTTCTAACAGTCTTTGAAAGTTTCAAGTACTAACCAGTTAAGGTGAACCTATTCACAAAGCTAATTTATAAATAAAAAGTCTAGTCAAATAAATTAGGTTTCAAAGCTAACAAATCTAAGATAAGAGCAACTGTCCTTTTTGCTACTGCAGTAACAGGCTTCCTTAACCTACTTCTCATTTTAATTGCTAATTTAATTGTGATTTCTAGCACAAGCAGCCCCGAAAATAATCCAACTAAGTGAGGGGAAAAAAAAAAAAAAATTACACTACCTTATTCCTTCTGCTCTTTAGAAGAACAGCTAATTATAAAAGCAAATGGCAGTGTGTTTTTCAAGCTTAATCTTAAATACTAAAATTAGGGTAAGCTTAAGTATTAACATCATGCAACTTATTTTTAACAAAAAAAGGACATAAAGATCCCAAATGTTACTAAATATGAACACAGCATAGTGGATACACAAAATATTCATATTCTCTTTGTTTACTTGATACCAGGAATCAAACCCAGGGCTTCATGCATGCCAGGCATGCACTCTAGCACTAAGCCACACACCTAGCCCAAATCATTTCCAACAACTGTGTAATACCTGTTTGATGACTCCTCTATTCAATTCTCTTTTTAGGGCTTGTTTAAGGAGGTAGCCCCTCCTCTCCAGCTCCAGAGAAGGATACTTATGGATGATATATTTTCGAATAGCAACCACTGATGCACCACTCTTTTGGAAGCATGCCTAGAAAACAGATTTATCAAACCACATACATTACTTTAAAATAGTTATTTTTATTAAAGAACTTGACACATACTTTCAAAATAAGTTATTTTGGAAGTGAACTTGATAACAGATGGTAAGTAAGGTAGGGAAGAATGAACAGTACTTTAGATAACTTCAGTTCATAATGGCTGTGGAGAAATACACAATTATTAAATATTTTTGTAACAATTTTAACTTGTTCAGAAACACATGAACGACAGTCTATATATTAATAAAGACTATTTTAATTCTGTTCTGTATTCAGATAGATCTTTAGCATTGAAATGAGGAAAGTCAAACACTTTTTATTGCTTTAAGAATACAGGTCTTGGGGCTGGAGTTGTGGCGCAGTGGTAGCGTGCTCGCCTAGCACGCGAGAGGCACTGGGTTCGATTCTCAGCACCACATAAAAATAAAATAAAGATATTCTGTCCACCTACAACTAAAACATAAATATTTAAAAAAAAAAAAAGAAAAGAAAAAAAAGAATACAGGTCTTGCCATTTTTTTTTAATTTAAAAAAATTTTTTTAGTTGTAGATATACACAATACCTTTATTTTGTTTACTTGTATTTATGTGGTGCTGAGGATGGAACCCCGTCCCTCACACATGTGAGGCAAGTGCTCTACCACTGAGCCACAACCCTAGCCCTTGGTCTTGCCAATTTTTAGGAATGTATTTTGGCACATCAGAACTAATATACCTTTGCAGGTATTCTATGAATATCAGCAGAAAAAAGCAGAGATAATTGGGAGAAATGACAAAACTGGGTGTATAGATGGCAAAGCTTTAAGGGGAGTTATGAGTAACAATGAAGGTATTCCACTGGAATTTAAAGAGCTTTTTCCATTTCCTTTTTTTTAAAATGTTTATTTTTTAGTTGTAGGTGGACAGAATATCTTTATTTTATTTTTATGTGGTGCTGAGAATCGAACCCAGTGCCTCTCGCGTGCTAGGCGAGCATGCTACCACTGCGCCATAACCCCAGCCCCTCCATTTCCATCTTATTTACCTCTACTCCATTGGACTAATACCCACAGAAGATTAAAATATCTCATTATGTCACAAAAGCAGCAAATGTTTATACTTCAAATGCTTCAAATTTTGAAGCACAGAGAAAAAACATCTGTTATTATCTAATGGGTGAGTTCTCCAATTTTGTGTTCTATTGTCTATAAACTGAACCTAGGACTTATTCATTTTCTGGTTAAGGACTTACTTGAATGTTAATTTTTTGTATTTTGACAACAAAGAAAAATAACTCACAGGTAAAGGGACCAGAAGTGATTGTGCCACACAAAACAACCTGTCTTGATATAGGTCACCTAATGCAAGTAAACGTCTCAAACTATTAACATTACTATTGAAATTTACTCCTGATTGTTTTTGGTACCAGGGATTGAACTCAGGGGCACTCGACCACTGAGCCACATCCCAGCCCTATTTTGTGTTTTATGTAGAGACAGGGTCTCACTGAGTTGCTTAGCGCCTCGCCGTTGCTGTCTCAGCCTCCCTAAGTGCTGGGATTACAGGCTTGCGCCACAGCGCCCGGCTACTCCTGATTTTGTAAGAAAACAGAGCAAAAAATCTCAAGCAGAAAAGGAAATGCTAAAACAAACAATTTCTTGTTCCAACACACTGACAATGAGAAGTAGATATCAGGACTCCTATTTGATACAGAAAATGGTATCAAGTGGCTCAAATTCATAACTTGTTATACTGCATATAATATAAATTATACACTGCACAAATTATAATTACGTAATTTATACAAATACACAATCATATTCAGTATAGGCCATATGTTAATGCTCTTAATTTTTTGTTTTACAATTTTTTTTCCTTCTTCATGCTTGTTACAACTGCTCCTTCAAACCCAGGGTGAGTGGTCATGAAATGAAATTCCTGAGGAGAGGCTACACAAAGAATGAAGATCTCACTATGCAGTCAAGCTCTCTAAACCAAGGAAGCTTCTCCCTCTCTTTTCTGTAAGACAGGATCTCTCTATGTTGCCCAAGGTGGCCTCAAACTCACTCCTGGGCTTTAGTGATCCTCCTGCTTCATTCAGCCTCTGGAGTAGGTGCGAGTATAGTATGACACCACTGTCTGGCTTCAGCAAGTTTTATTAAGGAGGTAAGAGCCTAAGAAACCTTAAAGGAAAGAAGGGAGAAGTCTGAAGACCTCCTTTCTCAGTTCATTCTCAGATGATAAAGTGACTACTCCTTCTATGTACACCACCCTTGGTTAAAAATGATCTGAATCCCTTTTCCCCAATCCTTACCCAGACTCCAGCAACATGGTCCCTGTGTGTCAGGTGCTTATGGGTTTATCAGTGAAAAATTTTTTTGGTACCAGGGATTGAACCCAGGATTGCTTAACCACTGAGCCACAAATCCAGCCCTTTTTTGCATTTTATTTAGAGACAGAGTCTCACTGAGTTTTATATGATACAAGGAATCAAACTTGCTTAGGGCCTCGCTAAGTTGCTAAGCTGGCTTTGAACTCATGATCCTCATGTCTCAGCCTCCTGAGACACTGGACTTGTAGTGAAGAATACATATTCTTGCTTTGTGGCACTTAGAGTTTGGCTTTCTCAAAATATATAAAACTGCCAGGCACAGTGGAGTTAAGGTGTAAAAGATTTTGATTATTATGAATCAGCTTTAAAGTTGTATGAAAGTAAGTGCTTCATCATTTGAAATGATACAAAATTATACAAAGATTTACACATCGGATAAAAAAATCATTAAAATATTAAAATGAAAGAGCTACATCTGTTGATTACACAAGCTAATGAAAACCAATGAGTTATAGGCAAAGTCACAAAGCTAGATAAGGAGGATAATTCTGCAATATTTTGGAATGTTTAGGTGATGAAACAAAGCCGTAGGCTTGTAAGAGGGTGCCTTAGTTCAATTGTGAAAGGTAACTGCTATGAATATCTGACTTGCAATATGTATTTTTAACAATGTTGGGCTAGGGGTGTGGATCAGTGGTAGAGCACTTTTCCTGACATGCACTGAGCCTTGGGTTTGAGCTCAAGTTCCACATACACACAAATGAAGTTATTTCCTTAGTCACAATTAGATTTTATAAGGGAAATGACCTGATCTAAGTCTATGCTGTATCATTAGCAGAGCTGTTTGACTCAGAGAAGATAATCCATGAATTATCTATAATCAATAATCTATGATAATCTATAATCAATGAATTAACATTTTCAGCCTTCAAATAAAAACTAAATAAACTGAGTAAAAAAACTTCTAAAGTTTAAAAATATTTGTTACAATAAATATAAATTTTTAAAAAGAACACTGCTCACCAAATGAGATTATACTAAAAAACTTGCCTCACATGGCTTTTTAATTATTCCTTTAGGGAGCAAACCTAACGTATGGATAGAGTATGCCATTTTCAAATAAGCAAAAGATGAACAGGATAAATCTAAGATAATTGTTTTAAATAAAAACTTGCCTTAATGGCCTCAGTTAGGATTGCATCCATCTTGGGACGTGGGGAGGAAGCCATCGGTGTCTGTTTCTGGGCCCTGGCTAGCTGGCTGGCAGAAAGGGTAGCCCAGGAAGGTATTGTTTTTTTCACTTTCTTCTCCTTTTCTTTAGACTGATCTTTCTCACTTTAAAACAAAAAACTGTTATTATGCAAGATAATAAGAGACTTCTCCATAAAGAAATACAGTTGGCACTTTGCATCTGTGGGTTTCACATTTTTGAGTTCTGCATCCAAGGACTGAAAATATTTGAAAAAAATTTCCATCTGTACTGAACATGTAGAAATTTTTTCCTTGTCATTATTCCCTAAACAATACAGAACAGCTGTTTATAAACCATTTACATTGTATTATATATTATAAATAATCTTAGGGATGATTCAAAGTATACAGGAAGATGTACCTAAGCTATATGCAATTACTATGCCATTTTTCATAAGGGACTTGAACATGTGAGAATTTTGGTATCTACAGATGCCCTGGAAACAATCCTCCTTGGATACTGATGGACAACCATAAAGCCAGAAAGGGGAAAACACTAGGGAGTTATAAAAAGTAATGTTTTAACTTTTTTATGCACCAAGGTAATATGTATAATAAGGAAAACTTTACAAAATGTAACTTTTTTAAAAACACTGGGCACTATAATGAACTAAAAAGATGTTTTCTCTTAGGCGCAAAAGAGGCACCTATGTTAAGTTAGGCTTTGTAGTGTTTTTGTGCTTAGAATTCATTGTACTGGTCCTTCATACTAAGTTAGCACTGGTAATGAGGGACCAGTACATTAAAATACATATATACAAGAATTTAAAAACATACACTAGTTACGACTATAATTAATACATGTAATACGGTGTGGCTGAAAGAACGCAAGCTCAGAAGGCAGAAAACTAGGTTGGAGTTTTAGCTAAAACACTTAGGAGAGCTAGCTACATGATCTTAGCAAGTGATGGCTCAATTCACCTCTTCTATGAAATAGTAACACAATATAAGACAAAGTATTGTAAGAATTAGAGACTGTGTTTATCAAAACAATTTTGGAGGCAAGTGCGCTATGTCAATTTTACTCTAAGCAATAACAACAGTACTTCATTCATCTAACAGAACATTTAAAAATATAAAATAGCTGCTAGATATTCCATAGACCTTACTTATAAGCATGAAAACAGGATGAAGAATTCCCTGAGGGCCGGGTGCAGTGGCGCAACACCTGTAATCCCAGCACTTTGAGAGGCTGAGACAGGAGAATTGCAAGTTCAAAGGCAGCCTCAGCAAGGATGAGGCGCTAACCAACTCAGTGAGACCCTGTCTCTATAAAAACACAAAATAGGGTTGGGGATGTGGCTCAGTGGTCTAGTAACCCTGAGTTCAATCCCTGGTAACAAAAAAAAAAAAAGAATTCCCCGAGAATCACACCACACCTAGAAGGTATAGTTCTTACTATTTTATTTAAAAGGTAATCTCTAACCGTTTTCACCAACATTAAAAGAATACTACCAGGGGCTGGGGTTATGGCACAGTGGTAGCGTGCTCACCTAGCATGCATGAGGCACTGAGTTCGATCCTCAGCACCACATAAAAATAAAATAAAGATATTCTGTTCACCTACAACTAAAAAATAAAATATTAAAAAAAAGAATACTACCAGCTATCCTGCAAAAAAACAAAATAATAAAATTAAAAACCAACTGCTACTATCTCCTTCAGATATAAATCATCAATTGCAAATTTTGCTTTCAGAGGCTTGAAGTCACCTCCAATTGAAAATGTCATCAAATATACACAGTTTTAGGTCACTCTAGCAATGGTTTGACACAGACTGATGTTTACCATAATGGAAGCACATGAAACAATACACTCCTGGCACAGAGGTAGGAATTAATTAAATATCTTCCAGGTCAGATTTTTATAGCTATGTTTCATTTTTTATTGAGATTTTGTCATTGCTTAAAATATCACACATTCCCACAATGAATTCTAAGCATGAAAATACTACAAAGCCAAAATTAAAGACTTCTGGATTATTCTAATTGTTCTACTAACTACTATATACTTTAATAAACTATATAACTACATAATAAAAATATTTCAAATAATTCTAAAAAGTAAATCCCAAAAGCAAATACCCAGCAAAAACCAATGTTGTATACTTCTGATCTGCAGTCCTTTTACATAATCATCAATTGTAAGTAAAAAGAAGGCCTAACTCCTTACTCCTTTTTGGTTTCCTCAGAAGACTTGTTTTCTTCCTTCTCTTCATTCTCAGGTTCCCCTTTGGGTTGTTCTGTCTCACTAGATGTAGCAGGTGGAGTTTCATTCTCTTGTTCTTCTACAGTGGAGACAGATTCCTCTGAACTTACATCTGGTTCTAAAAAAATCAGGTAAGTAAGAATTGCATCAAGTAGATACAGTAGAGCCTAAGTCAATAAAAGAATAAATTAAACAGACCAGCCAAAAATGTCCCAGTTAGCAGCTGAATTCTAAAAGAAAAAAGAAAAAAAATGATTCTGGGTGTAGTTCCTCTCCCCCCAGGTGCTGAGGATTGAACCTAAGGCCTCACTCTACCACTGAGCTACACTGCCAGCCCTCTTTCATTCTGTCACTAGGACTATCTATTCAAGTATTTATCCAGACCATTATGTAAGAAAAGGCCAGGAAATTACACATGTACCTAAATCTTTTGATTATTCTATTCTGCAATATTAATGATACTCATAATTAAGAAACTAGTCTTTTTCAATTTAATAGGCAATAAATATTTTTATTCTCTTAGGAGAATAAAAATATTAGTATGTCTTTTCCAGGTGGAATGACGAAGATAAGAATAGAACACAAGGGGCTGGGGGACACTGAGGTCTGTTGTTTGTGTCTGTTCTTCACAGCATGTTTCTTTCAGCAGCTACTATAAAATAGAATTTTAGGCACGCTTATGCAGGGACTTCAAAGAACTCAAGTAGCAAAAATCAGGCAAAGAATAAAAGTGTAGGCTTGAAGAGTCTTAGCATTTAAATCATGTGAACTAATTACTGGAATAATGATGAAAACTTCTTTGTGGCCTTCATATTAATAGAATAAAAGAATGTCAGGCTGGGGTGGTGGCTCAGTGGTAGAGAGCGCTTGCCTAGCATGTGTGACGCACTGGGTTCAATTCTCAGTACCACATGTAAGTAAATAAAATAAAGTCCGTTGACAACTAAAAAAAATAAAAACAAAAAGGCATTTTTTCTTACAACCACACTGCAAAAATCAAAACTGTAAGGGAATTCAGTTTCTCAATAGATTAAAATTCTAAACATAAATTTCAGAACAGTTCATTATTAACTGCAATTCCTGCCCTAGACTTCCATAGCCTAATCTAGTCCAAACTCCTCCCACATGGGTTCAGGCAAAACTGATTTTTAGGTCTAGACACTAGATTCAAGTTCAGTCTTTTTATTTATTTTTTATTGCAAATACAAAGCTTAATTTCAGAAACTGAATCCATCATTTATAAATACACTAAAGCACAGTCCATTCGAATTTAGATTTAGCATAGGTACAGTATTTCAACAAAATGACAACTTCCTAACAAGTCATGGTAGATGAGCAATTTGTCTCATCCACAACATCAAGTTCACTCTTTAGAACTTTCTAGCTCTTAGGGCAACTTCTTTAACATCTCCAAGTCTCAGTACCCTCACTTCATAGTTAGGAGGATTAGGATGACGTAAATGCTTCAGGGTGAAGTCAGTAGGTTAACACTTGTACTAAGTGAATGATTCTTGTCTACTTTGTTCTCTAACTCTCCCACAACTCTTTCCCATATTCTTAGGATCAGAAAGTATTAAGGGTAGACCTTCATTATAATAATGCTATCACAGGAGATATAGGTAATAACTGTATTTAGGTTCTCCACAGTAAGATGTACTATTTTTTGATATATCTTGAACTGCCCCTCAACCCAACAATTTAACCTAACTGGCGGCATAGGTGAGAATTTACTGTAAGTTAAGCATGTTTCTTTATATATTCTAAAAAACATGAAATGCTAAGAACCATTTACTAAGTTTTCCTGTAATAGTTTGATTTTACATTATTTTCTGCATGCATGAGACCCTGAGTTCAAGCCCCAGCATCAAACCAAAAGAAAATGAAGCTTATCTCTTTTGGGCTTCACTTTTATTGTACTTTGTAGATAATGCTGCTATTGTTTTTAATAAACTGAAGGTTTATAGCAGCCCTAAGTTGAGAAAGTCTACTGATGCCATTTCTTCCAACATCATATACTTTAAAACTTTTTAAAAAACTATTATGACTGTTATAGTGATCTGTGATCTTTGATGCTACCACTGTAATTGTTTCGCTTGTCACAAACCATGTCCATAAGACGGTCAATTTAATTGACAAATGTGTATGTTCTAATGCTCTCCTGAAACAGCTGTTTCTCTTTCCCTCCTCAGGCCTCCCTATTTCTAAAGACACAATATTGAACTTAGGCAGTTAATATCCCTATAAGGACCAGTAAGTGTTCAAGTGAAAAGTAGAAGTGCTGTCTCTCGTTTTAAAGCAAAAGCAAGAAATGATTAAGCTTCTGAAGTATGCATATTGAAAGCTGGAAGAGGCCAAAAGCTAAGACAAAAGGTAGCCAAGTCATGAATGTAAAGGAAAAATTCTCGAAGGAAATTAAAATTGCTACCTCAGTGAACACATGATGATAAGAAAGCAAAAAAATCAGCCTTGCTCAGAGATCAAAGAGTAATTTCAACTTTCAAGTGTTATTATTTAAGAAATACATTTTGAGCCGGGCACAATGGTGCACACCTGTAACCCCAGCACTTTGGGAGGCTGAGACAGGAGAACCTCAAGTTCAAAGCCAGCCTCATCAATGGCGAGACGCTAAGCAACTCAGTGAGACCCTGTCTCTACATAAAACACAAAATAGGGCTGGGGATGTGGTACAGTGGTTGAGGTACCCCTGAGTTCAATCCATGGTGCCAAAAAAAGGGGAAAAGAAATACATTTTGTAAGGCTACAGCTGCCAAGGATAGTAATTTCTCTGATGAATCTGGGTGGAGCAAAGTAAACTGAAAAACTTCTTGAAAAAATTCACCATTTTAGATGCCATTTGTGACTCATGGAAAGAAGTCAAAATATCAACATTAACAAGTTTGAGAGAAGTTGATATCAATCCTCATGGATGACTTTGCAGGGTTCAAAATGTCAGTGGAGGAAGTAACTGTAGAAGTGGTAGAAACAGCAAGAGAACTAATATCACAAGGCAAGTCTAAACATGTGAGTGAATTGCAGCAAACTCATGAAAAAAATGGAATGAGATGAGGAATGGCTTCTTGAGGTATTATCTACTCCAGGTGAAGATGCTGCAAACACTGTTAAAATGACAACAAAAGATTTAGGATATTACATTAAAACTTAATTGATAAAGAGGCAGGGCCTGAGAGGACTGACTCCAATTTTGAAAGAAGTTCCACTGAAAATGGAAAGGCTGCTGGGCATGGTGGCACAAATCCCAACAGCTTGAGAGGCTGAAGCAGGAGGATGTTGAGTTCAAAGCCAGCCTCAGCAACTCAGCGAGACTCTGTCTCTAAAATTTTTTTTTTTTTTTGGCACTGGGGATTGAACTCAGGGGTACTCAACCACTGTACCACATCCCCAGCCCTATTTTGTGTTTTATGTAGAGACAGGGTCTCACTGAGTTGCTTAGCACCTCGCCATTGCTGAGGCTGGCTTTGAACTCTAAAATATTTTTTTAAAAAAGGGCTGGGGACATGGCTCAGTGGTTAAGTGCCTCTGGGTTCAATCCCCAATCCAAGGGTTGAGGAGGGCTAGGGATATAACTCAGTTGGTAGACTGCTTGCCTTGCATGCACAAGGCCCTGGGTTCAGACCCCAGCACACCACACACACACACACACACACACACACACACACACACACACACAAAGCTATCAGCATTGAATGCTACAGAGAAACCTCTCTGAAAGCAAATCAACTAATTAATTTGGCAAATTTCACTGTTGTCTTATTATAAGAAATTGCCATATCCACTTCAACCTTCAGCAACCACTGATCAGTCAGCAGTCATCAATGCTGAGGCAAGACTCTCCAGCAGCAAAAAAAGGATTACAAGTCCCTGAATGTTCACGTGATTGTAAGCATTTTGACCAGTACTATTTTTATTTAAAAAATACTCCAGATTTTTTTATTAGACATAATTCTATTGCACACTTAACAGAATATAGCATAGTATAAATGTAACTTTTATATGTACTGGGAACCTCCTAAAATATATGTATGACTTGCTTTATCATACTCACTGCATGGAGGTGGTCCAGAACTAAAACTGCAACACCTCTGAGGTATGCTTATAATTGCTTAAGAATTATTGCTCAATAAAGATTTGGTCACAACAAATACTGAGTATGTAATATATATATGTGTGTGTGTATATATATGTGAAATGCAGGTAATACACACACACACACTCTTTTTTCAACTATTGTGTCTGCCTACGTGGAATGTAGAATTTATAAAATTTAAAATGAATGATGTCTAATTATTTCTATTTAACAAAATAATTAGAGAAATATACAACTTATGAATTAACAATTATTTGACATATTTTGGCTGACTCTTCTAATATCTTACATAGCTAAACCCTCCATATGGATCTTGAAAATCGGCATTATTAGTGATTTAGCAGCTTATCCTAGTGCTGGGCAGATAACCAATCCTGAACTCATGGGCACCCATTACATTCTTTCTTTTATTTTTGGTACTGGAGATTGAACTCAGGGGCACTCGACCACTGAGCCACATCCCCAGCCCTATTTTTTGTGTTTTATGTAGAGACAGGGTCTCACTGAGTTGCTTAGCACCTCGCTGTTGCTGAGGCTGGCTTTGAACTCGCGATTCTCCTGTCTCAGCCTCCCTAAGTGCTGGGATTACAGGCTTGCGCCACCGCGCCCAGCTATATACCCATTACATTCTTAATATTCCAATTTTCATATTACCTAAGTGCATCAGGCCAGGGTGCCCAAATTACTTATAGCACCCTCCTGAGGATTATGAGACAAAATCCAGGCTCAAATCCCTGTTGCATCAAGGGATAAATGAAATGCAATAATGGTGCATGTCTTTTCTTTCTTAACCTGTGCTGGTCAGCAAATACTTCGTTCTAATAGTCTGACAAGAGGAGCACAGTGTGCTCATTTCTGGTAAACTGGAGATAAACAAAGGAGAAAGAAAAAAAGAAAAGAATAAGCAAAGAAAGAAGTCACAAGGACAAGAGAAAAAAGGAAAGGGCAAGACAGTGGCTAACACCTGTAATCCCAGCTACTTGGGAGGCTTAGGGAGGGGGACTGCCAAATCTGAGGTCAGTCTCACCAACTCAGACCCTATCTCAAAATAAAAAATTAAAAACGACTGGGATATATCTCGGTTGTGGAGCACCTCTGGCTTCAATCCCTAATACTGCAAAAACAAAGACAGGTAAAAGGAAAAGAGGGGGTTAACGCCATAAAAGAACACTAGTACTCCAAATTGATGGGTTTACATTTCTCTCCATTCATTAGGCTCCCACCTCTGACTGACCAGTCTTTTCTTCACCAATACCAGTTAAACACAATGTTTGATCACCCACTTGCTTCCCTTAATGCCTTCTGATGATTTCTAGATAAATCTTCCACTGTCCATCCTGAAAGCCCCAAGTCTTGACTCCACAGAGTCTTATCTCCATGAAACTGCAGCTTCTTAACTGATCCTATTCTCCATGTTTTTCTGGTTTTCTTTTTTCTTTTTTGGTACTAGAGATTGAACTCAGGGGTACTCAACCACTGAGCCACATCCCCAGCCCTATTTTGTGTTTTATGTAGAGACAGGGTCTCACTGAGTTGCTCAGCGCCTCGCCATTGCTGAGGCTGGCTTTGAACTCGCGATTCTCCTGTCTCAGCCTCCCTAAGTGCTGCGATTACAAGGCTTGTGCCACCGTGCTCGGCCTGTTTTTGTTTTTAGTTCCAAGAACATTACAGTTTCACCCTCCAAAAATCTTTAGAGACAAGGTAAAATCTTATCTAGATGGTCTGGAAGTGAGATACAAATAGCTATAGCTTCCCTCTTTGAATGTTCCCCCAAACACTTAAGCCACAAAAAAGAACAATTAAGTTCAAAGTGATTAATGGACTGTTCCAATTTGGAGTGAAATCTTTTGTCTTTTTAGGTTGTACCATTGCTTTGTTTTACCTGGCTTTTCTTCCTCGCCTTCAGCAAGCTTGCTTTTGGGTGGAGTTTCCCGGGTAGAATTCACAGCTCGGCGAATCGGCATGGTGCTATCTTCTACCTTCTAGGAAAAGAGATGGACATAATTAAACATGCATAAAATATTCTCTTCTCTTTCTCAAGGGGCCTAACTGGATGTCAAAAGATGTAGGAGAATTCTTCAAGTCGACTCCAGGATCTGATGCAAATTATTACTAAGTTTTTTTGAAGTGACATGATTATTAAGAAGTACTCTTCAAAATATTTTATTTTAGACAGAACTTCAAATGAAAACAATTATACTTGATTTGGAATAAATTTTGAAGGTTGGAGGTTTTCTCAGAAATTTGAGGGAAAGGGGAAGATGAAAAGAACTTTTTATCTATTTGATTTTTTCAGATTCACAACCTAGTCTCCCCAAAATAGGAGAAGGAACATGTACCAAGAAGAACCCAGCAAGGTCTGAAGTCAGGGATTGATCCAAGAGTGAGCTTCAAGAATGCGTCAGCCCCTACCTCACCTAACTTGTCCGCGTGGATCAGCTGAGCTCCTACTATAAGTGGGAGTGCCTTAGGATGGACGAGTTCACCTTGAGACGTATCAGTCGCCATTTAAAATAATTTCTAGGCCCGAGTACAGGTTACACTCTGAAGCCTCTGCTGTTAACCACAAGGATTTTTCCTAAAGGTTTCAGTGTGGTGAAGAGTCAACCTAAAGCACAGAAGAGACCTGGTGTGAAGATTAACAAAAACAAAACTAAACTAAAACATCTGAATTTAATATACATCCAAAGAGGGGGAAAAAACTATAAAACTTATAGTTAAGTGACAGATGACTTAGTTATTATTAAAAAAGATAAAACCACAGTCAAAATATAGACTATGTAAAGCAGCAACTAAGACGAATGCATAAGCCACAGCAGCTGTTGCATCTTCCGCATGAACAAAGGCAACAAGGACAAGAAAGCTCATAAGGAAACTGACCACATCCCTTCCTGCTACCATCAGGAATTTAGAAAGACAGAATAAGGAGACCAAGGAATGGTTTAGTCAAATGTTTTGTCAAAGATCAGTTAACTAAAGAGAAGGCTTTTTTTACTGTTCTCCAGGGGTCAGAAAAATTAACTGTAATCTTAACTCAATCTCCATTAAAGAAGTATTTTTTTCTTTATTAAGGGAAAATATAAGGGCAAAAAACACCAAGGAACATGACATTCTAAGAACCTCCAAACCCAAAGAAGTAAATTTAGACTATAACCTAGGAATATAAAAGTATGCTTCTAAGACCTTATTTGATACATTTTTAATGTAAGCAAATAAGTACAGAAGAACATAATTATTCACAGATAAAACCTATATTGTCACCACATTTACTTGATCATTAGCACCTCCTCTCCCTCAAAAATTTCATCTGGGACTTGATATTTTATAATAAAATTTCTCAATAAGGAAAAGGTCATGTGTTTAGATCTCTATACTCATGAACAATTAACAAAAAGTTGAGGAATGATAAACTAGGCATTCAACTTCTACTTTTAAGCATCAATCCTGTCTAGAAATTAAAGAACTTTCAACTTGTCAGGTAATAGTTTCAAGCTACAACAAACTAAGATAAAGTCAAAAAACCAAACAAAACAAAACAAAACAAAACCTCAGAACAGTTTCACATTTATAGGGAAAATCTTTTTATGGGAACAGAGAGAGCAATAATATACTTGTGAACTATCAGCAGTAAGGAAAGGCAGCTGAAAAAAACTGAAGAGAATGTAATGCACTAAAATGTACTATCAACAGTGAATTATGAATAGTCACAAATGTTTGAAACACTACATACAACACGAGGTTGCAATTCACTCCACAGAACAGACAGAATACAAACATGAAAATAGTTGTTTACTTCTTTTCTGTGAAAAGAAGGCAAAGATGGCTTGAGGGCATTATTTAGGTTTGTGCAAATTAAAAATCTATCAATACATAAACCTGCTTATTCATCCAACTAGCACTTACATAGTAATGTATTTTTCTTGATAATAATAACAAGACTAGGCAAATTTGATATTTGTATATGCAAACACTACACACAACGATGGGGTTATTCTTGGTAAAGGGATATTGCTAATGAATTCTTTCTTAACCCACAATAACACCAGCTAGGTAGAAAATGCTACCACAAAGTCAACACAAACCTTCAGGAATCCCCATTCATCAATATTAAATACACACACACACACTTTCTTTGTAAACAAAATACCAAAAAAAAAGTGTCAAAACCTCTCCAATCAAATTACTCAAAATTAAAACAAGCAGCCAGATCTGGTGGAGTATATCAGGAACCCCAGCTACTTGAGAGGTGGAGACAGGATGATCACAAGCTTGAGGCGGGCCTGGGCAATTTGGTCTCAAAACCAAATTTAAGGGGCTGAGGTTGTGGCCCTGTGGTAGAGCGCTTGCTTGGCATGTGTGAGGCACTGGGTTCAATCCTTGGCACCACATAAAAATAAATAAATAAAATAAATGTATGTGTCCACCTACAACTAAAAAAAAAAATTACCCCCCCGCCCCAACAAATGTAAGGGCTCGGATGTACGTAGCTCAGTTGTAGAGCACTTGTGCTCAGCATGTGTGAGGCCCTGGGTTCAATCCCAGGTACCCCCAAAAAGTGAAATAAAAACAAGTGTTAAAAAAGAAATGGGGACACAGCAATGTGATAAACCAGATCCCGACAACCTCCTGCTTAAGATCTTCCAATACCATTCTCTTACTTCACTAATCTCACCTCCTACTGCACTACCCATCACTCTATTTTCTTGGCTCCAAAGACACAGATTTTCTTTTGGCCCTTGCAATGTGCTCTTCTCATTCCTGCTTCAGAATATTTGTACTTACTTTTCTCCTTAAACACTCTTTCCTGGACCCTTCAATCAGGTTTCTGCTCAATATTACTCCCTTAGAATGGCCTCTCATTTTTCTGATTCTTCAGGTTTCTTTATAGCATTTAATACCGCCTTAACATACATGTACTTGTTATTAAGTCTCTTCTAATGGAACGTAAGCACTAAAAGGACTAGGACTTTAATCCACTACTCTACCTATAATAGCATCCAAAATACAGTAAGTGCTCTATAAATACTTTTCGGAAAAAAATGAACAATGACACCTGATGGTACTTATTATTATATTTAGCATAAGTGAAGAGCACTTAAAAACCAGTTATTAGCACTTAGTTATTTGGGTAAATACTAAGATATGTAGGGCTGGGTAGAGCAATTGCCCTAGGTTTGATCCCCAGCCTACAAAACAAAACAAAAACTGGGCTTTAGAGCTAGGGTTGTAGCTCAGTGGAAGAGCGCTTGCCTAGCATGTGTGAGGCACTGAGTTCGAGCCTTAGTACCACATAAAAATAAATAAAATAAAGTCATGCTGCCCATCTACAGTTACCAACAACAATAAAAAATCCGAGCTTAGTGACAGATGCCTGTAATCCCAATGACTTGGGAGAGAGGCATGAGGATCTCAAGTTCAAGACCAGCCTCCACAATTTAGTGAGACCCTTAGCAACTTAGTGAAATCTGTCTCAAAATAAAAATAAGAAGGTATAAAAATATAGCTCAGCAGTAAAGTCCCTTGGATTCACAGTAAAAAATAAAATGTTTGTCTCAGCTCTGAATTCCCTTATTAAAGTCATGGAACACAAAAACCTCAATCTGTAATACTTACTTTATAATAGGTGAGTTAACACTTATTTAATAAATTCACGGTTTATTATAAAGCTGAAACTATATGGATAATTAATTCACCCTGCCTTAACATTACCATGTACTTCATAACTAAATGTTTTTTTTTCAGCACTTGTGAATGATCAGACTTTTTTTTTTTGGTACTGGGAATTTAACTCAGGGGTACTTGACCACTGAGCCACATCCCTAGCCCTACTTTGTGTTTTATGTAGAGACAGGGTCTCACTGAGTTGCTCAGCGCCTCGCCATTGCTGAGGTTGGCTTTGAACTCGCGATTCTCCTGTCTCAGCCTCCCTAAGTGCTGGGATTACAGGCTTGAGCCACCGCGCCCAGCTGTGAATGATCAGACTTTTAAAAAAGCTGCCATGCTAGTTCCCTGGCAAGGATCTTATCTACCTGGTTCACTGCTGTATAATCAGTGCCAAAGAATATACCAGGCACAGAATATGTGCTGAACAAGTATTTGTAAAAGGCCGAATAAGTGAAACTTAAATATGCTTTTCACCTAGGGTTCTTATATGTGATCCATGTGCACCTGTGGTTTATGTGGTCCTCAGTTTTTTTGTTTTCTTTTGTAAGTTTAATTTTAGATTAACAATACAAAGATTTGCTTTTGTCAAAGGAAATGCCTAAATTAAGTTGTTGTAATGCAGGCAATAAAGAACTTGCAGAAGTAAAAACTTCAAAATTTTAGTTGTTTTCTCTCCACATTAAGAAAAAGCAGGGGCTGCGATTGTGGCTCAGTGGTAGAGCACTTGCCTCCCATGCATGAGGCACTGGGTTTGATCCTCAGCACCACATAAAAATAAATAAATAAAATAAAGATATGGTGTCTGTCTACAACTAAAAAAAAAAATTACAAAAAAGAAAAAAAGCGAAAAATCAGTAGGTACTTAAGATGTTTCAACAATCTTCATTTTAGGGAAAATACTATTATTTCTTAATTCACCATAAAATATATGTATTACACTATGCATTCTAACATCACTAATTATGTTCTAAATATTTCAAATTGCTCTCGATCCAAAGTCTTTCACTATACTCAAATATAATGGGTCCTGTAACAATGTGAACCCCTGTACTTTGCTGACAATTTTTTTCACTTTCATATTAAAGTAAGTTAGCACTTCATGTTTGTGAATCTTGGGCATAGATGCCGAGGTCACTATGTGGTCCCTCCCCTCCAGATAATCCATCAAAGTGGTTAAGACTTTCATCTTTATATGAATTCTGTATTCTTCCTCCACCAACTTGCAGTCCTGAATTTTCAATTAAACTTAAAAAAACAAACCAAAAAACTCAATCTTTAAAATGTCACATCTACTTTGAAACAATTTACACTGAACTTGTGAAAGCAGTAAAACTCTTAAAATCTAATAGTTTTATGCCTATGCCAGATTAAACAAATCCAAAATACCTTCCAAAATAACACCAATCGCGTCTAACTTCACTATTAAGACAGCTTGCTTAAAAGGTCCGGGTGCATTTCTAAGCCGTTGTTAGTGGCCTCTCGCTTGTCAACGCCATGAAATCAGGAAGTTCAAACCAAGAGAGGGAGAATTTACATGCGGAAGGGGCAGTGCGGCCCACCAGTCCTCTCTGGCTATGCAGGAGAGAATTACGTCTCAAAAAGGTTTCAGGGAACTGTCCTCGGTCAAGTCGGGATCAGCTCAGATCCAGCGCTCTCCCTTCCCCACTCCTGCCTCCACTCGTCACACACACTCCACTGGCGATGCTGTCTTTTGACAGCCTACTGAAGCACGACTCTGATTGAAACCACGCCGCCTGAACTGCGGGGGCTACAAGTTCTTGGTGAGGCACAGGGGAAAACGGAAGCGCAAGGCCGCCATAGCAGCAGCAGCAACAGCAGCGAAGCCGACAGCGGACAGCGTGCCCACGAAAAGCGGAGGGACGCGAACAAGAACGGCCGAGACAAAGGGGCGAGGCAGCGAGCGGCAGCGCTACAGGGCCACGGTGGCGGACACGCAACCGCTGCGAGAGAGCCGGTCCAAGAGGGCAGGGGCGCTCGGGGCAGCGGACGCCGACCGCCGAGGCTCGGCGCGGTGACAGCCCCGGGCTCCGCTCGGCAGGGACGTGGCGGCGCCCATCCCGACCACGCGAGAAGCGGCAGAGCGCCGGCCTCGCCTCCGCACACTCACCACTGGGAGCTCCGTAATGGCGGCAGCGGCAGGGGCGGAGAACCCGGGGGGCGGGTCCGCCGCAGCCAGTCACCGCCGCCGGCATCTTTCGAACCGGCTTCGATTCCCTCCGCTGAGGGAATGGGGTGAGGGGAGGGCGCGGCGGACGACAGGCCGCGACGGCCTCCGGGCATGCGCGAGCCCATAGCCAATCCGGGCGCGGCGGCGTACACCGACGCAGGCGCGCTAGGACGCAGGGGGGCGCACGGCCAGGGAGACGCTGCCCCTCCTCCCCCAAGTCCAAACAAAACAAGGGCGGGAGCGCGCGCGCCGGAGGGCCCCGGAGGAGGCGTCCGCGAGAGGGGTAGGGGGCTAGGTCGCCGGGGGGAGGGGAGAGGGCGGAGCGGCCGCAGAAGGCAGACAAAAGGCGCCTCCTCCCGAGACCCGGGCGCCCCGCCCCCTCCACTCGGGGAGCGGCGTCGGCGCCCCGGGCGAGCGGCCTCCGCCACTCGCCTTCGGGGCCCCGCGAGCCCGCGCCCACTCCTCGCCCGTCTGTTCCGTCCTGCGTTACCTCTGCGCTCCCCCTTCCTGGCGCCCGCGTCCCGCACGGCCTCTCGGCGCTGCTCCCGCCGCCGCTGGTCGGCTCCGACGCCGCTGTCCTCCAGGCCCAGCCGCCGAGCTCTGCTGCCCCGCCCCCCTACTCGCGGTCCCGCGCGCGCGCCCCCGCGCCGCCCCACCCCCCCGCGCGCGGAAGGAGCGCGCGGGGCGTGCGTCCCCGGCCGGGCGCGCGAGGGCGCGAGAGGGCGCTCTGGCACAGGGGCGCGGGCGGAGCTGCGCGTCGGCGCACGTGGCAGGGTTCCGCGGCTCTCGTTTCCCTGCTTATCCTTTCCTCCAGCTTAGTCTCTGCGTCTCGCCGGGTTTCCGCTAGGCAGTGAGTCTGCCTTTAGAGGAGCTCATATTTCCCACCTCTCGGGCCGCCGCTGCCTTCGAATACCGTGGTGGATTTGGGAAAACAGAGAATACAGTGCTTCAGTTTTGTCCCAGTAAGTCTCAAGAAAGGATAGGACGGTGTAGTGACTTGGGAAAAAGGACTGGAAAGTTGCTTTTTTCATCTACGAGGAGGTCTTCCGGGGCTCCTTAATCTGTGCACGTGGGCGGGGGCTCCCCAAAACTCAGCGATCCAAAGACAGGGAGTGCCCTTCGAATGTCACAGTTATGTTGGTTTCAGCATATTTAGGCAATTTACATCCTTATTACTGTGATAGAAAAAGTGTAATTCTTCAAAACCAGTTTGGAAAGATTTCATGTTTAAAGTACCTGATTTGGGGGGGGGGGGCAGGAAGTAGGCAGTGAACATAGGGAAATAGTGAACTGGGATTGTCCCAAGCATGCACCAGTCTTTCTAAAGGTCTGTTTTAAAACTAAACGCTAGCCTTGTCCCCTGGCCCTGCCGTTAGTATTATAACCGTCTCATCAGCTATACGATTCACTACTGTATCCGTTCAGATTTAACCACCACCACCAAGGATTCTTTTCTAGGTGACCATTGTCATTGATGTCCTGATAGCATTATTCATTCTCCCTTACTCCGCTGTCATACTGAAGTTGTTAAGGACAACTGTGGAACCAGGTGCCATTGTGCGTGCCAGTAATCCCAGCGGAGGATGAGGTAGGATTGCCAGCCTCAGTAATTTAGCGAGGCCTTAAGAAACCCAGTGAAACCTTGTCTCTAAGTTTTAAAGAATTACAAAAAAGGTTTGGGAATGTGGCTCAATGGTTAAGGGCTCTTGGGTTCAATCCCCAGTACCGAAAAAATGAGAAAGGACTGTGAGTCATTTTGTGCAATTTCTTCATTCTGTTCTCATCCTTTTTTAATGTTTCTGTCCTTTGCCTCCCCCCCTTTATCTAAAGACTTTCCATTTCTATGAATTCATATAATTTAAACATCCTGCATTTCTTCCTTTACCCTACAATGTGTTAGCCTCACCTCATAGAAGTTGTTGACTGAAAAGCAAACTAGTAGATTGCTCCTCTTCCAGATTTTTGCTTAAAAATCTTGCTCTGTTGTTCAGGGTAGGTACACACCCAAAAGGAAAAACCCTGAAACAAAATTATTCCTCAAGAATATAAATACATGCAAAAACCTGCACTAAGGCTGCCACTCACAGAAAACTGAAGCTCTAAGTTCTCTACTTTTTTTAAAAAAAATTATTTTTACTTGTACATGGGCACAATACCTGTATTTTATTATTTTTATGGGGTGCTGAGGATCAAACCCAGTGCCTCACATGTGCTAGGCAAGCACTCCACCACTGAGCCCCAACCCCAACCCTAAGTTCTCTACTTATAAAGGGGTCTGAAATTTGTTTTTTGTACAAGGTTATTGGTTAAAGTAGTTCACCTCTGCTAAATGTAGTATCTAGCTGGGTGTGGTGGTGCTTGCCTATAATCCCAGCACTTTGGGAGGCTGAGACAGGAGAATCACAAGTTCAAAGCCAGCCTCAGCAACAGTGAGGTGCTAAGCAACTCAGTGAGACCCTGTCTCTACATAAAAAAAAAACAGAATAGGGCTGGGGATGTGGCTCAGTTGTTGAGTACCCCAGTTCAATCCCCGGTACCAAAAAGTAAATAAATAAATAAATGTAGTATCTAGTCAGTTTTGGTTTATGTATGTAGCTGCATATGAATTAAAAGACTGTGAGGTGGGCTGAGGTGTAGCTCAGTGGTAGAGAGCTTGCCTAGTATGTGTGAGGCACTGGGTTCAATTCTCAGCACCACATATAACTAAGTAAAATAAAGGACCATTGACAACTAAAAAAAAAGTGTGAGGTATGATTTTATAGCTTATCTCACTTGAGCTACTTATTTTTGTGGTACTGGGGATTGAACTTGGGTGTTCAACCACTGAGCTACATCTCTAATATCTCTAGCTCCCCTCCCCCCCTTTTTTTGGTATTGGGATTGAACCTAGGGGCACTTAACCCGTTAGCAACGCTCTCAGACCCTATTTTGAGACAGGATCTTATTAAGTTGCTGGTTTTGAACTTGGGGATTTTCCTGCCTCAGCCTCCTGGGTCACTGGGATTACAGGTATGCACCCGGTTAACTTTATTTTTCTAGTTCACAAATCCTGTGTTTCCTCATGTTTCTGGGCCTCCCTAGGTAGGGACTTCCGAGAATGGGAGCCCTGGGCAGAATCATGCACATTTACTCCTTTGTCTCTCTGAAAAGTCAAAACTACTGAGGCTGGCCTCAAGCTTTTGATCCTCCTGCCTTAGGCTCTCCAGTGCCACTAATATTACTTGTCTTACTTTGAGCTAGACTTGGAAATTTAATTCAATTGTGTTTTGAAACAGAATGATATGATCTTTGTGCCCTTTAAACAGTTGTTTAACTTTCCACACTGGTGGAAGCATCCATCTTGGCAAGCTCAGGAGCAGGTCAGCTCCTATGGAATCTATGAAGAGTGCTGTCATGAGTAGGCTTCTAGCTGCGCATGGTGGCACATGCCTGTCATCCCAGCTGCTCAGGAGGCTGAGGCAGGAGGATCAGGAGTTCAGAGCCAGCCTCAGCAACTCAGTGAGACCCTGTCTCTACATAAAACACAAAATAGGGCTGGGGATGTGGTTCAGTGGTCAAGTCCCTTGAGTTCAATCCCTGGTATCCCGAAAAAAAGAATAGACTTCTAGGTACCAAGAAGACCCTCTCATTCAAAGACACCTGTCATACTGCTACCAATAATCCCTTGAGTTCCATGTTCATATTTATTCCTTTGGTTTAATCTTTGTTCTTTTCTGTGGCATCTTATTACTATAACAGAAAATGATACATTTTAACCTGTATTTACACTTGACAGAGATCAGAAGAATAGGAGTCCTGGGAGTCTGACTCTGGGATCAGTACCCCCAACCCCCACATGAAAGTGTTAATTAAGTCCTTGCTGTGTAACTATCATTTGTGACCTTTAAAAAAAAAAGACTTTTGAAAAGCCAGGTCCATTTCAACTTTAGCATCCAGTAAGATTTGCAGACTTGCTGGGCGTGGTGGTACAAGCCTGTAATCCCAGCATTTTGGGAGGCTGAGACAGGAGAATCATGAGTTCAAAGCCAGCCTCAGCAACGGCAAGGCGCTAAGCAACTCAGTGAGACCCTGTCTCTAAATAAAACACAAAATAGGGCTGGGGATGTGGCTCAGTGGTCTAGAACCCCTGAGTTCAATCACCAGTACCCGCCCCCCTCAAAATTTGCAGACTTCACAGCCTGTTGTCAAGGCAATACATGGCTTACTGTTTTGCTATTCTTCAAGTTTAAGAATATGTGACACTTAAGTCTATTAGGCTAAAAGGTATTGTTTTGTACAGAAAAGCAAAGTAGGTGATTTTGAAGTGTTGGGCTAAATATGAAGAAAGTTGAAGCAACTGTAGATTCTAAGAATGTTCAAGACTGGAGCCACTACACTGCAGTCACAGGGCTGACCATCAAAAGATACATCTTGGGCTGCGGCTGTGGCTCAGTGGTAGAGCATTTGCCTAGCACATGTGAGGCACTGGGTTTGATCCTCAGCACCGCATAAAAATAAATAAAGATATTGTGTTCATCTACAACCAAAAGAATATTAAAAAAATAAAAGATATGGTGTCCATCTATAACTAAAATTTTTTTTAAAGATATTTAAAAAAAAGATAGATCTGCTGGGCACCATTGTGTTCACCTATAATCTCAGCGGCTTGGGAGGCTGATACTGGAGGATCACGAGTTCAAAGCCTGCCTCAGCAACTTAGTGAGGCCCTAAGCAACTCAGCAAGACCCTGTCTCTAAATAAAAAAATAAAAAAGGACTAGGGATATGGCTCAATGGGTAAGCGCCCTGTGTTCAATCCCTGGTACCCCTCCACACACATACACATACACACACACACACACACACACACACACACACACACACACACACAAGATATCTACTAGTTTTACTCATATTCCACCTTGTGTCAGGAGAGATTTGAAGAGTAATTCTTTTTTTTTTTTTTGGTACTGGGGATTGAACTCAGGGGCACTCGACCACTGAGCCACATCCCCAGCCCTATTTTGTGTTTTATGTAGAGAAAGGGTCTCACTGAGTTGCTTAGCACCTTGCCCTTGCTGAGGCTGGCTTTGAACTCACGATTCTCCTGTCTCAGCCTTCCAAAGTGCAGGGATTACAAGTGTGCGCCACTGTGCCCCACTGAAGAATAATTCTTGGCTGGTGAGGAGAGAAATATTTTGTTCCTAACCGGGTTGATCTTTATTCCAAAGAATCATAGCTGAGGGGTTCCAATTTCATGCAGAAGCCATTAAAACCCGGGTCAGGGCTTGGATCACTTCAGAAGGTATGGCCTTGACAGAGTTGGTGGTTACTAGATTTTTCTGGTTCCCAGCCAGAAGGACTAGAAGTGACTCAAAATTAACATCAGCTTGGAAAGAGATGGCAAGGGAATGAATAATTCATACTACTTAGCAAAAAAAAAAAAAAAAAAAAGGAGGCTAATAAAAAAGGTTTACTATTCCTGCCCCCAATAGTTTTATGTTTGTATGGTATTGTTCTTTTTTTTTTTTTTTTTTTTTGGTACTGGGGATTGAACTCAGGGGCACTATTTTGTGTTTTATGTAGAGACAGGGTCTCACTGAGTTGCTTAGCACCTCGCCCTTGCTGAGGCTGGCTTTGAACTCGCGATTCTCCTGTCTCAGCCTCCCTAAGTGCTGGGATTACAAGCGTGAGCCACCGCGCCCGGCTTATGGTATTGTTCTTAATAAAGGAGGCCAAGATGCTGGTTTAGAGAAATGCAGCATCCCTAATGGCAGTAGTTTTAACTATTAGCCCAGCAGTCAACTTTGAAACTTTTTCTTAAACTTGGAGAAATTCTGAATTTGGAAACATATCTATCTGAGCTCAGTGTTTTTGAAGAAAGGACTATGAATCAGCACATTAAAATCAGGCAAGTTTTTACAGAATAACATTTACCCTAAGATACATTAATTTAGTGGATTGGAAGAAGCATATATACCTACCTTTTTCATATGCTTCTTCCAATCCACTAAACTAATTTTGCTATTTGGAATCTAGGAACTTGTGTCCTAGGTGTCAGTGGCCCTTTAGTGTCAAATAGGAATCAAAGTTTCTTTCTATAACCCTTACCTGAGTTCTGAATGTGCTGAGTTTACTCAAAAGAACAGCCTAGTTTGTTATTCAGTTTGTAGCATCTGACCTATTGGAGTTGCTACTCAGCCCTCAAGGGATCAAAAACACTTGGAAATGTTAGTAGAGGCAACTTCGAGTGGGAAAAGGAATCTAGGACCAAGGTAACTGGGGTACTTAGTCATGTCAACTCCAGGGGAAACAGTAGGCCTTGCTTTGTAGCCTTTCTCTTCAGGTTCTGGGACTTACATTGGTAGGTCCTTCCCCCTTTACAATGCCAGAGACAAGCAACTGCATTTTACATAGATAGTAGAGACCCTATTTGCCAGATTTACTAAAAAGACCATATCCAGTTTTGTTCTGTGTAATAAATATGAAGTGAATGTGCCAACAGTATTGTCTCTCTTCTTCACTCCTAAAATGCAGTTTTCTAGGCTCACCTTCTTTTAAGGGCTTCAAGGTCAGTCAGCCCCATGAGGATTATCTGAGTTGAGAAAGTGAGAGCAGCTCAGTGATACTCAGGTGACCAACTGTCACTGTTTATCCATTGTGGGAAGGTTGGGCAGGTAGTGGAAGGCAGGACTTTCCATTTTTAAACCAGGAATTCCCAGCAAACTGAAAATTTCAGGCTAAGACATGTTTTCTTTGTAGATATGAGGACATTTGAAAAAGTTTAAGGTTCAAGTGGAAGATCCTTGCCCCCGCCAAAAAAGAGAATCCAGTAAGGGAAAACATGAGTAAAAATCTGATTGGTAACAATAGAATTTTAAAAATCAGATTTATGAAATTAGGTCCTTTTGGGGAGAGAGAGATTCAAAAATATGGTGATGAAAAAGATCCTCTCCTGTTATAAAACAAAGTGAAACTGCATGATCATGACAAAATGGAAGTTTTCAAAAACCAGAAAACACTAACTTCGAATACTCTAAGCAAAATCACTGTAAAAACTTCAGTTACCCAAACTGTGGAAAGAGTAGCATAATTCTGGGGACTGTTAGTTCAACTCTGAAAATTCACATTTTATCTGTGACGCTCCTGCTCTTCCTAACACGTTTTGACTAAAAAGCCCACGATGAAATTTAACATGCTTTCTGTTTCTGCTTTACATTCTGCTGATTTGAGTCCATGATACTGGTAAAAAAACACTGGAACTCGTCTACCAGCCAGCGAGTATGTTTGGTATAGACGTCTCTTCACCCAAAGTGGTTGGCTTCTCTTCCATTAGGAATGAGACCAGAGCTGGACATAACATGCATTTTTAAGACTACTCATTTTCTTTTTAGAGCAATGTGTACAATGTGTAACTTGAAAAGGACACTAAGCTTTTTTTAAAGTTGTGGATGGACACAATACCTTTATTCATTCTTATGTGGTGCTAAGGATTGAACCCATTGCTTCACGTGTGAGGCGAGCGTTCTACCACTGAGCCATCACCCCAGCCCAACACTAAGCTTTTTTTTTTTGGTACTGGAGATTGAACTCAGGGGCGCTCAACCACTGAGCCACATCCCCAGCCCTATTTTGTGTTTTATGTAGAAACAGGGTCTCACTGAGTTGCTTAGCGCCTCGCCATTGCTGAGGCTGGCTTTGAACTCGCAATTCTCCAGTCTCAGCCTCCCAAAGTGCTGGGATTACAGGCGTGTGCCACTGCGTCTGGCTAAACTTTAATCCTTGTGAAGAAAAAGGAAAAGAGGGGGAAAAGGATGTTGTAATGCATTACTGAGTCCCAGGAAAAGCCTGTTTTCCAGATCTGTTAACAGTTCAGAATGGAAGCTTACAACTTTGTAGTGTATGCTAGGGAAAATGATATAAGGAAATGATAAAACAAAACAAAACTATTAAGTGTTGGGAAGTGAGCCACCATGATCTCCTACATTTATAGACAGTGTCACCTGATTGCATGTGACCAAAAATGACCGTTGTAGAATGTGGTACAAAAAAACAAAACTTGATATGGGTGAGCAGAGCCCAGGTACTCTAGGCAGAAATGCTGGGTACTTTTATCTGATCTCCTCTAATTAATCCTCAACAAAACTGAGGTAGACTGTGGTGGTCTTATTTAATAGATGAAAAAATAAGTGGAAACCACCCGGCAGGGTTATACTACTGCACCTATTTTTCCAATTCCATTGCTTCAAAGTATATCCACTATGTCATTTTCCCCAAAGTGTGAAATAAAGACTGCTGATGGTGAAGAGGAATTCTGCAGGGCATGGACACTGCCTCCCAGAAAACCAACTACAAGTCTTCTGTTGTGCTCAGGCCCCCATCTGGTGCAAGGAAGCAATACCACTTTACATGTCACAAGGATCATGGAAAGACCCAATCAGATGCTATCCTGCATTGCTTTGCAAATTGAGTATATAAAATGCTTTAGTAGATATTATTAATAACTATTTAATATGTATAAATTTATATATACTTATATTTAATAGATATTATTAGTGCTGTAGGAAGAGATTATTGTTTCTGTATTACAGACAAGAAAACAAAAGCCCAAAGATTCTAAAAGCTTGCTTGCTTTTAATTAGCTTTTTGAAGAACTTTATGAACTGTGGCAGAGAGGTAAATTACTGGTAGGCAGTGGTTAAAATTTCAATGCACCAATCACCCGAAGATCTGGTTAAAAGCAGTTTTTTGGGTTCCTTCCGTTCTTTGTGGTCTGTTTTAGTAAATTAAGGTTTGTGAATCTGTACTTGAAATGAGCTCCCAGGTGATGCTGATGCTGCTGGTCCAAAGCCTATACTTTGATTATCCTTGACATTCCATGTAACTACTCACTCCAAGAGCCTGTACTTACTCATTACACTTGTGGCTAATCTGTGGACTAAATGATTTTTCTTTTTTGTTACCAGGAATCGAACTCAGGGGTACTTGACCACTGAGCCACATCCTTAGCCCTATTTTTTTGTATTTTATTTTGAGACAGGGTCTCATTGAGTTGCTTAGCGCCTCGCCATTGCTGAAGCTGGCATTGAACTCGCAATTCTTTTGTCTCAGCCTCCCAAATGGATTACAGGCGTGTGCCACTGTGCCTGGCTGGAAATGATTTTTAAAAGCACTGTGATTTCTTTTGTAGAAAACTTTTTTTTTTTTTTTTTAATATCTTTATTTTTATGTGGTGCTGAGGATCGAACCCAGTGCCTCCCGCATGCTAGGCGAGCACACTACCACTGCGCCATAACCCCAGCCCCTAGAAAACTTTTTTTTAAAAAAGTCAAGGTTGATCTCTATGAATTCTGAGTGAGATAATGCAGTCACTTAATGAGGGGGATGTGTTCTGAAAAATGCCTTAGGAGATTTCATGGTTGTACTACTGTAGTGTACTTATCTATACTGTAGGCAACTGTAACACATGGTAAATATTTGTGTATATATACACAGTAGAAAATGTACAGTAAAAATGAGTTGATAGGAATTTTTCCATTTAAGCTCCATTTAATCTTATTGGGACCATTTATGTGGTTAAAAAATCCTTATACAGACCATGATAGTAAAAGGCAATTTTCAAAAAGTTATTTCCCCTTATTTGTCCAGAAAAAGTTCACCTGGATTGATTTGTAATAGAGCACGTTTATGCATGAATGACCTCATATCATATCCTACCACCCTTTCTCTATTCTTTGAACATATTCTTTGTACATTCCACAGGGCCCAATTCTGGTCTAGATCCCTTTCTACTATAGTATATGATTTCTTCCTTTTTGAACTCTTGATAACCACCCAGGTAACATTTTATCCCCAATCGGTTCCTCTGATGGCCTAACTTAAGTCCTTCAGGTTTCTTTCTTTTTTTTGGCATCGGGGATTGAACTTGGGCACTTGACCACTGAGCTACATCCCCAGTCCTATTTTATAGTTTATTTAGAGACAGGATCTCATTGAGTTGCTTAGTGCCTCACTTGCTGAGGCTGCCTTTGAACTTATAATCCTCCTGCCTCAGCCTCCCAAGCTGCTGGGATTATAGGAGTGTGCCACTGTGCTAGGCCACATTTTTATTCTTTACCAAGCAGTTTACTGGCAAGTGAGCAGCTTAGGTTTCTGAATAACTAGACATTATGTACAAGTGTGCCTCAAGAAAAAGGACAAATAAAATGCCAGACTCAAACTGCAGCTATGTCTTAACTTTTCTAGAGTACACTATGGAAAGATTGCTTGACAAAGGAACTATAAACCCAAGAATCACTCAAGTAACAAGAAACCAGATCACTCAAGTAACAAGAAACGAGAGGTCGAAATGACCAGACTTTTGTTGCTAGTACTAGGACAGCAAACTTCCTAGGTCATATATGTCCAGTCCACAGTGTGTCACAAGAGAATATTCAGGCACTTGTCTAGCATTAGCTGATAGTTGTAAACATATTGCCAAGGTATGTCAAAAAAAGTTAAACTTGGTAATCCCAGCAAGTCAAGAGGCTGGACATGTGAGATCAGCTTGGGCAATTTAGCCAGACCCTGTCTCAAAATAAAATTTAAAAAATTAAAAGGGCTGGTGATGTAGCTCAGTTGTAGAATGCCCTGGGTTCAATCTCCATTACTAATAAAATAAAATAAAACCCATGAGGAAAACAGAGAGGCCCAGAGGTTCCATTCTAAAAGTTCACACAGATGTTTCCACTGTCTGCAGCAGCCCAGTTGGGTGGCTCCATCCTCTATTCATCAGCTTCTTTAGGCTCTGGGAAAGAATGGTGCCAACAGTTACACTGAACCCTCCTAGAAAATACCTGATGAATTAGAGGACTACCAGGAAAAAATGGGTAGGTAAGGCAGCCGGTGTGGTGGCGCATGCCTGTAATCCTAGCACTGAGACAGGAGGATCGTGAGTTCCAAGCCAGCCTCAGCAACAGCAAGGCACTAAGCAACTTGGCGAGACCTTGTCTCTACAAAAAACACAAAATAGGGCTGGGGATGTGGCTCAGTGGTCAAGTGCCCCTGAGTTCAATCCCTGGCACAAAAAATCAAACAATAAACTGGTAAGGCAAAATGGGATCTATTTTATCTTTGAAACTTGTGATCTGGATTGTTACTGCCTGGTGCCTCTTCAGGGCTTAATACTACTCTTCAGGTACCCTGAATAGGAGACTGATTTTTTTTTTGGTACTGGGTATTGAACTCGGGTACGACCACTAAACCACATCCCCAGCCCTATTTTGTGTTTTATGTAGAGTTGCTTAGTGCTTTGCCGTTGCTGAGGCTGGCTTTGAACTTGCAATTCTTCTCTCAGCCTCCCAAAGTGCTGGGATTACAGGTGTGCACCACTGCGCCCGGCTTAGGAGACTGATTTTATTTTTTATTTTGGTACCAGGGATTGAACTCAGAGGTTCTCGACCACTGAGCCACATCTCCAGCCCTATTTTGTGTTGTATGTAGACAGGGTCTTACTGAGTTGCTTAGTGCCTCGCCATTGCTGAGGCTGGCTTTGAACTCGCAATTCTCCTGTCTCAGACTCCCAAAGTGCTGGTATTACAGGTGTGTGCCACTGCGCTCGGCTAGGAGACTGATTTTAATAGCTGTAAATGATGTATACAACACTGGGGAGTCTGCATCCTGCACAAAATAGAAGGGCAGAAGCATGAGAGGACCCTGTCCTTGCTGGTGGAACTAACACAATTTCTGGTTTTCAACTTTGGTCTCAAACAGCTACTTTTCTGTATGATTCACAATCTGTTCTTAGAGTTTATATTTTTAAAAACTACCAAAGACATTCTTTATCTGTAAATTAAAACCTACTCTCACTGACCAAAATAGCTGCTAGTTGTTTGGTTTGTTGTAGCTGACCACCAAAAGCAGGCGCTGCAAATCTCTTAATTCTTCCATACACTTCTAGTATTTCAATGAAATTATTTTGGTCCAGAATTGACATGTATTTTCTGTGTTGCAAACACAGGTTAAATGGCTTTGCATACTTTTTTCATTACTTCATGCGGTTTTTGCATGACCATCAAAAAAGTATCGAATAGTTTTTAAAATTTACACTGGATAAACAAATTACATTGAAGTGTAACAAAGTGATAATGTCTAGTATGCACAAGGCCCTGAGTTCAATCCCCAGGCATGGGGATAAGAAAAAAACTTAAATAAAAACTTAAAGACAGGGAAAAATCAGGGTCTAAACCCTGCTGTCAGGTCCCCAAATAAAAGTAGGTCAGTGGTTCTCTGACAGGGACTTAGGAGAGTGAGAAATGAGGAGTGAATGCTAATGGGTATAGGATTTTATTCTGAGGTGAAAATGATCTGAAACTAAGGTAATGGCGATAGTTGCACAACTTTCAACACAACAGAAACCACTACACTGTGCACTCTACAAGGGTGAATTTATAGTGTGGTATTATAACTAAGTAAGAAACAGAAATGCAAACAAAAGCAATGCAAAAAGTTACTCCCTCCAAAATGGGCAATATAGGAGGAAGTACCAACAGGTTCAAAACTGGATCCTTCCTTTTTTTTTTTTTTTAAACAACAAACCCTGATTAATAAAAGAGTTGGATCTAGTATCCTGTTCCATGCCCCCAGCTTAAAATCCTTTTGATTTGGAGTTATCTGAAACAGAAGGATGTGTCAAAAACTCCCAAATGAAAACTTGTTTGGACAGTAGCTCAAAAGCTGTTTTTGGATTTAATTGTTGCAAATGGCCTAGATGCATGTTGAAGTAGGAAGACAAAAAACAAATAAAAGATGTGCCAGAATAATAAGGAACAGACACTTGGCGAGGCAGGATGCTCTGCAGCATGTTAACCTCTAGCTTTGTTTCCATAAAGAACATGAGCTCCAGGAGACCAGAGGGCTACAGCACTGTCACACCTGCACAATCAGTAGATCTACTTTTTTATTTCTATTTTTTTAAGGCTAAGGATTGAACCCAGGGCTTCATCCTTGTTAAATATGGATTTGGCCACTGAGTATGCTAAGTATGGGTTTGACACTCTACACTCTTAAGTATTTGTTGAGTAAAACTAGTACACGCTGCAGCTGTGACTAACTTACTGGTCTGTGAAAGAATGTACAATGAGTTTATTTTGAAAACTGGCATCATGTTCCTTTGCCTGAAATGACCAAATTTTCAATTAAGTTACAATGTAGCTATATGTTAATTGGCTTGAATATAGGCATAGATACCTAAGTCAATTACAAGAGTACTGTACCTGCAAAAAAGAACTTTTGCTATATCTTGAAGGAGCACAGGCTGACAATGCTGGCAACGTTGCTATTTCTTTAAAACAGAACCCACCAAACCCTGCCTTCCAGCAAGAAGACAGAAGGAGGGAACACTAATGACAATACTTTGCAGCTCAGTTGGCCTCAGTAGGGCGCAATGATCTCCCTTTGCCAAAATTCGGCCACATGTGATCTTCTCAAGCATTCCCTGTATACAGCAACAGGGTACACAAAGGCTCTCTGTAAGCTCCTCATCACACTACCTGGTACAGGTGAGATTTCAAATATTGTTACTGTACTATGGATGTTTATATCTTTAAGATATTTTCTTTTTTTTTCCCCAAAAGTATTTCTTTCCTCCACTTCTAACATTTGTCTATATCTAAAATATTATGAGTAGGCCATCTCTCCTACCTGAAAGTCCTTCCATGTTAGACCCCTACAAATGACAGCCACTGTCTCCCAAGAGGCAGTTGCTAGCTGCCTCCCCCAACTCTTCAGCCCTCACCCCCAGTGAGTGCTGTAACAATCTTCTAAAAACCTGTTGCTCAGGAGATTCTCGTTAGAACTCTTCTGGAGGCGGTTACAACTTGGTATATCCTAGACCTGGACTGCTGCTTCCATTTGAGGGTTCCCAGGCAGCGCCTGCATCCAGATTCCAAATAGCTTCTCAGGCCTCATCTTTTATGGCAGCTATTGTCACAAGCCTGCCAAGAGACTTTCCAGACTCGATTCTTCACCACTCAGGAATGGTCTCAGTGGGCTTATATAGAAAGAATCTGTATTGTATTCAACTACACTGAAGAAAAACCTTTTATTGCTATGGAAAATTTTGTTCTTGTGTTTCACAAGTCTTGCCAAGTCTTACTCTGGATGTTTCTTTTTAGATGGAAGCTGACAGAAATCTCTCGTTATCCAGATACAAAATACAAAGAATGTTTATTTGGAAGCAGCCTTGCTTTCTTTATAAATAGGCCCACACAGGGACTCACAGTTGGCTTTATACTCACCAGTATGGCCTGGATGAAGAAGGAGCTGGGGAGCAATGTCATCTTTGACACATGGTACTAGTTTGGTTTTATAACCCACCCCCATGAAAAAGCATAACTTAGCTTTGTTCCCCCATCATTCTTCAGAAGATATCTTTGCATTTCTTAAATATTCCAGACAACTGAGAAGAGATTTTAAATTCAGTGGTAGTGGCAGTCTCAAAGTGAATTAGTACTCTGATACACAGTGGGGTATTTGTCATTTTAAAAGTCACCTTGGGTTTGCTTTTACTCAAAATGTATCTCTAGCTGGAGTTGCAAAGTTTTCCTGGACTCCCACAAGAGCATCCCCACCCAAACACAAATGCCCTCTACCCACAAAATAGCTTTCATTTGTGGACTAAAGAGAGACATACACATCGGCACACACACGTACACACACAACAGTCCTCAGGAATTATTTGGATTAGACAATGCAATAGCCAGATAGCACCTCCCAGGGATGGGCACACATGCAGCAGCTGTCAAAAGGAGAAGTCACTTTACTTTCATTTAAACTTGCAATGTTTGTCTTTATTTTGTTCTTTATATTTTGAAAGTGAAAAGAAATAGTATTGAGTCAATTTCTTTTTTTTTTAAATATTTGTTCTATGTATTTACAAGCCTTAAAGTTGCTCTAAAGATTTCAAAAGTATTAAGAGTACTTTTTCCAGGGTAGCACTTTTTGTCTTTGAACAATTCTTGGAGTTCTGTGGTCCATAGCATTTCCTTCTGTTCCAAGGTTATGTATGTTTTGATTACTATTGTGATTTTTTAAAAAAATTTTCTGAAGCAAGCTGAGAGGCAGGCAGAAAGATTTGATGCCCGAAAAAAAGAAAAAAGAGAAAGGAGAGAGAGAGAGAGAGAGAGTGAAAGAGAGAGAGAGATCTTTCTTACCTTGTTCACCCCAAACCTTCTCAAATCTGGACTAACTACTATGCCTTAAAACAAACGTGAGGTGCATATGAAGGGAAGGGACATTTATTTCTCTGCTTTTCTATTATACAAGTTGTTTACAGAAACTGCAAATTAAAAAATTACACACTGGCATTTGCAGTCCTTAAAATAAATTAAAAGTTCTCAACTTTTTTTTTTTTTTTTTTTTTGCTAAATGTGTTTTTAAGTATGAGTCCTCATTTAAAAAGAAAAGATTAAAACAGAAAATATTTTCTATAAATAATACATGTATTTTGGTTTTAGTGCTCCCGCCCTCAGGTTGGAAGTTTACTTGTTTCCAGTACCTTTTTCCTCCATGATCACCTTTTTTCTCTTTCCCCTCTCCCACTCGTGCACACGTGGGGATTTCTGCGAGAATTGGCCTTGCTGCACTGTGATTGGCGAAGACGTGAAACTTTTTAAAAAAATACTTAAATTGTTTCTTTTGTTTCGTTTTGTGTATTTGAAGTTTTAGTTATCCTCAGACTCCTCTTCTGCTTCCCTCAGCCATGTGAAAAATGCAGTGACAGATTTCAGGGCCACGCCCTTCCCATTCTGCTCTGCAGGGTCCTTGCTGCTCTCCCATTTGTAGAAGGCATCCTCGGAGATAACCTCCTCGTCATACAGGCAATCAAAAAACATTCGTAGCAAGTCTGTAAGAGTTTGAAAATAAGCCATCAGTTTTGGGACACTGTAGATCTGAGGAAGAGCAATGAATGAAAGAAAGCACATTTATTCTCCCAGAAAAGAGCATCAACAACTATCGTCATACTCACTGTTGACAGTGTACCAGGACAACTGGGCTAGGGGTGCAGCTCAGTGAGGAAGAGCCCAGGTGCAGCCCCAGCCCAACAAACAACAACAAAGAATATCAACCCTACACAACTGCTTATCCAACAAGAAGCAAAAGACCATTTAAGTAGCCTAAATTATTTTTTATTCCTACTATTTTATTCAATTTGAACTATTTTCTAATATTGGGAACGCTGTTTCATTTTACTAAGTTCTCAGTCTAAACATATTGAAAAATAAGAGTACTTACTACTTTTCAAAAATTTTTCTTTTTTTAAAACTTTTTTCCTTATAGATTTTTTTTCATTTTTTTGAAAGTCTACAGTATAATTTTAACAAATATTATAGGGAAAAGGCAGGGCATACTCTTTCCCCCTTCAAATGTGTTTTAAAAGTGAAAAGAGTGATCATATGAGAAATATGGGCAAAAGCTATCTCATCTGGATTTTATCCAGTGAAAATAAGTCATTTGTTGTTTTAAATGTCCAAACTGAGTAATTTTAATTCTCTGTATTGCTCAGAGTGGAAACTTATTGTGGTGCAGGCCTGTAATCCCATTGGTTTGGGAAGAAGCTGAGGCAGGATGATCACAAGTTCAAGGACAGTCTCAGAAACTCAGTGAGACCCTGTCTCTAAATAAAAATTAAAAAGGGGACTGGGGTTGTAGCCCAGTGGTAGAGTGCTTGCCTAGCATGTATGAGGCACTGGGTTCAATCCTCAGCACCACATTAAAAATTTTAAAAAAATAAAGGCATTATGTCCACCTGCAACTTAAAAAAACAAAACAACTAAAACTAAAACAAACAAACTTAAAAAGGCCTGAGGATGTGGCTAAGTGGTTAAGTGCCACTGGGTTCAATTCCTGGTACCAAAAAAAAAAGAGAAGAGAGAAAGTTGGCAGAGGCATTAAGCCCCAATAAAAATTATATTTATGTATTCTTTAAAATAAAAATTCCTTGGGGCTAGAGGTGGTAGCTCAATGGTAGAGTGCCTGTCTAACCATGTACAAGGTCCTGGGGTTTGATATTCATCACTGAAAAAAAATCATTTATTGTCAGCTTTCTAATCACTCAGATTAACAATGGAAGGAGGTAACAAAATAAACAACAAACATCAGATTAAGAACGGGTCATATTAAAATTTTTCTTCAGAGTTATCTTTGTAATTATATTAAGTCAAGCTAACACTAAAATCACTTTTCTTTTTCTAAAACTCTGTCTGGACTATAGGGAAGTGGAAAACAGTGCCCACAATTCTCCTGCTGTAAATCTAGAACTAAACAGCTCTCCAGGGATGACTGAAGTTGGTAATTATGGAAGACATTTTTTAATTTGGTTGAACATATAGCATCAACTTCATCCAACCACTTGACATATCATTTGAAAAGTAAGATCTTGGGCTGGGGGTGGTGGCTTAGTGGCAGAGCGCTCGCCTTGTATGCGTGAGGCACTGGGTTTGATCCTCAGCACCACATAAAAATAAATAAATAAAATAAAAGATGTTGTGTCCATCTACAACTAAAAATTTAAAAAAAAAAAAAAAAAAAAAAAGAAAAGTAAGATCTTCCTGTAACAATATAGAAAAGGAAGCTAGGATGCTAAATGACCTTTCAAAGACCTTGAGAGAAGGAAGATAAAATTGTATTAGATTTTCTGATTCAGACTTCAATGGTTCTTCAGTTACACTCTCTCTAGTTTGTTTTCATCTATTCCTGTATTCTTGGGGATATTCAGCAGCACTAGGAAAGAAGCAAAACTTTTCCAAAAATCCCAACAAGGAAGTGCCCAAGAACTACTTCAGTGCCATCTCTAAAACAACTATATGTATCAGCTTTCACAAATTTTAACAATATCTTCCAAGATTTAATAGAATTCATTAATTTACCAGTATCACTAAGACTAGAGTGTTCAGGTTACCTTATTTGTCTGGTTAGCCAAGAATGAATAACTCTTAACTGAAAATTATTCTAAAATACTTTGTTAAATACACTATGGGGTCACAGTTAAGGTCTTTGCTGGGTGTCTGAGCATTCTGAAAAGTATTACCCTTGACATTATTCACCAATTTCATGCAATAGACTTGAGTTGTCAAATAAGGTAACCACTACCCACATATAGCTATTTAAACTAAGTAAAATGAAAAATTCGGTTTCTTAGTCATGAGAGCCTCACTTAAATGCATCACTGGCACATGTGGCATAGTTACCATAATGAATGGTATAGAAACATTTAAAATTAAAATTTTTTTTTTTAGTTATAGATGGACACATTTTTATTTATTTTTATGTGGTGCTGAGAATCAAACCCAGTGCCTCACATGTATCAGGCAAGCGCTTTGCCACTGAGCCACAACCCCAGCCCCTATAGAAACATTTTGATCACTGCAAGAATGTCTTTCAGACCTGCCCTAAATATTAAATCTCTAATATAAACTAATTTTCAATATTTTTTTAGTTGTCAATGGACCTTTTGTTTTGTTTATTTATACACAGTGCTGAGAATTGAACCGAGTGCCTCACACATGCTAGGCAAGTGCTCTACCACTGAGCTACAACTCCAGCCCTAAACTAGTTTTCTTATTGGCATCTTTTTTTTCTTCCCTTTTTTGGGTATCAAGAATTGAACCGAGGGGCACTAAACCATGAACCACATCCCCAGCCCTTTTTCATGTTTTACTTAGAGATAGGGTCTTGCTGAGTTGCTTAGGACCTCTAAGCTGCTGAGGCTGACTCTGAACTCACGATCCTCTTGCTTTAGCCTCCCGAGCAGCTGGGATTACAGGCATTCACCACTGTGCCAGGCTCTTACTGACATTTTTTCATATAAGTCTTCAAGAAATTCAATTTGAAGCCAATTGCAGTGGCATGTGCCTGTAATCACAGCGACTTGGGAGGCCGAGGCAGGAGGATTGCTTGAGCCCAGAAATAACAGTGAGACTGTGTCTCTAAAAACAAAACAAAACAAATAATCAACATCAGATATGTTAAAGATGTTGGCTGAGTTTTTGTTAGTAGTTAGTGCTTCTTCTACTGTCCATCTTCCAATCCTCACTCACCTCGTAAGTCTTGGTCTGGATAAGTCTCTCCCACTAGTTTGGTTAATTATAATAACATGAGGTTAACTTACTGGCAGGTTGATCAAGTTTTACTATGGATGCTTGTAGTGCATAAAGTGCTTGCAGTTCCTTCTCTGTATCTGAGTCTAGGTACTTGAGTAAGATCGGCACTCTCTGCTTGATAACAGCAGTGTCCACTCTGAAGGTAGAGCAGTCAGCTAGAGGTAATAGAAGAACTAGGCATTACATTTAAGGAGTTAACACACAGAACCACATTCAGTTTTCTGATTAGAGCACCCAAAGGGCTTTGTACAGAAAGAAGAGGTAAGGGGCTCTAAGACAAGATTCTGAAATCCAAATGCTGTAACATTTTTAATGGGATATTCTCTCAGAAATAATAAAAAACATGGAGGAGAGATGCATTTTGAATTCTGGTTTCCCTCAAGAATAGCGCACCCAATTATTTATCGTTAATTATAATGAAACAGTGACAGTGATTTTACAACATCCTACAAAAGCAACATTAACCAAATGTCTCACCATGAAAAAGATACAAAATGGATATATTAATTAGCTTGATTTAATCATTCCACACTGTAGACAAACTGCTCTAGTTTGGGTATGGAGTGTGCCCCAAAGTCGCATGTGTTCAAGGCTCGGCTGCCAGCCTGTAGGGCTATTGGGAGGTGGTGGAAACACTAGGCGGTGGTTCCTAGTGGAAGGAAGTTACGCTATGTGGGGGCATGCCCTTAAAGGGCACACGGGGAGCCTACACTCTTCTCTTTCTATGCTTCCAGCCACCATGAAGTGAGTAGCTTTGCTTCATCTTGTGCTCCCCTCCATGATGCTGTGCCTCATTACAGGCCCAAACAAATGGAGCCAAACAAACAACTCTATAACCAGGAGGCAAATAAACCTTTCCTCTTAGGTGGATTATTTTTTTTAGGTATTTTGTCACACTGGTGGAAAATTAGCACATCAAAACATCATAATGTTCTCCATAAAAGTATGTAATTATGATTTGGTAATAAAATAATATTAAAAAACAGGAATTCAAGTGAGTGCTTTAAAAAAGCAACATTAAAAAAGGAAATGTTGGGGGGGGCGCTGTGGATATAGTTCAGTGGTAGGGTGCTTGCCTAGCATGTACAAGGTTGGCCCTAGCACTACACACATGCGCATATACACACAGACAAAAGAAAAAAAAAAAAGGAAATTAAAGTGGCAGTTCATGCAAATCTTTCCAGAAGGATACAAAAGTCGAGACCATTTTATTATTCCTAGGAGGAAAAGGACTAGTATGACAGTGGAGGAAAAACCAGACAAACAAAAAAACCAAACCTTTCAATCTATGCCTTTTGAGATAAAAGCAAGATAAAAAGGGGCTGAGGAAAACATCCTCAGTGCCAAGAAGCATGAGGTTTTCTATTCTCTGTTGAAGTTATCATGAGATACAATTTAGGATTTGGGGGAATTTTTTGGTGCTGGGGACTGAACCTGGGGGCTTCACATATGCAAGCCAAGTGCTCAACACTGAGCCAAATCCTCAGCTTTCAATCTGTTTTTTTAAAAATATTTTTAGTTATAGATGGCATGTACCTGAATTTTGTTTACTTAGGTTTTTTATGCGGTGCTGGGGATAGAGCCTGTGTCTCAAGCGTGCTGGGCAAGTGCTCTACCACTAAGCCATAACCCCAGCCCCTAATCTGGTTTTTTTTTTTTTTTGGTACCGGGGATTGAACTCAGGGGCACTAAACCACTGAGCCACATCCCCAGCCCTATTTTGTGTTTTATGTAGAGACAGGGTCTCACTAAGTTGCTTAGCGCCTTGCCCTTGCTGAGGCTGGCTTTGAACTCGCGATTCTCCTGTCTCAGCCTCCCTAAGTGCTGGGATTACAGGTTTGTGCCACCACGCCCGGCTCCCAATCTGGTTTTTAAAAGCAGCTTCTGCACTTCTCAACCTTGATTGATTCCCCACTCCCTTTCAGTACTGAGAATTAAATCCAGGGCCTTGTGCATGCTAGACTGCTAGGCAAGTGGTCTACCATAGAACTATATCCTCAGCCCTTTAAAAATAATAATAATAAAAATAAAGTAGGGGGGCTGGGATTGTAGCTCAGTGGTAGAGCGCTTGCCTCGCATGCATGAGGCCCTGGGTTCGATCCTCGGCACCACATACAAAGCAATAAAATAAAGACATTGTATCCATCAACAACTAAAAAAAATATTTAAATAAAATAAAATAAAGTAGGAATTCAGGTAAGTACTTTTATTTTTTATTTTATTTAAATATTTTTTTAGTTGTTGATGGACCTTACTTTTATTGATTTATTTATATGTGGTGCTGAGAATTGAACCCAGGGCCTCACACATGCTGGGCAAGTGCTCTGCCACTGAGCCACAACCCCAGTCCTCAGGTGAGTACTTTTAAAAAAGCAACATGATAAAAGGAAATTAGGATGTCTGGGGCAGAGCTTAGTGATTATAGCCCTTAGAAGGCGCTGGGCCGGATCCACAGCACCACAAATTCAAGGAAGGATGGCCTCAAACTTGTGATCCCCCTGCCTGAAGCTCCTGAGTAGCTGAGATTACAGGCACAGGCCACCCAGCCTACACCTTGAATTTTAAAATGTGGAAGTCTTATGGTTCCATTAATAATTAGATATGATGTTTTTTTAAATTTTATGAATACTTTCTACATAGCTTGTTACTTATCTCCTTAAAGAATTCACATTGAAAACAATTCACCCTACAGAAAATCTTAAATTAAAATTCTGAAGCTAAATTAAGTGGCAGGGAGTCTTGTTTTTTGTTTTTTTTTTTTTGGTACTGGGGATTGAACCCAGGGGTGCTTTACTACTGAGCTTCATCCCCCAGCATTTTACATTTAGAGACAAAGTCTTGACAAGATGCTTAGGGCCCTGATAAGATGCTGAGGCTTGCCTTGAATTTTGATCTTTCTGACTCAGCCTCCTTAGCTGCTGGGATAACAGGCATGGCCAGAAGCTTTCTTTTGTTCTTTCTTTTTTTTGGGTACCAGGGATTGAATTCAGGGGCATGTGACCACTGAGCCACATCCCCAGCCCTATTTTGTATTTTATTTAGAGACAGGGTCTCAATGAATTGCTTAGTGACTCGATTTTGCTGAGACTGGCTTTGAACTCATGATCCTCCTACCTCAGCTTCTCGTGCTGCTGAGATTATAGGTGTGCCCCACAGTGCCCAGCAGCAGCTTTCTTTTTTTTTTAAATGTTTATTTTTTAGTTGTAGGTGACAGAATATCTTTATTTTATTTTTATGTGGTGCTGAGGATCGAACCCAGTGCCTTATGCGTGCTAGGCGAGCACGCTACCACTGCGCCATAATCCCAGCCCCAGCAGCTTTCTTTTGAAAAGACAAAGACTTGAAATTCTGAGACAACTCTCAGACTGATAAGATTTTTCTTGCTTCAGTGACAGAAATGTGGATTTCCACCTAAAGCTGAGTATATGTCCTCATAAGTACTGTTAAATATGTTACTTGGAATATTTAGGGTTTCTATCAATTCTATTCTCATCTCAACTACATAATTCATAAATATCCAATAAAAATGCCAATTCACATAAAATAAAGTCTACACAGAGCAGGAGAAAATGCTGTTATTTTCTTTCCTTATATGGGCATTTATATAAAATGACTTTCCTGATGAGAACAGCCCTCCATTGATATTAGGTTAAGAATACTGAACCCCTTCATTATAACTCCAGAATGGAAGGAGATGGTCTTGAATGATGAAGTGAACATGTTAGGAAAAAGCTAAATGTGGGCTGGGTGTAGCTCAGTGGAAAGCCCTGGGTTCCATCCCCAGCACCAGGACAGGGGCAGGGGCAAGGGAGCTACATGCAACAAAGTATACCCCCCACCCCTCAAGCATGCAACAACTTATTGAACTGCAGAACACAAGGTGTACAGTAGTTACTTAAATCTGGAGTAGCTTTGGAGGCAGAGCAACTATTTGTGCCTATATTTGAGATGGTCAGGCAGTGTAGACAGAAATGCTACCCATTTGCACAAAAACTGAGCTATAAAGGACAAGATTTGAAGACAACATAAAAATCAGACCATATAATCGGTAGTTCAAATAATAACGATTTCAGATACTAAAACCTGCTTTCAGAAATGTCACTTACCTATAATAGCTGCTTTACAAACGGCTGTCATTAAAGCTCTAAGGAATGTAGGTGAACTCATCTGGTTTTCATCTAGATTAGCCTTCAGTTTAAACAAACAAAAAAACAAAGCAGAACAAAAAACAGTTAAAGGCACCCTTGCACATCAGAGAAATTATTTTCCCCAAGTCAGGGCTAATCTGGCACTAAGGATAAAGTCACATTTTTGCACATTCTTGCAAACATCAAATGTTTGATTCATTTTAAAATAGTCTGGCTACTGCCAATTCTATGTGAAAATATTCCAAGTAGCAGTATTTAGGTTTTAGGGAGCTTATTACAGTTATTTCTGCTCAATTATACAGCATTGTGTACATGTATATTTCGAGCCAATTAAAACCATCATTTGTCAATAAATAATCCATATTAAGATGATCTAGCCCAGCCTATAATTTAGGAGCTAGGATACCACAACTGCAGTAGACTACTTCCTCAGCAGTATGCAGTTGAGTGCCTATGTGCCAACACTGCTCTTTCATCTTAACTTTAATATGAGTTAGAGGTAAATCTCAAGCACTGCCTTAAACAAATTCTTCCAGTAGTAAAAAAAAAAAATGTTATTCCTTTTTAAGGATGACAAGAAAAATAGTGATGCTGATTACAAAGATTCTCAATTTATTTTTAGTTGATTTATCTTGTTGCATTTCGACACTATCTTAAACTATATTAAACCAGGTGAGTAGCAGAAGAAAAAGATTAACAAAAGGAGACATTTTGGGGGGGGCAGGTAATTTAAGTATTTTTCTTTTCTTTTTTTTTTAAAGATTTTTTTTTTAGTTGTATATGAACACAATGTCTTTATTTTATTGCTTTGTATGTGGTGCCGAGGATCGAACCCAGGGCCTCATGCATGCGAGGCAAGCACTCTACCACTGAGCTACAATCCCAGCCCTTAAGTATTTTTCAATGTTTATGTTCCTTATGCCTATGAAAGAATTAAAGCTTGTCTCAGCTTCTTTGAATAGCAGGGCATGGTACTTGCCATGGAAAGGGTCAAGCTTAAAATGACTAGCCAGGGAAAATTAAAGATGTTGTTTTAAACTTCTGGATTGGAAAGCCAAGAATTTCAAAGATACCTATCTAGATAAGTTTAGTGTAGATAAATTTTTGTTTTTTCGGTGCTAGGATTGAGTGCAGGCCTCATGCCTGTAGGTGTTCTACAACTGAGCCACACCCCCATCCCAGGGCTGAAGTAGATGGAGGTGAAGAACTAGCAGTTCTCTTTGTTTAATACCTAACTTCCATCATCAGCTGGGAGGAATTGATGACTCCGTGGGAGCACAGTGGATGGAAGACTAAGTTAAATGGCCAGCTCTGCAGGGCACCAGCACAGTGGCCATGGAGGACTGTGCTCTAGCCAGAGGCTTGACAACCAGTTTCCCTCAGAACAGAAACATGTGGCACCAGAACTGGCAGGGGAGGAGGGGATGCAGGACAGGAGAGGGTGTCAAGTGACATGTGTAGAAGGTTTCATGACCATTTACATGTTATAGCTAGTTGCTGATTTGTACCTCTTTAAAAATACTTTGAGTAGAAGCTAGACTAGTCTAACCTCAGGGTTACTTCTGCAAAGCTTGAACAATTACTTTTGAAAAGCAAATGACAGAATAATAATGTTCCCTTCCTTTTTTGCCAAACAATACTGAATAAACAGTTTAAAAGAGCAATTTCATTTTGGAATCAGAGACAGAACCTAGAGATGCTCTACCACTGAGCTACATCCCCAACCCTTTTTATTTTTTATTTTGAGACAGTTTTGCTAAATTACCTAGGATGGCCCAAATCCCTGAGATTACAGGTATGGGCCACTATGCCTGGCTTGGTAGAACAATTTCAAGTGCTCAATGTCAATTAAAATTCTCAAAGGATTAGATTTCAAGCCCAGTCTGAGAAAAATAAACTAATTACCTAAATGTAATTACATAATAAATACCCCTTCAAACCATCTGACTGTTTCTTCTGTTATAAAAATTCAACTGCATATTTCTTCTATAAAACAGAGCCAAATATAATAGACTCAAGGAAAAATGTAAAAGAGACTACAGATTAAGCAAAGATATTAACAAACAAGGTCAATAAGGAAGATGGACCCGCTAATGAGATAAACAGATTTACTAATGCTGGGATTAGATAAAAATAACAAACATCTTTATGTAGTGTGAGCTCAATTACTATGTTTTTATCTTTTCTTTCCTTTTTAAAAAAGTTACCTTTAAGCCGGGTGCAGTGGCTCAAGCCTGTAATCCCAGCACTTAGGGAGGCTGAGACAGGAGAATCGCCGAGTTCAAAGCCAGCCTCAGCAATGGTGAGGCGCTAAGCAACTCAGTGAGACCCTGTCTCTACATAAAACACAAAATAGGGCTGGAGATGTGGCTCAGTGGTCGAGTACCTCTGAGTTCAATCCCCCGTACCAAAAAAATAAAAAAATAAAAAATAAAAAAATAAAAAAGTTACCTTTATTAGGTAGAATTTATTCTGTTAAATTTACCTTTGTCTTCTTTTAAAGAAGAACATTGATATAAAAAATGAAGCCCAACACAGAGGAAGAGGTAAAAATAGCATCACTTTGCAAAACACAGGAAAATGTAAGATCAAATCATCGAAATGTTGAACTATGAAAAATCATGGAGAAAAAGAATGATACTAAATATACAGTGACCCAACTTCCAAACAAGACAGTAAATGATATCTGGTGTATGTTGCTGCACATCCAGAAAGGGTGATGCTGATCCTATCCTGAATTTAAGAATAAATTATCATGATGGCTTACAAGTTTTAAAAAAGAAGATGGTTACATAAAGAGAAATAAAACTTATAAACAAGAAGCCATGCTACATTAACCTTGTCTTTCTGATTCAATTAGTTTGTAGTAGAGTTAAAATAAATACAGACACAACTTGTTTAGACTTCAGGAAGGCATATGACCAGTTGTGTAAGTGATCCCCTTGTGGGTGAGAGGAAAAGGAGAACTAGACAGTAGAGTAACAGATGGGAAAAAATGAACAGTTTAACATCCAGAAGTGTCGCAAGGGTAAGAGTGGGGCCTGGTCCCTGAAGGTGGGTTGCTCTGTCTTTGGTCCTGCCCATTCACATATGCTACCCAGAACTTGGATGAGGACAAGAATGGCAATATTAATGAAATGCAAGAATGATAGGAAGTGAAAATAAATGGCAAGCAAATTTTATGATAAAGTCAGAATACAAAATGTACACAGACTGATAAACAGGTATCTATGAAGGCAAACATAAACAAATAAATTTTAAAAATCTCCATTCTGATTCAAAAACCAAATGCTTATGTTTAGGACAGGAGAGAAAAGACTGAACTACAGAATACAGAAGAACAGGTGCCACATGACTAAAAAAGCAATTTGAGTTCAGTATGGTGAGGCTGCCAGGAGCAGAGTCCAAAATAACAACTGCCATGTACCCGCTGAGCCACACTGCTGACTGCTGCTCATGGCCATGCTCAGTTATACAGGTCACTCTGGGAGGGATTTTAGAAATCCAGGACATTTTTGGTAAAAGTAACATGACAAGAGTCTAAATATAAAAATTTCAAGAATCTAGAAAGAGAGACAAAAATACAGTGATAGTACTACGATAATTTAAAAGCTACCCACTAAGGTCAGATAATAGGTTTATTACTTTGTGTAGACATGAGAAAAACAGGTAAAAAAATAAAATGAAATCATCAGATGCCTCATTATTTCTCAATGCCTGCAAGTGTTTAAAGAAACCACAATCCAGGGGCTGAAGTGGTGGTTCAGTGGTAGAGCACTTGCCTAGCAGGTGTGAGGTACTGGATTTGATCCTCAGCACCACACATAAACAAACAAACAAACAAACAAATAAAGGTATTGTGTCCACCTACACCTAAAAAAAAATAAAATTAAAATTAAAAAAGAAAGAAAGAAAGAAACCACAATCTAGCCTGGCACAGTGGTACACGCCTGTAATCCCAGCACTTTGGGAGGCTAAGACAGAAGAATCACGAGTTCAAAGCCAGCCTCAGCAACGGCGAGGCGCTAAGCAACTCAGTGAGACCCTGTCTCTACATAAAACACAAAATAGGGCTGGGGATGTGGCTCAGTGGTCGAGTGCCCCTGAGTTCAATCCCTGGTGAAAGAAAGAAAGGAAAGAAAGGAGGAAAGAAAGAAAAGAAAGGAAAGAAAGGAACAAAGAAAGAAAGAAAGGAAAGAGAGAGAGAGAAGAGAAGAGAAGAAAAGAAAAGAAATAAGAAAAGAAAGAAAACCCACAACCCTCAAACTGACCCACTCCCAAAGAAACCACAACCCATCCCATTATAAGGGCCATAAAAGGATTTATGTAAGAGGGAGAGAACTAGACTAGTCCTTTTTGGATTACTTTCAACTTTGAATCTTCTAAAATTCCATGAAAATTATGCACAAATTAAACACACCTTCCTAAGTATTACTATTTAAAGGAACATAATAACAAAAAACAGATAAAACCAACACAGAATCTACAACTCAAGATAAAGTGCAAAATTTTCAGACCATTAGTGTAAAAATCAAGTCAATATATTTCATGATAATTTTTTTCTAGCATATTATTTAAAGGATAAAATATATATTCTAAACTAGGAAGAAACCCATATATGGCTTCTGTGCTGATTTTTTTACTGGATTTTTAAAAAGACTAAAATCTTATAAAAACAGAAAAACAGCCTTTTAGTTTCAAATATACATACACATAAGCATAAAAGCTAACTTTAGTAAGGCTAAATACTCTCAAAAAGAGAAAGGATATGGTGTATGGATTGAGAGGGTCCCACCAGAACCTTTGTTGTATCTACGGTAGAGAGGATGACATGGCCTTTATACCTCTACCCAGTCAAAGATCTGTTCATCATTTGCTTTGTCCTCAATAATGAGTTTCTCGAGCCGCTGATAGAGTTCTTCAGCAGAGAGTTCTTTCTTTGAAAGTGCTTCAGAAGAACAGGAACTGTCAGACTCTATAAAGTCCAACTTCTGAAACATAAAATGTTAAACATATTAAAGTAGTACAATATTATTATCATTCTGAGAGCAAAACAAAGCCATAGGGTATACCTTCTATTTTATAGGGATCCAAATGATCAGAATTAGATATTTCATATTTTTAGTTTTCAAAGACTGTCACTATATTATCCTTCAGAATATTTCTCTAATTTTTCATAACTTTCATCTGATTCTCTGTTAAAAAAATAAAAACAGGCAAGCAAACAAGCTTACAATAATTACCTCTTGGGCCATGCTTACCTCCAAATCATTATGAACTTCAATCTTGCTGTGGGTTGTAACATAGCTCTTTAAAGCTGGGTGTGAGTCCTAGGCAAGGGCATAATTTAACTCCTATTCTGTAACCTATGTTTAATATTAGTATCACTATAGAATCACTGTCAAACTCTACAGTTTTGGCTTTGAATTCTTCAAACACCTGCAGACCATTTGAATCCAAGTGTGAAAATGATCTTACAAATTGTTTAACTCTTTGGTAGTTCTAAAAAAAATCTACAAACCAGGCACGGGTGATGCACACCACAGTCCCAGCTACTCAGGAGGCCAAGGTAGGAGGATTACTCTAGGTCCAGAGTTTGGGGCCAGCCTGGGCAACACAATGAGAAACCGTTTCTTTCTTTCTTTTTTTTTTTTGGCACCAGTATTTTATTTAGAGACAGAGTCTCACTGAGTGGCTTAGTGCCTTGCTGTTGTTGAGGCTGGCTTTGAACTCATGATTCTCCTGTTCCAGCCTCCCAAAGTGCTGGGATTACAGGCGTGTGCCATTGCTCCTGGCAAGAAACTGTTTCTTTAATAACAGCAACAAATCAAAATTACCAGTGCCAGGTGGGATCATGTACACCTGTAATCCTAGCCATTTGGGACACTGAGGCAGGAGGATTCCAAGTTTGAGGCCAGCCTCAGTAATTTAGTGGGACTAGGTCTTCCCCAACTATAGCTCAGGTAGCTCAGCAGTAAAAATCAGTGACTTTCAAGGAAGAAGGTAATGAACTGTGCTATACAGTTTCCAGTGGTACTGGGGACCATGCCCAGGGGAGCACCATCTCCAGTCCTTTTTGTTTTATTATTATTATTTTTTAAAAATTTTATTCATTTTCGTTTTTATTTTTAAAATTTTAAGACAGTGTCACTACATTGCTGAGTCTGGCCTTGAACTTGCAATCCTCCTGCCTTAGCCTCCCTTGTTACTGGGATTACAGGAGTGTACCATAACACCCAGATCAAGGCACTGGAGTCTAAATCTACCATTTTCTGCTTTTTTTTTCGATCTCAGTCATGGTGACTTGTTTCACTGTACACTAAATGAACTCCACAAGGGTTTAGCCATGTATTAGATAATGTGTATTTGCAGGGGGATAAAAAGTGTGAGGGCAGACCAATGTTAAGGATGCTTTCTCCAGACAGCACTGTGGCCTGCTCTTTCTGGGGGCCAGAGCAATGCTGAAGTGAACCAATTCAGCTTCTTCTACAGTCTCTGGCGTTCACTCTTCAGGCACTGTGGTCTTCACATGTGCTTACAGCTCAGATCTCAGGTTTCATCTCTGGCTTTTCCCTCCCCCTCCTCTTATTCTTAATCTCTTCAAAGAGAATGCCTGTGCTCTCTGGGAGCCTGTGCGGCCTCAGAAGTCTGCTTCCTGCAGGCCCTACTGTTTGGCACTACCTCCTCCATGTGTCTCTTCCACAACCGAAACAAAAGCTTAAGTCCACGGCAACCAAGTACATTGTCTTTATCCAGAATAATATACTTACTTTACTGTTTTTCGAACTAGGGATTAAACCCAGGGGTGCTCTACCATTAAGCTACATCCCCAGCACTTTATATCCTGAGACAGGTCTTGCTATGTTGCCCAGGCTGGCCTTGAACTCCCAGGCTCAGAGGATCCTTCTGCCATAGCCTCCAGAGCAACTGAGACTGCACTGCAGGTATGTGTCACTATGCTCAGCTCAATACATTTATTTTAAGGTCATTTTCAGATGGCTTTCTTATTCTTTTATTAACTTACAGTGATTTTTTTCTTCTTACTGCTGATTTGTTACCTTTCTTAGCTTTAGTCTTCCTCAGGTATTCAACTATCTTGATTTGCAAGATCATTTTGATTTTTTTTTTTTGGTACTGGAGATTGAACTCAGGGGCACTCGACCACTGAGCCACATCCCCAGCCCTATTTTGTGTTTATGCAGAGACAGGGTCTCACTGAGTTGCTTAGCGCCTCGCTGTTGCTAAGGCTGGCTTTGAACTTGCGATTCTCCTGTCTCAGCCTCCCTAAGTGCTGGGATTACAGGCTTGCGCCATGCAAGATCATTTTGAGAGAGTTTTGTTTGCTTTCTGTCATTTTCCTTGGTCTAACAGTTTTATAGTTGCCTCTACCCAGACCACTCCTCCGTCTCCCAAATTCCTTATTTAGGGATAGATTGCATCAGTCCTGGGGTCTTCTGCCTCTGTAGATTTTTGGATCCAGTTATCAAGGTTGCAGGCAGGTTAGCTTAAGGTCCTAGTGCTATGATTGTTTCCACTTCCTTGAAATCATTTATTTGTGGAGTTTCAAGTAGTAAACCTGTCTCCAGTCTTCCATCTTGTAAGGAGCACTTTAGTTCCCATTATCAACAAAGTGACTTTATGCTGCTTTTGCCTTTTCCAGGCTAGAGCTCAGCACACTTGGAACTTCCTTAGTACTATCACCCAGGATTACTTATTGATTTCATTTCAGGTTCTTGGAGACATGTAGTTTTGATTTTTCTTTTGGTAAAAGAGATTAAAAACAGAAGTGGTTTACCACTGAACTACCTTCTCAGTCCCTTTTTTTTAAAATATTTTTTTTAGTTGTAGATGAACACAATATCTTTATTTTATTTACTTATTTTTATGTGGTGCTGAGGATTGAACCCAGTGCCCCACGCATGCAAGGCAAGTGCTCTTGCCACTGAGGCACAATCCTAGCCCCCTCAGTCCCTTTTATTATGTTTTTTGAGACAGGATCTCACCAAGTTGCTTAGGGCCTCACCAATTTGGTGAGGCTGGCCTTGAACTTATGATCCCTCTGCATAGCTGGATTGTAGGTGTGTGCCACTGCATCTGGCTGTTTACCTTGTTTTCTAAGTGTGACTGTCTTTTGAATTTTCTCCCTACCTTTTATCTTTCCTCTAATGACTGAACAGTTGGAGAGCACCAAAAAAAAAAAACCAAAAAAAAAAAAAACCATACTTTAAAAACACATACTTAAAGTGATATCTTGACTAAGATTATTATTTTGATCTAATCTTAATACCAGAATACTAATGAAATGACCTTCCTTTCCTCTACGAACCAGACCAACTGCTATCAAATGAAAGATAGTCCTTGAGTAGTGGCACATGCCTATAATTCCAGTGGCTTGGGAGGCTGAGGCAAGAGGAACACGAGTTCAATAGCCAGCCCTGGCAACTTAGTGAGGCAACTTAATAAGACCTTGTCTCAAAATAAAAAATAAAAAGGGCTGGGAATATGGCTCAGTGGATAAGCACGCCTGGGTTCAATCTCTGGTACAAACAAAAATAAGACATAAGTCTCGTTCTTACCCACCTGCTCCAAGAGAAAATTATGTACATCTTCCCCTTCTGGTAAAAAGTCCTTCCAGCTGAGATCAGCCTCCCTCCATAAGGCGCCCACTTTCTTATGGCTCTAAAAGAGAGATAAATCCAATCTGTTAATTTTTGCATTGGAAGTAGAAGAAGAAAAAGTTTGCTGAGGTCAAGAATATAGAACCCTAAAGAGTGAAAAATGAGCCAAGTATAGTGCTGCATGAATATAATCCTAGTGACTTGGGAGGCTGAGGCATGAGAATCTCAAGTTCAACGCCAACCTGGCAACTTGGCAAGACCCTATCATACAATCAAATTTAAAAGGTAGAGCACTCCTGGGGTCAATCCCCAGGATATTAAAAAAAAAAAAAAGAGTGAAATGAAAACCTTTCCTTAAAATGACACCAGTCTCTTAGGATTCTTGTTTTTTTTTTTTTTTGGTACCGGGGACTGAAATCAGGGGCACTCGACTCCTGAGCCACATCCCCAGCCCTATTTTGTGTTTTATGTAGAGACAGGGTCTCACTGAGTTGCTTAGTGCCTCACCATTGCTGAGGCTGGCTTTGAACTCGCGATTCTCCTGTCTCAGTCTCCCTAAGTGCTGGGATTATAAGCGTGAGCCACCGCGCCCGGCTTCTTAGGATTCTTGACTTTCAAAATAAGAGGTCTGAATGTATGTAAGTATAATGGTGAATGTTTGAAATATAGTTATTTAGATCCAATAATTTATTTACCAGATGACTAATCTGGGAAACATTAAGCTGGTATTTGGGATTTAGTAATATGATCACCAAAAAGAGTCTAATACATACAAGTTTAAAAATTCAACACTGTCTGTTTTCTATATGGAAAGATGGCTCTGTACATGTACCTGCTTTTAGAGCCACTCACAAGCCGCACTGGAATCCCTCTCCACAGCAGATCATATTTATACTTCCTGGCATAAGAATGCTTAAGGTAGCTGTTGCTCCTGAACTAGGCATAAGAAGTGTTTTGTGGGCAAGGAGTGTAAGGTTGAGTCCAAGAAACAACAAAGAAGAGCTGTTGTCAGCTGGAAAAACATGAGGAGGTGCTAGCCCACTGTCTGAACAAAGACTATGATAAAGGAAAATGCTAGGCTTTCAGAGTGCAGCTGGCATCTAAGAAGATGTATACATTATTCCATAGAGTAACTAAACCAAGGTCCAGCTGATAACCTGATTCAGCCAGAATTCGAAACCAGGCTCTCTGAGACCAGGCTTATGGTCTAAAAAATTGGTTTTATTTAGAAGTAGGAATTTGCTTTCTTTTTATTAAAATAAAAGTTAAGAAGAATTTGAGTTTTAAATAAAGACTAAAGTCAAGGAGGGAACTATGAACATAAAAACTAGAGTTCAGTGAAATAAAAAATTTTAGTGTCATTAATAAAAGAATATTATTAACAGAAATAATCAGCAGAGCCAGGCTATTTAGTGCATCCGTCCATGATTAACTACTACACAAATGGGTTACAGAAGAATTTCTGCAGGTTCAAAGTGAGAGAGGAACACTGACTTAAAAAAAAAAACAACAAAAAACCCCAGCACTCAATGTCTATGAAACTTTGTAATCAAACACACCAATATGTCTGGCTTGGGTTTCAGTACATTAGAAATCACTGCAGAATATTCATTTGTGAGCTCTGTTTTGTTTTGACCTCTCCCTTCCTAGGCATTTCATCCCCTTTTTGATGCCACAACACATCCTCCAACCTCTTAGACCTCTACTAGAGCACCTCCACATGCTTTTGAAATGATTAGTTTAGACTTGTCCATCTTCCTCTATAGTTATCTTAGTCGACTGAGAGTGGAGTATATAGCTTTGCAGAGAATAACCATGCACTACATATTTGTTTAACTAAAGTGAACTTAAGAAATTCACCATCCTGCACAGCCTTTTTACCACTTCTTTTTAATCAGACTTACATCCAAATCACCCAAAAGTTAACAAAATTAATCCTTCTATGAATCCTATCTTACTCTAAAAGCAGAGCAGTTTTCATTGAAAAATTACCAACCACAAATGAAATATATCTTGAGATTCTATAGAACTATACCAAATCTAGTTGAGGATTAGACAATACTTTCCCAAGACATTAGTAAGCAGAAGGACAATACACCTCTGAAGGAGACAAGGTTGAAACAGAGCCCTCACTTTTTCCAAAGGCTAAAAGGAAATAGAACATTTGAACACTGAGACCTAAGGTATTCACAGAAAACTCACGATCAAGATCACTGCCCTTTCTAACATGCTGTTGAGTCTGACAGTTGAACACTCACCATTTGTTTGCATAGAAGGTGCAATATTTCAGAAAGCAAGACCCCAGCTCTTCCAACAGGAAGTAAAGGTTTGCTAAATTCTCTGTAAAAGATAGGAGCAGTGATTAAGTACCTCTGAAGAAATTCTCCGTGCTAAAGTAGTAGACAAAAATGTGTGCCAAACAGACACTTTGCAACCTAAATAACAAACGGCAGGTCAAAGCTCTAGGACAGGCTCCAAGTCCATTTCAGCAGAAGGCTTTTGGAGACTTTAGGGCCACTTTATGCTTCCTGGAGAAGCAGAAAAGGGATGTTAGAATTCCCAGGTTTTGTCTTTTTTTTAGCCACTTCAGTGATGGAAACAATACAAAGATCAATCTAAGTTATTATTTACGTAAGTTCTGCTTCAAGCAGAAAGTAGATAAGTACCTTCTTAGGTAATGAAATTGTGAAGCTTAGTTATAAAGTGTTTGTAAAAAGAAAAGCTTTTCTTTAGAATACGGATGAGACAGAAAGGAACCAATTGTTTCCATCTGAATCAGTATTTCCCAAACTGTGTTCCATAGGATAGCAATGATTCCAGTAATTCCTCAAAGAAAAGGAGTCTCCCATTGACTGAGATAATGTTGAATTAAACAATGCTAAATCATTTTTATTGTTTTGTTTTATTTATACAGGATTCTCATAATCTTCTATGTGCCCTAATATGCTTTGTGCATCTCAAAAAAAGAGGAGGGGGACACGACAGTAGCCAGAGTTAGATTTTCATATATCATTAGTTTTGGGGGAAATACTAGTATTTTGAAGAACAGAAGTACTGGTCTCTACAATGCAGTATCCATTCCCCACTCACATGCAAATCTAGCAATACTTATAACCATGAATAGGTACTATGCAGATACCAGTCTGACAAACTACAATGTGAAAGGGTAAATTCTAACAGCAACTGAATCAATGATAGACAACAACCAGATTAGCATAAAGCTTCTAGAAGCAATCATCTTCCAGTTATATGACTGGAGCACTATGAACAATCACTGCTAGGCTCAATGGACCACAGGGCTACCATATCCTCAATCTGCCTTCAGTGTAAATCTAGTAACATCTTCAAAATGAAATTAGAAGTCTAAAAGAGTCACAGGCTCTAAAAGAATCTCCAGAGCCACTAATGGGGGCAATATTATGCTAGAAAGGTAGCTGGTGAATTCTGTGTCAGTTTAACTTGATATACATCAAAAGAAACAAACATAACTTACATGATAACTTCTCGCATAGAGATTCCACCTTCTTTTAACATAGGGGTCACCAGTTCAGCAAGGTATAACCAAATATGGGGAATATCAATGGCCATGTCATCGGCCAATTCCAAGGTTTCTAAAAAACTGAAAAAGAACAGGAAAAAAAATTCAATATAAATATAATTCAAACGTTAAAATTAAATAAAGAGACCAAAATCAGTCACTCATATCATATCAAACCTATCATATCAAGCACCTCCTATGTCAGGCATTGGTCAGGCCACAAAATGACTGATAAACAAATTGCCATCCTTGAAGAGCTTATACTAGTGTGGAGGAGAAAAAGACAACAGAACAGACAAAAGGAGACTTGGGACAGGGCTAATGTTCTCAGAGCATGAACCACAAAATACTTCTATATGGAGGTGACACTTGAAAGACTTTAATAATGAAGCAGAGACAGTTGTGTAAAGTCCTGGGCGAAGGACTATCCAATTTAATCCCATACTATAAAGTCAGTCAGAGGCACCAATTAACACTGCAATACAGGCCAGACACAGAGAAAAAAAGACAAAAATCCTTGCCCTGCAGGACCTTATGACAGAAAAATTAGAAGGATACAGAAGAGTCCGATATTACTAACATTATCATCATCTTTACTATTGTACTGCAAAAGAAAAGCTAATGGTTTTAGGCTTTTATGATATAAAATATAAATATTTCCCAGTGAGAAGTTAAATAACTGAGAATCAAACGTGAAGCTGAGGGAAAGTCAAATGCAATATATAAGCAGCCTTCTTTGGGCTGAAAATAACAGCTAAACAATTCAAGACTCTGTTAATTGTGTGAAATACAGAACTATTTAAAAGTACAAAAACAGAGATGAAGGAGACATGCACATGATTGTATGGCACACGGGAGGAATGAATGAAGAGGTCCAGAGCTGGCCATATTTTGTATTCCTATTCTTTCCAAGCTCTAATTTTTTTTTGGTACTGGGGATTGAACTCAGGGGCACTCGACCACTGAGCCACATCCCAGCCCTATTTTGTGTTTTATGTAGAGACAGGGTCTCACTGAGTTGCTTACCGCCTCGCCATTGCTGAGGCTGGCTTTGAACTTGCGATTCTCCTGTCTCAGCCTCCCTAAGTGCTGGGATTAAAGGCTTGGGCCACCGCGCCTGGCTCCCAAGCTCTAAATTTGCGTGTGCTTTTTCACTGCAGTTCTAGATTCTGGCCAGAATATGCCACTCAGCTTAGAAGTCTACATGGGATTAAAATTTTTCACTTAAAGAGAGTTCCCACTACAAGGTATGGTCATCTTTCTTGAGCTGCTATTTCAAAACAGGATGTAGGGGGTGGGAATGGGGAACATAGGAGAAATGGAGGAACTCTGTATGCGGCAGGGGGGAGGTGGGGGGAGGGAAAGGGGAATGGGTATAGTAAAGATGGTTGATGGAGATGGTCATCACTACCCTTGGTGCATGTATGAAGACATAAATGGTGTGACTCTATCTGGTTTGTAACCAGAGAAATGGAAAAATTGAGCTCTGTATATGTACTATGATGTGAGATGCATTTAAATAAATTAATTAAAAAAAAACAACAGGATGTAGCTCAGCCACATTATCTAACTCAGGGTGTCATGAATCCTTACTGTCAACTTACTGACCTCGCCACTTGCAATTATTTGACATCAACTTGCTATGCAGCAGACACCTGGCTGTTCTCATTACATGCACACTTTCCAGTTAGTGTGCCACTGATGGAACATCGTTGGGCAGGACTCCAGGATTTAGGTTAATCACTTGATCCTGCCAATTCATTTTTTAGGCTATAGATTAAGCAATTTAATGTACCCAAGAGGTAACTGTAGCCATTCTAGCCTTTCAACAGTATATCAATTATGATCATCTCATATCACAAGTGAAAGATAAGATACTCATATTCCTTAGTTTTGTATCCCCCCCACCTTTTTTGGTACTGAGGATTCAATCCAGGGGTGCTCAACCACTGAGTCACATCCCCAGCCCTTTTTGTTTTTCATTTTGAGACAGGGTCTTGCTAAGTTGTTGAGGCTGGCCTTGAACTTGGGGTTCTCTTGCCACAGCCTCCCCAGTTGCTGGAACTACAGTACCTAGCAGTTTTCTATTTCGTGATCAATGAGTTCACCATGGGACAGTTTATAAAATACAATTAGTGGTCAAACACATAATCATCCTAATAAGAAACATTTTTTTCATTGAACATAGGATTTCCATAGAACAAGGCTGTGCAACTTATTTTTTTGAAGTTTGTAGTCACTAAATCCTTTTGCATGCTTTTAAAAGAAAAATCCTAGGTATGCAGATGCTCTACGTAATTATCTCTGTCTCTGCACTACTACATGGCATAGAATTATAGTTTGCATAATACATATGTTCTATGGGCTGAAGATATTAAATGGAGCTAGCTACACCACATCCTTGCCTCTTGGTTTGCAGTGGCCAGCACATCCACTGGACTGCACATATGAAAATCAGTTGCATTTCTACAAACTAGTACCAAACTCGCCAAAAAGTAAATTAGCACAGAAGTGGCAAAACTGATGGAATAGGACAGAAAACCCCAAAATAAACCATGCCTGTGGTCAACATTCAACAAAGACACCAAGAACATGGGGAAAAGACAGTCTTTTTAGTGAATGGTACTGGGAATACTAGTCATCCACCACATGAAGAAGAATGAAATAATATTTTGGAGATGTTTCAGAGCATCTCCAAAAATCAACTCAAAATGGACTGCATATGTAAACATAAGATCAGAAACTATAAAACTATTAGAAGAAAACACAGGAGAAAAGCTCCGCAATATTGGTCTGGACATTTTTTCGGATATAACTGAAAAGGTACAGGAAACAAAAGCAAAAATATACAAATGGGAGGGCATCAAAATTAAAAGCTTCTGCACAGCAAAGTCAATAATGCAGCATAGAGACAACTCACAAAACGGGAGAAATATCTGCAAACCACACATCTGATATCATATTTTGGGTTAATATGCAAAACATATTAAGGAACTCAACTCCAATAGCAAGAAAAGAACCTGAATAGAAGCTGGGCAAAAGACTTTTACATATATTCCTCAAAAGACATACAATGATCAATAGTTACATGAGAAAATCCTCAGTATCACTACTCATTGGGAAAATGCAAATTAAAACCACAGTGAGCTATTTTGTCATACCCGTGAGAATGGGATTTTATAGAAAAGATGGAAGTTAAGTGTTGTGAGGATACAGAAAAAAAGGAACTCTTGTATATTATAAGTGGGAATGTAAATTAGTACAAGCATTGTGGAAATGGTACTGAGGTTCCTCAAAAACTAAAACTGTAACTATCACATAATCTAGCAAGACTACTTCTAAGAATAAAGAAATGAAATCAGTATATCAAAGAAATAAAATACACCAGCATTATTCACAATGGCCAAGATACAGAATCAATCTAAGTGTCCATCAATGGATGAATGGGTTAAAAAAAAGAGAGATGGCATACAAACATAATGGAATACTATTAGCCTGAATAAAGAGGGAAATTCTGTCATTTGTGATAGTGTGGGTGAACCTAAAGGGGTTGCCAAGGCACAGAAAGACAAATAACCCAGGCACAGAAAGACAAATATGCATGATCTTACTTGTACGTGGAATCTAAAAAAAACTGAACTTACAGAAGTAGAGGAAAATTATGGTTACTGGGGTGGGAAGAAAAGGAAAGAAGGGAATGTGAATTGTTGGTTAAAGGGTACAAAGCTTCAGACAGACAAGAGGACTAAGTTTGAGATCCACTGTATAGCGGCTAATACAGTCAATAACAATACTGCAAATTTTTAATGTCTCACAACAAAAAATAAGGGAGGTGATAGATATCTTAACTAGCTTAATTTAATCATCCCACATTTATACGTATATCAAAACATCACAATGTACCCTATTAATGCATGTAATTACGATTTAGCAACTAAAAATAACGTAAAAATTTTAAAAATGCTACTCTCAGCATCATTTTCCAGAACTTGCATTATGATAACTTAATAAAAACAGAAATCTTGCTGTAGATAAATGAGACACTTAAAAATCAGGTTGGTTAATATTATTATGACTGATGTAAGAGTATGTAACACAGACAAAAAGAATAAAAAAGATGAAAAGCTTTCCACATTTTCAAAGGATTATGATAAAGACAACTTAACACTAGATCTTACCTATGTGAACAAAGGTGTCTGCACTGTTAAATAGCATTTCAGCAATTCTGCATTTGAAACTTATAATGCATGTCTACTGTAAGCTCTCTTACCAAGGTGTAATTCCTATATGTGGTAATAAAAGTTCCAGGGAAGTAGTCAAGGAGGAGATATCAAGCTTGCTGTTAGGGTATATATTTTGTGGCTACTGTAACTCCAAGTTTTACCACTTTGGTTTTCTTTCTTTCATCTTTCTTTTTTAAAAATATTTTTAAGCTGGGTATGGTGGTACATGCCTGTAATCCCAGCACTATGGGAGGCTGAGACAGGAGAATCGCAAGTTCAAAGCCAGCCTCAGCAACAGCGAGGTGCTAAGCAACTCAGTGAGACCCTGTCTCTAAATAAAATACAAAATAGGGCTGAGGATGTGGCTCAGTAGTTGAGTAGCCCTGAGTTCAATCCTTGGTACCAATAAAAAAATTGTTTTTTTTTTTTTTTTAGTTGTAGATGGACACAATACCTTTATTTATTTTTATGTGGTGCTGAGGCTTGAGTCCAGTGCCTCACAACTGAGACACAATCACAGCCCCTACTTTGATTTTCATTTATTTATTATACTTTCAAAGTCATTCCAGTTCTGTGGCTGATAGTGAAATTGCCCTCAACTATTCTTATTAGACAGCTTTTAAACACCAGTCTTCTAAAATCATGATAAAATGACTGTACCAACAGTGTGAAATGCCTTTACCTATACAATAATGTATACTGATGTATAGTAACCTACCTACCTAATATACCTAATTTGTGTCATGAAGTATTTGGATTCAAGTCCTGAAAATTCCCAAAGTATGGCTTGATGTAGTCTTTGTGGAGGTTTTATATACAGCAACTACTATACTCACAGTTGTATGGCATCTTTTAGGAATATTCCAAAGAAATTAAGATATAGCCTATTTGAAACTTAAACTATTTCAGAACACTACAGCAGTGCATGCCCTGAAAGGAACGTAAGATGAGATGAGATCATCAGCTGGGTCACTGGGACTATACACCTGGAAATCTGCTTTCCCATGCTTCTCAGGTCATCCCTGGCTTGGAGAGCTGGGCAGAGACTGCTTCCCTGACTGCTCAGAAATTGACATCTCAACAGCAGCAGCAGCACCCAAAGGAGCTGATCTCGGATGCTCCTGAACAATACTCCAGAAGAATAGAGATCTTCTAAGTGTTGGGAGTGTCTGTGGCTCCCTTGAAATGGCCTATCTGAACAGTATGGACTAAGCAATTTCAATCTTCTTGCAAGAAGGTTCTTGATGGATAATGACATGGGGCTATCCCTTTATTTTCATCTGAGGAGAAGGCGGGTACTATATTGTCAAATATATCTCTACAACTTATACAAGACTTGGTTTAAAAGATGGCCAGATTAGGTTTAACTAAGTATCAAAGGTGAGGCCTGGAGCTGCCTCAATACAGCAGGAAGCAGTGATGCAAACTGCTGAAGTGATTTGATGAGAAACAGAAATGCTGATCTCATTTACCATCTAAATAAAAGGTCGTAGTTGTGGTAGCTATTCCAAGCAGCAGCAACAGCACTACCACTAATTGAAGTGTAAACACCATGTCTGATGACAGTTTTCCTTCAGGACATCACCAAAAGGGAAATGCAACTATCTGAGAAATCCTAGAAATTAAATAGTATCTCGCAAGTTCAGTTATGGCCAATGGAAATGGACTACACTTCCTAAATATGAAGGAACTTCTGACTATTGTCAGAAGAGACAGAACATGATGAGCAGTAATCTAGCATTCTCATTTCCAGAACAGTGTGGGGAACAAAAGTAAATCCTTAGAAAACAATATAGAAAGATACCATAATTGCAGATTTTAGGAGCTTGAATATACTTTCAGGTTGGCTGGGGTCAGACCAGTTTGATTGTGAGAGTGCAGGTGCCTTCATTTGCTCTTACTTGCTGTTTATTGCAGCAAAGCACAGATTTCTCTCATAGAACTGGGAAATCATCCTGGCTTTGCCAATGTTTCTTACTAAGTTAACTGGTTCAAATGGCTTTAATCTAGCTATCCACTTAATTTAGATAAATCCAGCTTATTGCTGAAAGATAACTTCTTGATGATCCTGGGGCAATTATGAATTTTCTAGGGCCTCAAGGACAATGCCATCATTCGTTTCAAAATTAACTATTTACTCCTACAAACACTTCAACATGGCATTTAATAGTAAGATTCTAAGAGGTTAATCATATCTGAAATGACAACTGAAAGGTACAAAGAGGCATTTAATCATATGTGAATTTAATTTAGAAGAATGAGCTTGGCAAAAAAACTTTACAAGGAATTCTTACTGCAATATTTGGTAAACAGTAACTGAAAACAAATTTTGTATGATATGTATTTTTCCACCTTATACATACAAATATATTTATTTATTTATACCAGGGATTGAACCCAGGGCTGCTTAACCACGTGGCCACATCCCCAGCCCCTTTTAAATTTTGAGATAGGGTCTTGTCAAGTTGCTGAGGCTGGCTTTGAACTTGCAATCCTCCTACCTCAGCATCCCAAGCCACTGGGATTACAGGTGTGCACGACCGTGTCTGGCTTGAACAGTGATTTAAAAATCTCAGCTAGGGTAAGATTCTGTGGCTGAACCACAAAGAACCCAATCTGTGCACTTATGATGAAGGTGCACCATAAACACCAGAACTTGGTCAAATGGGGATACAACAATAAAGACAGCCAAACTTCAACAGCAGTCACCACCAAGAATTACACTGAAGTCACCCTGTAAAAGTGTAAATCATTAAGAAAATAGAGTTACATTGCTATGGCGTTAGACTGGAGAGGCGTCCTGGTCCAAATAACCATGCTTTATTGAAGGATAAGGCTTTAAGTCAATTTTCTAGAATTTAAAAAAAAAATTTTTTTTTGGTACCAGGGATTGAACTTGGGTACTTGACCACTGAGCCACATCCCCAGCCCTATTTTGTGTTTTATGTAGAGCCGGTGTCTCACTTAGTTGCTCAGCGCCTCTGAGGCTGGCTTTGAACTCACGATTCTCCTGCCTCAGGCTCCCAAAGTGCTAGGATTATAGGCGTGCACCACCATGCCGGGCTGGACACAGTATCTTTATTTTATTTATTTTTATGTGGTGCTGAGGACTGAACCCAGTGCCTCACACATGTGAGGCAAATGCTCTACTACTGAGCCACAATCCCAGCCCCAATTTTCCAGAATTTTTGTCATAAAGGAAACTCAAAAGAACATGCAGGTTTACATGTAAATAAGATGGTGAAGATCTGTTTCCCTGAGACTAAGGTCAGCTTCATCACTGACATTATGATGCAGATCTAATATTAAAACACAGAAAAATCAGAGGATAACCTTTATGTCCAAGCACCATCTACCAAACAGCATCAAATCAAGCAATGTATAATCAATATATTACATTGGCTCAACATACTACAGTGGACACGATTTTCATTTATGGAAAAACAAGGCTAGTTACGGAATGCCACTCTTGAGGAGGATACTGACCCTTTGAAAAAGTCCTGTTTGCTGAGTTTTTCTGACTGTACCAGCTGACAGAGCAATTGGCCCATGTGATCCCTGGTGATCTGGCTCCTCTCGAGGGTGGACTCCACTCCTGTTCTCACGAAAACATGTAGCAGGCCCTGGGCACTCAGTTCTTCCACACACTGCATGGCTTCCTGTTCAAACAGCAAATAAAGGCTTGCTCCAAAATCTGGTGTTAAGATAACCTTAAAATCTTTTGCTTATGATAAAGTCAGTAGAAAGCTCTGTTAATCAGTGGTTTTTTTTGTTGGTTTTTTTTTTTTTTTTTGAAACCAGGGGTACTAGACCACTAAGCCACAGCCCCAACCCTATTTTGTATTTTATTTAGAGAGAGGGTGTCACTGAGTTGCTTAGCACCTCGCCTTTGCTGAGGCTGGCTTTGAACTTATGATTCTCCTGTCTCACCAGTTTTTAAAGTTAAGTTTTTGCTTGTTTAACACAATGAAGTTCAGTAAAATGTACTGATATAGGCAAGTTAGTCATGTTAGGTAAGAAAGCTGGGTATGACGCTATGCATCTGTATAGTCCCAGCTCCTTGGGAGGTAGAAACAGGACACTCGCCTGAACCGAGGAGTTTGAGGCCAGCTGGGACAACACAGGGAGATCCTGTCTCCTGGCCGGTGCAGGTATATGGCTGTATCGGTGTGTGTGTGTGTGAGAGAGAGAACTTCATAAGGCTAACATGTTTAGGTTAATAATTTTATTCAAAAACCAATCAGGGGGCTGGGATTGTGGTGCAGTGGTAGCGTGCTCGCCTAGCACGTGTTAGGCACTGGGTTTGATCCTCAGCACCACATAAAAATAAAATAAAGATATTCTGTCCACCTACAACTAAAAAAATAAATAAATATTAAAAAAAAAAACACCAATCAAGTAGCTGGGATTGTAGCTCAGCGGTAGGGCGCTTTCCTCGCATGCGTGAGGCCCTGGGTTCGATCCTTAGCACCACATACAAAGCAATAAAGACATTGCATCCATCTACAACTAAAAAAAATATTTAAAAAAAAATCAGAAGATCAGAGCCCAAATGTATTTTTCTATGCAACGTTTACCTGTTTTCTGATCATTTTAGAAACTTGAAAATGGAATATTATGACACAAATTCAATACCTTGATTCAAAGGCCTCAACATGGCTGCTGAGGTTACTTTGGCCAGGAATGTTAAACTCTTCCCCATCTCCATGAAAGATGGTCTTCCTCAGAAAAATGCTAAACTTAAATGATATGGTTATGTTAAGTGCTAACGTCCTCTGAAGAGGTTTTTGTGTGAGGCTTTTCTTTTTTAGAGACAGGGTCTCACTGAGTTGCTTAGCACCTCACTGTTGCAGAGGCTAGCTTTGAATTCGTGATTCTCCTGTCTCAGCCTCCCAAAGTGCTGGATTACAGGTGTGTGCCACCACGCCTGGCTTTGTGTGAGGCTTTGTTAACTGGTGCTCACTGTGAAAAATGACCTGGCGAGCTTAATATCTTTGGTCTGGGGAATGAAAGCCCGATAGCCAGGCTGCTCAATCACCAGCATTAACTCCCTACCCTCAGCTACAGCAGCTTTGTTGGTATTCTAGTCCAAAATCCCTTGGTCTGACCTCTACCAGAAGTAGTTCTTGGAAGCTGCAAGTGCGAACGGCAGTCACCTAACTGCAGAGCGAAGTTAGCTCCTCTGGGTATCTCAGTGGGACTGCTCTCTTTCCCTTCTGCTACTTAATACAACCCCATTAACTTCTTACCTACAAAAATTTCAAAACTACAGAAAAATCGAGAGTAATCCAGTGTAAAACTGTGTCTTCACTTTGATTTAGATTCAATTGTGAAGTTTTTTTTCTTTCTACATATCCAAAAAATTTAATACTAATGAAAGGTCAATAAAGCCAGGCGCGGTGGTGCATGCCTGTAATCCCAGCACTTTGGGAGGCTGAGACAGGAGAGTCGCAAGTTCAAAGCCAGCCTCAGCAAAGGTGAGGCGCTAAGCAACTCAGTGAGACCGTCTCTACATAAAACACAAAATAGGGCTGGGGATGTGGCTCAGTGGTAGAGTACCTCTGAGTTCAATTCCTGGTACCAAAAAAACCAAACCAAACCAACCAAACAAACAAAAAATAACCAAAAACAAAAACAAAAGGTCAATAAAAATATCATCTGATATATAGGACATTTCAAATTTCCATAATTGTTCCCAAATGTCCAAATAGCTTTTTGTTGTTGTTGAGAATCAATGTTCCACACGATGATGTATCTTTAGACTCTTCTAATCTAAACCAGCCTCCTCTTTTTTGTCTTTTCATGATACTGTTTTTCTGTACCATTCAGGCCAGCTGTCGTATTGCTGCTGCCTATTTCAAGTGCTCACTATCCTTGTGAGTTTTGCCTCATTTTACAATTACAATTCCTTTTCAGAAAAAGGTGAGATAAATTCAAGTATTTAATTTTCCATATATAACCTATGTGTCCTCTAGCAGGAAGCCTCACTGTGTCTGCATAGAGCATCAACCAATTGTGTCATACCAATTCACAACCTTGCCCTGCTACCTTATTCTCTCATGGTTTGTTTGTTGTTGTCTCTGAGCTCTTAGTGAAAATGACACCTCCTACAGTCTTCTGGTTTTCCCCTCACTAGCTATCATATCACCTAGTTTTACTTCTCTGTATTGAAACACTGTTTTTCTTTTTTGTAGCTATGGCTCACTTATTTGTGACCTCATTTGTCTCTCTGCACTAGAATATAAGTCCACAGAAGCAGACAACATTATTCATTGAACATACAATGCTACAGTCAGAGAGTATCCCTAAAATGTGGGCGTCTTGACAGATGAAAGTTTGATTCCTGGCTCTGCCTCTTACTGATACGTGACTAAAGAACGATCTTTTAGCCTATGCTTTCTATATGGTTACTAGGAGGAATGTATACAAAATATGTATAGGAAAGCACTTGGCAGATTGCCAGGCATAAAATAACAGTTCAATAAATATTAATTTACAGCACTTACTAAGAAGATGTCAGGGAAAAACCCCTGTTTGAGGATGCACTCTATAATTCTTTAGCCTGACAGTATCCTAAAGGGAATGAGATAAAGCATAGTTTGGGCTCTGAAGCTAAAAGTTTGGCTTTAAATCTGACACTTATTAGCAGTAAGATCTTGAACAAGTGACTTTTATATGTTTGCATCTCAGCTTTCATATCTGTAAAAATGGGTATTATATCAACTTTGATTATATGAACTAATACATATAAAATATGTAGAATAGCACCTAGCGCAGAGTAAGTCCTCAATAAATATACAACATTACCACCTGGTTCTTAGAGTCACTCTTCAGGCACAACTGTCTCTAGTATATTGCAAAATAAAATTCTGAAGTTCTAACTAACTCTGCCCCTTTCATACTGGCTGGGGCTCATGATGCTCCAAAGGGTATTCTTGCTGCACGTAAGTGTTCAAGAGGTCATCTCCCTGTACTTGAAATTCATCACAGGATCATCTTAAAAATTGTTTGTTTTCTCCCTTTCTGTACCTGCTTTACATCTTCCATAGCTATTCAATTTGCTCTTAAGTCTTTCACATTTCCCTACTTCCATGCAAGAAAAAGAGCTTACGAGAATACTCATTTGCCAGAAAATTAGCTAATGAAATACAGTACATCAGGTATATTCTTTAGCTCTTTTTCAGTTAATCTTCACTTATTTTGCTGCATTTCCAAGGGTTTCTGCAAAACAGCCCCATCTTACTCATCATCAAAAACTTTTCCCTGCTTCCGGGCTGGGCTATAGACAGATACCCAAGGCGATTTATTTATTTATTTATTTTCATACTGGAGATTGAACCCAGGGGGTGCTGAGCCACATCCCTGGGCCCTTTTTTATGTTTTATTTTGAGACATGGTCCTGCTAAATCGCTGAGGCTGGCCTTGAACTTGAAATCCTGCCTCAGCATCCCAAGTTGCTGGGATTACAGGCTTGTGTCACAAAGCCTGGCTGACCAAGGTGATGTTTCCATATAGAGAGCACATAATGACTATATTGTTAAGAATTCAAGTATCTTTAGTATTTCTGATAATGTCAAAGCAAAGGTAGTTAATAAATCTGACATATATTTTAACATATAGACAATTTTAACAAAAAAAGCCTTTCTAGACCCAAGAGCATCAAACTAGAATCCATTATATGATCTCCTAAGAACCTACAATTTAAATAACTATGAAGTTATCTGTTTATAGTCTGTATCCAACAACAGACTGTAGGGCTCATGATGCCAGGCATCATCTATCTTGCTCACTACCATCTCAAAGTGCACACAAGGGGAAGGTAAGGGCTAAAGAGGGAAACATTCAAAGTCATGTCTTTAAATGTCTCACTTAGGCCATCTGACCCTGAAACATCACTTGCCCCTTTGTGTTTCAGTTTTTCAATTATGAAACAAAGAAAAAATAAAGCCATGCTGGGAGCGGTGGCGCATGCCTATAACCCCAGCAGCTCTGGAGGCTGAGGTGGGAGGATTGCGAGATCAAAGCCAGCCTCAGCAATGGTGAGGCGCCATTAGTTCTCTAACTAAAATTGAAAATAGGGTTGGGGATATGGCTCAGTGGTCGAGTGCCCCTGAGTTCAATCCCCAGTACCAAAACAAACAAACAACAACAAAAAAACACCAGTCATACTTTAGGGTTAACGGGAGAATGAAGTTTAAATAATCATGGCAATTATAACTGGGTGTGAGAAATACTTTGTAATGATTTTGTGTTGTTTTTGCTCATTAACACCAAAGGCAATTTGGTTTTCTCTGGTTTAGACTGGATTGTCACCTGTCTTCTCTCCCACCACTCCATGTTGTGAACTACAGTATTAATTTCAACGACAATACTTGGCAGAATGTATCAGAGTTAAGCACAATGAACAATATATAATTTAGATTATTCAGTCTAAGTCTTATTAGTCACAATAACACCTAATTTAGACCAAGTTACTAAACATCTTTGTAATGGAGTTTCTATCCTGTTGCTTTCTTTCTTGTTTAAATCTCATTTACCTTAAAATCATTAATGTGTAGAAATTCATCAATGATAGATTTGGATTTCCTCTCCATCTCCTCTTCTGACAATGCAGGCTTGTCAGGGGCTGACACTGTTGACATTTCTGGTTTCACTGCTAGTGAGATTTTAAAAAATGAGGGAAAAAAAAAGGATAAAAATTACCATATTAAAGTGATATTATTTTTGTATTTTTACACTGTTTTTTCACTAGAGCCAGTCAGTAGCTATAAGTATGACAATGCAAGATAATGTAAAAACAATACAGAAACTTTTGGCACAGATATGCACTAAGTAACTTTATAATCTATAACAATTATCAACAAGATTTAGGCACATGATACACCTTCACAGTCAATGGGCTCCTCTGCTCCTTTCTGTATTTTGACTCTTCTACACTGCTTCCATGAGAAGCACAAAATATGTTCAGCATTCACACAGGCTAGGGGCTGTGCTTACCACAGATCTAACCACACTGGCTACGGCACTTGCTGAAACATGCCATGGCTTCTCCTACTACAGCTTTGCTCAAGGTATTCCTACTATTCGTTCCTTATCTGTCCTTTCCTGTAAACCTGTTTCATTCACTCCTATTGGTCCTTTTGCTGTGATTCTAAGATATGTTTCTTGTTAAGTACTCTCAAAGAACTAAATCCCTTTTCTTTGTAACATTTTTTTCTCAGTTTCTATCATTTGTGTAGGTCAGCTACGTTACATTCACTGCACATGGATATTTTCATGTCTTATCCTCTTATGTTTCCAAAGTACCTAAGAAAGTCAAATGTCCCCAAAGTTACATAATTAAAGCCTATTCTCAACTGGAAGAAGACATTTCAATATGCCTCTGAAGTCCATTTAGACTAGTTACAGGCAACAATTTAAATAGTCAAACAAATTTGAAAGCCATATTAATGGTACAAGTAACCATTGTTACTTCACGATTAAGATTTAGGAAATGCCCAAATTTGTCTTTAAACTATTTTTAATTACTGTTGTCATCATTATCATCATGCCATCTAATGCCTTTTGAAAACTTTGTATTTATGAGGTCAATTTCTAAGTATTTATATGTATTACCTTCTCATTTCATCTTCAAAATAACCCTACAGAGTTAAGGTAGATACACTTATCCCCACTTAACAAATGAGAAAACCAAAACACAGGTTAAATACCATCACCTGAACAAGTCTTTAAGAATACACACGCTAAATGCATTCAACCCACAGAGGGTACCAGGGAAGACGAAGGCAACAAAGCACAATCTGATAGCTTCCCTTCCCCTTCCTTGCAGTAGCTCAACAATGTGAAACCTTTACATGTTTGAGGGCATTACACAGCCAAGACACTCTAACGGCAATGCACAGGAAGGTGTTGATGGGACTCCTGAGAAATTCAGATTGCTTAACATACAGAAAGAGGACCCTATCACCATAACATCTCACAGAGAAAAGGTTAATCTGACAATTTCTCAGCAAAGGCACGCTATGGAGTGAGAATAGTGTTACGGAATGATGGAACAGTCCTGTCGTGTGCTGGCATGTGTGCTGCTATGGTATGTTGATTCTGAACAGGCACAAAGTCACCTTTGTGGTTTTCCTTCCAAATTTAAGGCTATATCTTTGTCTATATTTGTCCCTAGAAAGTCTCTAACCTGACTCCCTGGTTTTGTTTCGATCAGCCTCCGTGCTGTTCCTCTCCATGTCCACGCCTCCTGTGAGCTGTTTCACCGTCTCTAGCATCTCCCTCCGCTGCTCTTCTTGAGACTGATTGTCTAACAGGTCTTTACTGCTGCCACCCCTCATGAACGTGTTTGGACGAGCTGTTGCAGATGGAAGGGGCTTGTCATTCTTCTCCCTGCCCATGCTTCCACGACTTAAAAGGCAAAACAACACTTTTTAAAAGAAAGACAACCCTATCTCCTTTACATCCAACTTATCAAATAACACTGAAGGCATGAAGAATAACATTCCACAGGTAACTAGATACATGAGGCATAAATTATATTTCAAAGTAAAATTTTTCAAATGAATAAGAAAAAAATCAGAATGTTTTAAAGGGAATATTTATTAAGATGTTTTAAACTTTTCTCCTCTAAAGGAAAAAGGAACACTACTTTGAATTTTTAATTTTCGTTTTCACTGCCAGGGATTTAACCCAGGGCCTTGACATACTAAGCACGTATTCTACCATTGAACCATACCTCTGCCTACTTAAAAATTTTAAATGCCAGTTTTAACTCCTTATTCTGGTCTTTAAAATTGCTTTTAGAAAGAAAGAGTGATAAAATCATGAGAATAATGAATGAAAGAGAAACTAATGCGATATGAACATGGAATCACTATCTTAGAAAATATATGATGATACTTTATTAGTCCAGCAACTCCAGATATATGCAATCATTAAGAACCAAGTGGAATTAGGCTTTGAATAGCCAAAGGCATATACTTTATTCATTTTAAAACAGACTCTGCATATTGCCCTAGTCTTGATGATTCTATTTTGAGGGGTTGGGGAACACTGGAGATTCAACCCAGGCATGCTTTACCACTGAGCTACATTCCCAACCCTTTTTATTTTTTTATTTTGAGACAGGGTTTCACTAAGGTACTGAGACTGCCTTGAAACTAGCAATCCTCCCCAGTCATTGAGATTATAGGTGTGCACCACCTCCTGAGTACTGGGACTATTAAGTGTGTACCACTGTACTGAGCTTTTCATTTTATTTTATTTTTTAGACAATTCTAATCAGCTGCAACAACAGTTCATCAGCCCATGACAATTCCAAAGCAGCAAACTAAAAATGAAAAAAGAAACTCAGAGGCTGGGCAAAGATCTAACCACTGTGAAAGAACATACCCAAGTACTTAAAAAGGAGAGCCATCAAAATATTTATGACACAGCAAAGAGCCAACAAATACCTCAATAGCAGATGACAATCCAAGTCCTCTTGGATTTAGCACCTCCAATAGGCAAGTGCTAAATACTTTGTTTCGGAAGCCCAGGGAGTGAGTAAAATAGAAAGTTTACCCAATCAAACTGATAATAATTAACTTTAAAAAAAATAGTATTGGAAGTTTGAAGAAACTTCCAGCTTTGAAAGTGCTTATCTAAAAAATTCTACTCTCCTATCACTATACTATAGGTCCCCAGTCATGCTACGTAAACCAGTCAACGGAACACTTGGCTGTGCAAATCCAACAACAACAACGACGACGATGACGTAGGAAGATAGCAGAATGTGCATAGAGACAAGTGAAAGCTAAAGGACAATCTCACATAATTTGAACAGTGCAACAGAAGTGCACCAGCAGGCTATCATGTTATTCTACTGCATCCAGGAGTAGTAGTTTGGCAAGCCCTAGACATGCCTCCAGTGCTCTTTGGGTGGGCCTCGCTCCTATTTAAGGAGTAAATTCTAAGTTATCTGTCAGGTAACCTATACCCTTTTGCCTCATCACATCTCAAACCCAATACCCAATTATATTCCTACTTTAAAATTACAGTGTGCAGTGGTGCATGCCTGTAATCCCAGGGCTCAAGAGGCTGAGGCCAGAGAATCACAAGTTAGAGGCTAGCCTCAGCAATTTAGCAGGGCCCTGAGCAACTTAGTGAGACCTTGTATCAAAATAAAAAATAGAAAGGGTTGGGGATGTGGCTAAGTGGTAAAACACCCATAGGTTCAATACCCTGTACAAAAAACAAAACAACAAAAAACCACATATAGCTGGGCGCGGTGGTGCAAGCCTGTAATCCCAGCACTTAGGGAGGCTGAGACATGAGAATCGCGAGTTCAAAGCCAGCCTCAGCAACGGTGAGGTGTTAAGCACCTCAGTGAGACTCTGTCTCTACATAAAACACAAAATAGGGCTGGGGATGTGGCTCAGTGGTTGAGTGCTCTGAATTCAATCTTCAGTACCAAAAAAAAAAAAACAAAAAAACCATATATATAGTGTGTGTGAGAAATTAAAAGAAGAAATCAACTTTAGGTATCACAGGAAGGTATTCATACAGTTTTTTATTCATCATAATCCACATGTATTCGAGAGATAGACATATGGGAAGAAGGACAGCCTTGAGTAAACATGTAAGGTAGAATTCTCACCTGGTTAAAGATCTTCGGGAATCAAACTCTAAAGATGTGTTTGATGTGGACCCTGAGGGTGCTGGAGGTTGGAGAGCAGAGAATCTGTTTAAACTGGAAGCACTTGACCGTAAGGCATCTATAGGTGTTGAGAATTTAGAAAAAAAGTACAAAGACATGACTAAAATGCAAATGCTCATTAACCTGTCTTCCTGGGGTGGGGCCCAAGGAAGAACTTCTTTCTTTTTTAAGAGATGGATCTCTATGTTATCCAGTCTGGTTTCAAACTCCTGTGCACAAGGGATTCTCCTGCCTCAGCCTTCCTAGTAGCTGTGGCTACAGGTAAGGAACACTATACCTGGATTGAGATCAGGAATTTCTAACAAATTCAGGTGATGCTAATCTCCTGGTACATCTACTCTAAGAACTAAAGCATTGGAGGGAATTTATATGTAAAATAGAGTTTAGAAACTCTATTTTTGTCCATTACAAGCATCTGCACCTTTAAAAACATGTAAATTATCTTTATAGGGCATGAGGACACTTATGGTAAATAGGAAGGAGGAGGCAGGCAAATGCAAACCAAAACACCACACTTAAACAAAGTTAACCAATATAAATGCTATAATCTAATTTATGTAAAATCATGTATGTGTGTATAAATGAATTATAACTTTTTAAAAATTTCAAAGAAAAAATATTGAAATTTCTTAGTGGGAGGAATATATGAGAGGTTAATATTTTAGTTTTCCTTTGGACTTCCTGAGCTAGCAATCATGTTTGTGATGGCCCAAACATATTTAGTTCAAAGATCAAAGCTATCGAAATCTGATTTTTGATAGAAACGTTAAAAATATTTTGACCTTTTCTTGATTTTAAACATCTTTAAATTAAATGTTTCTGTGAATTATGACTGTCTTTTTCAACATAATGAGTTTCCCTTTTAATTTGAGGCCCCAGTAATATCTGTAACTAGACTGACTTTGTGAACAGCAACCAAGGAACCTACAAGATTCAGTTCTTAACGACCTAGCTAAACTGACAGGAGGAATAACTTCTCACATTCTATAGCACAACAGAAAAACTATGGTTGACAATGGTTAATCAACATTTCAAACAGCTATTAGAAGTGTTTTGAGTGCTCCCAAAATAAAGAAATATACACTTCTGAGCTGATGAATATGCCAATTACCCTATCTTATCATTACACATTCTATACATGTAGTAAAATGCCACACTGTACCCTATAAATATGTGAATTACTATCTATTAAAAATAGAAATATATGAGTAAAAAATTATCTAACTGAATTAAAAAAGTTTTACCAAAATTTAAAAACATCCAAAGATCCTCATCAAGGGGGAAATCCTAGTTTAACACTAGAGAGGGCCACCAGAAAAAAACTCAGGGCACAATCAGTCTACAGATCTTTTCCTAAAATCGTTATGCAGTGACTGTAGAAAAGTATCCCAAGAAAAAAGATAGCAGGTGACTGGAAGAAAGCCAGTCCACATACCTGTCTCGCTTGCCTTTGCTCCACCGCTGCTGCCTTTTCCCCAGCTGCCTAGCTGAGCTTTAGGTACCAGCTGGATTTTCTCATCAATTGTGGGCTGAAACATAAGTGGTCACAGGTCATTTATAAGAAATACTCTAGAAGAATAGTTTTTCTTCTTTCTTCTTCAGTGAGTAGAATCAATTTTAGCAACAAATTTTGTTTGGAATGTCAGTTTAAGAAACATAAGCTGGAATTGTTCTCTTTAAAGTGGGATCCCTGAAGCCTCTTAAGCACTTCTTTGGACTCATTTCCATAAAAAACTGTTTGAAGGCTCTGGTCTAGAGAATGCCCTCAAGTCCTTCTTAAATAGAATGGTTTGTTAATATGCAAAACGTTAGCAGCTTCTAATGATTCCTCTTGTACAATGCTCATGAATTTAAAAAAGAGAAAAAAAGGGAAATACAGAAACACTACAAAATCAACTCATTGATCTCTTTATATTATTGTGGAAAAGCAAGTCAAAAGCCACAAAAATTTCATGTTGGGTGAGGCATGGTGCGTGGAATGTGAGTATTCAATAAAGGAGAGTAAAAGAGTGAGTGAGGTTGAGTTAAGGTGCCTGGTATCGCTCATGTTTAACTCGGTAAGTACAACTTCAGTAGAAGTGAACAGAATTACACTGTAATGCATAGTATCATAAACACATTTAACAAAAAAGCTGAATGCTGCTCTTTCCGATGAAGATATTGCTATATTCTGAGAAATCTTAAATGTGCTGCTTTGCTATGTGACCTACTTTTACACAAATTTCCACCATTTACAACAAATATACTTAATGGTTTTGAACTTTTTCTAGAATACTGACACACAGTATCCACAGAACAACTATCTGAATACATTATCTGAATATATAAAATTTATTAACACACAAGTTACTTATTTTTCAAAACAGGACACTACTGATGCTGGAGGTGTGATTCCAGCATTGTTTTTCATCATGTTCATGCACAGAACTATAATATTTAAGAATAAAAATGTTATTATTAAGCACCGATATAATAGTCAAAGATGTTGGTGTTGATTCTAGAGCAATTCTTTAAATTTAAGGCTTTAATTAAAATTGTCTTTTGTTGGAAATGGATGGGAATCAAGTTGTATTGAGCAATGGAAATCCTGCTCTGAGATCTAAACAACTACAAGAATGTACCAGAATCCTAGAGAATATGATTATAGGGAATTACATCAAGACATCCTGAAGGGGAATGCTTTATTCTGAAGCTTTGATAAAACCATGAAGATAGAAATGACTTGGTTCATTTTATGTTTTATTATCATTTTTCTCTTCTTTTCTTTTTTTAAGTATTTATTTTTTTAGTTGTAGGTGGACAGAATGTATTTTTATGTGGTGCTGAGGAACAAACCTAGTGCCTTATGCGTGCTAGGCGAGCACGCTACCACTGAGCCATAACCCCAGCCCTTATTATCATTTTTCTTATGTTAAACATCTCATAACTCTTTATGTTTTATTATCCATGTTTCTGAGTCTTTTAATTTTTTGTCAGTTATCTTTTCTCATTTAGTATTTTCACATTAGCTTTAGCCGGTGCTCAGCACTCTACTGGCAGGCTGCCAGTCCTCACAACACTGGAGAATGTATCATAAATAAGGGTCTAAAGACACTTGTGAACAATCTGCACAAACCTCTGGAATGCCCAAGTGTTCGTTTTTACCAAATTTAACATTCTCTTAAATTCTTCACTCTACTTATAGTTATCATCTTCTCCTGCTGGAAACATCTACTAAAAGGAATTTTTTTCTTCTTCCTGACCATGAATTCTCATGAGAGAGGGAGGCAGAGTATATTAATTATTTATTACAGAATGGTTTCTAGTAGGTCCTCTGTGAATTCTTTTAGGCCCTGGATATGGAAAATCATTAATTTCTTTTCTTTTCTTTTGGGTGGGGGTACCAGGGATTGAACTCAGGGGTACTCGACCACTGAGCCACATACCCAGCCCTAGTTTGTATTTTATTTAGAGACAGGGTCTCATTGAGTTGCTTAGCACTTCATTGTTGCTGAGGTTGGCTGTGAACTCACAATTCTCCAGTCTCAGCCTCCCAAAGTGCTGGGATTACAGGCGTGTGTCACCATACCAGGTCTGGTTAAATTTAAATAAGGACGTACTTTTTCTCCAGAAATGAAGAAAGCATCTAAAGTATTTTTATGATCATTTTTCTTACGTTAAGCATCTCATAACTCTAAGAATTAACACAGGTATTTCCTCTTTAGAAAACTCATAGAAGGAATTGGGACTGTAGCTCTGTTGTAGAGCGCTTCCTAGTATGTGTGAGGCACTGGGTTTGAACCCCAGCACTACATAAAAATAAATAAATACTAACTTGTAGAAAAGTATCCATCTCCAAACAACCACACCACAAAATATGCAATGTGGTTATTTTATATGAGCAGAATGCATTTCCATTCACAGTGCACATGTGGAGCACAATTTTTTATTTCTCTGTTTGTAAACAATGTAGAGTCACACCATTCGTGTCTTCATACATGTACCTAGGGTAGTGATGTCCATCTCATTCCATCTTTCCTACCCCCACGCACTCCCATCTCCTCCCTCCCCTTTGCCGTATCCAAGGTTCCTCCATTTATTCCATGTTCCCCAACCTCACCTCCATTATGGATCAGTATCCACTAATCAGAAAACATTCAGCCATTGGTTTTTTGTGAAAAGTATTTGTCCCCAAACAATCACACCACAAAATATGCAATGTGAGCTGGGCGCAGTGGCTCAAGCCTGTAATCCCAGCACTTAGGGAGGCTGAGACAGGAGAATTGCGAGTTCAAAGCCAGCCTCCCCAACGGCGAGGCGCTAAGCAACTCAGTGAGACCCTGTCTCTACATAAAACACAAAATAGGGCTGGGGATGTGGCTCAGTGGTCGAGTGCCCCTGAGTTTAATCCCTGGTACCAAAAAAAAAAAAAAAAAAAAGCAATGTGGTTATTTTGTATGAGCAAGTACTTTTGCAACTCATGGTAGAACTGTTGTAAATTTAATTTTAAATGTCACACTCACCTTAGTAATTTTCAGGAATTTTGAGGGGTCCAGTACTCGACTATTCTTGGCCCCTTGTACAGTGTTCCACCCACCTTCATCCACTCTCTGGACACCTACAGGGAGAATAGAGTGAGCCAGTCTTTCATTTGTCCTAAGTCACTAGAAAGAGTGAACAATATTTTCAACTTAGCCACTTCAATCAAAACCAAGGAAAAAGACAAAAGAAGCTGTTCAAGTACTGGTGACAGGCCCTTCAATAGCCACAGAATGAAAATACCAAGCAGAGTCCTCTGCCTATATTGGTTCTCCATGAACCAGTACTGACCTATAAAAAAACCAAATGACAGGGCTGGGATTGTAGCTCAGTGGTAGAACACTTGCCTCACATGCGTGAGGCCCTGGGTTCGATCCTCAGCACCACATACAAAGCAATAAAATAAAGACATTATGTCCATCTACAGCTAAAAAAATATTTTAAAAAAAAAATAATCAAATGACACAAATGAATACTCATATGGGCAAGGCAGGGGCCAAATCTGGTCTTTGCAGTTAATGACTAGAATACTTTGTGAAAAGTTAGATGGAAATTATTTTTTTCTTTTAATTTCTTTCTTTTTGGTACTGGGGATTTAACCCAGGTTGCATAACCATTGAGCCACATCCCCAGTCCCCCTACCTTTTTTGGTACCGGGCACTGAACTCAGGGGTACTCCACCACTGAGCCACATCCCCAGGCCTATTTTGTGTTTTATTTAGAGACAGGGTCTCACTGAGTTGCTTAGCACCTCGCCGTTGCTGAGGCTGGCTTTGAACTCACGATTCTCCTGTCTCAGCCTCCCAAAGTGCTGGGATTACAGGCGTGCGCCACTGCACTCAGCTGTCCCTAGCCCTTTTATTTCATATAGGGCCTTGCTAAATTCCTGAGGCTGACCTTGAACTTGTGATCCTCCTGCCTCAATCTCCAAGTCACTGGGATTACAGGCATGCACCACTCCATGCTTTTAAGTAATGACTGATTTCTAGGTGAAAGTGCTTCACTTAACAATTGCCACACTCATTTGACACTTGAATAAAGAACTCTTATATATCTACCCCTCAAATTCCAAGCTCAGTGGCCTGCTACCCTTACCTGGTCTTCTCTTTTCTTTGGTCATGAGCTGTTGGACCTTCCTCTGTTCTTCTTGTTCTTCTATTTTGGCCTCTTTGTGAATCTGTTCGATAGTTTTAGGACCTTGATCTGCTCTTCGAGATACCCAATTACACTATAAAAGTAGAAAATAAGGTTACCAGTGAGATAACTGAAAATAAAAATTGAAAAATCTTTACAATCTTTGTACTGCTGGAAAAGTATAAGCTATCTACAAATCTGAAATTATGGCAGTTTGTCTCATATATGACACTACATGGAGTCTGGAGAAGAGAGTGACAGATTTAAATTTTTATTTTTTTTTGGTACAGATGATTGAACTTAGGGGCACTCGACCACTGAGCCACACCCCCAGCCCTATTTTGTGTTTTTTTTAATGTAAGACAGGGTCTCACTGAGTTGCTTAGCGCCTCGCCGTTGCTGAGGCTGGCTTAGAATTCGCGATTCCCCTATCTCAGCCTCTCAAAGTGCTGGGATTACAGGTGTGTGTCACTGCACCCAGCTAGATTTAAATTCTTCTTACTCTACCCTGGCCAGCTGGCCCAAATGTATTTTGTCATAATTTTCTACAATTCACAAGCAGAGAGGGTCGAGGAATCAAGAATAAGGATTCTGGCACTGATATAATCGGTGATTTTGCTACTCAGGTCCTATCACATTTCAGAGGGGTTGTAAATCAAGGATGACTAGCAGGCTTCTTCCTCCGACATTGTGGTTCTGGTACTGACACTAAGTGCACAAAAACCCTCCAGTTTCCCCTCTCTCGGGACAAAAGCTGTCTCCATATAATTACACCCACTTTCCCTTCCCAGGCACAGGTCCACCACCTGATAAAAGTCATTTGAAGGCATGGATGGGAACCAGTTTAATAGCATGAAATTCTGATTAACTGGGAGTGACTTTGGTGGTAAGAAGTATCCTAAGGTTTCATCTGGGGTTAGCAAGACAAAGAATCACCATGAGTGCGAACTGGCCTGCGTGCAGGACAGAGATAGGTGGTGCCTATATTTACCTTCAGCTGCAATGTATTCCCTGTCAGAATTAAACTAAAAAAAACAGGTGACAGGAAAACTGCACCTGGTATGCAGTAGGAGGGAAAAAAGCAGAACAGGAAGATCTATAGGAAAAATAACAGAGAAGAACACACCAGCATCTCTGAGTTGGCACATTACAGAATTATCTTATTCAATCTTTACAATACAATTGCAAGTAAGCCAGGTGCAGTGGTGCATGCCTGTAATCCCAGTGGCTTGGGATGCTGACAGGAGAATCTCAAGTTCACAGCCAGCCTCAGCAATGGCAAAGCGCTAAGCAACTCAATGAGACTTTGTCTCTAAATAAAATACAAAATAGGGCTGGGGATGTGGCTCAGTAATCAAGTACCACTGAGTTTACCAAAATAAAAAAAACAAACTGCAAAGTAGGCAGCATTCTCAATTTTAGAGTAACAATGTAAGGCTCATCGGAAGTTAAATGTGTCATTGTGAAGATGAGACTGATTATTTAGCTTACAAAGACTATTATTCAATTGACCACCTTTTGAATTTAGAAGGGTCAATTTCAAAACTGCAATGTGTTCCATAACTGGACTAAGAAGAAACATAAAAGGCAAGAGACATTTTGTTCTTTCATTTAACTCTCTCATGGAAGTTTGCCAGATCAAGTTCTAAGCCCTGAAGCAAAAACATTTAAGTTTTATACTTGTAAACAATAGGACATCCTTACTCAACCCAAAGAGACTAGAATAGTAGAATTATTTATTTTTTCTCTTACTTACCAGCCTTAGGTCTATCACATCTTGAAGCATGAATCGAATCCTAGATGAGGTTTTTCTTTCTTTCACAATTTTCTCCATCTGATTAAAGTACTGGTCCATACGCGGCTGTAAGAGACAAAATTACTAGTATTCCTGGCTGACAAATTCAAATGTTAAATGTTAATTTAAAAATGTAGATTAGCAGTTAGAAATAACAGCTTAGAGCCCAAAGTAATGGAATTAGTAATGGTAGCATTTTTAATTGAGCATATAACCAAACTACATTTTCCAGGCTCCCTGGCAAATGACTTTGGTAATGTGATTAATTGTAGGCCAGAATATAAATGAAAGTTGTACTGTAGGTCTGAAACCTTCCTTAAGAGAGATGTGACCATACTTTGCTCCTTTCTTGTCTTTTCTACTGAGACCAAGGACCAGGGTTATGCCTTAGGAAGGCTAAGATGTTAAGCTGGAACCATGTGCCTCTGAACTTTGTTTACTTAAGTGAGAAATAAACCCCAACCCTGTAAAAGTGACAGATATTGGTGTGTGTATGGGGGGGGAGGGTTCTGTTACAGCCATACATAATACTAGCTGACATAGATGTTATGGAACATAAATGACACATTATTATTATTATTATTAATTTTGGTAGTGGGGATTGAACCCAGGGGCCCTTTATCACTGAGTTACATCCACAGCCTTTTGTTTTGAGACAGGGTCTCACTAAGTTGCTGAAGGCCTTATTAAGTTGCTCAGGCTGCCCTTGAGCTTGTGATCCTCTTGCCTCAGCCTCTCCAGTTGCTGGGATTATAGGTGTGTGCCATCATGCCCATCACTGACATTGTTTTTCTTTTAACTATTTTCTAATTTCCACATTCCTTATTTGGATAGTACGATGTTAGGTTTAAATTACAGTATTTTTAATGTGTTCTTACGTTCTGATTGGATAATTGTGTCAGTAATTAGACCACAGACTTAAGCAAGCTACTGAGATTTCTTTATTTCCCCATTATCATCAGGCCTGGGCCATGGTAGCTTCTCTCCTTTTCTTTATGCTCACAACTTGCCACACAAACAAATGAAACCATGAAATGGTCTTGAAGTGGGAAAAAAAGAAAAAGGCACAAACAGCATGAATAGTCTACAAACTGGCTTTTGTTTAATTCTGGATGCTCCTTACTCTAATGCCACTGCGGTGAAGAGCACTGTCATTTAATTAATGACAATGAGAGGAACAAAATAAGAAAAATGTAGTTGACTACTGGGGCAAAACGCAACAGTTCTGTTGACAGCTTACTTTTTTTTTTTTTTAAGTATATTTTTAGTTGTAGATGAACACACAACATCTTTGCTTATTAATTTATTTTTTATGTGGTGCTGAGGAGTGAACCCAGTGCCTCAAGTACTGGGGGACAAGTGCTCTGCCACTGAGCTACAGCCCCAGCCCACCTTAAGTTTTTTGCAACTGACAAAGACTGCCTGCTAAAGGCTTCTAGTTTCTGGATTTTTACCTTCGCTTTCTCAAAGTCCAGGTCTTTGCCGATGGTGGTGAGTAGACGACACAGGCACTCCAGGGATTCTTCATCATGGTTCTTGAGCAGTTTTACCACACAGTCATGCATGATAGCTTCAGTCAGCATTTTGAGTTTAAAGAGTTCTCCAATAAATTTGATGTTACCAATAGATCTCCGCCGGGCTTTGTCCTTGGCTTCTTCCAGTTCATCATGAAGCCTTGTCTTCTCTTCTGGCTGTTGTACAAGAAAGAGTAACAGCATCTTGATGATGAACACTGTTCCAACGAGACATTAAGGTTTGTGGGCCTTACTCTTTCTGGGGTTGAGATGCCCTTGAAAACAATGTAATTACTACAGACCTACTCCTCAGAAAACAGACCATCCCCAAAAGTTTGCATCTATTTCAGACCTTCTCTGAAGTCCAGGCTTAGAATGAATACTAAAACTGGCTTTGAGGGTTGTTTTAATACTTCACACTAAAATGCATGAAGCATTCTCCTAAATATCAGTATGGAGCCTCTGTAAGAAAAAAAAGTCTATAGGCCTCTACTCAAGGAAGAAAGGAGAAAATTCTATTTGACAATATTCAAAGTGCACAAACACTGGCTTTCTATGAAAGTACTTACAGCACTGGCAGCTTCCAGTTCTTTCTGCTTCTTCTCAAAGACATCATCATCTGCTTTATCCTTTTCAAACTCCTTCTGGCAGCGGTTCAGTAGCAGCTTCCGGAAATTTACTGTGTTGCCAGGCTTGTCTGCCATGGGTACTTTCAGCTGTATCCAGATAGGAAAATGCAAAAGCAGCAAGATTAAAGGCATTAAAAGATACCTATTTTCTTTCTTATGCAAAATAATGCTGACTGAACTACAGGTAAACACTCCATAAGACTTACACAACTTAAGTTTCAGGCATTTCATGATTCAGTGTTAAGATGGCTTGAAACTTACATATACGGATTCTCACACAAATGTACTATATCTTTTATGGCCATGCTTCCAGCTGACTTAGAAATTCATGTCATATAATTAGTTATGACCCTGCACTTATTTAGACTTTTCACTCTGAAGTGTTATTATTTTAATTTTTAAAATTACCATTGTAAGCATATTGGTTTAAAGAAATAAAAATGACATAAGATATGGGAGAATTTCAAGGCCAGAGGAGAGAACTATTCTAAGAGATGAGATCATTAATCAGGAAAGAAGTAGAAGGCAGGGCATTTGTAGACTTGTAAAATATCTTTTCTCAGGAGAAATGTCCTAATACTAATACCAGCAGTCACTCTGATCATCAGTAGTATGTTAACTAGTTACTTCTCTTGTGCCAAAAGAATATATTACTTTTCCCAAACTGGCCTAACAAATGTTTACATTGGAAATATTCTTTTGACATATGCAAAGACCCAGAGGGGAGATGGGCCATTTGGAGGTAAGATGCACCACATCCAATAATAACTGGTTTCTAGTAATCATATAGTTCGAGGATACCTATAGCTAAACACAGAGATGGGTCTCATGAACACGTTAAGAACACAAAGAAAGCCAGATGTGGTGGTGTATGACTGTAATAATGGCTACTTGAAAAGTTGAGGCAGGAGGATCACAAGTTTGAGGCCAGCCTGGGCAACTTAATAAAAAGTAAAATGGGCTCTGTCTATAACTCAGTGGTAGGCGCCTTAGGGTTCAATCCTGAGTACCACATACATACAAAAGAAAAAAAAAATATATATATATATGTATCAGGGCTGGGGATATAGTTCAGTTGGTACGGTGCTTGCCTTGCATGCACAAGGCCCTGGATTCAATCCCAAACACCACGAAAATAAATAAACAAACAAACAAATATCAGATTACAGCAATGATTCTGAGTAAAATATTTTATTTTACATAAGACTCCCCCTGCCCCCAGCACGATTTTGAACAGTTGTTTTGTAACATGGCAAAATGGCTTTTCTAGAATCACAAAGTGAATCCTCAAATTCTAAAATGAATACTTGCTCTTTACTCCAAGCTTTAATGGGAGAAAATGATGAAAGAGAGGAGGCACTCTATTTCTGTTCACAAAATAGTTAATATTATCAAACAGAATGGACTTGGATAGCAGCTGATTGAGGCTAAATAGTTAGAGAAACTTCTTGAGAATGGAGGACATGATGCTATCGTGTATCTGTGCCAGAACTGATGGTACACCCTCCCATATGTTCCCTCTGGCATATGGAAGATTATTTAATACATCTAGTTCTAATCAACTGAGGCACCAGGTGTTACATTACATATTTCCTTTCAACAGGAAACATTAACTTAGGAAGAAGGGAACATCATAAAATAATGTTTTAGACAACTACAGTAAAGCTAATATAAAATTCAGGCCAAAGAAATACAAGCAAGCGTAGGTCATTTCAAAGGCTTACTCTGTAGTCCCACAAGCAGGCTCAGGAGTTCATCAACCTTTGAGAAATTCTATACGAAAAGAACAATTTTCCAAAGCAAAAGCCAAAAGCAGACTCCATCTTCTAATATACAGGACCCAAAATACATGATAATGCATTGACTAAGAAATACCAAAGAGAATGGGATGTAACATAAAGTACATCCACAAACAGACTGGTATATAATAGAGTACCAACGTGACTTAGGTTCTAGAAAAAACTAATGGTTCTAAAAATTTACTTACATCCAATTTGCTGCTGTATAGGAACTCAAGTAAAAAAAAGAAAAAAAAAATCAGCCATAAAGTCCTCTCCAGCTTCTTGTCATATTCACCAGCATCAGTACATTAAGTATATCACGGGTAGATAAACATGCTCTGGGCCATAATCTATCAACCTGAATGAGATGCTTCCTGCATTATGGAGTTACTGTGCAGAAAGTGGGAGAAATATGGACAAAAAGAAAATCCAAGTCAAACCATATGGTGAGAGGGACTAGGGTTAATGCCCCTCCATCAGTCAGAAAGATGAAATAAATACAACTTGTGGGGCTGGGGCTCAGTGGCAGAGCACTTGCCTACTATGTGTGAGGCACTGGGTTTGATCCTGAGCACCACATAACAATAAACACATAAAGGCATGCTGTCCACTCACACCGCAAAACAAATACATAAATACAACTTGTGATGATTTGGGTGACAGAAATAGTTAGAAATGAAGTGAGACAAGGGAAGTCATGGAAGTTATGCTTTAAATTCATGGTCAACAATGATCTCTCATCAATGCCTTAAACCCCTCAGGAGCAGGAAAGCTATGTTGAAAGAATTAGGTTAAGAATCAAAGATTTGCTCACTTGCTATATACACAAAGGCAATTCTTTTACTCCACCTTTCAGTTTCATCATCTAAAACAAGGGAAGCAGAGTACCTTTGTCCAAGAAGGAGAACAATTTTGAGCATCCAATAAAACAGATTTTGTGGAAACACTTTCATAAGTCAGTCAAGTAAACTGTAACAGTGTTTGGAACATTGAAACTGAAAGACTACTGGATTCTGAGTCAACAAAATCAGGGTCTCAATCCTCACTCTATAAAATCAACTGTTTGTACTTGAATAAGTTACTCTGTTGAAACTAAGTCCCTTCATTTCCAAGATGGTGTACACTGAGGGACAGTATAAAATAGCTGTTGAAACAGGAGATCTAGAGACAGTCATAATCCTAGCAATGTTATGTGACTTTGGCCAGGCTACTTAGCTTATTTAATCTATTTCATTCATAAATGGGGATAACATCTGTCTCTTAGGGCAGTTGAAAGGATTAAATAGAACCGGGCACAATGGTACAAGCCTGTAATCCCAGCACTTTGGGAGGCTGTGACAGGAGAATTGCGAGTTCAAAGCCAGCCTCAGCAACAGCAAGTTGCTAAGCCACTTAGTGAGACCCTGTCTCTACATAAAACACAAAATAGGACTGGGGATGTGGCTCAGTGATGGAATACCTCTGAGTTCAATCCCTGGTGCCCCAAAAAAAAGAGGATTAAATAGGTAGTCTAGGTAAAGCAAACAATAGTGGCTGGCATATAGTAAGGGCTGAATAAACAACTAATATAGTTATATTTAAACACCTGAAACTGTATTTGACATACCTACAATTAAAAATTAAGAGTCATCTATTTTATAATAACAAAGCTATCAAGAAATAATATAAGCAATAGCTTGCTCACTAAGCAATAAGGAGAGAATAATAAAAAGCAAGAGAAATGAACAATCTGCTATCCCCAAATGATGGTCAATGGAAATTTCATAGGTACAGGGCATAAAAAACATGATTATGCATAAGCACTTTAGACACATTCACACAGAAGTACTGAAACCAAATAAGCAGAATAGCCACATATTTGAAAAAACAAAAACAAAAACAAAAAAACTATTCCTAAATCAATGACACAGCTCCCTAAAAAGACTTGCTTTGGAACATGATTTTAATGCCCTCTGGGGATGGTTGGTTGGGCTGTGGAAAAATGGAAATGGGTCAGTGAGAACATATCCTCTGAGAACAGTAATTCATGGTAAAAAAAAAGGGGGGGATCATTAAGAGAAGATGAATTCAACAGAATGACAACAAGATGTGTTATCTGATGGACACTGGCTGATTACAGGCCCACTGAAATTGGTTAGCTGGGGAAGAAAATGAAGGCAAAATGCTTTAGTCTACTTGGGCTGCTATAGAAAATATCATGGACAGGGTGGCTTAAATAACAGACAATTACTTCTCATAGTTCTGGAGGCTGAGAAGTCAAAAATCAAGATGCTGGCATATATGGTAAGGGCCCATTTCCTGGCCTGAACAGATGACTTCTCCCTGTATCCTCACATACAAAGGAGAAGCAGCTCTGGTGTCTCTTCCTGTTGAGGGCAGACAATCCTTACCCCCAAAAGGATCAAACTGACAGAGAATCATCAAAGGCTGCCATTTAGTATAATTATGACAGTCAAATAGAAAATGGAGGGACAGGCCTTGGCCTTGCTTAGCATGCTCACTATTTTCACTCCTGTCTCAGAACATAAAAATGCTAGTGGTAACCCAAGGCCCAGCGACAATTTTGCTACATAAGTATGTGACAGTCTGAGGTAAAGTATTTGGAACAACCAGTATAATGTAAGCAAATAACACTTCTGTGCTAACTCTGAAACCAGTTTCAAAAACACATTTTACCGTTAAATGTGAATAGCAATAGGCCATTGTTCAAACATAACTCAAATCCATGGTAATATACTACCTACCAGTGGCTATTTTCTGATCTTAGTAAGTCACTTGCCAAATACATATATCAGACTACTCATACTATGAACATAGGAATCAAAATGTATCTACATTAGATATACTCAAAGGGATACACAGTGGTAAGCGATGCACATACAATTCAAAGGGGGTGGTCAGTTATGAAAAGGTAAGTCATTTCTGATCCATCTTTTCTTCAACCCATTTGTGATCTTTATTGTGTATCAGCCACACATCACTCTTCCTCCTGTTACTCCAGCAACGTACTTTGCTAAGGCTAGCTTTTCATGCCTGTAATTCCAGGCTGGCTGGCTGGCTTGCCTCTCTCCTTAACTCTTTCTTTTCTTTTCTCTTTCTCTCTTTCTTTCTCTCTCTCTCTCTCTCTTTCTTCTTTCTCTCTCTCTCTCTCTCTCGTCCTTTCTTTCTTCTTTTTGGTGGTGGAGATAGAACTCAAGCCTTGTGCATGCTAGGCCAATGTACTCTACTGCTGGGCTGCACCCCCAGGCCCCTGGGGCTTTAAATATGTTTCAGGTTTTGCTGTTTCCCTTGCCTTCTCAATATATTCCCAGTCTCAATTTTGTCATTTTTCACAGGATTTGCTTTTAAGCACTTAATGTAACAACACAACAAGTTTTGGATCTTTTTTAAAAAGCACTTTTAGTGCCATTCATTGTAGCTGAGGTAGCATGTCTGCCACAACAGAGACAGAAAGTAACAAAAGCAGTCACCAGCATGAAAGAAATTTCTTCAGTTGGTTGTTCTTTCATTCAAACACTTACCCACTCACTCACAACATAGTCCAAGGGTCTATTTTGGGCTAGGAAGTATTCTAGGCAAGGGGAATTAAGCAGTAAATACAAAAGTCTTTGTTCTTGGGAACCAATATTCTAGAAGGGTTCTCAGATGGGGATTTTCATTTCAATTATGGTTGAAACAAAAGCACAGCAACTTGAAGTTCCAATTACCCAATTAAAAATTATATTTAAGTACCTATTTAGATACAGGAAATTTCTCTTGACCACTTTTCTCCATTTGCCTCATACTTGAGGTGTTTTCCTCCTAAAAGAAGTGCTAAATTCTAGTTAAATGCCTTGCTGTTTGTGAAGAAGGGTTTTGCAGGAACTTTCAGTCATTTCTAATTGAACAAGCAGAGGCAGAGGCATACCCCACAGGCATGCCTTACTATCACTATCTGTAAGCCTTATGAGGTTTACGTAGGTAGGGTTTGATGGAGAAAGTACCTGTGCATACTGTGCCTACGTACATGTATATATGTGTATACATGTCCTATTTACAGAGCAACTAGGAAAAGCCAAATCCATTGTATCAATTTGCTTTGTAAATATAAAAAGTTTTTCTTACAAATGTACTAACTAATGGGACTGGGGGTGTAGCTCAGTGGTAGAGCACTTGCCTAACATGCTCAAGGCCCTGGCTTTAATTGCCAGTAATGAGGAGGGGTAGCAATTAAGACAATTAAGATCTAGTTCATTGAGCTATGGGTTCTAGCATTAATAGTTAATCTCATTTAATTATTTTAGTTAACTTTATCCTCATAATACCAGAAATTGTATGAATTAATCTTATTTTAGGGATTAAAATCTGAGGCATAAAGAGATGATTAACTATTCTCCTTTAATTATTTTGGGGCTAGAGATTGAAGCCAAGAATAGTAAGTAAGGTTAAAATGTTTGCAAGTGACAGAGTAGGAACTTGAAATTTAATTTTAAAGTTTAAACTTTAAACCTAGAAGTGTAAAAATTCAAAGTCATTAGTGTAACCATTATGCCATGCTTGCTACTTCAGAAAGGAACCTTCCTAGAATGCATTCTTTGTTCTCTTTATGTATTCCTTTACCCATACCAGCTAAGGACCAACACAGATATTATTTGCTTTATGAAAATTTATCTTTTCACCAACACAGTGATTTCTTTTTTCTTCAATTTATTTTTTGTCTAAATTATTGAATCAGACTCAACACATTGCAACATCACAAACATGTTTGTTTTTTCCCTCAGAAACAGTTTTTTTGAAATGTGGATTTTGAGTTCCTTAAAGATAGAAGACATTACTTTTTCCAAATCCAAACAGATTTACCTACCTTTGACATAGGTACTCAAAAATATTGGTAGAAAAACAGATTTTGCATTCTCACAGCTTGTTTCTAAGAAGCAAGGCATGATGATGATAAGTTGTGATAAGAAAAATCCCAAATGTTAAAGGACACGCATTTATGACACAAGTACCTTGGTAACAGTAAAAGGAAGAGAAAACACAGGTGGCATGTGGCATTTTATGATTGCAGAATATAGAAAGACAAAGAACACCAATCAGAAACTGGTCTCCCATCCTGTTTTGTCCTAGATTTGACTGGATGTGGAGAATAAACAGCTGTGGATAATGTAAAGATAAATCTAACAGATTCTAAATGACGAAATTACCAGTTTTGAACCTTTTAACCATAGGAAAACCACTCTTTTGTTTTCATAAAGGTTACAAATGAAACCAAAAAGTTACTTAATTTCAAACCTAGTAAATTGTGAAAGTAAGCATTTGCTTTATTACTGTATAAGATGATGCACCAGGAATCTTTGTTCCTACAACAATAATTTCACATTACTAATTTATTTATTTACCTAATTTTTTGAGGCACTGGAGATGGAGCTCAAGGGCTCACATGGGCCAGGCAAGGGCCCCGCCACAGCAATTCCACATGCTAACTGAACCCTTCCTCGGCCACCCTCATGCTGACAGGACCACTACATGCACACTTTAGCCTGCTCTCTATGTCCCCTCCAGAGGTGAGTATATATTTTAATAAGGCCAATTTCTTTTATGCAATGAGGATATTATATTAATAAGTGCTAAAAATATATTCTCCCCTTTACATTGCCCCATTAAGATTTCTGGGAAGAATGTGTAATGAGGGGAGAATATACCTCTTGGAGATTTCTGGTTTTACTCCTTCCTCTCTTCTTACCGTTACTAGACATCGACACATGTTTGCGTAAGCCACAGAGAAACTGGGTTCATCAATAGCCTTCTCAAAGACCAGGTCAATGACTCCTTTCAGACGCTCCTCTGTGTCAACAGTAAGCCCTGACACTTGCTTCATCAGTTGGTTGAACATTTGTGGTGTCAATTTATTTAAGATACTTCGAACTTTCCTAAAAAGCTCCTAAAGGATTACAAAGAAGAAAAGAACATTACCCTATGACAATATGATGCATTGTGGAAGGATTTTAAAAATATAATTTATAAGTTCAAATTCTCAAAATCATTAACAAGGACAAATAATTACATACATCTATTTTAACAATTTATAAGACAGTTATCCAAACTTCTTTTTAAGTGAAGATGAAAATTCTAGGAACTAAATATATTCAAACTTTGTTGGCAAGGACATCATCTGATATGTTTAATTTCCTCTTTTTGGTGTTAGGGATTGAACTCAGGGCCTTGTGCATCCCAAGAGCATACTCTATCAGTGAATAGGCCTGTCTGGGACATATTTAAGGCCAACGTGACAATATGTATCAAAAGCTATGACACTGTGGATGTGCCCTTTGAATCAGTAATTATACTTTTAGAAATTTATTC
>CM053400.1:12668577-12805522 GCA_028644305.1 Xerus rutilus
GGTGGCTCACGCTTGTAATCCCAGCACTTAGGGAGGCTGAGACAGGAGAATCGCGAGTTCAAAGCCAGCCTCAGCAACGGCGAGGCACTAAGCAACTCAGTGAGACCCTGTCTCTACATAAAACACAAAATAGGGCTGGGGATGTGGCTCAGTGGTCGAGTGCCCCTGAGTTCAATCCCCAGTACCAAAAAAAAAAAAAGAAATTTATTCATATATAGGGATATGTAAAAAGATTTTAGATACAGAATAATATAAATTATGGTATGAAAACTAGGCAAGAAACTTTTTAATTTTTTTTTTTTGTAGTTGTAGATGGATAGCATGCCTTTATTTTAGTTGTTTCTTTTTTTAGGTGGTGCTAAGTATCAAACACAGTGCCTCATGCATGCTAGCTCTGCCACTGAGTTACAGCCCTAGCTCCAGGTAAGAGTCTTTTAAAATGGCATTTTAGAAACACTCATCAAGTTAGGAATAAAAGGAACTTGCCTCAGCTAGAAAAAGGGGATCTAAAACCCTATTTAATGGTAAAAGATTGAAATCTTTCTTCTAAGATTGGGAACACAGCAAAAGTATCTGTCCTTACCACTCCTATTCAATATCATACTGGAGGTGCTAATTAGTGCAATAAGACAAAGACAAAGAAACAAAGTATACAAATTAGGAAGGAAGAAATACTTCAGAGATGATGTAATTGACTACACAGAAAAATCATAAAGAATCTACAAAATGAGCTACTATAAGAAGTCAGTCTAGCAATTACAGGATACACTGTCAAGTGCAAATAAATAAAAATTTGTTGAAACAACATTTACTATAGCACCAAAATCCAAAAAACACTTGATAAAAATCTAATAAAATATCCATAGGAGCTGTATGACAAAAACAATAAATCACTGATGAAAGAGACCAAAGAGAAAAGCCTGAGCCATTTTGAAAAAAAAAAAAAATTGGTGAACTCATACAATCTGAATTCAATATTAACTATGTATAGGACTAAATAACAACTGGTACTGGCCAAAGGATAGTCACACAGCTCAACAGAATAGAATGGAGCATACAGAAATAGACTCACATATATGATTAACTGATTTTTCAACAAACATGAAAAGGAAATTCAATGTAGAAAAGACAGTCTATTCAACAAACTGTGATAGAACGACTGTACATTCAAAATGAAATAAAGATGAACGTTGATCCATATCTTACACCTTTTACAAAACTCAAGTAGGTGGATCATAGAACTAAATATAAAAATTAAAATTACAAATGTCTAGAAGACAACACAGGAAAAAAGCTTTGCATTCTGTGGCATGCAAAGATCTCCTAGATATGACAACAAAAGTACAATGCACAAATGTAAAAAGTGATAAGCTGAATATGATCAAAATGAAAAGTTTCTGTGAAAAAAACTTTTATAATAAAATCATAAAGCACAGAATATCATATAAAATTTGTAAATATGTACAGAACTCAGAATATGTAAAGAACTAGGAAAACTCAATAGTAATAAAATGTATCACTCAACAAAAAAGAGCTAAAGATATAAACAGAAACTTTACCAGAGAAGATGCAGGAATTGCAGATAAGCACATGCAAAGACATTCAAAGTCATTAGTTACTTGGGAAATAAAAATTAAAGTTACAAAGACATACCACAGCATATCCATTAGAACGACTAAACTTTAAAAAGCAGGAAAAGAGCAAATGGTGGGGAAGATAAACAACAATTGAGACTCCCATCCATTGCCAGCAGAAACGCAAAACAGTAAAACAAGTCTAGAAAACATTTAACTTTACTGGCATTTTCCAATAAGGTTAAAAATATATCCACCAAAGGACTGACCAATTCCATGGCTAGGAACTCATCCAAAAGTAAAGCAACTATTTTATGTTCACATAAACCCTGCATGTAAAAATTTACAGCAAATTTAGTGGTCATTGTCAAAATCTGGGAACTGTTTACCCTGTGAATGGATGAACAAATTAACACTACTGGGCAATTAAAAAGGAAACAACAACAACAACAACAACAAAACCATAATATACTAAAAATATAGGAAGCCATGAAATGATTCAAAGACACATTATTGGGACAGAACAGATACTGATTGCCAGATGTGAACATGAGGGAAAAGGGTAAGTGCAAGGTAATATGAGGGCATTAGGGCTGATGAAAACATTATTGGGGTCAAATAAAAATGCTTTATATCTTTTTAAAAAATATTTTTTTAGTTGTAGATAAACACAATACCTTTATTTTACTCATTTATTTATTTATATGTGGTGCTGAGAATCAAACCCAGTGCCTCATGCATGGTAGGCAAGCGCTCTACCACTGAGCCATAACCTCAGCCCAAAATATTTTATATCTCAATTGAGGTGGTAGTCAATGTTTGTGTTTGCCAGTGATAACAGAAACATACACAAAAAAGAAAATGTTTCTTTCAGTTATTTATGTCTCAATACAAAAAGTTGTAAAACTGCAAGAAACCATGATATAATACATGAAAAAGCTTATAAAATGTTCTATTTTTAAAAAAATTTTTATTTGAATATAAGGATATTTAAAATTTGTGTAGATATGTTAACATTTTACCTAGGCAGGAGAAAATAAATCAAAAAATTTTTAAGAATTACATTGTCAAATTTGCCAGCAACAACGGGGCTGGGATTGTGGCGCAGTGGTAGCGTGCTCGCCTAGCATGCGTGAGGCACTGGGTTCGGTCCTCAGCACCACATAAAAATAAAATAAAGATATTCTGTTCACCTACAACTAGGAAAATAAAAAAATATTTAAAAAAAAAAAAAAAAAATTTGCCAGCAACAAGTCACTATTGATTTTAAAAAGAAAAAAAAAATGCTGGGCACAGTGGCACACACCTGTAACCCCAGTGACTCAGCAGGCTGATGCAGGAAGATCATAAATCTGAGGCAAATCTCAGAAAATTAGCAAGGCCCTCAGCAACTTAGTGACTGAAGTGTCTCAAAATAAAAAATAAAAAACACTGGGGATGTAGCTCACTGGTAAAGTGCCCCTGCCCCTTGGTTAAATCCCTAGTACCAGAGAGCGAGAGAGAGAAGGCTTTGTCAATCAAGACAGTATCTTCTTTCAGGTTTAAAATGTTAAACTTTCCTTTATATCATTAAAAAAGCTTCAACTATTTTTACTTTCAGAAAATAATGTAAGCGTAGGAAAGGATAATAAATAGGTAATAAGTATTTATGAAAATCATTCATTCATTTGTAATTATGTACTTCATGTCTACAAAATTCTGCATTAGGTACAAATGCCACATAAGGCACAGTTACTGCCTTTCATATATCAAAACCTAGCTGAACAGATAAGATATTTACAAAGTGATAAAACAAGGACTAGGATTGATTAGGGACCATAAAAGGGAGAGGTGTAGGTCATAGGTCATAGACACTTAACTAGTCAGGAAATGACCTCAAAAGGAAAGAACTGGGCCAGATTATGCAGCACAGAAAAAGCTAGCTACGTGAAAAGAAAAGGGAGAAGATATTTGATGAAGAGAAAAACATTTTAGGAAGAGATTGTTCCCTGTTTGATTTTGGTACTGGGCATTGGCAAATATACTACCACTCAGCTGCATTCCCAGGCCTAGGAAGGCATTTTTTTTCCTCTTAAATCCCTCTACCCACCAGTTTTACAGCAAGGACTTAAAAGGAGCACATATAATCAAATGCCAGAGAAGTTTGTGGGGTTTTTGTGTGTGTGAGTGGTTCGAGAGATTAAACTCAGAGGCCATCTATCAACAAGACACACCTCCGTCCCTGTACCTTTCTGAGACAGGGTCTCACTAAAATTATCCAGGCTGGCCTTGAACTTGTGATTCTCCTATTTTAGCCTCCTGAGTCTCTGGGATTACATGCGTGTGCCACTATGCCAGCTTAGGGAGGGGTTGTTATTCAAGAATTCCTATTTTGGGGACAGAAAGAACAATCTGGAAATATTAGAAGACTTGTGTTCATTAGTAGTGAGAGAAAATGACCCTTGAATTCTAGGTTATAAGGCACAGATGAAGCCAGGTGTGGCAACACCTATAATCCTAGCTCCCTGGGAGGCTGATAAAGGAGGATCCTAAGTTTGAGGATAGCCATGACAACTTAAAGGGATCCTGTCTCAAAACAAAAAATATAAATAAGTGTTGGGCATGCAGATCAGTGGTATAGCACCCCTGAGTTCAATCTCTGTACCAAATAAATAAATAAATAAATAAATAAAATAAAATAAAATAAAAAAGCTCAGATGAAGAGAAAAGGTAAAATCAATGTTTCAGGCAGGTGAATCAGACAATAGCAACTGGAATCTATGCATCACAAAGAAAGGAGAGATGAAGCAAAGGAGCCCAGCAGCAAAACCACCAGAGCAGTGTAGCAGCAGAGTGCAGACACATCTGAGATAAAGATTTCCTAGAAGTGCTATAAGGACATGACGGTTCACCACTTAGGAAGAATAAGGTCTATAGTAGAAGGAATGAAAGAGAAAGTTTTCAGGTGGTATAGGCAAAAAGAAAACCAATGTTTTGACAAAATGAAAAGAAATAATATCGAGAACAACAGGTAACATGGGGCACACCTATGCAGAGGAGAAGAATAAATTAATAGTATTTATGTCAATATAATTATTGTTTCTGAGATAAGGATTACTAATGGGGGGGGCCTCTGCTACAGAGTAGAGAGACAGATTACAAGTAGCAAGAACTGGACTATCCCATAACCATAACAATGTAGGCAACTTATTTCCTGAAGCTACCATTTCCTCATGGACAAAAGGGACAATAGCTGTTTTTTCTTCACAGGTTTAGTAATAGTTTAATGACATAAGGCATCAATACATGTTTTGTTTTACCTACTAAAGCAAAAAAATGATGAAGATCCAGTAGGAATTTTTAAGTGTCTTAAGAAGACATTTAACCCCGCCCCCCATTATTGTTAAGCATTTCTCAGAGAGAATGGAGAAAGGACTACAGAAGCTTTTTTTTTTTAAAGATTGAGGTGTATTCAGATGAGACAGAAAATAAAGGATTCGATTTCAGTGAATGTGGATGAGGATATAATTAAAGATTTTTGACAAACTTTGTGACATCAATGGAGGGATGAACAAAGGCAAACAGCCAAACAAGGCTGGACAGCTTGGCTTTTTGCTGGATAAAATCAGGTTTGTCTTTGCTTTGTATGAACAATATTTCTTGTTGGTTTAAACATTTAACAAATGTTCAATGATTATCTGCTACCTATGGAGTTCTCTGCTGGTGCTGAATAAAATAATGTCCAAGGAACATCAACATACTGGGCACGTGACTGGGCTTCAGGACCATGCCAAATACTTCCTATCCCTTCTTCACACTTGTCCTAGGAGTACAACGTAGGTACTATTTGTTATTTCTATCTTCATTTTGTAGCTGAGATTAAGAACTTGCCTAACAGAGTCAGGATTGTCTCCAGAGTTGGATCATTCAACTGCTACACTAAAATTGCTAATGGTTTAAAAAAAAAAAAAAAAAGATATGAAGGAATCAGACTGAAAAGTTAATATGTGATCTGTGAGAAAATCCAGTGTGAATACCTAAAAGCAAGAACTTCCAAAGGAGACAGATGTTACCTAGGTAATGTACAACAAAATATGAATAACAGCTTTATATAACTTAATATGCAAAAATTAATATTTTGTGGATCAAAAAAGGAATTTATTCAATTTACCCTAAAGAGTTCTGAGAGAATATAAACAAAAAGATGCAGAAAATTTCATTTTATTCCAAAAGACTCCAAAATAAGATCTTTACATTTTAGCTTCTTAGAAATGAAGGCCTCAGCCGGGCGCGGTGGCTCACGCTTGTAATCCCAGCACTTAGGGAGGCTGAGACAGGAGAATCGCGAGTTCAAAGCCAGCCTCAGCAATGGCGAGGCACTAAGCAACTCAGTGAGACCTTGTCTCTACATGAAACACAAAATAGGGCTGGGGATGTGGCTCAGTGGTCGAGTGCCCCTGAGTTCAATCCCCAGTACCAAAAAAAAAAAAAAAAAGAAAAAAAAAGAAATGAAGGCCTCGGAGTTGCACACCTGTAATCCTAGCAATTTGGGTGACTGATACAGGACAATCACAAGTTCAAAGCCAGCATCAGAAACTTCGCAAGGTCATACATAACTTAGCAAGACCTTGGCTCAAAATATAAAAAAAGGGGTGGAATATGGCTCAGTGGTTAAGCGCCCCAGGGTTCAATCCCTGGAACAAATAAAAGAAAAAAATAAAGAAGGCTTGACAAGAGACTAGAGCAATGTACTAAACAGATAAGATTAGCACAAGATAAAGAGGCTTCAATACAGAGAATATGAAAATGTATTTTAAACAAAAGAAAATATTAATGTAAGCTTGAATAATGGAAGACTTTTATATATGAGCCCCTCAGACATGGTGTTTTGAAAAAATATGTAAATAGTAACTCTAAGAGAAAATAGCATCCATGATGAAAAGTACAAAAAGTCTTAAACTGGTATTTCTATATACTAATAACACAAAATAACATTGAGAAAAATTAAAATGTTATGATTTAATTCCAGAACAATGTTAGGATGTGTTCCTGTTCTCACCTGGGTTTTGATGTTTTCAGGATCCTCTGCTTGGCTCTCTCGTTTTTGGCTGGGCTTCCAGGCGTTCTCTGCCTTTTTTAAGTGCACATCTTCTTTTACAGAAACGGTGATAATCTTTCTGGGCTCCCTTCTCTGTCCAGGTTGAGACCTCCGTGGCCCAACATTCAACAACTAGAACAAGAATATTGTATCTATTCAGAGTACTTACAACTTACTATTTCTGCTGTGCTGTTCAAGTCAAGCCTGATGTTCACACCAAACACTTCAAGATGCAAAGATTAGGCGCTCAAGTTATATGTGGCCTAACCCCAGAATACCATGCACATAATGTGCTCTACTTCTACAATTTTTTGATTCTAAAGTCCTAAATGGGACAAAAAGTTATGCTGCTCTTAGTTGAGTGTGGTGATGCACACCTGTAATTCCATCAAGTCAGGAGGCTGTGGCAAGAATATTTTAAGTTTGAGGTCAACCTCAGCAACTTAGACCATAAGTAATTTAGGGAGACCTTGTCTCAAAATAAAAAATATAAAAAAAATGTAAAGGGTTGGGTATGAAGGGCTCCCAGGTTAAGTCCTCAGTACCAAAACAAAACAAACAAGAGACAAAGTTGTTCCTATTAGAAAAGACTATCTCTGGGCTGAGGTCATGGCTCAGTGGTAGAGGGCTTGCCTAGCACCTATAGGCACTGGGTTCCATTCTCAGCACCACAAACAAACAAACAAATAAATAAATATCCATCAACAACTAATAAAAATATTTTCCAAAAAAATGGGGCTAGGGCTGTAGCTCAGTGGTAGAGCACTTGCCTAGCATGCGTGAAGCACTGGGTTTGAGCCTCAGCACCACATATAAATAATAAATGAATAAAATAAAGATCCATCAACAACTCAAAAATATTAAAAAAAAAAAAAAGAAATGACTGTCTCTAATTAAACCTCTACAAAGTTATGAAACAGGACTGGCCATTTTCATAATCACAACAAATTTATAGTTAGTAGTCATAGTCACAAATCTACTTTAAAAACTGGGTTTTACATTTGTCGAGTTAAAATGCCAATACATACAACTTCTTCACTAAAATACTCTACAGCACCGACACACCCCTACTGCAGACCCTACTGTATAGCTCTAAATTTGCTGGGTCAGAAATACAAAAATAAGCACTTTTTATGATCAATGAGAGTCAAACTAAATTACTACTTGAAAAAATGTCTTTCTCTATTTGTTAGCTCCTTGTTCCTGCTAGATTCCCACCATATTCCTATAAACACCAATATAGGTGGACACGTCACAGCAGTCAACAAATTAAGTATTGTTACTATAAGAGATAACAGCATAAGTTAAAAGATACATTTCTGAATGTCAGAATATCCATAAATGTTTGGAAATCAATTTGCAAGATTAAACATTGGGCTGGGCTTGGTGGCACATGCTTGTAATCCCAGTGGTTTAAGAGACTGAGGTACGAGGATCACAACTTAGTATCAAAGCTTAGTATCAGGCCAGATGCAGCAATTTGATGAGGCCTTAATCAATGCAGTTCAAACTCGAGTCTCACTAAAGACCCTGTCTTTAAAAAAGGGATGGGAATGTAGATCAATGGAGAAATGCTCCTGGGCTAAATCCTCAGTATGAATACTAATACTAATAATTAAACACTGGGTTGATACTAAGCTCTGCTACCTCTCAGACCTGTTGTTATATGATGATAACCTTTATTGTTTCTGATACATTATTTTTAAATGCTGAGCAAATATTGACATTGGATTTTATGGGGAAAGAAAAATAATCTTCATACAGGACACAGACCAGTACCAAATCATACTTAATGCCTCAATGTTACCCTTTTAAATTCATATTAAGTATAGACTTCCTTGTTATGCTTTATATAAAAAGCTAGCTTGAGCCAGGTGCGGTGGCTTAAGCCTGTAATCCCAGCACTTAGGGAGGTTGAGACAGGAGAATCGTGAGTTCAAAGCCAGCCTCAGAAATGGCGAGGCGCTAAGCAACTCAGTGAGACCCTGTCTCTACATAAAGCACAAAACAGGGCTGGGGATGTGGCTCAGTGGTCGAGTGCCCGAGTTCAATACCCGGTACTGGAAAAAAAAAAAAAAAAAAAAAAGCTAGCTTGCACAGATATGGTACGAGGTCTAAGTTGATGAAATCCTTTACATATCAATCACTCTCAAAATTATTCCCTTATAGTAATTAAAAGTAGTAATATCAGAGACGCATCAGGATCAAAAGTTAGAACTTCTGGGAAATTCACACTCATCTTGTCAAATGTAGCCAGTTAAGAACACAGTAATGATAATATGATCTAATACATTTTGGTGAACATGAAAATAATAGATTAGATAAATACAGAGGTATCAGACATGATATTATGGAAAGACGGTAAAAACTAAAAAAATACAAACAGGAAACAGCTGCTATACCTAACTGTACCACTACAAGAACTTTTATTTGTAACTGATACAGCTCAAGGAAACAATTATAACACATTTAATCTACACACTTGCACATAAACATTTGTGGGTGTACAAATGTGCCTGAGTGCAATGAAAAGAAATTAAGTCAAAACTATGTAAGAGTCACTGTATGCATATTTAGAGACAGTCATAAGATGAAGCTGGGCACAGTGGCGCAAGCCTGTAATCTCAGCACTTTGGGAGGCTGAGACAGGAGAATCGCAAGTTCAAAGCCAGGCTCAGCAATGGTGAGGCACTGAGCAACTCAGTGAGACCCTGTCTCTACATAAAGCACAAAATAGGGCTGGGGATGCGGCTCAGTGGTTGAGTGCCCCTGAGTTCAATCTCCAGTATCAAAAAAAAAAAAAAAAAAAAGATAGTCTTAAAATGTATATTTCCAAAAATTATTGCAAATGCCAATGAATATGTAGAGCTTTTGATCTGAAAGTGACAGAGATGATTTATGCTCTATTCCTTTACCTGTCCCAAGACAAATATGTATGGATTACAAATGGGCAACATAGAAGTGAGAAATATTAACAAATAATAATAATGCTTGAAAGCAAAAATAGGTTTGAAAAGCTAACTGATAAGTTGTGGTCCAAGATAAAATTTATTACCACCATGCACATTCCCAAGACAAATTTAAAAATGATATTTGTATTGCTGTACAAATAGAAGATAAACACAGTTCACAAATATTTATCTATGTATTGCGAACTCACAAATGTTTAAAAAAATTTACTATGTTTTAATTAAATCCTTCATATGTACAATTATCAATCTCTAGCATTCTCACATTTACATTGTGGGAACAATGTCACTGGAACAATGTCACAACACCAATACCTGGAATTACAAGAATATAAGAACTGGACTCATGAGTCCAAATCTTGTAGTTAGGAGCAAAGTTACTTAGGAGTAAAGTTAGTGAGTTTCTTAATTGCTGAATTTTAAGTCTTCTTATAAATACAAGGTCTGTTCTACTGACAAAAGTTATTCTGAGGATCACAGGATACAAGGTATATAAAAGGACCTTAAAAACTGTACAAGGGAGGTAGGAATACAGTTGACTGCTTATCTAACATGCACAAGGCCCTGGGCCTGATACCCCAGTACTGCAAAAACCACCACCATCCCAACAAAAACAACCCCACAAAACTACACAAGGTATCGTCATCAATAAGAAAGAACCAACAGGGATTTTTTTTAAAAAAAGTGACATGCAGACCTAAATATTTTATGTCTCTTTTAAAAAATGTTTTTTTAAGTTGTATATGGACACAATACCTTTATTTTATTTTATTTTTTGGTGCTGAGGATTGAACTCAGTGCTGCACAAGTGCTAGGCAAGTGCTCTGCCACGGAGCCACAAACCCAGCCCTTATGATTCTTTTTGAGTGTGGAAATTAAAACCAATTTAAGTCATCAAATTTATAGTATTCTTCAAAAGAAGCACCATATGGTGAATGCCTTATTACTAAACACACACACACACACACACACACACACACACACACACACAAAACTGGGAACCTGTGCTAAGAGTTATGGGGTACAGAAAAAGAAATGATGTCTGATCTTCCTGCTTAAAGAACAGACAATCCTGACAGATGGGCTAGAAGAGGACCTTTATGCATAGTGTACTCGAAGTCCACAAATATCATAACTAAATTTAAGTGTTAAAATTGGGGATGACTGGGCTGGGGTTATGGCACAGTGGTAGCGTGCTTGCCTAGCACGCGGGAGGCACTGGGTTCGAGCCTCAGCACCACATTAAAAAAAAATAAAATAAAGCTATTGTATCCACCTACAACTAAAAAATAAGTATTTAAAAAAAAAATGGGGATGACTAATTTAGAGTCACAGTTGTTTTCTTTTTTTCAGGTGAGCTACAAGTTTAATTTTATTTTTATTCATTTTAAATTTTAGAAAGTATTAAATCAGAAATTATACAAATCTATTTAAGAAATTAATATACACTGCTTCTATGTCTTTTAGAGATAACTACAAATTCCTCTGCTTACTTGAATAATCAAAGAAAATAGAATCATTCACTCTAACAATTTTTAAAGACAGGCAATCAAGTGTTCCTTTAAAAAGAGATTATATGAATTCAGGAACTTCTTTGCTCATAGGATTTTTATAACGTATCAGCTAATCTCAAGAGTACTAAAAATGAATACAAATGGCAATCTACTAAAGCAGGTCCATAGTTCCTCTTAAGACATTTCTTTTGGAGCATTTTCACTGATATCTGTTAACAGATTACTATTAAAATAACGTCATAACTGCCAAGTAAGTTGGTTAACAAAACCTACAGAGATGATGATTCTGGGTATTTCCAACTGATATGCACTTTACTGTCCATCAAGGAACACTTATGAAAATTTGTATGAATCTGCACATCTGCATAATGTTTTAAAATAATTGCTGTGCATTAAAACTCTTTTGTAAGAAGTAAATTGATTGCAGGAATGTTTATAATAGACGTTATGGCTACTTAAGCCATATTAGAAAACAGGTGAAAATGACAGAGGTATAGAACCAGACACTAAAAAGAGCAGAGCTGCTGTTTCTTTTTTTCCTCAAAGAGCATTATTTTTTGCTTCTTTATATGTTAAGACATGTATGCCCTATGATGTGAACATGTAGAACTATATTAACACACCAAGGAAAGCTGAACAAATTAAGTGCAGAATGTCTGTTAGCTAGGGGAAAGGCCAGAAGCGTAACAATTGTCTTAAGGCTTGTATTATCAATACCATCCTGAGAGGATACCCATTTCCTATAAAAACTAGCTGTGGACATGTAACAAAACTACTTACAGAAAATTATTTAAATAATTAAGAATGATCTTTGGGGAGACATTAGAAATTCTAGATAATGTCTTATTCGCCGTCACATTACTTTGAAGCATCAGAATTAACCCATCTATCTGACTTGTGTAGGAATATGAATGAGTGGTCAAACACAGTATGACACAGTTAGTTTTAAAATTAATTTTCTACTTTCAATATTTTAAAATACAAAGCTTATTCTCAACTCTTGATATTTCCATTTTGCTATAACTAATTATTAGAAAAACGATGAATAGCAAGCTAGTAATAAAAAGTGCCAATATACACTGGAAGAGGAGACACAGTAATTCATAACTTCCGAGATATATAGTAAAGCAATATATAATAACCAGAGATGCTATTATCTAGAGAATAAAAAAAATGGCATGAATATTATTTCAAATGTTAGCAAAACAATGTTATAAACCAAAATCAGAATAAAAAGTAATACAAATATAAATTGAAATCATCAAGAAGGGAAATAATGCTGGAAAAAAAGGGTATAAAAGTTTCTAGAAAGGTGCTTATTAAGATATTTTGGTGAGGAAATTCAAGCTGTAAAAAAATGTTAGTATTTATAAAAAAATAGATAAAGGTAACATTTTAAATGTGTGTGAACATATTTTCACACACATGGAGGTCTCTGTGATGATGCTGCTCAATAAACAATATGTTCCAGATTTGGGAAGTTTTTTGTAGAGTCTCCAACATGCTATAGGCATTTGAGTACTTTGAATCAGTATTTTAGCTGCAGGCAAATAAATAATTTAAATATATACAAAGTGACATTTGTTTTCACATGGTGTCCTCTTATTTTGAAGCAGGTTTCAAAAGTTGCCATTACAGAAATAAAAAGGTGTTGAGGAAATAAAGTGCCACCTTATATAAACATGTTTTTAAAAGCATAGAATAAAGTTCTCTTAAAAGAGCAATCTTCAAAATACACTTGAAACCCTGAGTTAACTCAGATTTTGGACTAAGTGCCCCCTCTGCTATACTAGTTTAGGAGAAATTACATAGTTATGTCCTTGGCAACTTTCCCCCATGCTTTCTGCAAATCTACAAAGCACGGAGTAGGCAGAGTCTGCCGAATCCTGCACAGTGCAGCGCCCCAGCATAAGTCCATTGGTGATGCCACTTCCACCGCTGAAGAGCCTGCCACTGGGGGTGCAATGGCAATCTGCAGTTTACCAATACTAGTCTTTTATAGATGTTATTTGTTTACATTTTGACTTCACAACCTAAAGTACATAAGAAAAGCAAAATGAAAAATATTATAACACCATAGACTATCATTTAAAAAAGAAAAATGATTCAGCGCACCCCTAGAGGCAGGCTCTTCAGGGGTGGGTGTGCAATCGCCAGTGGAGTGCAACTTGGGGCTTTGCTCTGTTCCAGAATTGGCAATCCATGCCTGCTCTGCACTTTGCAAACCTGTAGAAACAAAGACAAAGAGATGAACATTACTAAATGTCATCAGTATACCAGGATACCTGCACTATACCAGGATACCTGAAAACCAAACAGGAATGCTATCAAAGTTGGTCTATTTTAAAAAATATTTGCAAGCCAATTCAACAGAATAAATATCAAACAAACACAAAAACAAAACCAAGATCAAATTAATGCAGATTAGTTTCTTTCAAGTAAAAATGATTCAATTGTATTTATTCACTTTAATATTTGTATGAAGAGGACTTCTTCTTCTACTTCTTGATTACAGGAATCAGCAAATAATAGCCATTCTGTCTTGCCTTTAGACAAGATGTCATGGAGTCTATGAAAGTTTTCTAACTAATTTGATTTTAGGGAACTTGCACTTACAGGTACACCTCTTCCACCAGGTGGCTGCCTTCCAAAATCTGCAAAGGCTGGAGTAAAATCTGGTCCTCGAGGTAAAAAACGAGGATCTAGAGTTCGCATTGGCAATTTGGGTTGGTTGATCTGCATGAAGAAAAAAGCAAAACTTAAAAACACCTGTTTCAGAGCATTCAGTGCTGGAGAATTAATAAAAACTTTGACTAAAAACTTGTCAGTGGAAATGATGAGCACTGGCTTCTGAACATGAACACATGGCAGCTTCTCCTGCCATAGGACAACCACAGTGTTCTTGTGCCCTGGGATTGATTAGGCCTTACATTTTCAAGGAAAGGCTACACACAATCAGCTGACAGCAGAGAATCACAGAAAGGCACAAGATAAGCAAGTTATTTTGAGATCTTCTGAAATAGGGCCAAATTTTGGGATTTTTTTTTTTTTAGAAGATATTCACTAGGATGTCAGAGCACTTGCCTATTAGATATCTTGCTATTGTTAATTTTGGTTTTGATGCTGTCAGTTTAAGGTTAGTAACGCATATACAGAGAGTAGACAAGCCTCAAAGGAGAAACATTTCATTTGTAACCCATTTAAGATTTCACTTTGCCTTGTTAAACTGAGATATTTGACTTTGATTAAGCATATAATGTGACTTTGGAGTCAGCAAAACTAAGTAGCTCAGTGAAAAATCATTAAATCAAAAAAAAATCAAGAGAAAAATAAGGTAGCAAGACAGGCAGGAATATTTTCTAAGAGCATGATGTAACTAAATTCCGCATTTGTACTCTGAAATAACGAAGTAGCCTCTAAGTAGTACCACCAATTGTTCACCTATCCTCATACAGGCACCTAAGAGAGGACATTTAGATACAGAAAGTGGTAGAAGAAAACCTATTGCTATGGGAAAGAAAAACAATGTAAGTAAGATCAGTACAAGCAGCTGCTGGACATCGGTACAAAGGGTGGGTATTTCAATCTATAAGATAGTTAACTTATGCATTTTAATGAGGAATAAAAGTTCCTCTTCAAACATAGTTGAGGGTACAGTTCAGTGGTAGAACACTTGCTCAGCATGCTTGAGGCCTTAAGTTTGATCCTCAATACCACAAAATGAAAAAAAAAACAAACAAAAAAACCCTTCAAGCTTCTTAAGCAATGCTGGTTCATTTTTGATTTACATGAAATTACTTAAGTAGATATGTACCCCATTTTGCTCCTTTTAATCTAAACAAACACTGTACCAATTTTTGTTTGTGTCCATTAAGTCCATGATTCACACAGAAAATTAGGAGGGATGCCTATCCATCTGCACAGGATTGGAGGCTTTAATCACTCAAGTAACTATTAGGAAAAACCTGAGAAACACCTTATTTGAACTGTGTTGACTCCATCTTAAGTTTACTCTTCCAAGCACCTCTCTAGGTTTCTGACCTGCCCTCAGAGTGGCTAGAATTACATAAGGAAATTTTACAACAGTGGGGAAAGAGCTCTGTATCAATTGAGTCATATGTTTCCCCCAAGAAACACAAAATTTTTACCACATTGCTAGAAAACAGCCATAATAAGCAGACAAATTAATGAATTTTAAAAAATCACCACTCAAATGTAGGTTTCAACATGCCTCTAACCTAAAATCCAACAATGTTCTGGGAAATTCTAACTCTTAAACATCATATATTTTTTATTCAAATGCCTTTGGTCTAGTAGTTCCTAAAAATTGCCTGTACTTCACATATTTGCACTGATACTTAAAATCAGCTCCACCCAAAGACCTAGCTTTCTCAGAGCATGCAGCTTACCTTGTCAAGAACCACATCACTGATGGGAGGCAAGCCTTCTGGTTTCTGTATACAAGCTGGCATGAACTGGAAGTCCAGGAGAAACTCCCTGTCATACTGCTTCTTGCCCTCAGTATCAGAAGGCTTCCATGATTCTAAAAAGAGGGATGGATGTAGGCAGACAACTATTTGTACAAACCAGATTCCAACATTTACTCTTCATGAACAAACAAACAAACAAAAACCAAAGGCAATACTGAACTACAGTTGAAAAATACCATGTAAAAAATTTAAATTACCAACTGTTCTTTCAACCCTTCTGGATACTTCTGGATAGAAAAATAATTTGAAGCAATTACAAACTACTTCAATATATCCACACTAACTAACTTTTGATCAGGGATATATAATATTCATTAAGTAAACTACCAAGCATTTAGATATGTCAGAAATAAAGATATGGCAAACCTTTGGCTTCACGAAAAACAAAGGTACTTTGTTTATTTACTTAGAAATGTTTTAGAGAAAAGTAAAAGGTAAAGTAACTACAAACAAAAAACCAAAAAACTTCCTTAAGATAACGAACCATCTAAACAGCTTTTGCTTTCAGGAGGGAGGAAATGGAACCAAGGGCTCCTCCTCCTCCTGTGTTAGGTAAGTGCTCCACCACTGAGCCAATTTTCATCCTTGCTTGTGGTTTAATGAGAAGAAAATAAAGTACCTGGAAACAGAATGTACACAGTTTTCTCCAAATATCCAGACTCTAAAAGTACTCTGAGCTCATATTTTTAAAATGAACTTTAAATTAGTTTTTGGCCATAGTACTTACCTCAGTATTAAACTACTACACCAGCTATCACTATTCAATCCCATTCTTATTATATAAAATTGGAGAACTTCCAGGGATGGGGACATAGCTCCGTCGGTTGAGTGCTTGCCTTGTATGCACAAGGCCCTGGGTTCAATCCCCACCACCAGAAAAAAAGCCAAACAAAAATTGGAGAACTTCCATATAAAATTCTACTGGATGATAAAAGCAAGCAATGATTTTTTTCTTTTAATTGGAAAACCTCTTGTCCAAATCAGACTGCAGATCACTTCATGATAGCAAACCAAGTTTCTACTGTGTAGGTTATAGACCCACAAATGCTCTGGGAGAATTTGTAGGTATTTTCTTCTCTCTTCTCTTTTTTTGGTACTGGGGACTGAACCCAGTGGTACTTAACCATTGAACCACATCCCTAGCCCTTTTACTTATAAACAGTGTTTTATAAATTATATTTATAAACAGGGTTTTGCTGAGCTGCTTAGGGCCTTGCTAGGTTGCTGAGGTTGGCTTTGAACTCACGATCCTCCTGCCTCAGCCCTTCAAGCTGCTGGAATTACAGGCATGCGCCACTATGCCTGGCTTTGCAGATATTTTCATCCAAACTCCGTTTACCTTATTTATTAAAAAGCGAACAGCTCATCAGGAGCTAAATTTTAAATTGCCTTTTATCCAAACATTGCTGGATACTATATTATAGGAGTAAAAGAGTCAGTCAATTGTAGTTGGAGCCCATAACTGTGTACCATTCCCTGAAAAACAAAAGTATAATTTACATAATCCTAAAAATGGCAATATTCTCTCAATTTCCTAAAGTAGGATTGGTAGCTACAAGTGCTTGGTGATCTGGTACAAGCCTAGATCATGAAAAGCAATTTTAAAACAGTGGGTCCTACAGTTAAAAAATCAAAAATTCTGTGTAAAAATTACTTTGGCCTACTAGTTCCTAAATGTGGATGAAATAGGAGAATAACTTTATAATTTCTATAAATCCATTAAGAGGAGTTTATTGGTAGAGGAAAAAAAATAATGATTTTCAAAAATTTCAGGTTACAATTCACAGTAATAGATATAATAACTTTATGACCCAGGACAAACAAACACATACACAACTGAATCAACTGCTCAGAGGGGAAGGCTGGTGTATCTACATACAAATTTTACTGTGGAACTGGCAGAATAAGAAAAACCTTGCATCTTTCCCAAATTTCTATCAAAGGAACCACATTTCCCCACATATTTACACACCCTCTCTCCACAAATCTCAAACTCAATCATGGTTTACAAAATATGAGGACAGAAGTGCTTTATATTAGTTTTTGTGATACTGGGGGTCAAACTCAGGGCTTCATGCATGGTAGTTAAGTGGTCTACCACTAATCTACACCCCCAGCCTAGTGCAAAGTTTAATGCATTTGATGGTATGATGAAAGATCCTTCAGTGCCTTTGACACACTGCAAAGGGCACTGGCCACAAAGCAGGTATTCAATAATTTTAGTCCTATTTTCTGGATGATTTACATCAGCATTCAGTTCTACAGAGTGATGTCTGTCAACAAAACAAGTTCAAAGTTTATGAAATGATGATGTCAAGGGATGTGGTCATATCTATAATGTCCCCTTGATTTAAAATTAAATTTCTCTTATTGAATTCCAACAACCTGGTACTGACAAATTTCCTGTCTCAGAGGTACTTCCAATGCCAATAAAATTCCTGGAGCACCAGCATCAGATATCATTTCTGCCATCCTAGAACTCTTTGGATTTGTTAGTCACTAATCTATTCCCTAAGTAGTACATTGTGTTGAGCCTCTTCCTTTTATCCAGTCTCTCTCTGAGGCAGCAGAGTAGAGGGGAGAAAAGAAAGGTACACAAGAAGGTAGGGAAGGTAAACTTACCTGGTTTAAATGGAAATGTGATCCCATCACCAGAACTATCGGTGGAGCCTGAGTTAGCATCTACTCCTTCACCCTCAGAAACACTCTCAGCACCATTACGCAAAGGCTCAGCTTCTTCTCCATTTTCTTCTAAACCTTTCACTTTTTTTAGGTCGGAGGGGTCTTTCTCAGAATGAAACCCGTGGCTCATTTTTTCTTGTTCAGATTCAAGTACTCTGTCAATTGAAACCTCTTCAGCCTTAGGCTAAAGCATAAGTGAACACAGAAGTTAATTTTTTTGATACATGTAAATATACATAAAGCCCTACATCTACACCCTCAAAAATTATAGAAAAGATAACAATGCCTGTGTTCAGCATTTGGCACTAGAATGATAACTTTTTTAAAAAACCTTTACTCATTTCATCACCTGGGATAAAGCAGACAATTCAAATGGCTACTGGAAGGCTTTAACATGTGACTAAGGAAACCCACATGTATCAAAGTTAGAACAGAAAGAACTGCTAATCCTTGTTAGTTGATGAGCATGAGAATCCTAGTCACAGATCTAAAACAAGCACTCCTCCTCATGTCACGGAAGCTCAGCAAATAGAAAAAGAAACACTAGAGAGTGTATTTTGTTTTGTCCTCTAGCTGCGAAATGGAGAGTTTGGGGACAGTTTAAAGTATCTGAGTCCCAAAAATGTAAAGGACTCTTTTTAGTTAAAATCTGTATTTCTTATTGGTTCAGTCTTCTCTGATGTTTTAACATGGGGGGAGAAAGTTCAGAACACAACTCCCTAGAAAGAAATCTGGGTTCTGAAGTGCTGAATCTATTTATAAAGGCAAAAAAAGAAATGAAATTATTCCTCATATTATATTTTACAATTTTGGTGTCAGATATCAAACAAAATGAGGTCCTCATGAGCCTTCAAAACTCTTTGGGATAAAGCTCTCTATGAAATTTTAAATCACTTTTTGACCCCCATGAATTTCGGCACTCTGAACACAACCCTCTGGAATTAGCACTGAGGAAGAGGAATTTCAACTCAAAAGCCAAAAATCAGGGCTGATTCAACAGAGCATTATGTAAAACAGTGTCCCATACATGCTAGCAGGTGGTTCAGCCCAACTATTTATGAAATCATGTTTTCTTTTTTTCTAAAAAAAATGTCTGAGTGAAAAATCCTACTTGGTTACATTAAAGAAATATTATAACAGATGTAATACTAGCAAATTTTCTTATTCATGGAGTAAAGATACTAAATTTTAAAATGTTATTTGTAGAAACAGATTGTTTTGAAGCCCTGATTATATAATGAAAAGGGAAAATCAATGCAAATGTACATAAACACACACATACAACCATGGGAAGAGACATTACACAGAAACTATCAAACAAACAAACAAACAAACAAACCAGACAGACATAAAATTCCAAGAAAATAAAGTTTGGCAATGATTTTATAACATGTGGCAGAAAGGAGGCATCTTTTAAATAATGGGTCTACTAAAACTGAATCATGATCATAAGTTATTTTTTAAAATTTCATACTTTAATATCGTCTAAATGAACACATAATGACACAGAAATACAACTTTATAATTCAGAACAAGTCATCAAGAAAATCCTTTCTTTCTTCCTGAGACAGGTTCTCATTATGTTGCTCAGGTGGGTCTCAAATTCCTGGCAGACTCAACAATCCCATTGCTCTCAAGGAATGGCCTCAGTGTTCTGAGTAGTTGGAAACACAGGACACGACTACATCTGCTAGATATTTGATAATTTGAGGTGTTAATACATAAATGGCACAACAGTACAGGATATCTACAGTATACAATTATGTAGAATTTTTATTTCAAGTCTTGTAAAATGTGGGAAAAAATGGTTTTTAAAGAACATTTACTGGGTTCTCTTTACTGTCCCTAAAATGTAAAGCAGACAATAAGTCACATAAAAACAATTTATTTGGAAATTCAATTTCTAACTGTAGAAAACAAGCATAAATAAACTTCTTACATAAATAACAAAACTGTACTTTACTGGACACAGAATCACTGCACAGTCTGAGGCATACTGTTATTAGGGATATGTCAAGGGAACTAACAAAAATAGGAGAATTAAATGTGTATGATGATTATTTTTCCTTCAACAAGATGAAACCCAATCAGAGCGGTCTGAAAGTGTAGTAACAGTTCCTAAATTGCTCACTCAGAAAAATGGGTTGAAGTATAAGAGTACATTAGCTGAATGGTCAAATGTGAACCTTTTATAGGAATCTGTTTTCTTATGTGTGTGTGTCAGGGGCCGGGAGGGTGCTAGGGATTGAACACAGGGATACTCTATCACTGAGTACACCTTGATCCCTTTTTATTTTTTAGTTTGAGACACAGTTGTGCTAAATTGCTGAGGTTGGCCTTGAACTTGCAAATCCTCCTGCCTCAGCCTAACAAGTGGCTGGGATTATAGGTATGTGCCATCATGCTCAGACACAGGAACCTGTAAACAGAATCTACTTAATTGAAATAGTTAAGTTTCTTAATTCAATGAAGTTTTTAAAGCATAAGAAAACCAGACTGACAACTATGTATATAATGATTGATGAAATGTCCCAAGAGTTTTAAACAAGTTTTAACAGCCTTCACCAGCATTTTTATTTTATTTTTATATTTCTGCTACTGAGGAGCAAACCCAGGGGTGATTAACCACTGATCTACGTCCCCAATCCTTTTTATTTTTTGAAAAAGGGTCTTACAAAGTTCTCAAGGTAGTCTCAAACTTCTGATCCTCCTGCCTCAGTCTCTCTAGAAGCTGGGATTATAGGTGAGTACCATTACCTCCAGGTTTATTTTGTTTCTTTATTCTTTCTTTTTGCAGTGCTGGGATCAACTCAGGACCTTGAGCATGCCAGACAAGCATCTGACCAATGAACTATAAGCCCAGACTCCAACAACCAATTTTATTTATTTTTTATTTTTATTTTTTGGCACCAGAGATTGAACTCAGAGGTACTCAACCACTGAGCCACATCCCCGGTCCTATTTTGTGTTTTATGTAGAGACAGGGTCTCACTAAATGGCTTAGCAACTTGCTGTTGCTGAGGCTGGCTTTGAACTTGCGATTCTCCTCTCTCAGCCTCCCAAAGTGCTGAGATTACAAGCTTGGACCACTGTGCCCAGCTAACAAGCAATTTTAAAACAAATCATCCTTTGTGTTATTTTTCTAAACTATAAAGAATTTGTCGAAATGTTTGTAATAACTTAACAATCCAATTTATAAGCGTGTCTGAAACACATTTTTTCTATATTTTTATTGGTGTATTATAATTAATACACCAATTATATAATTATAATTATACACAGAAGTGAGATTTTGTGTTACATATTTATACATAAAACTATACAATAAGCCAGGCGCCCATGGTGAACGCCTATAATCCCAGCGGCTCAGGAGGCTGAGGCAGGATGGTCACGAGTTCAAAGCCAGCCTCAGCAAAAGTGAGGTGTTAGCCGGATGTGGTGGTGCACACTTGTAATCCTAGCACTTTGGGAGGCTGAGACAGGAGATTTGCAAGTTCAAAGCCAGCCTCAGCAACAGCAAGGTGCTATGCAACTCAGTGAGACCCTGCCTCAAAAAAAAAAAAAAAAATACAAAATAGGGCTGGGGATGTGGCACAGTGGTCAAGTACCCCTGAGTTCAATCCTCAAAACCAAAGAAAAAAAGAAAAAAAAGTGAAGTGCTAAGCAACTCATTGAGACTCTGTCTCTAAATAAAATACAAAAAAGGAGTTGAGAATATGACTTAGTGGTTGAAGGCCTCTGAGTTCAATCTCTGGTAACTGTCCCCCCAAAATAAACAACAACAACAAATAACGATATAACAATATTTTTGGTCAATATTGTTCCCCACTATGTCCCCTTTGAAACAAAATTATTATTTTTTTTATGAGGGATTGAACTCAAAGACACTTTATTACTGAGTACATCTCTAGCTCTGTTTTCATTTTTTATTTTGAGACAGGGTTTGTCTAAGTTGCTTAGGGCCTCACTAAATTATAGAGGTGGCCTTAAACTGCCTCAGCCTCCCAAGTCATTGGGATTATAAGTGTGTGCCACCATGCCTGGCGGAAATATGTTTTTGTTTGTTTGTTTGTTTGTTTTTAGTACCAGAGATTAAACTCAGGGGTCCTCAACCTCTGAGCCACATCCTGAGCCCTATTTTGTGTTTTATGTAGAAACAGGGTTCCACTGAGTTGCTTAGTGCCTCGCCATTGCTGAGGCTGGCTTTGAACTCACGATTCTCCTGTCTCAGCCTCCCTAAGTACTGGGATTATAAGCATGGACCACCGCACCCAGCAGGAAATATGTTATTTTTGAGAAAATAATGTAAGAGGGGAGAGCTTAATCAGTGGAAATGAAGGCAAAGAATCCATTATTTATTAAACAAATGCTATTATTTTATGAAAGGCAAAGCTAAAGATTTCTGAAGGAAGTCTATATTTGCAGACAACTGAATACTTTTAAAATTTTAATTTTAAACTACAAGGTTAGAAAATAAGTGACTGCTTCAAAAGAAATACAAGTTCTCTTATTTGAACAATACCAGGCTAATGCAAGTTTACGGCAAACTATGGTCCACAGACCAATTCTGGTTCATCACTTGCTTTTGTAATGCATAATGGGTAAGCACAGTTTTCACATTTGAAATGGTGAGAAAACAATTCATGACACAGGAATTCAAATTTCAGTATCCACCAATAAAATTTTACTGGAATATACCATTTAGTTCATTTACATATTGTCTGCAGCTGCTTTTGGGCTGAAGCAGCAGGGTGGAGGAACTGTGATAGGGACCACAAACTAGGCCTTCATGGAAAAAGTTTGCCACTTCCAAGCTAAAGAACAGGATGAATATCTGAAGACATGGGAGTGGTGGCACATTCATTTAACATTCAACAACAATTCTGCGAAAGAAAGCCATAGGGCAAAGGAATATGAAGTATGATAGAAGGAAATGAATAAAGAACCAGCTGAATCGAAAGGGAAATCAGTTTATGAATTGATAGGCATACCAGGAACGTATATGATTCCCCTGCCTCTAGAAAGTATTTTATTCTCTGAAGGAGCAAATATATGTACCTCTATTAATTTGCTGACAAGTCTTATCTCAATAACCCCAATTTAACATTTTGGTGGCTGCTATGGAAACAACTGTGACATAAACAGAGCACCATGTGAGAGCAATGACAGAACAGGAAGAAACAAAGGGTACTGGTCAATTACAAGAAGAGAGAAAAATTTTATTAGCCAGAAAAGCCTTATGAATTAAATGCATCTGAAGCTGCCTCCAAATAACTGCTACATTTTAAATATTATCACTTTAAATCTTCAGTAAAAATTACATTAAAAAAGTAGATTATAAGAATAGCTTAAAAGTGCAGAAAGCTACATGAAGATTGTTTATGTGTAAGCATTAGTACGTCACAATAAAGATGTTAAGATTAACAATAGGAAATCATCAGGGCAATCCTTAAGACTGAATTTGTTCTTGTTTCTTCTTTGCAACAACTCTTTGACTTGTATGTTTTAACCTACAGCAAAATATGGTGAGGCTTATTTTAAGAGAGACAACCCACATGAGAAAAACTTATGTTACTGGGACTACACATTCAAAATAAATGTCCCTAAATTGTACTGGATATTTCTACCACTCCTGCTCATGGTTTCTTTTAAAAACCATTTTTGTTTGTCAGAGTAGTCTTCAATCAGGTTAATACAAAGAAAAATTCAATTAGGGAGAGGGGAAGAGTTAATGGAAAGTTAGCCATTTTAGAAGACATATTTTAAAAGACAAGAATTCAATGAAATTAAGCATGTTACTAAAATTTTTTTTTTTTTTGGTACTGGGGATTGAGTTCAGAGGCAGTCAACCACTGAGCCACATTTCTGAACCTATTTTGTATTTTATTTAAAGACAGGGTCTCACTGAACCTATTTTGTATTTTATTTAAAGACAGGGTCTCTTGCTTAGCACCTTGCCGGTGCTGAGGCTGGCTTTGAACTGGTGATCCTTCTGTCTCAGCCTCCCAAGATGCTGGGATTAGAGGCATGTGCCACCAAGCCCGGCTAAAAATCTTTTAAAAATGCTACTGTAAGTAGATTTTAAAAAGTTAATCTCTGAACAAGATACATCAAGTTTTGCTTGGGAAATGGCACTATAAGAAGTACAACTTCATACCTGTCTTACGAAATGGCACCAATGTTCTGAAGATAAGCTGAAGAGATTTGCTGTTTCTTACCTCCAATTCTGCCTCTAACACCTCATCAGTTCGGGTCCGGTCTTTTGGTTTCTTCCATGTCTTTGGTGCAGTCATAACTGTTTGAACTGAAATATAAGATCATGCCCATTACTTACCAAGTAAAGTCATAGAGGGAATTAGATACCTGTACTCAAATTCAGCACAAATTCAGCTGCACCAAGGAGATTGTTAAATGATTAAGTGAACAATTATGGCTTGGTAGCCCAGAGATATTTCAAAGGCAAATGTCTTAGTTACAATTTTAAAGATTTCCAATCCGTGGCCCAGGTTCATTGTATTTCATGGTAAGCCACACCTAAGTATGTAATACAGATGTTGAGCCTTCCTAACATAAAAATCCAAAATCTAAAATTCAAAGGATTTCAGAGTTTCAAAATAGGGATGTTTAATCAATAAAGTCCATGTAAATATACCTGTCAGAAAAACTCTAAAATCAAAAAATCCCTGTATTTCTAAGCATTGCAGATAAGGGATATTCAACCTGTATGTAGTAAGCATCTACAAAACAAAAATGATTTGTGAGCAAATTTGAGACTTGGGTGAACTCCTATTTAATCAGTTGTGTGATCCCAAGCAAGTCACACTTCTCAGGCCTCTGAATAGTTCAATTAAAGAGCATTAGAGACTCGACAGCCAAGGTTCCTTTAAGCTATGAAAAATATTTTGTCCAAGATTCAGGTTTTTAAATCTCTTTAGGTAACAAAAGGACACTTTGATTGATGTTTCACAACACAGGAGCACCTTCTACAACATTGCTTTCATCTCAGATTACACTGGTGTAGTCTATGGCATACTGCTGGGGTAAAAATTAAGAAGAGGTAATTTTCACTGGATTATTCTATTGTAACAGAAATTCCAGATGGAAGACCAAGCTTACAAAGGATTTGGAGTAGGGGGCAATAATGGAGATAGAATCTAGGGCCTTCTACATGCTAATCAAGTGCTTTACCAATGAGCTCACAACCCTAGCCTTTGAGGCCTTTAAAAATTTCACCTGGCATATATATTCCATAGACTCATTCAATAACTGAATATAAATTTTAACTATAATTTAACCAGCAGATGATATACAGAAAATAGTAACAGAATCCTGCAGAAGGCAACTTGTAAGACAACACAGAGCGGGCAGGTGGACAGGCAGGGAGAAGGGTCAAAGAAAGGTCACTTAATACCATGGCGTTACCACAAGCGAATAAACCTGAAGCTGAAGGGTTATAAACTAATCTGATTCCCTATAGAAATACAAGATCAGGGCTGGGATTGTAGCTCAGTGGTAGAGCGCTTGCCTTGCATGCATGAGGCCCTGGGTTTGATTCTCAGCACCACATACAAAGCAATAAAGACATTGTGTCCATCTACAACTAAAAAAAATTAAAAAAAAAAAAAACTTGTTTAAAAAAAAAAAAAGAAAAGAAATACAAGATCATTCAATCCAACTCTGGGACAGCCTCCAATCTTTTTTGGTGGAACAGGAGAGTGTGAACATACAGCCTGGGGGAACAAGGAAAGGAGACATGCATCACTTCTTCCCCAAATTACTCTATCATTAAAATATTCTGTAAATCTTTGATAACATAGCTCAAGCTAGTCTGTCTCTTCCTCAGGGACCACAACAAACAAGAAAACAACAATGGATCACCTGTTATGCTTCCTTGTGGCCCATTCAAAATAAACCATCTTCTAAAACTTCGGAACCTACAAATGGGCTTAAAACTACCATTGCCTCACAGTCTTCCATAGAATAAGAATCTTCTGTCACTGTCTATGTTTTGAATCTTTTGATATAACAAAACCAGCCTGTTTTCACTTTTAATTTTGCTTCCATCTTTTCCAGAGTTTGGACAATCTGTACAACTGAATTTAAATGTTATTTTACTTCATATAAGTATGAATTCAGCTCTAAATTCCATTCATGGAAAAGGGGAAAATAATTTTATACAGTATTTATTGGGATGAAATATAAACTCGGAAGTAATACTGGCTGAGCCAGAAAAACCAAAGTAAGATGTATATCAAATGTCTTCAAGAATACATCAAATATACCCAACTCTAAAACATTAATTTTTTTTCTTCCATGAGTTAACTTTAAAAAAAAAAATCGCCATTGGGTTGGGGATATAGCTCAATTGGTAGAGTGCTTGCCTCATACACAAAGACCTGGGTTTAATCCCAGCACCACATAAACCAATAAATCAATATATCAATAGCCATTTACCAGAAGGAACTGGTATTTACCTTGTTCAAGTGGCTAAAGAAGTGATTTAAATCCAGAAAAAAAGAGGTAGACAGAAAAGAGCGTAAAATTATTCCAGTCATTTAAAAAACTGAACACAGACACGAAGAGAGCTAATCCCTAGTGACATGATGCCATATAGCCCTTCTACCTATACTGAAGGAGGGGGCCCAGTAAAATTTGCGTGGTTTGGGGGAAAGGGCAGAAGAATAAGGAAAGAAGGGGAAAAAAAGCACAGCAAAGGGCACAAGGGGTCAGAAGAGAGACAGAGCAATGGAGGTGAGCTGCCTGAAGTGTAGGACAACTACTGGCAAATGGCTAGAAGAGCAGAAGATAGTGGGCTGGGACTGTAGCTCAGCGGTAGAGCGCCTGCCTCGCATGCGTGAGGCCCTGGGTTCGATCCTCAGCACCACATACAAAGCAATAAAATAAAGACATTGCGTCCATCTACAACTAAAAAAAAAAAAAAATCTTAAAAAAAAATCAAGATAGTGCCAAAGATTTCCTCTTTCTTTTCTAATTCATTATAGTGTGGCACTCATATCTGATGACTGAACAAGTAATAGATGCACTATGTGAAAGAAGTATTGATTATAAATGTATATTGTAAATGAAAACAAAAGCCATGCTGTAATTTTAAGATTTTTGCAAGTTTTTACCTTATTGGAGAAAAAACATTTGTTTTTCCTCACAGCTCCATTTATGAAATGACCAATGTAGACATTTAGAAAAATACTGGGCACAAAGTTTAATCACTGGATTTTAGAAATATTTTATTTATTTATTTATTTATTCATTTATTTATTTATTGCTTTTCTCTGTGGAGGTTTAGAATTTATGTCAAAGACTATCAAATTCAGAATGTGCCTGTTTTCCACTGTCACTCCAGGCATGGACACAGATCCCAGAAAATTGTGCCACATCAAACCTAGAAATGACTCCATCTTAAGATTAAAAAGGGGAACTGAGGTTGTGGCGCAGTGGTAGCGAGCCGCTAGCACGCGTGAGGCACTGGGTTCGATCCTCAGCACCACATAAAAATAAAATAAAGATATTCTGTCCACCTACAACCAAAAAATAAATATTTTTTTAAAAAAAAAAGATTAAAAAGGAACAGTGCAGGTTCAGTGAGATGTCTGATAAGTCATCCCTAAGGGAAGATGTTTTTCATTTACTTTTCATATAGGCCCTACTGGAGTCAAGTTGCTATTTTTGTAAATTAAGAGCTAACAACTATCTCGGGGCAAACTAGAAGATAACCAATGTAGTTAGATATACTTACTGTTTTTTATTAAACCCATGTGCATCAAAAAACAAACAAAAACCTTTTCCCTGAAGCCTGAGTCAGTTAGCCTATTTTTCTGTAAAATAGTGGCCCTTACAAAGAGAAAAGTGAGAAGCACTTAAGAGACAATGTAGTCAGGCATGGAGGCGCACATCTGTAATGCTAGCACTTTGGAAGGCTGAGACAAGAGAATCACGAGTTCAAAGCCAGCCTCAGCAATGGCGAGGTGCTAAGCAACTCAGTGAGACCCTGTCTCTACATAAAACACAAAACAGGGCTTGGGATGTGGTTCAGAGGTTGAGTACCCCTGAGTTCAATCCTCAGTACCAAAAAAAAAAAGAAAAAAAGAAAAACGAGAGAGAGACACACACAATATATATATATCCCATAGAACTTTTCTGTGTAAAAACACAATCTGGACCAAGGTAATTTTCATTTTTATTTGTAGGAACATCATCTCTTAGAGAAACTACAAAAATAAAATCCTGACTCATACAGATGTCAGAAATGTTGCATAGCAAGAACGACAACAGACATTCCTATGAGGGGCATAACGGTCCCCTTATATAGATTAATCTATTTTTTCTAATCATATATATGAATAAGGTATAAAAAAGATATAAAGATACAAAGTCACAAAAAACTATGTCATATTTCGAGATATTATGAACATTCTGGTGTATATTCTATTTTTTGTACTGTAAAAAACAATGACATGCATATTTGCATTTTTAGTTTTGTAATGTTTAACTGAGTAGTAGACCAGTTGCACTAGGCCCTGGGTTTGATCCCCAACAATACAGAAGACACAAACAGCAAGATAAAGGCAGATTACATGCAGTTTGAAATACGGAAGAGGGCAAAGTATAAAATTATACATATACTACATTTATAACCATATAAATATTAACATAAGTATAAGAAGGAAACATGAATACTTATACTCAGATTAAATGGGTGACTTTTTTCTGTCCTTCAATTTTGGGGGGGTGGTTTACTGGGGATTGAACTCAGGGGCACTTGACCACTTAGGCACATCCCCAATCCTTTTATGTATTTTATTTAGAGGCAGGGTTTCACAGAGTTGCTTAGCGTCTCACTGTTGCCGAGGCTGGCTTTGAACTCGTGATCTTCCTGCCTCAGCCTCCAGAGCCACTGGGATCATAGGTGTGCTCCACCCGAGCATGGCTCTACTTCAGTGTTTTTAACAATAACTTAAAACTGCGAGAAAAAAAATAAAGCTTTCAGGTTGATTTTAATTTGCTATTTCAAATTCTCTTTATGTGTGTGTGGTACTGGGGATTGAATCCAGGACTCCACAGATACTAGACAAGTGCTTTACGGCTCACCTACTTCCCAGCCCTCAAGCCCTGGTTGATCTTGTATGACAAAAGTGGAGGCTTTTGGTTTTGAATTTTAGGTCAGACTGTTCTTTATAAAAATACTATTAGATTATTTTTCTTCTTTGCAATGCTGTGGATCAAATCCATGACCTCATGCATGTTAAGCATGCACTCCACCACTAAGGTACACCCCAGGCCTAGACTGCATTCTTAAAACTACGTTGATTTTACTAGGAACATTATCATTTTGTGATATTTTCTCCTGAGAATCTGGAGAACTCATGGGGGTCTTTGGACAGATTGTGTAATCTTCATTCAAAACTCCAAAATCAGAAACTTTTTCGTTCCCAATATAAGGCTCAAAAAAGTTTAGATTCTGGAGCATTTCAGTTTCCAGACAAGGAATGCTCAAAACTTCCAAACTGGAAACACTTCTGGCCTTAAGCTCAGATAAGAGATATTCAATCTATATTAGATTTATAATGAAAAGAGGAAGAAGGAAATATTAAAAGAATGTGAAAGAGGTGATAACGAGACAGATAACTTTTATTTATGGCTTATGCTAGGTATCTAGGCTTACCCCTCCTTAATTAACTTTGGGGGGGGAGGATACTGAACCCAGGAGTGCTTAACCATTGAGCCAAGGCCCAAGTCCTTTCCATTTTTTACTATTAGGCAAGGTCTTGGCTAAATTATGCAGGGACTTGTAAGTTGCAAAGGCTGACCTTGAACTTGTGATCTTCCTGCTTCAGCCTCCAGAGTCAGTGGGATTACAGGCATGTTCTACTGCACCTGGTGACAGTTAACTGTTTAATAATGAGGTATTCTACTGGCTCTGTAATTAAATCCGAAATCAGTTTTTAATAAAGATACCTTACTGGCAAATTTAGAATTGCTTCTCTTTACTAGATCATTTGTTTTAAAATATTTTTTTAGTTGTAGATTAACACAATACCTTTATTTATTTATTTTATGTGGTGCTGAGGAGCGAACCCAGTGCCTCACACATGTGAGGCAAGTGCTCTACCACTGAGCAACAATCCCAGCCCACTAGATCATTTCCTTGCACTTCTTTATATTTTCATTAATCAGATAGGTACCCAAGTAAGTTATGAGTTTAAAATTCTTTTTTCAGTATTTCTTCTAACTTTTACTTAGATTTCTGGCCAGAGAAAACTAGTGCAGGTAATCCCTGACTTTATATCAACTTATGATATTCCAACTTTACAATAATGTGAAAGAAATAGGCATTTGGGAAAAATTTACTCTAGATTTTGAATTTTGCTATTTTCCCAGGTTAGAGCAATACATGATACAATGTATCATAACGCTCAGCAGCAACAATGAATCTCAGCCAATTTATCACCAGGATAGCAAAAAAACTAGCACTAGCTCATAGCTTGTGTCTGTCACTAAGCTATGAGTGGGTAGATTAGTTGTGTTCAACACATTTTTGATTTACGTTATTTTTTGTCAGCTGGTAACTGAATGTAAGGCTTTGGGTCTACTAGTTAAGTGTACTAGCAGTGAGCTACATCCCCAGCACAAGAATTTTAAATTTATGATAGAGTTAAATCCTGACAAATTCCTTCCTGATAAGCTTTATACTAATTCTGATATTGCTTTAATATATGCACACACACATATATGTAAATCTTTAAAAGCTAAAGAAGACTTTGGCTGGGGAAAAGCTCAGTGGTAGAGCACTTGTCTAGCATGTGAGAGGTCCTGGGTTCAAGTCTTAATAATACAAAGAAAAAAAAAACAACTTCAGCAAAGTACAGAAGCCTCCCATCAGCCTTATAACTACAGAATATTTAAAAACCTGGGAGTCAACTCTCATAATTAAAACATTGTGAAAGACACACAGTTTTATCTCCCTGTTATGGAAGTTTTTCCAAGGTACCTGGCGCCTTTATTTGCTTGGTATAAACATGAGAAATTTTATATTTTTATGGAATAAAAGCAAACAGATAGTAACCAAAATCACCAAAAATTAGGATAAACTAATTTGGTAAAGTCTTATTACAGGAGGACAAGTCACTGTTGTATGAAGAACACATATGGAACGTGAAGCTGGCTCAGTGGTGCGCACCTGAAATCCCAGCAACTCCGGAGGCTGAGAAAGGAAGCCTCAGCAACTTAGTGAGACCATCTCAAGGGTCTCTTTCAGCTAGGGATGTCTTTCAGTGGTTATGTGCCCCTGGGTTCAATGCCTGGTATCAAACAATAGTAATAACAACAACACTATTGGATGTAGTGGTACATGCCTTTAATCCCAGTGACTCAGACGGCTGAGGCAGGAGGATGGCAAGTTTGAGGCCAGCCCATACAATTTAGAGAGACCCTGTCTTAAAAAAAAAAATTAAAAAAGGACTGGAGATGTAGGTCAGTAGTATAGCACCACCGAGTTCAACCACAGTACCAAGAGAGAAAGGAAGAAAAGGGAGAGAGGGAGGAAGAGATTAATTCCTTCAGTCTGCAATTTAATTAGTGGGATACCTGTGATGCTTATTGCAGTTTTGTTAATCTTTACTAAATAATAAAACTGTTTGCCAGGCACAATGAGAAATTTTATGTTTTCTGATACTTAACAATCTTAAGTATCCTTTCTTGGTATTTTAAGTATCCTTATGATTCATACAAATAATCACAACCAATGGTGCGTGACTACAATCCCAGTGATCTGGGAGATTGAGGCAGGAAGAGTACAAGTTTGAGGCCAGTCTCAGCAATTTACTGAGGCTCTGAGCAACTTACTGAGATCCTGTCTCAATATAAAAGATAAAAAGGATTGTGGATATAGCTCAGTGATACAGTGCTCCTGGATTCAATCTCCAGTACCAAAATAATACTGGGGATTGATTTTTGTTTTTGCTTTTATACATTTGTTGGAAGGATTTTATGGGTTGGCAGATTTTCCTCCTAAAAATCAAGTAACAAGAATGGAAAGGCCTGAGAGTGCCTGAATCGAGCAGACTAGCAGAAGAGCTTGTGGAAAGAGATCCTGAGTTAGCAGTCTTCCAGCTCTCCATTCTGCTAGATTACAACATGACCTCCCTAATTCTAAAATTGGAGATTAAACTGTCCAAAACCTCTAAAGTGACCAAAAAAAAAAAAAAGTAAATGAAGATTTGCACAGATACTTTACTGGTGAGGAAAGAGTCCAAGTGCATTGTCACAGGGTTGTACATAAACAGAATAGAATGTTCCGCCAATGGAACCTTCAGAGAGTTCTCACCCTTAACGCCTTGCTTGAATCCTTTTCTAGTTCCTGATATTTTGTCTACATTTTTATTTTGCTTTATCTTTTCCCAGCTTTCTGATCCTACAGGCTGGCCCTAAATCATCTGGACTATCTCATACCGAATGAGATTTGTCCCTCTAACTGGTTTCAATAGGTTGTGGATTCTATCTGTGGCCATCTCCTACTTTTTAAAGAAATTCTTATGGGAATCTAGAAAGATGTCATAATTTATCTAGGAAACTGGTACAGCATGAAGAAGAAAATCAGGTAAGAGAAGGGTAAGTTTTACAGTGAATATGTAACTGAACTGGCAAAGGATCATGATGGCAATACAAAACGTGAGAACGGTGGGTGACTGAGAGACACCAACCAAGGAATCACTAGAGAGTAAATCCGGCCATAACTTTCTGGTATATTTTAGGGTTTGGTATTTGAAATGTTTGCTAATTATTCGTCCAGTTATATGTTAAAAATAAGCTTTCTGCTTTACAACTGTTTCACAAGAAGCTCGAATAGTATAAACTAGTCCTCAAGTCCAGCACTAGAAACCAAATATAATAAAACAAGAAGTCTAGATTTAAAATAGACATATGTAACAAATCAAAGGTAGACATATACAACACAATTTAAAAGGTTTCCATTCAGGCAACAGTAAAACATCATGAGTCAAATCTAGGTTTATTTTATTGATAGTCTCAATAGAGAATAGTTTGATAAATATTTTCCTGTTTTCTATTTCATTTATTTGCTACCTTACCTTAATTATTTCCTTTCTTCTATTTCCTCTGGGTTAAATTTGTTCTTTTAGTTTCATTACATGGAAGATATGTCAACAATATGAACTTTTAAATTTTTTCTAATATAGGTGGTTAGTGGCATAAACTTCCATCTAAACACTGCCTTAGCAGTGTGGTAGGCAAAATAATAGAACACTAAGAATATCCATGTATTCAAGCCTGGCCCATAAATATGTAACTTTACAGGGCAAAAGTGACCACTGATGTAATAAAATTAAGGATCATGAGATGGTAAGAGTATTTTTGTGAATTAACTCAATGAATCCAATGAAATCAAAAGTGAAAGGAAAAGGCAGGGGAATAGGAATGAGTTTTGAAGGTGCTGTCCTGTTGGCTTTCAAGGTGGAGGAAGGGACTCCAGCTAAGGATCGTGGGAAGCCTGTAAGGAACAGAAAGGCAAGGAACAGATTCTCATTAGTGCCTCCAGAGGAGAGAGACCTGTTCATAATTTGATTTTTGCCCAGTGAAACCAATTTTGTGCTTCTGATCTCTAAAACTCTTAAGTCACTAAGTTTATGATGAGTTGTCACAACAGTAAATTAATATAAGGAATGTTCCACAAAGTTTGCTGTTGGGCTTTCATTTTCATTCAGTTCAAAGTACTTGATAGTTGCACTTTAGACTTTGACTTATGTAGAAGGATGCTGTTAGTTTCCGCACATTTAGAAGACTCTCCAGAGATCTGCCTCATTGACTTCCAATTTAACTGCACTGTCGCCAGTGCAAACCTGCTTCCATTTGAATCTTTTCAGATGCATTAGGATTTGTTTTATGCACCACAGTATGAGCTATCTTTTTAAATTTGCCACGTGTACTTGCTATTTTACTGTTTAATAAAAAGAAAATTAGGTGAGGTAGGTTGATTACACTCTCAAGTCTTCAACATATCTATTAGTTTTCTATTTACTGGTTCTACCAACTTTTGTATTTTCAACTATGTCAATTCCTATCTCTATTTTTTGAATATATGAAATATAGTTACAACAGCACTTAATGGTTCTGTCTGCTAATTTTTCCAACTACCTCAGTTATAAGCCAGTTATAAGTCAATTGATTTTTTTCTTCATTACAAATTATATTTTTCTCATGGTTTCACTGGTAAATTCTACCAGCTATTTGAGGACAAAACAAAGGATCTCATCCTTTGAGGACAGCATTACGCAGATACCTAAATATGATGTTTATGAGAATACTACAGGCCAATGGTCCTCATGAATAGAGACCAGGAAGGAAAGGAGGGCAGGAAAGAGGGAGAGAGGAGAAATCACACAACTGAACAAATAAAAATCCTGTAGCTAACATCAAACTTAATGATGAAAGACTTGAGTGCCTTCTCCCAAGACAGGAACAAAAAAAGAATATTTACTTTCAACATTCTAGCTAGTGCAATAAATTTTAAAAAAAAAAGAAAAGAAAAAGGAAAAGATCATCTATTTAGACACAAAGCAAAACTATCTTTGGTCACATGAAACATAATCTATGTAGAAAAATACAAAGAAATCTCTACAAAAAAACCTAATCAATCTAGTATAAAGTGAACTTTGTGCCAGGCACAGTGGCCCACACCTGTAATCCCAGGGGCTTGGGAAGTTGAGGCAGGAGGATCTCAAGTACAAAGCCAGCTTCAGCAAAAGTAAGGCACTAACTAAGCAACTCACTGAGACTTTGACTCTAAATAAAATACAAAAAAGGGCTGAGGATGTGCCTCAGTGGTAGAGTGCCTCTGAGTTCAAACCCTGGTGCTCCCCCACTTCCAAAAAAGTGAACTTTGCCAGACGCAAGTCTGACAAAAACCACATATACTACTGATAAAAAAAATTTATTTATTTATTTATTTTTTTTTTAAAGTGTTTATTTTTTAGTTTTAGGTGACAGAATATCTTTATTTTATTTTTATGTGGTGCTGAGGATCGAACCCAGTGCCTTATGCGTGCTAGGCGAGCACGCTACCACTGCGCCATAATCCCAGCCCCTGATAAAAAAAATTTAAATAAAACATACATTCATAAGCGCTTCAAAGGAATTTGACAAAAGACACAAAAAAACTGCACAAGGGGTACTTTTAGAGAATTAAAGACCTAAATAAATAGAATAACCATGTTCTTGCATCAGAAGACTCAATATTGCAGCAAGTCAATTCTGTCTGTGGACTCAATGCAAAACAATTAAATGCCAACAGGTATTTGGTCAGAAAGTAAATGTAGAAAAAAATGACTCTAAAATTATTATATATAAAAAAAAGGGGGGGGGGGCCCAAGAACAGCCAAGACAATTCTGAAAAACAGGAATGTAGTTGAGCTTAATACTATCTGATTTCATAACAGTGTGGTACTATTAATAAAATAGACAACTAGATCAAAGGAAAATGAGTGAATTCAGAAATAGACCCACATATGTATGGGAAATGATAGAAAGAAAATTCACCAGCAAAAGTATAGCCTAAAATTGTCACACGCCGTTGGTGGGAACATAAGATGGCACAGGTACTTTGGAAAGTAAGTTTCTAAAAAAATTAAATATATACCTACATATATAATAAAATTATATGTAATGTATATAAGTAACCAAGCTATTTTGCCTGTAGGTATTTACCTGCCCCAAAATGACATCATACATCCATACAAATACTTGCACACAGATGTTTACAGAAACTTTATTTGTAATGACTCAAAACTTGAAATAACCAAAGTATCTAGCCACTGAAGAAACAGTAGCAAATCCACACTCAACAATTCTTTTAGAAAAGGGTTACTAAATATCCAATCAATATGAATAAATTTCTCAGTGAAAGAAGTCACACACAAGAGTTTATGCTTTCATTTATATGACATTCTAAAAAATGAAATTCAATCTACAGTGACAAACAGCAGATCAGTGCTTGTCTGGGGAAAGAATTAAGGATAAACAAGGAAGGGAAAACTTTGGAGGTAAAGTGTTATCTCGAAGGCAGTGAGAGTTTATATCAAGTATATAAATATCAAAACTAGTAAAATGCTTTAAATGTGTGTATGTTAACCTAATGTCAATTACATCTCAGTCAAGGTGTTAATTAAAACTTAAGTATAGCCATAATTTATTATGTACCTACCACAAAATGATAGTGTTTCTATGAATACTGAGTATCTTAAAAAGGCCTTAAAGTTTCATGTATAGTATTTTTCCATTTATAAAATCAAATATCTTTAAATTCAAGTGGTGGGATACCAAGGAATATTTTCTAGCCTTTTTCACCATCCCTCCCTCATTTTTAGTTGCCTTTATTTTTAAATTTTCTTCTATTATTATTTTGCAGTGCAGGACCCTAGGACCTTGGGCATGTTAGTCAATTGCTTTACCAGGTACCTATATTTCCAACAGCTTTTTCTTGTTTTAAATGACAAAAGTATCACCTAGAGCAAACAAATATAAAGGTCATGTCTCTTCCTCCAAATCAGCCAATCCTTGTCCAAGGTAAATCTTGCAGGTTAACAATCTTAAGTATCCTTTCTTGGTATTTTAAGTATCCTTATGATTCATACAAATAATCACAACCAAATATACAAGTTTATTTTAGTAGAAAAATGGGTCATGCTATACATGTTATTCTGGAAAAGGCTTTCAATTAAATTTATTAAGAAAATCTCTCTTGATCATTATACAAATTTGTCATAAAATTGCACAATATTCTATAGTATGTATACACCACTTTTGAAAGAGACTGTTTTGCTGTTTTTCATATGTACATATGTATATATGTGTTTATAAACCACACACACCTGTACCTAATATTAACTTTCATTTGCAAAAGAGGTTTTTTAAAAAAAGGTAAACAGATACTTTTACTCTTTTTATATATGAAATTATTAATAAATTGATCAGATTTACCTCCGAAAAGGTAGAAGTAAGCCAGGTATGGTGGTACACGCCTATAATAATTCCTGAGGCAGGAGGATACCAAGTTCAAGGCTAACACCAGCAACTTAGTGAGGCCCTAAGCAATTTAGGAAGACCCTGGGATGTGGCTCACTGGTCAAGTGGCCCTGGGTTCAATCCACCACACCAAAAAATTAAAAATGGTAGTGGTACATTACATTCTATCAAAAATACATAAGTAGGGGCTGGGATTATGGCGCAGTGGTAGCGTGCTCGCCTAGCACGCATAAGGCACTGGGTTCGATCCTCAGCACCACATAAAAAAATAAAATAAAGATATTCTGTCACCTACAACTAAAAAATAAACATTAAAAAAAAAATACATAAGTAGTCGGGTGTGGTGGCACACACCTATAATCCCAGCACTTTGGAAGGCTGAGACAGGAGAATCCCAACTTCAAAGCCAGCCTCACCAACAATGAGGCACTAAACAACTCAGTGAGACCCTCTCTCTCTAGATAAAACACAAAATGGGGGGCTTGGGGTTGTGGCTCAGTGTTAGAGCGTTTGTCTAGCATGTGTGAGGCACTGGGTTCGATTCTCAGCACCGCATACAAATAAATAAAATTTAAAAGCAAAACACAATAACAACAAAAAAAGACAAAACAGGGCTGGGAATGTGCCTCAGTGGTTGAGTGCCCCTGAGTTCAATTCTCAGTACCAAAAACAAAAACAAAAAAACAAACACATAACTGTTGGATTTCCTCCAATCTCCAAGGTATTAAGATTTTGTAGTGTTTGCTAAACTAATAGCTAAAAAATGGTATTTCTATATTCACTAATGAGAGTGGGCATCATTTCAAATTTTTATTGGCTATTTGTTCTTTTCTATGAAATCTTTTTTTTTTTTTTTTGGTACTGAGGATTGAACTCAGGGGCCCCTAACCAGTGAGCCACATCCCCAGCCCTATTTTGTGTTTTATGTAGAGACAGGGTCTCACTGAGTTGCTTAGCACCTTGTCATTGCTAAGGCTGTCTTTGAACTCGTGATTCTCCTGTTTCAGCCTCCCTAAATGCTGGGATTTACAGGCTTGAGCCACCGCGCCCAGCTGAAATCTCTATCTTTTATGGAATTTTTATTATTTGTATTCTTGTCAGCCTGCAGTTGTCTCTAATGTAAATGTACCATCTTTGACAACACAACCAACAGAAAAAGAAAAAATTGTGCATTTTAATTAAGCTGAAATTAAATTAAGGAAGAGTCTCCTTTCCTTTATCATAAAATAAATAGGGTGCAGGGGAAACACAGTATCTTAAAATGCTATCATCCAGGAGATAGGTGCAGTGGCTAACACCTGTAAGCCCAGTGACTTGGGAGGCAGAAACAGGATCTGAAGTTTGAGGCCAATACAGCCTATTTATTGAGGCCCTGTCTCACAAAGAGAGGAAAGAAAAAAAAGAAGTCTAGCATCCAGTATTTCTGCTCAGCAGGTAAGTTGCTCTAAGTTAGGTGCTGCAGTTAGTCCTATGTACATAAACTTTATCTTAATGTACAAATAAACTTGATAAACAGAACATTTAGCTGATAAAATATGCCATTTCTTGGAGCTGGGGATGTGGCTCAGTGGCAGAGCGCTTGTCTAGCATGTGTAAGGCACTGGGTTCGATCCTCAGCACCACATAAAAAATACATATAAAATAAAGGCATTGTGTCCATCTACTAAAAATATTTGAAAAAAAAAAATGTGTCATTTCTTGCTAAAATGTTTTTTTGAAAATAGCCCTATTCTCAACAGAGACTGTGTATGATTTATTCAAATAGTTCGATTACTTTACATAACATATATTCATAAAAATTTGTATGTAATTTATTTCAGTGAATTTGAAATGTTAAGAATGCATTCTGTAATCTAAACATTCATAGGAAAAATTAATTTATATGAAATCCTAAATGCAATGCATCAGATTTATATAGAGAAAATCTGCTAATTTTTCCACTGGTTAAGTACTTATTTTGAAAAGGCAAAGGCCAAGAAAAGCTAACAAAATTTTGACATAGAATTCAAAAAGCTAGTGTATTTGCAATTCAGATATTTTAACACTGGAGAAATTGAGGTAAATAAGCTATTGCAGCAAGGTCAGAAAAAGAAAACGGAAGCAGCTCCATGGAAACTATCCTGCGGGGTAGACTGTTGAAGTAGTATACCAGTTCAACAGTAGACGTCCTTATATAACCTGATCTCAGTCCCTGATCACACCCAAACAACAGCTGTTGGTCTCCAAACCATGATTCTTAGGTCCATGGATGATTCAACAGGATTGCCACGTCAGACATCTGCAGCAGGGATGGACACATAGTCCTTAAACTAATCTGGGAAATAAGCTCGTGATTCCATAGTCATAAATGCTTAGCGTAGAGAGTACTACTGCAGGATCCAAATTTTTGTCATTAGAGTGGATTCCCTCCACACGGCCACAGGCATTCTTCTATCTTTATTTTCTTGTTTTCAACTATTTGTTCTTCAAATCCATGATGCCTGTATCTGACAGGTGACAGAACTTTTCTCAGAGTAGCAAAGGTCACAATTTTAGTGGCCTTACCCACCACCATACTCAAATTCCTTGTACCATTTGGTATGTTCTGATGGAAACATCCTTGAATCTCTCAGCCATTTTCACATCCATCACCAACTCCTACTATTTCTGTTTGATACTGGACAAACTCCACTTAGAGTATCAAGACTTCTATCCTGTTTCAAATAACAATTTTACCTAATTGAACTCTATCCAAAGATTCTGGAATGAGTTCTTTTACATGAAAATGAAGTCACTACAGTACTAGCCTCATAATCTCTGTAAGACTTGAGCTTCTCTGGTCTCTAAAGCATGTTGGGTAGACTCTGAGCTTCAATCTTTTGATCAACATCAGGTCCATGTCGTGGAGCTATAAATCTTAACACCAGCCTTTAATGTACTCTGTTACTCTACACAAAGATCTACATTAAAAATACATTATTTGAGCTGGGTGCAGAGATGCACACCTTTAATCCCAGCAGTTTAGGAGGCTGAGGCAGGAGGATCTCAAGTTCAAAGCCAGCCTCAGCAATTTAGCTAGGCCCTAAGCAAATCGGCGAGACTCTGTTTCAAAATGAAAAATAAAAAGGGTTGGAGATGTGGCTCAGTGGGTGAGGGCCCCTGGGTTCAATCCCCAGTACAAAAATGATAACAAATAAAGAAAAAAATATATATACATATGTTATTTGAGTTTGAGTCCTTCAAGAATAAAGATGATATATTATTGGTGGTCTTTATATCCAGTATCTGAAAGTGTCTCACCCATACTAGATGCTCACTGAAAATCTGTTAAAGAGTATATAAGTAAAACTACAAATAAAACTAAATCCACGGGTAATGTTTCTCTATAACACTGGTTAAATTTCTTTGTTAGGTAGGGCACACAATTATCCTTATTTCAGAGATCTTTACCACAGAGAGGTTAACTAAGTTGTCTCATTCCACAGACAGTAAATGATGTTACTTTAAAACCCTTGTATTTCTAACACAATACCCACTTTTCAACTCTACCTCATTCCTGCACTTTTTCCTAGGAATTCCAGCTTCTTTTTATATTGGTTGTCATCTTTTGTTTTTGTATTAAAACAGATGTGCATTTTAGCCTGGAAGAACAGCATGAAGAACGCAGTTTCTCTGTTACCCCTATGACCTAGTATGTCAAAGTCTTTAGGATGATGAAATGGGAAAGTGACTCTCAGTAGGTGGTTTCTTCCAAAAAGCTTAGCAGACAACAGTCCATATACAATTCTAAGTGACAAGATGGCTCCATTAAGACCTTCAGCATATACTCTAGGCCTTTGTATTATATTTTTCTGCTCTTTCTGTAGCCTCTTAGGCATTTCTATACTTTAATAAACTCCTTATTGCCACTTTTACAATCATGAAAATAGACTGAAATATAATTCAAGGTAAATCTAGTTTGGGGCACAAATGTCAGTAATTATTGCATACATTTATAATTTAATTTAATTAGAAAAAAGACTACAATAAATGTAGTTACCTGTCTACTCAATGCTTTTCATCTCTAAATAAAAGCCACACCACATTACCTTGAGTATGTAAACCTGGCTGGAGAAACAAAACAAAAAGAATCTCCTATTTGAACGTCAATGAATCTACCCTGTCAATGGTACTCAAAGCAGAGCTTCCCATAATTTTAAATAATGTGTCTAAGTAAAACCACTAACTTTCTGGTGCAAAGAGGCTTTGCTTTGATTATGTCTATGGTCCAGAGGTCAGAAGACTATGTTGCCAGAACAATTAAGCAACTTAGTTCCAGATTTCCTAATAAAACTTGTTAAGTAAGGATTTGTTACATGCTCTTGTTGCATTGTAGAAATCCCTTGGTCGGGCTATTTCTTGGTCTTCCATGACAGTCTTAATTTGAATATTCTTCCCTATGTGTCCCAAAATATGGACTATAGAGTAGGCAATCGAAAAATATTCCAAGTTATTATTCATTTAAAAATAAAAGTGCTGGAGGTAGAGATCAGTGGTGGAACACATGATTATAAGCACATGCAGGGTTCTAGGTTCAATCCCTAGCACCTGTGTGTGTGTGTGTGTGTGTATACATATATATCCATCCACATGTATAAATTTTCAAGAAGTCCTAGAGTCTATTACTTAAATCCAAGTAAACAAATGTCTGTATCTATTTATTTCAACTGCAGTTGCTCAAATGTTTTTTGAATGGGAAAGCAATAAATTATAAATCCAACCAACTAGAATTTAACTTTTTTTTTTTATGAAAAATTGACCCGAAGAAATGGTACCAACAAATTACACAAAATATTTATTTCTGAGGAATACTTCCATTCTTCCTGTCTCTATCTCTGAAAAATAATAAATGATGTAAAAATAAGGTACTGCAAGTCTTGGAGAATATTAGGAATCATTCAAAATAGATGGGTAGGTACACTTTAATATTTGACAATTTACAGTTTCTCCCGATATGACCAAATAAACTGATTGATATATTTTAATGCCAATCAAATTCTGTTTAAATTACATGTTAAAAATAATAATTAAAATCATAGCAGCTCTAGAACTCAGTAAGTATCTAATGGAAGACAACTACTAATGCTACCTTCATGTTACAAAAGCCATAATAGTTTTTATATAGCATTATTTCACAAAATACTGAATATCATGTAAGTAACAACTTCTACTTTCAATTTCTGGGTGTTATTTTTGTGCTGGGGATTGAACCTAGGGTTCATGCATGCTATAACTGTATCACTGAGCTACCTGTCTAGTTGCTCTATTTTTACTTTTTAAACAATGTATTAGGTCCTGAGAAACCACATAGATGATACATAGGGAATATTGAAATCAGCAGAAATCCATGGAAGGAGTTATTAACTAATTAATGAATGGCCTACAGATCTGTATTTTAAATAGCTGATTCTGGTTAGTTGCTGGAGAATAAATTTGAAGGTGGGCAAAGCTGGGGCCAGGAAAATGAGAGGCACCCATGCAGAAGTGCAAGTTTGGGCAATGGAACTGTCATGAAATAAAATCAGGAGTCCTAGGGAAAGAAGCAAATGGAAACTCAAAGAAAATATGAAGGAAAAGGGACTTAAGGGAGAGGTCCATCAGCCATGTTTAATTAAATCCAGTGCCACAAACTGAGCAAAAAGATGTTTGAGGGAACCACGGATTAGTTTAGCACTGGATATGGTGAAGTGATGAGTCTGAGATATCCAAGTGGAGATATCTGGCAGACAACTGGAAATAAGTCAGGATGGAGAAAAAACTTTGGAAGTCTTTGGCATTTACTAGGAAAAGTCATCTAGCCCTAGAGTAGATGAAATCATCCAAAAAAAAAAAAAAAGTAGGAAAACAACACAACATGATCCAAATATAAGAGGATGGGGGGGGGATACAACTGTGTGATTATATCATTTTATGTGTTTATGAAAACTCAGAAAGAAATGCTAACGAGGGTGAATTTTACTGCATATAAATTGTGCCCAATGAACCTAAATTTAAAAAAGAAAAAAAAAGGAGAAGTGATTATGTTAAATGACAAAAAGTAAGATAAACTTTCCAGTGGTAACCCTGCTGAGGGAAGCTCAAATGGCATAATGGGAGCATAAATAAGCTTTTATCAGCCCAATAGTTGAATAGTCTATTGTAGAAGAAATGATAGACTATTTTTGAGAAGTGTGAAGGAAAGGAGGAAAATTAAGATTACATGGTAGCTAAGGGGTTGAGGGAGTGTTTTTGGCATGAGAGATATTTCCATGTGCTTACAAACAATGAGAAGTCCATGGAAGGGAACTGAACACACACACACAACACACACACACATATATGGGATAACTAGCAGACGTAGAAAAAGATCTGGATGTAGAGGGAGCCATGGTGCCACTCCCAGTGACTCAGGAGGCTGCGGCAGGAGAAAGGAAAGTTCAAAGCCAGCCTCAGCAACTTAGCAAGGCCCTAGGCAACTTAGTGAGACCCTGTCCAAAAGAAAAAAGAAAAAGTGCTGGGGATGTAGCTCAATGTTAAAGTGCCTCTGGGTTAAATCCCCAGTACAAAACAAAACAAAACAAAACAAAACAAAACAAAACAACACAACTACAACAACAAAGCAAAACCCAGTGTCCTCAATGTTCTGAACTAAGGAGACAAGGTCATGTGCTACAGGTGAGGAAAGGTGGGCAGAAAACAAGATTTTACAACATGAAGTACTTGAGAAATGGCTGGAGAGAAAGTGTGAATTTTTAGTGGCACTTTACACCACTTAAAGCCTACTTATAATATACTACTTAATCTAAGTGTTCTGCCTCCTGGAGATTAAGAATAGAGGTTGAGGGTACAGCACAGATTCAGAGAAAGTTTTGCTAAGCATGTTTCTCCAAAAGCAAAAGGACAGAAAAATTACAGATTTTATAAAATGGATATCATTGCTCACATCTCATCTCCTATTGAGACCCTCCAAAAAAAAAAAAAAAAAAATATATATATATATATATATAGTGGACCCTCAGTTACCACTTGTGGTTGGAACAGGTGGGCTTTCACATCTCCCTCTAATTCTTGGTCAACACATATATAGATGTATAGTTGCCAAATCCTAAAAAATTAAAAGAACTTTGAATCAATGTGAAAAATAAAACAAAACAAAAAAAGTGAAATAAAGGAAAGGGTTATGATTCTCCTTTGACTCTGAGGTGATTTACCATTCCTTGCCTTATTTTTATTATCTGTATAACAAAAAATAATTATATCCTAGACATAATTCAAAGAATAATGCTTGAGATGCCTGAGAAAGGTTCTGTAAACATCAACCAATAAAATTACTTCATCGAGACCACAACTAAATCATTAAGTACTTAATATGAAAATAGAACATGGAGAAAAGACAATCATTTATGAAAATGCATTTGGGGCATTTGTCTGCATTAGTAGGGAGTAAAGGTTCTGGCAACAATCCTCAAGGCCTGTATGTACAAGGATGAGAAAAAGGAAAAGCTTTAAAAGACCAGGATTTTCGAGGAGTAGTTCCTGGGCTGTCTGGCTTACCCTCTCTGGAAACAAATAAGTACAGTGGTCCTTTGTAGTGAAGGAAAGTTACAGTCAGCCTGGGGTAAAGGGAGCTAAATTCTAAACAAACTGTGTCTACCCCAGGACACATATGTTACTTAATATCCAGTGAACCAAACTTTGAAGTTTATGCTGCAAATACCTGAACTACTACTGTAAACAGTGTGGGGAGATGGTTCACAAATAAAGAAGCAAAAGGAAACTCTGCAAGGTGCTAGCCAGGGGGGCTCCTTTTACAGGTGTCTGGGTTTATTTTGCAGTACCTGAAGAACAGAATCTGATCCAACAACAGTGTTTTCCAGGGAATAGCTAAGATTTTGCTATGAAGAATAACAAGTACCATTTGGCATGGCCAAAATGTACTTTATAAGCAGCTTTGAAGGAAACAGTTTTCAAATTAGGTGGGGAAAACCTCATCTCAAAGAATCACTCCGAGTCAAGTCTATGTAAAAGGGAGTTGAGAGTCCTTGCTTTAAGGATTGCTCTGCTGATTATGGCAGGTGACAGGGAACCAGCAATGTGTAAGAAGTCCTGCTACTCAGGTTCCAGGATATATGTCTATAGAGGAATGAGGGAAGTCAAGGGATAACGATGCACAGGTATGCTGAGATCATTGGAGGACACTCAAACCACTGGTGGCCTACTTTTGGCCCCAGCAATTAAATTTTTTTTCCAAAGATATTCCAAATACTGCTTAGAATGTGTAAGTCAAAGGAAAGGTAAGAATATAGTTCAAGACCTGGGCACAGTGGTGCACGCACACCTATAACCTCAGCACTTTGGGAGGCTGAGGCAGGAGAATCTCGAGTTCAAAGCCAGCCTCAGCAAGGGCGAGGCACTAAGCAACTCAGTGAGACTGTCAAAACAGGGCTGGGGATGAGTTCCCCTGAGTTCAATCCTCCATACCAAAACAAGCAAGCAAACAAAACAAAAATACATTTCAAAATTCCCTATTCCTGCTACTGATCTTCAGATCCAAGATTTTTAAAATAAGATTTTTTTTCACACTGATGGGACTTTTCCTCTGGTTTTATGCTTACTATGTTTTCTTTCTTTAAAAGTACTTTCAACACTCTCATAGTTGTGAATAAAGCAAGTCATATTGATTTTTTACCCTGAATTAAAGTATGCTCCCTTTATATTTAAGAACTCAAAAGAGATTGGGTATATGAACTGGTACTTTACTAACTTCTCCCAAAACATACAACCATATCTTTATTTGGGAAATAAATCTCTCGTCCTGTGACCTACAGAATCTGGAAACCCTCCTCCACTCATAGATGAGCTTGTGAGAATATAAGGTGAACCCCTGGAAGTCCATCACATGGAGGTCAGTTGTTACTATTGGGCTACAAGTCTAGGGGTGTGGGGCGGTGTCCCAAAGAGTTTACATCCCAACACCCAGAGCAGACAAAAACACCCATATGGGGAGAAAACAATGTTCTGTTTCAGCTAGGTGGAGAGGACTGCTGTAACCCTGAAACATAAGCACCTGTGTCACACTGTGTGTAGGGTACAAATGTAGGTAAATCCAAACTGAATTCCAACTAATACTGTCCCAAAGACTTGTAGCACATCAAGTAAATACAATACTACTTTGGAAGAATTTGCCCTTAATCTCTATTCAGGAACATTTACCTGATGCTCATAAAACAAATTATAAAATACACAAAGAAAGAATGCACTATGAACAGGATTCAAAAAACAAAATAAATTAAAAATTTAGAAAACTCCCTTTGCCTAAAGAATTTCAAATACTGGTTTTATAACAGACAAAAAGAATTTTAAAAGTCACTATGTTTAAAAAATGGGAAAATGCCTGAAAAATCTACAGAAATTATGATCAATATTCCCAAGACTTCCAAGAACCTCCTCAATTAACAGAGTTTTTTTGGACTGCATTCTTAATATGACCAAATATTTTAAGTAGTCTAAAGTTTGTCCAATCTCTGAGGCTTGTCACAAGTATAATGAACACACACACGCACAATTCTCATTTCATACACAGCCATTCTCCAATCCCTAAGCATCCCAAACCACTACACTTTGATCCACCCAGGAATATGATACACAATAATTACAAGAAAATGTCTTCCAGAAAAAGAGAAAAGACCATATCCCCCATGTCTGACATAACATATACACAGTAGTTATTATAGAGATACTACACAGTACTGAATCAGTAGTATAGAGATACTATGTAGTATAGTATAGTAGATATTACATAGTATCTAATAGTATGTAGATACTACACAGTAACTCTATACTGTGTATAGTGTTATTTATGTGTAATATTTGTTTAAAGCAAATGTTTTCTGAAGCACCTTTGAAGCACTTTATCTTTAGGCAGAGACTGTAAGAGCTAGCCTGAAAAGTCAGCACTCAAAATTTGATATTCAGACCTGGTGCAGTGGCACACACATGTAGTCATAAACTACTTTAGAGGCTGTGGCAGGATGATCACTTGAGTCCACTAGTTTGAGCCCCACCCTGGGCAACAAAGCAAGAAGCTCTCTCAAATGAAAAACAAAAAACAGAAGAGACACACACACACACACACACACACACACACACACACACACACACACGAGCTCCTGATATCCAAACGAAACTGTGGTTGTCCTTTATAAATTTCTCAAACAAGTTACAGTAAGTAAGTGCAAACATGATTCTACTTATTTAGCATATTATCATTTCAGGTGGATATATTTAAAGATTGAAGGTAATTTTAATTTACATTGTTATCTTCTGTTGCAAAATCATAAAACTCTGTAGAAAAACAAAAAGGTTGGGAATGTTTATGTGGTTCTACAGTTTCAAAAATGCTAAAGTTTGAACAGGCACAGTGGTACACACCAGTAATCCCAGCAATTTAGGAGGTTGAAGCAAGAGGACTGCAACTTTGAGGCCAGCCTCAGAAATTTAATAAGGCCTTAAGCAATGTAGTGATATCCTGTCTCAAAATAAAAAATGAAAAGGGCTGGGGATGTAGGTAAGTGGTAAAGCACCCCCGGTTCAATCTCCAATACCAAGAGAAAAAAGTGGTGGGGGAGCTACAGTTCTATGGACTCTTGAGACTGGTTTACAATTGTTTCTAAAGACATTTAAACATAAAAGGAAATTACAGAACTAGTACTTTCACACATTTGTAGGTTAAAAAAAAGCACCATGTCAAGAAACTTACCTCCTTATCACCACCAATTTCTACTTGATCCCTAGTCATGCAAAACACAGTTCTTTCTAATATTTTTTTAAATTTATTTAATTTTTTTAGTTGTAGATGGATAGCATGCCTTTATTTTGTTTATTTTTATGTGGTGCTGAGGCTCAAACTCAGGGCCTCACATGTGCTAGGCAAGCACTCTGCCACTGCGCCACAACCCCAGTCCCACTTCTTTCTATTCTTTACTTACTAATTCCAAGAATATCTGAATTTCAAACAAATGTGTAATGGCAGGTAGAGTAGGAGAGTACTTGACTCAAAATTGTGCTCATGTCCATCTATCCCTGGGCACTGTCTTATACTATCAGGCCACCTGAGTGATAAATTACTTCAAGGAAAATGAAGGTGACAAAAGTGTGGGACGACAATTTAGGTGCAAGGCCTTGGTTCACGTCTAGCTCACTATGTTGAACTAGATGTTCTAAGGTTCAAGGGACCAACACCTGATAAGGAAAATGCCTGAAGAACTGAGCTGGGAGCCAGGCGCAGTGGCACACACCTGTAATTCCAGCACTTTGGAAGGCTGAGACAGGAGAATCTCAAGTTCAAAGCCAGCCTTCGCCATGACAAAGTATTAAGCAACTCAGCGAGACCCTCTCTCTAAATAAAACACAAAATAGGCCTGGGGATGTGGCTCAGTGGTCGAGTACCCCTGAGTTCAATCTCGGGTACCAAAAAAGGAACTGAGCTGGGTAGGAAAGTCACATCATAAGAGTAGGGATCAGACTTTTGGTTTGTCATTTCTGCCTACCTATTCCACAATTAAAAACAAATTAAAAACAAATACTGAGGACGTTAGTGATCAAATCCAATGCACATCCAAGATCAATCACAGCAACTGAACTCATTTGTCAATGTCCCCCAATTTGCTTAAGCAAAGTAATTAAATTGCCATGTACACAGAGAGCAAACTATATAGCGTATGAATATGCTGAAGAAGATGGGTTGTGCATACTTGTTAAGAGTCAAATCAGCAAAATACCTTGCAGGTGGAGGGGATGACTGACTTATCAGCTCACAAGCCTCAGATACCTTTTGATTAACTTTATTAAAACTTTTGATTTAAAAATTGATGAAAATTTAAACCTAGTGGCCAGTTCCTAAGATCTAGATGATGCTACCTTAAAAATCAAGTGGAATTGTGAATGATATAAAACTGAGAATGCTAATTACATAAAAGTGTATAAGAAAAACAAAACTTTCTTAACAAGTGAGAACATTATGTTTATCTGTAATTTAATCAGATAGCGCACTTTCATTTTCCAAAAGTAGTTGTAAAACTTTGATGTTGTGGTTGTTGTTTTCCTAAACCTAAGATTTAAAAAGGTCATGCATAGAAGAGTTCCTTTAAGTTAAGGGTTTACTGGTTGGGTTTTAAAATTTTAAGGAGCAACAGCAACTTTCAGTGCTGGTTTTTATTGATTTCCAGCACCCAAGCAACAAAATTAACCAGAGGAAATAATTCAAATTGACCAAGTATTAAAAAAAATGACCCAACGTGTATAGAGACATATACCTTGGAGGCATTTAGTATATTTGGAAATTCTCATTTGCATTTTTAGACAATGGAGTAACTCTTTTGCTGGCTGTACTAAAACACAAACACACCACTGAAGAAACCAGACTAGGAATTTCAGCATTCATTCGATGTTTCTGGAAGTCAAGGAAAGCAGCCAATTAAAAAATAACTCAAACACTGCCTCTTCTTCATGTTCAGCAAGTGTAAGATTGTTAATGGTAGAACAGCTTACCTGGGATAGGACTCTTTCTTGAATTTAAGTTTTGAGAATCTGTAATCTCTTCTGTTTGCCCATCTGCTTCTACCTCTATTTTATTTTGAATTTCTTTTGAATCTTCACTAAGGCAAGTTCTTACACTTTCTTCCTCTTCGAAGACTCTCTGGACTGTGGTGGGAGCACTTTGAGTAGTCACAGTAGAGGCAGCAGCAGGAACAATAATTGGAAGGGGAGGGGGAGACGATGGAGGACTTGGAGGAGATGGAGAAAAGGAAGGAACTGTGGAAGGGGTGATGGGAGCTGGAATACACTCCACTTTCATTTCTTCTGGGGGATTTTTCAGAATCTCCAATTCAAGAGTCAATGGCAATACTTCCTGTTTTACTATATCCACAATGCTCTCTGTGGCTGATAATTTTTCACTAATTCCATTCATTTCATTAATTAGGTTAGCACTAGAAATCAGTGGAATATCATCAGATGTTACACTACAGGGCTTCTTGCATATATTATTGTCAATTTCATCTGTTGGTGAAGGGTCTGATGTTTCTGTGCAGGAAGTAGGGCTGGGTGTGGGAACTGTATCTTCTTTTGAGGAAGAGAGTTCACATCTGTCATCTAAAGCAGTGGTGAACATTGGTTGGCTACTAAGAGCAGCAGAAGTGGGGGAAGCAACTGTATTTCGAATAACTGAAGAAACGGTGGTAGGTGATGGAGGCAGAGGATGCTCTGGTATGGATTCTATGGTGGTAGTCTCAGCTGTCTGGCCTGTTTGTTCTTTCTTCTCCCCGCTAAGGACTAGCCTAAGGACTGGGGAAGGAGACTTTAACACTGGATCTGGTTTTAGCTTCTCTTCTGGAGAAGAAAAAAAAAAGAGTTTTAAGAATAACTCTTGGACCAAAGACTATACTGTATTGCCTTAGGCCAATTTTTTCTATCTCATCACAAATCATCTGGCATCTCAAAAGCATTATCATATTTTTTTCAAGTTATACCTACTATTACTTGATCTTAAATACATACAAAGTTTATTTTGGAGTAAGAGAAGAAATCAACTCTCCAAATAAGACTGTGTCAAGAATACAATGGAAAAGCTCACCAAGAATGAAGCTAAACCATACTTTAAAGTAGGAAGACCTGCATCTCTACCATATCTTGTTCCCTGTGGAAAACTTTTCCACCAAGCTTATACTATAGAAATACAACACAGGAAAAATATTCAGAAATTAAATTATAGAGGCTGATGTTTCCATATATTTCATCATCTGAGGGAATTTTTATTTTAAAAAATTTAGGAGTTGGGGATAGGGTGGTGGCTCAGTGTTAAAGAGTGCTTGCCTAGCCTATGTGAGGCACTGGGTTCAATTCTCAGCACCGCATATGAACAAATAAAGGTCCACGGGCAACTAAAAAAAATAGGGATAAAAAAAGAAGAGAAAAAAAATTTATGACTTGAATAATAAACTATGTTTTAAGACAAACCATCATAGTATTATTATCAGTGAAATTAAGTATGAACATAAAAAGTTTAGAAATTAACTTTCATTTCTCCCAAATTAGCCAGACACAAGGTATAAAAATAAAAATGTACCTTGCGTCTTTATGTGTAAAATAAATCTGTAGGGAGAAAACAAAGTTGATGCTCAGATAAATCCAACAAAAAAGAACAATGGGCAAAAGGGAGGAAGGAGAAGGGAAGGTGCATGGGGGCAGAAATGACGGTGGAATGAGATGGACGTCATTACCCTAGGTACATGGATGACTGCGTATATGGTGCAATGCTACATCATTATAACTAGAGAAATGAGAAGTTGTGTTGCATTTGTGTACAATGACTCAAAATGCATTCTGTTGTCATATATACCTAATTAGAATAAATTAACTTAAAAAAGAATAATGGCTATATATGACTGAAATAGTTTGGAATAATATAAATATAAACCTGTGTACAGACCAAGAGAGAATAATATCACAGAATAAAAGAAAAACTATAGCAAAAAGAGTACCAGAAAAATAAAAGAAATGCTAATTAACAAAATTTCCAGGTAGAGGATGAAAATAAATGAGGTTTAGACTGATTTTCAGCCTTGTGCTTCCTTAGCACTGTAAGAGGCTCCACTGAAAATACAAAATACTCAATGAGTATGTTTATCAAATGCCAACAGAAGTACTATGCGCTACTAAAAGACAATTTAACCGGAAGAGATTTTCTCCTCTATAATTCTTTTTTTTTTTTTTTAATTTTTTTTTTTTTAGTTGTTGATGAACACAATGTCTTTATTTTATTGCTTTGTATGTGGTGCTGAGGATCGAACCCAGGGCTTCACGCATGCGAGGCAAGCGCTCTACCGCTGAGCTACAATCCCAGCCCTCCTCTATAATTCTTAACGCATCAGTGAGTCTTTACAAAAAATTGTAGTTAAGTCTAGGAAAATGAGTATGCTGTTAATCAGATAAATAGATGGTAAATATTATTGGTAAGCTGTTAAAGTTTAATTCATTCATTTCTACACTTAAAAGCCTCAGAATTCACTTCAATTTACCGATATAGAAGCCAAAGTTTCTAAAATTGGACTTTCCCTATTTATTGCAGTGGTGAAATAAGATCAATAGGCTCTCACAGCCAAATCCCTCTGGATAAGTTCCCAGACAAAAAGAGAAAAGTTTTTCAGAACAGTGTGTCTTTAATTAATATATAATATATATTCTATACAGAAAGGAATTAATTTCTATATATGGAATATATATTCTGTATGGAATATATATGTATGATAAAATAATTTGTTGAAATGTCTCTGAGGAAACTAATTTACAACTCACTGCAGGAATTGCCTCATGGATCACATGAAAGTCAATGTCTTCATGAAAGTCAATCTGAAGCCAGGGGTTTAGCTCAGTGGTAAAGTGCTTACCTAGTATGTGTGAGGCCTTGGGTTCTAGGCCCAGTATCACCACACACATACCCACCATAAAAAGGGGGAGTGGGGAGGACGTGGAGGAGGAGGAGGAGGAAACAAAGATTCAAAACAATATCAGAATAACACCCTTCAAGATCACTGAAAAATCAAGATGTAATAAATTTTAAAAAAGAAGAAAATAGTATTTCTCACATTAACAATCTAACAAGAATATGTCAATTCGAAGCTCAATTTTGGGAAATAAAATTTCTAATAAAAAATCAAACAAAAGCAGATCTAGGACTGACAGAACTTAATACTTTTGAAAAACACCTACTCTTAAGAAAATTAGAAGCAAGTTTAAGAGCTTTTCATTCTAACATAAAATTCTGTTAACCCATTCTTTAAATACAGAAAACTGAAAAGTACAACACAGAAGATGTAAATGACAAACATTTATTCTATCCCTGTGTAAAGACTTTTACTATGACGAGTTTGGCCACCTTTAGGAACTGGTAGGGATTCCATCTTTAAGACTTTTTCCTAAGGAAACAATTATGTAAGAGTAAGCCAAGAAAAAAGCCCAGAATATTTAAGGCAACACATAACAGGGGTGGTGGGAATGAACCAAATGGCAAACAATAAACAATTTATTAAATAAATGACGGCCTAGGCATATAATGGCATACTATTCAGTAGTTAAAATAGGGTCTGAAAAGATTAGTCAAATGAAAAGTTTATACACTTATTTTTAATTGAAAAAACATTTAAAAAATGGGACAAAAAACTGCCATGTAAAGATAAAATTGAATCTGGTAACTTAAAAAATGCTTATTAATACTTAACACTAGGTAAAGCATAGGGATTTTTTCATTTCGTGTATCCACAGTTTAGATCATCATTGTCATATTTATAAGAAGGGTAAAACTGTAATTCTTATATGCTGGTGGAACCAACAGCCTTTTGATTTTTACAAGTCTAACAACTACTGAATAGGTGGCATGTCATTTAGTAGACAAGAGACCAGGAATGGTAAGCATGCTGCAATTTGAGGGACAGTCCCATCTGACTAAGAATAAGGAGTCCTAACTGCCAACAGAACCCAAGCTGAGCAACACTGCTGGGAATGGCTGAATTATAGCAGAACACCATTCACTGAATACCATATACTATGTGCTTTCAACAAGCACCAAGACTACAAGGCCACCGGCAATGCTGTTAGTATTAATCATTCATGCTGATCTCAAAACATTAGATTGAACATACTTTCTCACTTAGGCAACAGCAATCCTATCAGCTGTGTCTATACACCATCAACACCAAGCAAGGATTTTAATTCTTTCAATGGTTGCTCTACATGTAAATATGAGGCACTTCCTTGACTTCATAAAATACTAAACAAAGGGGAAACAGTGTATTTCTCGGGAACTCTTGTCATTTTATAACCATTCCAGCTGTTCATGCCAAAAACTGAGAAACCAGAAGATTAATAATGGCACCTGACATTTATTAAGCATTTCTATGTGACTGGAACTAGGTTAAACATCACATATATTATTCCCTTTAATTCCCACAACCATCAGTGGGATGGAAACTATTATGTTCCTATTTAACAGATGAGGAAACTGAAGGTTACATGACCATTCTCAAGCCTGAGAATGATTTCAAAGCTCATGTTCTTCTAATTTGGGGGCAGGGGGAGGGCTTATGAAAATAGAATTATTTAGGTAATTATTTAGGAAAAAGAATTGGGAGCTAACATGAAATTCTGCTAACTAGTTCAAACTCTTTACTCAATGACACTTTTGTTGCTAACTGCGGAACAGAGAAATTGTTTTGGGGGGTAATAACAATCTTTGAAAACAATTTATGTATTCTTTAATTTCAAAAGAAATATACAATTAAACAAGGAAAAATTTTAAAATGAAAGTATAAAGAAAAAAGCATATTCTTAGCCTGGCACATGAGCAACCCTGAGTTCAATCCTGGGTACCAAAAAAAACAAAATAAAACTGTGAAGGCTGGGTGTATAACTCAGTGGTATAGCACTTGACTAGCATGTGTGAGGCCCTGGGTTTGATGCCCAGCACTGTCAAATAATATAAATAACAAATTAGTAAATTAATAAAAAGTAAAAACTTACCCTGAAGCTATTTTATATATTAGCAGGTTATGGCTAGAATTATAGTTATTGAGTTTTCTGGTGAACAATTAGTACTAAGAGGAAGATGACAAGTAGTTGCAAAGGGTTATCTGAAAGTTCTCTCAAATGTACTTAATATAAAAGTTTTTCATTTCAAGGTAATCTGAAACATTTTCTCCAGTTCCTCCCACCCCTGCAAAAAAAAAATTCTGAACAAACCCATGAATTTTGTATTTCCCTGTCTGAAAATCTAGGCCTATATATGATAAAACTAAGGATTTCATAACCTTAAGATCTTAACATTCTTTTCCACAAAGTAACTGAAAGAGATAATATTGTCCAGGCAGATCAGAAGTATTATCAATATATCTTAGCATAGCTATAAAGAAAGTATGCAAAGACATTTTAAAGTCTCATTGCATAGGAAATATTCAGTATGTTATTCTTACTAACAAAAGAATTTCATTTATGCAAAAGTATAATGAAGTAAAATTTCAAAACAAAAATTCTTCACAAAGCTTAAAATCATTACAAATTTTGACTTAAAACCACTTTATAATTAAACCAAAGGGAAATAAAGGGTAGGGAGTAATCATCCTCAATCCTTAAAATGATGACATTAATCTTAAAATATTTACCTTTAACTCTGAACATAGCTTAAAGAAGTATTTGCCAATGCAATTTTTAAAACTATAACAGGTTAGGGTTCATTTCCTATCTTTTGATTTTAAACTACTTTTTAACAACAAAAACAATGTAGAACTTGCCTCTGTTCATCCACCCCCCTCCTTTTTAAACTGGGTTTCTCCATACTCAGTAGGGGGAAAAAAATACATTTAAAATACCATATTACCTTTCCATGATGTAAAAAACATTGAAATAATGTATTACAAGTCCATCTTTCACAAGGTTTATAGCTGTGATAAATTGCTGTCTAGCCAAAAACCTTTAATATTAAATGTCTACATTTATAGGCCATTTCAATTTTTTTAAAGAATAATTTTTAGAAAGCATATTTAATAATAGCCAATGATAGCATATCAAGGTTTGGAGGAATTTATAATTCAAGGAAGCAGGTACCACAGGGCTGAGGTTGTGGCTCAGTGGTGGAGCACTCATCTGGCAGGTGTGAGGCACTGGGTTCAATCCTCAACACCACATAAAAATGAATAAATAAAGGTACTCTGTCCATCTACAACTACAAAAATATTTTTTAAAAACAGAAAGCAGGTAACATTATTAGAATGAAGTCAGAAACATTAGAAAGCATGCTCAAAGTTACTTTCTTCTCCCTGTGCTTTGTGAGAATCAGTTCACAATTTAGCTATGTCAGGGCTAAAATCCAACTAAGCACAAAAGGCTCTGATATCTAGTTTGGGGCACAAGATTTCCCTTAAAGTTTTCCATTTTTATTCCAAAAGGCATGGTATTTATTTCAATAAACATCTGCCACTTCATATTCAAGGTCAATGAAGGAAAGACCTTAGTATGATTCCACCATCAATAATAATGGTGTTAATTATTAAGCACTTTTCATGTGCTAGCCATGTTCTCACAACAACTCTGTGAAGTATGCCTTCATCCTATTCTATAAGAACTGAGATGTATAAGTTAAGTGATCTCAATCAGGACCAATTAGCTAGTGCCCACTGGAACAAGGATTTGAACAAAGCTTTCTCAAATTGGGGCGAGAGCAACAGCAGCCCAAACTTCCAACGGAAAACATTTCATCTTTTGTAAAAATAGTAAGTGACACAAGGACAGGTTGAATTTATAAATCAATCTGTGCTCTTCTTGGAAAATAATACATGCTTTGATTTATTGTCCCCTCGAACTCTTGTTTAAAAAAAAAAGTCTGAGGCACCTTTGTTTTTATTTATACATAATGACAGTGAGGCATTAATAAAATGTAGAAAAAATTTGTTTACTAATAATACCTACTTTAGTTTCCTAGAAGAAGAACTCAAAGCTTTGTTTAAAAGTGAGTGAGAAATAGTTCTCAAATGTTTTACTTTTGAATGCTAAGGGTAATGTAATTAAGAAAAAAGAGACTATTAGATAAGAGGGAGGAAAACAGTCATACACAAACCTTGCTTCTGGTCGCTAGCTGCAGTGACAGGGGTGCTGGCAGCAAGATGAGCGTTGTCCACAGTCCCATAAACCAAAGGGCTGTGCTCAGGGACTTGGCTGGGCAGCTGCTGGGATTTGAAGTACAAAAAAGGGTGATAATGAGCATGCGAACATAAAAACTAGCAACATGGGACCCAAGCAAGTGGGGAAACAGAGAGAGCAGGGAAGTCACAAAATTAAAAAAAGAAGAAGTAGCAGCAGCAGCAGCAGCAAGAAAAAAATACATAGGTCAATTTAATAAATTCAAAAAGTACATGGGAAGACAGGGAAGAGAAGGAAGAGGCAGCGGGAAAGGGGAAGGAAAAAAAGATGATTACTATTAACCACACCAAGAGAAGACAGCACAACAATTGTTAGTACATTTCATTCTCTAGTGTTCCTTCTAAGGACAATTTGACTTTTCAACCCAACAACAGATGACACATTTGAGAAGTAATTTACCATCTCTCCCCAGTCAAAGACCAAAAGGATTTGGTCAATTTCACTTCAAAAATTACCTAGTAAAGTAGTTCATTTTCCAAAAGCAGGACAAATGAAAATATGAAGGGTTTAAAACTCAGTTGTTAATGGAAGAGTAGAGATTTCTGTTAATGTCCTTGTGATGATATAGATGAAATGCAACTTGGAAAACCATCTACATGCATTTCACCTTAAAATGTTTTTAGGTTCTGGGTCAAGGATGGTATCTTTTCAGAATCACAAATTCAGGTAAAATACGTGGCTTTTCAGAACGAAGATGAAACTCAATTTCACTTGGCCATTGTACTGGAATGAAAGATGCCTATCAAAATCCAAGGAAGTAGGTCGAGAAAATTACAGCCATTGTGCAACTTAGAGGGAACAGGGTAACACAAGGGACAAGAACACTCATTCTACATCACATTCCAGCCAGGTATTTCTGGATTTGAGGGTTACACAAAAGCCACAAAACAAAAGCAGTGTCTCTCCTCGGAGATCTAAGGTCAATATTTTTAGTAATTTAATCTACATTGAATTCTACTGATGCTATCAGAGCAGAGCTCCCTGTCCAATATTGTATTGATTTTTGTGGGATGAGGTAGGGAGATGTAGGTGTGGGGAATCTGGTTAGAGAGGGCTACTTAAAAAATGAGGATTAAAGAAAAAAACTTTTTAAGTCTATAGTCTCACTTAAAAGTTCCTAAAATGGGAAAATAAACGAAATGTGCACATGATAGATATCATTGAGGTAACAACGCTTTTTCACAATGTATGCCATGTAATTCATATTTGACTATGAATGTAAACTGTACAGAATTATAAAGAGGAAAATGCTATAATTTTGCCTATTCATTAGACCATGAAAAGTGCTCACATTCCATAATTACTTCTAAATGAAGACTACTAAGAGTATTCCGTATGTAAAAAAATGAACAGTTACTACTTTTATTTTGAATCCTGGAGGAATTAATAAATATAGTACTGTGATGATCACTATATCCTGAATCCTTCATTTCAGAGGTAAAAAAAAAAATCTGTACTATTTTAAATAAAATATTAGGAAGGCTTTATAGGTAAAAATGAAAATGTAATTCTACTGGCTGAAAACAGATCTGGAAAAAAAGGAAAACACTTCAAGTTACTTAGCAGTTAATAAAGTTATCCATATTTCCTAGGAAAGAAAGATTTGTAAACTGCATCAATGACCTAAAAGAAGAACAAAATATTAACTACTTCAATTGCCTGGGAAATTAATAACCAAAATGTAAGTCAACAAAATGACATCCATAGAGCAGATGAAATGTGCAATACAATATAATTTTACTTATACCTATAAATTTGTATAGAATTGAGGACTTTTCAATATAAAATACCTTCACTGATATAAAAGAGACAACTGCATATTTTTAAATTAAAAAGGTCCATGGAAGGATTTATGTACAATAAAGAGTGATAAGAAAGGACTGAGATAATGTGTTGATTAAATAATAATTCCAAATCCAGCTACATTCTGGGCAAGTACTACTCATGTCCTCAATTGTAAAATGAAAAGAAATTAAAGATCTTATACTTTTTTCAACTTTTTCTAACTTTAACATTCTTTAGGTCTCTGAGAATACCATGAAACTGAAAACATATTAACATATAATTACATAATCTTATTCTGGATTAATTTTAATTAAGATAATTTCAAATTTTTGTTAACCCTTAAATTTCACCTATTCTCTCTTTTTGTGTGTGTAGTGCTGGGGATTGAACCCAGGGCCTTGTGCATGCGAGGCAAGCACTCTACCAACTGAGCTATATCCCCAGCCCACCACCTATTCTCTCTTAATGAAGTTACTCAACTATGAACAGTCCTTATATTTCCAAACCATATGTAATCAACAATTTTATCTAATTAGTAAGTCAAAAAAAATCAGAAAACATCTTAATACTGTAACTGAAAACAGTTATACAATGGTATAAGCAACTTGACTGACATAAAGAAATTAAGCTATATTGTTGAGAACATATTCAAGGGATTCTAAAACCACTGTATTTCAGTCAAATTCACTGTTGTTGGAAATTAATATTTGTAAAAGTCATTTCTAATGGGCAATCAGTATCAAAACAAAATAATTCAACTCCTAACAGTATCTAAGAAATGAACTTCCTGGGGCTGGGATTGTGGCTCAGCGGTAGAGCGCTTGCCTCACATGCGTGAGGCCCTGGGTTCAATCCTCAGCACCACATACAAAGCAATAAAATAAAGACATTGTGTCCATCCACAACTAAAAAAATATTTTAAAAAAAAGGACATAAAAAAAAAAAAAAGAAATGAACTTCCTTTATAAATTCTAGCTAAGAACCAACTGTAATGAAGATTTATACATTAAAGCACTGATCTCAAGGGCAAAAGGTAGCCTGGGGCCTCAATAATGGAGGAATTCATTCCTTTTTGAAAAACAGAATGTTTACCTACTAAGTAAAATACCAACAAAATTTGCAACTGTTACTTAAATACTTTTTTATACACTTTAAAATTAATTATTCTTTACACAGAAGCCCATATCATTTCTGCAGTAAGGGGTCACCTTCCATTGCTTTCTACTTTTACTGTGTAGGACATTTAAGTACACAGTCAGCAATTATGGGAGTGACATGCCTGTTTTTCTACTGTCCTCAAGATAAGCAGTTTTTACATTTTTTTTTAATATTTTTTTAGTTGGAGATGGACACAATGTCTTTATTTTATTGCTTTGTACATGGTGCTGAGGATCGAACCCAGGGCCTCACGCATGCGAGGCAAGCGCTCTACCACTGAGCTACAATCCCAGCCCCCAGTTTTTACATTTTTTAATGTTGGAGTTGTAAGGAGGAAGAGAAAAACAGTATGTCCTGACACATGAAAATTATATAAACTCAAATTTCAGTGTCCAAGCCAGGCGCGGTGGCATAAGCCTGTAATCCCAGCACTTTGGGAGGCTGAGACGGAAGAACTTCAAATTCAAAGCCAGCCTCAGCAATGGCAAGGTGCTAACCAACTCAGTGAGACCCTGTCTCTACATAAAACACAAAATAGGGTTGAGAGTGTGGCTCAGTGGTCAAGAAGCACTGAGTTCAATCCCCGGCACCCCAAAATTCAGTGCCCCAAAAATTCAGTGTCATATAATTTTATCAAAATACACTTGACCAGTTATTTAGGTATTATAGAATGCTTAAAAAATTTACTATCTGGCATATTACAGAAAACAGGTGCTGACCTATGTTACAATACAATGAGAGAAAGCCAGAGACTATACATAGTTACAAAAACAACTGATGTATTTTATTGCCAATCTAAGAGGATACCTCAATGTTTCTTTCATATTTCATAATTAAAGGTATAAGGGTATAACTTATTTTCCAAAGTTCTATTCAGTAACATTAATATAATCCTAGTATAAAATATCTCATGTATTTAATGCCTACAAATCCAGAGGATAAACAAGTATAAAGTACATACAGGCAGAAAACAAGTACAGCATCCACTGAAAATCAAAAAGCAAATTAAATAACATACTCAGTGACCACAGGAAAAAGAATCAAAGCATCCTTCTCTCATAAGTGGCAGAGAATCAATCACATTCAATCATTACAAAAGGGCGTGTGTGGTGCGAGTGTTTCCTCCTGACTACCATGTGTGAGAATATGTGGTAATCCATACCATGTACAGGAATACACTGAGAATCTACTGATGCCCCAACAAAATTTTTAGCTTCATGAAACAAAGCAGACAGGTATTAAGGGATAAACCACAAAATTAATCATTTGATTATAATAGTGGTAACACTGGAAGAAGACAGAGCCAGCACATAATCTGGTGCCTGACTCTGTATATGTATGAGGAGGATTTTTTTCTAGTGGGGTGTGCTGTGTGAAATGGAATCCTGGGCCTTGTATGTGGTACACAAGCACCCTACCACTGAGCTACATTCCTCACTATTTTTAATTTTTATTTTGGGGCAGGGTCTCAGTAAGTTGCCTAGGCTGGCTTTGAACTGTTTCCCTCAGCCTTCCCAGTAGCTGGGATTACAGGTGTGCACCAATGCACCTTTCTGCAACCTTCAGGATGAGTTTTAAAAAGAGTCAATGTGGATGCAGGCATGGGGTAGGCATGTGGAAAGAAGTGCAGGAGAAGGCATTTCAGGTAGAGGGAATGGCCAATACAGTCTCTAAAAGGAAGATTATTATGTGACCAGAAGTACCAGTGAGCCTGGTGTAAAACGGCAGAAGGGGTCAGAACACATAGGGTCTTGTAGATCACACCAAGGACTAAGTACTGTAAGCTAGGAACATGCTATCTATCTATCTATCTATCTATCTATCTATCTATCTATCTATCTATCTATCTATCTATTTCCAGGGATTGAGCCCAGGGGGACTCAACCACTGAGCCACATCCCCAACCCTTTTTTGATATTTTACTTAGAGACAAGGTCCTGCTGAGTTGTGTGGGGCCTCACTAAGGTGCTGAAGCTGGCTTTGAACTTGCAATCTTCCTGCCTCAGCCTTCGGAACTGCTGGGATTACAGGCATGCACCACTGCACCTGGCCAGGCACAGGTTTTAAAGCAGCAGTGTGACATAATATGAACTATATTTTTAAAAAGTTAAATTCTGACAACTCATGTGGGATGAACTGGAGGGAAGGTACGCATTTCCAAGAATACAATTTATAAGGTTACTGAAGCAGTCCAAGGGAAATAATTTTGGTGGTAATGGGTAAATGTAAAAAAAAATGTATTTAAATACAGGAGGTAAACTGACAGGACTTCATGATTAATTATGTGATTGATGTGGTATGGAGGGAAATCAATGACGAGCAGCAAAGTAAAAAGAAAGACATTAACACTGGAGGTGACGTTTGGGATCAAGGAGCCAGGGGAAGAAAGACCATGAATTCAAGCTTTGAGTATGAAATACTTGTGTAGCCAACTGAGTGAGCTATCCAGATGAAAACTGGGTATGTAACTTGAATCTCCAAAGTGTTGTTATACCTAGCGATATATGGAATGATAAGATGAATACTTTAATATGTGGGTAATAATAATGACCACAGAGTTAATGTTAATAGTAACAACGAGTAACACAATAAATACTCTGCCAGGGTCACAGGATATAAGTACTGGAATAGGCATCAACCACAAAGATTAGTTCTTTATTTCTACACGTTTTCTAAGAAACTACCAGTTCTATTAGAAAATCTTGAGTGACATGAATTCACTATATCCAATAGTGGCGTTCATGTTGAGTTTAGACAATTCTAAATACTTTCAGTGTTTTCACCTATTGATCTTAATCCTTAGCTGTGAAATGAAAATCTTGTTCTCCCTATAGAAGTGTTTCACACATTTTAAAGTGATGATAACAAGTACCATACATTAAGCCCAGTGCCTACAGCTCAATGCTACGTAAGATATGGTGCTGCTTCCATCTGTGGGACAAACATTCTAATGATGGAGATAGGTAACAAATGAGAAAATGAGCATATAATGTGTCAGGCATAGGCTAAGTTATGAATAAAATTATAGAAGGGTAAAGAACAGACAGAAGAGTATGGAGGCTTCATCATAGTGTCAAAGACAGCCTTCCTGAGGAAGAATAGTCTAAAAGAGGCAGGTCTGCATTACAGATGGAAAAATAGTAACAGCAAAAGCCCTGAGGCAGAAGCAAACTAGGGAGGTGGACCGGCAGGGAGTTCATTAACAATGGGGTGTAGAGAAGGGGAATAAGAGGGCATAGACATGTAAGCAATGTAATATATGACCTTTTACAGATCTCCAAAAGTGTAGAGGTATGAACTTTTGTATGTTTGAATCAGCAGTGGAGAGATGCTTAATAATTTTCAATAGGAAGGAACGGCATATGATCTGTGTTTTAAAATCACTCATTCTGGCTGCTGTGTAAAAAATGGACAAAAAGAGGAAAGACGGAGGAAATGATAATGAAGTTCCTGTGGTCTAGGGGAGAGGCCAAAGTGGCTTAGACTACAACAGTTGCAGTGAGGTGATGAGAGTGAGTTCACAGAACTTACTGAAACAATGGTTGTAGGGTGTGAAAGAAAGAGGATTTAAGATGCCCCCCCCCCAGGAGCTTACTTTAATTCAAACAATTCAGAGGTAAGGCAGGAGTACTGCCAAACTGCAGGTCACATTCAGCAACTTAAGGAGCCCCTTAGCAACTGAGCAAGACTCTGCTTCAAAATACAAAGGGCTGGGGATGTAGCTCAGTGGTAAAGTACTCCTCTCACCAAAAAAAAAAGACTGCTAGCAACTAGGGTAGACTATAGTATAATTTACCAAAAACAGGAAAACAAGGTAAGTGTACCAAGCACCTGAAGAAGTAAGTTTGTAACACAGGGGTCACAAACTCAAATTCCTTTATACACCAACAGAACACCTAACTGTGTGAGGCAAAAGGGAATAACAAAATAACAGGACAACATAACAAACTAGACAATGTTTTCTCAGGCTAAAAGTATTGATGAAATGTTTTCTTTTAAACACTGACCTAACATATATGCCTCTATGACAAAGAAGAGATGCCATGGTAACAGGAAGACTACAAAGCTTTGAGTTAAACTGGAGGATGTACGAAAATTATTTTAAGGTGCCTAAGGGGAAGTAGGAAGTGAAACAAAAACCATAGAAGCAAGAATAATGTGCATGAAATTCTAATTCTCTACACATTTAAACATATTATAGACTATAGGATTCGTTATGGTTTGGATATAGTTTGAGTGTTCCCAGGAATTCACTTGTTGAAATTTAAACCCCAATGTGAGGTATTAAGAGGATGGGAACGTTTTTGGATTGTGGTAAGTACAGGTGGGATCTGTGGGAGGCAATTAGGATGAGATGAGATAAGATCATCATCATGAAGCTCCCATGACTGAATCCTGGTGGCCATATGAGGGGGGGGAGGGGCTGATTCAAAGAGACATAGACACACACGTTCCCTGTCTCTTGCCTTTTAAACACACCTCAGGTCTCTTCCCACAAAACCAGATGCAGTCCCTCAACCTTGGGGCCTTGAGAATGATGAGCCAAAATAAATCTCTCTTCAGGTCACCCTGTCCGAGTTATCGGTAGCAGAAAACAGAATAATACAGTATTTTAAGACAGTGCAGAAATTAAATTAGAACAGACTAACAAAATAGAATTCCATAAAGAGACCCAGATATGTATGATAATTCAGTAAATGATTAAAATAACTTCTCAAAATAAAAAGAAAATGACAAACTTTTCAATAAATACTGAAATAAGAAAAAAGCCATTTATACAATCCTTACTTCAAGGGATATATCCAAATTAATTCTGTATCAATCAAATATAAAGGTGAATGTAAAATAATCAAAACATTTCATCTAGGATAGGAAAGTCTTTCAAACTATAAGCCCCCAAACATAAATAACTAAATATGGAAATTTGTGAATGTAAACATTTTTAAAACTTGTGACATAAGGTACTCTTAACAAAGTTAAAAATTATTAAACAAGAAAAATATTAACATACTGCTAACTTTTGAATGTAGTGTACTGTAAAGTTCACTTTTGCAAACTTGATTCCCAGTGCAATGGTGTTCAAAGGTGGGGCCTAAGAAGAGGTGACTATAGCATGAGGGTTCTGCTCTCAAGAAGAAATTGATTTTTTTTTTTTTTTTGGTACCCGCGATTGAACTCAGGGGAAAACAACTACTGAGACACATCCCCGCCCTATTTTGTATTTTATGTAGAGACAGGGCCTCACTGAGTTGCTTAGCGTCTCACCATTGCTGAGGCTGGCTTTGAACTCGCAATTTTCCTGTCTCAGCCTCCCAAAGTGTGAGATTACAGGCGTGTGCCACCATACCTGGCTAGGAATGGATTTTTGATATCACAGGAGTGGGTTATCCCAAGAACAGATTCACTGTAAAAGTGAATTAGGCTCTTTCTTATTCCCTTTTTCACACCCTCTTGCCTTCTGCCATGGCATGATACAGCATGAAGGCCTTATCCAGAAGCTAATACCATGTTCTTGGGCTTTAAAACCTCCAAACCACGAGTGAAACGAATTTCTATTGTTTATAAATTACCTAGTCTATGATACTCTGTTATAGTAGCAAAAAGTAGACCATGCACATATGTCAAAGGAATTTCTTTAACATATAGTGCTTATAAATTGGACAAAAATTACCTAAAAGAAATGTGTACCAAGATATAGATACCTTCATACACTAACACACAAATAACCACTGAACACCAAAAACTTTTCTTCACAAAACAATAAGGAAAAATGAATTGTTATTATTTTTAATCTGTCAGAGAAGCAAACTAGAAAAGAGTATTCTTTTATACTAATGTTACAAGATTAACCAATAAATGTCTAGAGGGTAAGAAATACAACAACCAAAAAACAAATACAACATTGTTCATCACACTATTGTTAATATTAGTGACAAACAAGAATCAGTATGAAGTCCTATCAATTAAATCAACTATGGTACATTCCAAAGAAGTAATGGCAGATTGCCATTAAAAATTATAATATAATTTCTTACATATACAGGTCTGGCAAATCAAAATTATAATACATCTATAGTGAAACATGAACATTTATGAATAATCACTGAAAAAATGCTAGTTATAAAATGGCTTATATGAACTGCAATAAATAATATGCACTGAAAGATCCCCGGAAGGAAATTCTCCCCCAAATTAACAAAGAGTAATTTTCAGTAATAGAATTTAGGGTAACAAATTCTTTCTTTGCTATCTGCTTCACTGTTCTTTTTTTTTTTTTTGGTACTGGAGATTGAACTCAGGGGCACTCGACCACTGAGCCACATCCTCAGCCCTATTTTGTGTTTTATGTAGAGACAGGGTCTCACTGAGTTGCTTAGCGCCTCACCATTGCTGAGGCTGGCTTTGAACTCGCGATTCTCCTGTCTCAGCCTCCCTAAGTGCTGGGATTACAGGCTTGCGCATTGCGCCTGGCTTGCTTCACTGTTCTTTTCAAAGAAAATATCATTTGTACACATAAAAATATAGTTTTCATTTTGAAAATATATTTTAATTAACACATGAAAGATTGAACCAGATAGATTCCTGTTAAGACTTTTCGTAATCCCTGACAACTCTGAACACAATAGTTACTGGATGATGAATCTCCAAGATCACTGCTTAATGTCTGACTAAAAGTAGGCAGTAAAAATAGGAACTGTTACACAGACAACAATGGACTCTGACATGAAGCATCAAAGTGAAGTCAGACCACAGTAAAAGCAAAGATCATCATATAATTTGAGGACCTGTGAGAAAACAGTTCATTTAAGAGGGAAGACATAAATTTTAGTTTGATGAATGTTCTCACAGTGAATTTTTATTGAGATACCCAAAAAACGTAAGATGAACTTGCACCTCTGACTTCTACAAAAGAATACAAGGAATCTCAAAAGTCAAATTTTGATTTACCAATTCCTTTAGGAAATCCTTACTGGAGAATCTTAATAAAAAATTAGACCATTTTTGAAAAATCCTATGGAGAAAAGACCTGGTGAAATAAACAACCCTGTTCACAACTCTAAGTAGGAAGCCTTGAATGACTGTTAACTACACTTTAAACTACAGTTTACCAAGCAGGTTCACCATGACATCACAGTTAAAAATGCAGAGAGAATTCACCCCATCTTTGAGTCTATTAACTTTATACGGTTCCCATGTTAATGAAAAGTACCATTTTGAAGTCATGGAAGGTTATTCATGCTCAATTACTAAAGATGAAGAAAAACATTTAATAAAATAACCATTATCTTATTGCAGTCAATACTGAAAACCATACTTACAAATTTCAGGGAAGAGAATGGTAGTAATTCACCATTGCTTATGACTCAGATGACAAAATAGCACTTGAAAAGTTAAGACTGGACTTGTATTATATCACCTTTGACTTCTGTATGCAGGAACTCACCCTTCTTATTGCACATATGAATTTATAACATGAATATTATTACCTATGCTTTCAACCTATCTCTAAGAAACTAATATTGCTGAACCATGAAATGAACTAATTAACAAATGGTCACAGAGCTTAAGATTTCCACAAATCAAGTATAAAAGCAGCTTTTCAGAAGACTAAATATCCTGCTCAAAGGAGAGCCTGTATCTCCTAAGATATGAAAGCAATCAATAGTTTGCAACATTTTATCTGCACAGGACCCCTTCCCAAGTTATAATGTTGTTTTAATACAGGAAAAATTCTAAAACACCAAAACAAAACAAAAACTGAAAAAGAGAAAGATAAGAAAGAAAAAGAAACATAAGAAAAAGAAAGGTGTCAATTTAATTAAAAAAAACATTTAATGACTTTGTTATACCACTCATTCCTACTAGACCAAACACTATCGGGCAGCCTGCACACGTCTTACTACAGGAATATTCCTTGTATCTTGCTGCCTTCAGCAACAGCTGAGGGATTTGTTGCTGGAAAAAAGTAACATTTTTCTCCCTTTTATAGCACTCTGAGATAAAAAGAAACTATGAGATTATTTAGCAAAATCTTTCATTTTACATATGAAAACATAGGGGCTTAAGGGCTTAATATCCTCATCAAAGGTCATAAATCTAAGTGACAGAGTGAAGACCAGCATCAAGTACTCTACCTCTCCGTGATACTTACCGATAAACAACTATGTCTATGCATTAGGATCATCTGTAAGGGCCCATGTATACACATATACATATTTTATACACAGTTAAGATATAAAAATCTCTAAGAATTATCACATGGATAAATTTTAGAACTTATAAAGTGACAGTTTCAAATTTCATCTACTATTTCTTAGGACAAAAATAACAGCAAAAAAATGTTTGTCCTTTCCATTTTCCTCATATAAGCACAATGCAGTTTGTAAATTAACCCTTAGCCTGTGTCATGAACGTGTTTAATATAGTTACTGCTTTAGCATCCATCTTTAGATGGGACATAAGTTATGAGAAACCCAGTCACAATCTTTTAGTTTTACCTAGTTAAAACTTTCCTTCGGGCTGGGCACGGTGGTGCACACCTGTAATCCCAGCAATTTGGGAGGCTGAGACAGGAGAATCACTAGTGCAAAGGCGAGGCGCTAAGCAACACAGTGAGACCCTGTCTCTACATAAAACACAAGATAGGGCTGGAGATGTGGCTAAGAGTGGAGTACTGAGTTCAATCCCAGGTACTAAAAAAACAAACAAAAGAAAAGAAGAAGAAAAAAAGAAAGAAAGAAAAGATAATGGATTTACACAGTGTGGATTTAAGTGCAAATCACCTACTAATCTTATGTTTCACAGAAGATAAAATTCTCAAAAAGAATTACCTATATCACTATTATTGACTAAGGATCTTTCCAAACCCAAAGTGCATATTCAATGTACTTTATGATTACTGAGACACATCTGCTCATGTTTAGGTCCATGGTCCCTGAAGAAAGAAAGTAAAAGCATTACTGTAGCTAAGGAGAGAGGAATAATCAGAAGAGAATAAGTTTAAGGTTGGAATATTAAAAGGAAAACAAAACCACACCTTCTAAGAAATTTAAATGCGAAAAGATAAATACATTTTCAAGTTGAAAATTTAAATACAAATCAACATAGGGTGTCAACTACACTTCTTGACAGTATATTTTAATATTTGAAAATACAGACTAAAATTTGACTGTCCTGATTGCAAATTTTTGTCACAGAATACCCCCACTAAATAATTTCAATTTGTAAATTCTGTCTCATGCTTACATCCAGGGAAGAGACTACATATAAGTAAGACCTTCTTAGTCATTCAGACTTGGAGTATTGTTAGGGGAAAAATGGGGGATGGTACAAAGTTCCAGCACAATCATTAATATGATCTTACAACTCACATATCTAGACAGCCACTATTGTACTCATCTGGATAATGGAAGACTGAGATCATTATCAGCCAGAGACTATTAACATTTCCAAGTGAAAACACATTATTATAAAAAAGAACCAAACTGTAGGCCAATTCAAATTCAAATATTTTCAAGGGACTCTTAAAACCTTAGATATCTGTGAACTCAATATTTAAGAACATTTTTAAACTTATACTACTAAAATGAAGACAACAGTCTGTTATTCTACAATGTCTTATACTGGAGAATCTGTATCACTTGTTTATAAACCAGGCTTGAAGGAATCTCATCATCAGCCATAAAAGGGGAAAACAGGTGGTTCCCTACTCCTTAGTGATTTTGCTTTTATCTGTTTTTTTTTTATGCTAGGCTCAAATATTAGATAATTTTAAAGATTTGAAAAACAATGAACTCTGAATCATTTATCAAAATTTTAAATGACCCACTAATAAAATTAAAAACCTCAGATTTGGGGAATGCCATTCTGTGCTACAAATTTACAATTTACTATATTCTAGCTCCTCCTACAATGTCTTAATTTCTACAAATAAGAAAGTGAATTCTTAGGAGACTGCAATAACCACATTCACCAGGATAGTGCCTGGAACAATTTGCAAATAACCCTTGTAAATAATTAAAGATGACACTTTCCATTTGAGAAGCTGATTTATGTATTCTTCAAAGGTGAAAAGTATATCTGTTATACATCCAAATATGCTCTGAGTGACACAGGCAATCATCTTAAACAACACTGGTAATAATGTTTAGATTCTCAACCTTAATGTTTGCATTAACATAGTGTGCAGCATTTAATTCCTCAGGTTCCATAGTGAAAATATAACATATTCATTTAATGATGAGGTTTCCATAGGAATGCAGCTCCTTTTGGTATCATGCAATAGTTCATGAGGAAGAGTGGCAGCAGCTGTGCTCTGAATGTGAAGACAATACATAGAAATATTACCAATAAAAATCTGGAGTTGTAAGAACTTGCAAAGAGAAACAATATGTCTATTTAAATACCATTTAGATATTCGAGGCTATGAGACAACTGATGGAAATGGAAAGCACAGAAAGTAGCTATAGATAAAAGAAGAATTCAGTAGCATTTAGTGAACAAATAAATACCACCGTCCATCATGGCTGACTCTGCCTTACCTGAGGAGGAGTGGGTGTGGAAGTGGGTCTCCCTATAGGTGGAGTGGGATTTCTGCTTCCACCTCCAGACATAATCTCCTCTGTTATGTCTTTACCTCCCTGGTTTGGATCTCGAATTCTTATCTACAAATGTAAATAAAATAGAAAATGAACTGATGGGTGTCTATGTAGTAGATTTACAGGTGTATAATGAGTTATAGGTATAAACTGAAAAACCTGTCAACCATCAAAGCTCATAATCACCACATCTGAAGTTATTTGAATCTCAGAACCATACAGGGCTATTCAAAAAAATTTAGACCATTAGCTCCGAGAAGAACTAATTAAAATAATAAGCAATAATGGAGCCTAGTTGGCTGAATTTCAAGGTCAAAAATGCAAAATATTTATGCTTGTTTAACAAAACTGTCAAATTAATTTTATTTACAATGCTTAATGTTAACATAAAGTTCATAAAAATGGTTTTAATATTTAGAAGTTACTATGTAAAATAAAGTTTTAAATATCCTAAATGATTCTCTAAACAAAATGAAAAATGTACACATTCTGTGATATAGAAATAGGAATTTACACAGTAAATAACTTTATATACTTTATAAATAGTAGGCTCACTGAAATATTATTCCAGAGAAGACACAGAAACATCAAGAAGGCAAATCAAGAACACAATAGTTAGCCAGGCACAGTGTTGCAATAACTGTAATCCCAGAGGATTGGGAGGCCAATGCAGGAGAACTACAAGTTCAAAGCCAGCGTCAACAATGGTGAGGCCCTAAGCAACTTCAGTGAGACCCTGTCTCTAAATAAAATACAAAATGAGGCTGGGGATGTGGCTCAGTGATCAAGTACCCCTCAGTTCAATCCCTGATACCAAAAAAAAAGAAAAAGAAAAAAGAACAGAATAGTTAAAAAATTATCCTACATGTTTACAATTAAATATCAGTAAAAAGAACCTACCATACTGAAATGTAATGATCATCAAGATATATTGTTTATGTGAAAAAATGCTAGATATAGAACAGTGTGTGGTCTCATTTTAATTTTTTAAGGCTGCCTATGCTTAGAGATGTCAGTAGAGAAGGTGCTGTAAATGAAGATAATACTGAGTTCTAGGCAATCCAATCTGGAATGAAGGGCCCCCTCTGCTGTTTGTGACCTGTATAGCTTAATTTAGGTAATGCTTCTTGGAGATTTCTTACATTATCAAAATCATATGGATGTGGAAATTACAGGGGAGTGATTCTTCAATTAAAATTTCTACATCAGCTACTTTTTAAGGTATGGAAACCTGTTTCTACTATAAGTTTTAAGTATTGCTTCATTTATTCTACTTTCTTTCCCAATAACACCTATTATTACTGCTTTCCATTTTCATTATCAGTTTTACTAAATCGTACAACAATGACTCAGCATTTCCAAAGCATATAGTTTCTTGACTGTAGAGTCAACAAATGACACTGGTGTGTTCTGTTTATTGTGACACATGCACAAGTTATTTGTTTCTAATAATAAAGTATCACATTTTGAAACACATTAATTTTTATTAGAGTGCTTCAAAACTATTGCTATAACATCATGCCCACCTATTTTATCTGTATGAATGTGGGAGTCTCAATTATAAACATCCATCCATTTTATAGAAGATCACAAGCCACTCTTTTACACAATGTTCTGCAATTTGAATATTATGTTACTATATTCTAAATCTCTTGGTCATACCTTATTAGACAAAGTCTCAGTTGCTTATTTTTAAAAGTTAGAAAACACCAAAATGCTGAGGTGTGCTTTTAAATCTATTCCACAAAAGGAATTTTGTTGTTGTTGTTGTTGTTGTTTTTAATATTTTGGCTCCTTTTATTTTTTCCTTCAGTTAGTTAGTAGGGAGCTAATTAGGACTGGTTGTAAAGGATGGTCAGCATATAAGAACTGGGCTAAGGATTCCTCCCACTGAGTGAGACCTTAGAACACTAAATCCTTAGAGTTCTAAGGCTACAGTCTATGCTGAATGGTGAAAGTTGATATCAAGCAAACACTAAGTACAACTTCTCATTATATGTCAATAAATATCCTCAGCTAGGTGCAGTGGCGCACGCCTATAATCCCAGCACTCTGGGAGGCTGAGACAGGAGAATCACAAATTCAAAGCCAGCCTCAGCAATGGGGAGGCACTATGCAAACTCAGTGAGATCCTGTCTCTACATAAAAACACAAAATAGGGCTGGGGATACAGCTCAGTGGTTGAATACCCTTGAGTTCAATGCCCAGCACCAAAAAATATAGATAGATAGATAGATAGATAGATAGATAGATAGATAGATAGATAGATACCCTCCAGGTAGAGTTGAATGATGAGGCTATCAGGGAAGAATAATTAAAAAAGATTTAAAAAAAATTTTTTTAAAAAAGCACACTTGCATAAACTGAGATGAACACGAATTTAGTAAAAGTATTTGATAAGTGAATAAATTTCCCATTTTAAAATAAGAAAAATTAATAAAGATATCTTACAGTTTTTTTCTCTCTCTTGGCTGGAGGGGGCTGTTGCTGTGTAGGCACTATGATAGGTGCTGACTGATAAACTGGCTGACTTGGGTAAAAAGGCGTTCCTAAAGAAATTGAAAAAAAAAAAAAGAAAAAGAAGCATTCAGTTATTTTGTCAAACACATTTCAAGACCATCTAGTGACACTGTGTCACTAGACAATCCCTTTTAAAAAGTAAACATCATCCACTAAACATTCTGAGTAATCTCTTCCCATAAGCTCTCCTCCAGCTACTAAAGTGGTCAAGAAACTACTCCAAAAATAGGCAACATCTTGCAACATTGATAAATAATATGAAAACAACTATACACAGAACTCCTCTGTAGAATGACAGCAGGGTTATCTTTCTAAAACACAAAATGTGCTATAGTGCTGCTTCTAAAACACCACATTTTGCGGGCCCACCACCTGCAGTAGTAACTCTTCAACAAAGGCTTAAATGAGTGTGTGTGCCAGTTTGGTCAAGGAAAAGGGGGAGTATCCTAATCATCTTGGGGAGAAGGGGATGGTGAGATTCTTACTGATGGAGCACCAGGCAACAGGGGAGTCATGATTAAAACCTGGGGAATGTCCTAAAGCTTGTGGGAAGGAAAATGAACAAGCAGCCAAAGCACAGAGTCCACATGCTAAGAATTAGTTCCAAACCGCATGTTCTCCATTATGAAACCCCACTGCCCCAGTTCTAACCTGCTCCTACTTCATCCTTTGAGTACACCAATCTCAATAGGATTGAACAAAGTCCATCTTCTTCACGTTGTTCATGCCTTTGACTATACTGCCCATCTGCCTAAAAATATCTTCTCCCAACAACCTCTTGTACCCTCAATGAACTCTTTTACATTCAAAACTTACATAATTGGCATAATTACTATCAAATTAGAGTGCTTAGAAGTGAGGAGAAACTGCCTTTTTTGAAGGTAGAGTATGAAGATGTGAGGAGGAGCTGGATGCTGGTGTGAGATAAATAAGACTCAAGAACAACTATTAAAGTGTTTTGCCAAGCAAAAAAACGGGGGGAAATCAAGAGTTCAATTTTGGATGAGTTTGAGATGTTTATTAAACCTTCAAATGGTAATACCAAGTAAGTAGAAAGAGACACAAATCTACAGTCATAGGGCAGGTATGAGCTAGGACTTATCCATTTTACAACCAGTAAAAGGCAGATAACATAGTTTATGAAAAAGTATACATTTTTTTAAAAAAGCAGCAGCATCAGCAGCCCAAAGATGAAATTTTTGTTAGAGGTGAAAACAAGGAGGAAAACCAGCAAAGGAAACAGAGAGGAAAACCAAGGCGGTAATTGAAGTGAATTAAACTATACAAGAATGAGGAGTACTCAACTGTGTAAAATGGTCCTGAAAAATAAAAATAAAACTAGAAATCACTGGTCATTCTTACAAAAAGGTGTTTGGGTCGAGAGTAACAGGGTACAGAGTCAACAGTAAAAGTGACAAAAGAAAATAAAGCCAGTGAGGATAGATAACTGTTTTTCTTTTTCTTTTTGGTACTGGAGATTGAACTCAGGGGCACTTGACCACTGAGCCACATCCCCAGCCCTATTTTGTGTTTTATGTAGAGACAGGGTCTCACTTATGTAGAGACAGGGTCTCACTGAGTTGCTTAGTGCCTCGCCGTTGCTGAGGCTGGCTTTGAACTCGTGATTCTCCTGTCTCGGCCTCCGTAAGTGCTGGGATTACAGGCTTGTGCCACCACGCCCGGCTAGATAACTGTTTTTCTTGAAAGTTTTCTTGTGGAAGAGAAATGGTGAAAAGGGACTATTGTTAAAGAAGAATAAAGCATCTAAAAGAAAAAAAATATATTGGTATGAAAAACATCCTATGTTAACAGGTGATAATGTGAGGAAAAGAGGAATGGCACAGTGATGGCTTTAAGTGGGTACAGTATGGGGTGTAACATGCATATAAATGATAGGCCTACTATAGGAGCATGGGTATTAAAAAGAAAATAAATATGTATGAAGGTACAGGTATAGTTACAGGAAAAATTTGTGTTACTAACAAACAATACTGTTGACCTTATTATCACTCTCACTTATATCATCAACATCCTCACCACCATCATAATAATCTTCAAGTGAAAATTTCTTGGAAGCAGTAAGATCTGCAGTACCAGGACCCTAAAGATATGAATCAGGTTTAGAGAATCAGATTTGGAAAAGATGTATGCATAAGACAAGACTAGGATTTCAGTTATGTTCAATGTAAACTAACAAACAAACAAAAACAAGAGAAAACTCAAAACAGACATCTACCAGTAAGTAACCTATACACACAGTAGAGCTTCAATTAATAATTTTATAGTCCCCTATTACATCATTAGCTGCTAAATTCAGAAAACTAACCCCTAAAATTGGTTTCAAATGCAGCTAGACAAGTAATATAATCTGCTCACTTTCTCTTATTTTTCAAGCTAAGTGAAATAAAATTCCAAAGGTGAACTATCTCTTTAAAATAAATACATAACACTTTTCTAATGAAGCATTTTGGAGTAAACACAATTGGCAAGAAGGCTGCTATTATCACACACCTAATGAACAGCTGCAAAATAAATCTGACAGAAATGGGTATTCTCAATAGTGTGCTTAAATTCAATCTGTACAAGACAAAGTCTTTTTCTCATATATGGGCACCAGCAGAAGAAATCTACCATACCAAACAGTAGTTTTCTTTTATAAATGTTCTTATATAGTCAGGAACATTTAAATATATTTTTTGTTCTATTAAAATTGTGACACATCCAAGGCCTGGATTTGATCCCCAGTAACATTAACCACACACACACAGAGTGAATAATTTTTGCATATGATTTATCAGATAAAGTTATTTAATGTCTCTGGACCTCAAGTATCCTATGTAAGGGATGAAGTAGGTTTGGTTAGATCAGGGGTCTGTCAACTGTAGTCTAAGGGCCAAATCCATCCTACCACCATTAATTTTGTGAATAAAGTTGTACTGGGGCCAGGCATGGTGGCATACACCTGTAATTCCAGTGGCTCAAGAGGCTGAATAAGGAGGGTTGTGAGTTCAAAGCCAGTCTCAGCAACTCAGCAAGGTCCTATCGCTAAATAAAATACAAAAAAGGGCTAGGGATGTGACTCAGTGGTTAAGTACCCCTGGGTTCAATCCCTGGTACCAAAAACAACTACAAAAAACATGTATTGGAAGACATTCCCATAGAGTAGAATTTACCTACTGTCTATAGTTTTTTTTCTCTTTTTCTTTTTCTTTATTTTGTGTGGTTGGTGCTAGGCATCAAAACCAGGGCCTTATTATGCATACTAGGCAAGTGCTCTAACACTAAGCTACATTTGCAGCCTCAACTCTTTTCATTTTACTTTGAGACAGGATCTCACTAAGTAGCCCAGCCTTGTCTTGATCTTGCAATCCATATGCCTCATCTTCTCAAACAGCTGAGATTATACACAGGTGCCACCACTGCACCTGGCATCTAAGGCTGCTTTTACACAAGAACAGGGTTTGAATAGTTGCAACAGGTATCATACAACCTGCAAAGCCTGAGATATTTACTATCCAGTCCCTTACAGAAAAACTACTGATCCAGTTCTATGTCACTGGTTCATAAATTCCAAGTTATCTAAAAGGTATAAATGATGTGTGACAATATTTGTATAATAATAACCATGAAATACACATAAATATTCTTATAGGTTTCCCAACTTGAAATTTTATAAAGAACTATTCCTATTTTTAAATTATCTTAGTCCACCAGACCTGGTGACCAATACCATTTGGGATTACAGAATCCCAACTAGTCAGTGCTTCCACAAAGAGCATTACTGAGGGCCCAAAAATGCCATGCAGGTCAGCAGTGTGGATCGGCTACCATCAATTGTTCATGCTAATCTAGGGAGATTGCAAGTTCAAGTTCAGATCAGGCAACTAAGCCAGATCTTGTCTCAAAATGAAAAATAAAAAAGTGGCTGTGTATTTATTTCTCTGGTACTGCTGCTTGCCTAGTATGCATGAGTTCAACCCCAGGTATGGCAAATGCAAAGAAAAGAAAAAACTTTTAATACTACTTGTGTTGTTAAAATAGCTTTCTTATATAAAATAATACTAAAGTGAATGGCACTTTTCTTTAAAGATCTTACTGACAAAAATAAAAATGTAAAAGTCCTTTGTGTCTCCTCATTTATTTCATTTGTTATTCATTTTACTTGACTATGGTATTAAAAGGTCTGGAACTACTGGTATAGCCAATGTTTAGATTACTTTTCATGGATAAAACCCAAGCAAAAATATGAAACAAATGTATGGTAAGACCTAGAAAGACAGGGAAATACATTTATTTATTTGTTTATTTTAATATGTTTTTGGTTATAGATGGACGCAATATCTTTATTCTGTTTATTTTTATGTGGTGCTGAGGATTGAACCCAGTGCCTCACATGTGCAAGGCAAGCATTCTGCCACTGAGCCACAACCCCAGCCCAAGGGAAACATCTTATTATCTGCATTCCACAAAATACCTAACATGATGTTTTACACATTACAGGTCTTCTAATAAAAACATCTGAACTTTAAATTTTCTATACATATAAAGACAAACATAGTGGTTCAATGTCCAGGTTGACACACAAAAAAATAACACCCCACAATATACACAGAAAAACAAGTCAGTACATAACCACATTGCCAAATATGATATTACCTCTCTAAGAGCACTAAAATCAAGTCAATTTGAGATGTCTAAGTTTCTGATCTCCAAATACCACAGTGGTAACAATGAATTCCTGAACTCTTGAATGGAATGAAACACCACAATTCCAATAGGGTTCAGGAAAAGAGGGGAAAGATGGCAGAGAAGAGGAAACCATATGAAACTACAAGAAAGTGAAATATACTGGTCTGAAGCTAAATTCTCGATCTTTGTTTTTTTCCCTCCCTCCCACTCTCCCTCTCTTTCTCTCTCGGTTCCTCCTTTACCAACATTACTGCAACTACTACCCATTAACCATCCCATCCCTGCTTGCCCATGAATCTAAATTTGCCATCTTTGGGCCAAAATCCCCTAGGATTGGCCTAAAAATAATTTTAGTCTCCATTAGGTATTTTCATGATATAAGAGGCCTCAAAATGTTTAATAAACACCAAGAGGAGAAAAACTGAAAAGTTTACATTGAGTGAATACTATCATCAGCCATTTTCTTCAAGACTATACAAATACTGCAAGAATTATAATGTACCCGGAGAATTCCTGGATCATGATTACAGAGATGGATGAAGGCAAAAATACTCTTTGAGAATCATTATTCAAGAGTTCAACTAGGTATGGGAATAAAATGGTAGTATGCTAGAGTGAAACATAAAGCTAAAAACAGAGAGCAAAAGGGCTCTGGAAAGAAGACCTCTAATTCATAAACTCTAGCAGCACAGCAAGAAGGAACAAAACTCAGGATCTGTTCTTTTTTTTTTTTTTTGGTACCAGGGATTGAACTCAGGGGCACTCGACCACTGAGCCACATTCCCAGCGCTATTTTGTGTTATATGTAGAGACAGGGTCTCACTGAGTTGCTTAGCGCCTTGCCCTTGCTGAGGCTGGCTTTGAACTTGCGATTCTCCTGACTCAGCCTCCCTAAGTGCTGGAATTACAGGCGTGCACCACCACACCCAGCTCAGGATCTATTCTTTATAGGTTTTACCAGAGGATGGTTTTCAGCCTTACAACAGGGGACTTCTGCATCAAAACAGAACTATGATCCTATTCCTACATCCACTTCTAAACCACACCAACAGGAGACGTGACTGATGAAAATAAAGAGCTGGGGAGTAGCAAGTAAGAGAAGAGATTCCAAAAAGAGGGAATAGGAAGTGGAATATTTGTGGCTTCTGGACTGTGAAGACCGTAACAGCTGACCCAAGATGTTGCAGCTTAAGGACCTATAACTGATGGAACAACTACAACAGAACCTCTCATTATGATAAAAGCATTTTTACTATTGCCTAATTTTAAATGTAAAACATCTACCCAAATGGTGAAAATAATCAAACTTCTATCAGTAAAGAGTTAAATAAATCATGACTCATTCTAAAAACAGAATCCTATAGGTAATGAAATGTTTGTGAATATTCTGTGAGCTGGAGGGATGGGTAAACCTCCAGATAGTTTCAGAATATTATAAACAGTTCTATGCCTATTTAAGATAAATGGAAAAATATAAATCGAACTGTTAAATGTTACTTCTTTAGGGGATGGGAATGAAAAGAAACTATTTCAATTTTACATATTCTCTATTATTTCAATATTTATCATTAATTTAGTTGATTTCATAGTAAAATAAACTTTTCTTTTTTCTTTTCTTTTTCTTTGAAGTACAGGGGGTTGAACCCAGGAGCACTATGCCCAGCTCTTTTTTATTTTTTCAGACAGGGTCTCATTAAGTTGTCCAGGCTAGTCTTGAACTTGTGATCTTCCTGCCTCAGCCTCCTGAGTCGATGGGATTACAGGTATGGGCCAGCACACTTGGCTGCAATAAAGTAGTTTAAGATCATCTTTCTAATATTAAGGAAACTAGGACAAGAGTGTTTAAATCTAGAAGATAAATTACCCATTAGATGGTTGTTGGAATTGCATGAGAATTTACTGGGGAAAAGAGAATTCCTACTAAACAGAAGGGACTTCAGTAATGCCTGAGTGACAACTGCACCTCAACACAGTGCTTTTTCATTTAAATGATCCATATCTAATAGAAATAAAGAAAGCCAAAATATGGTATAATATTGTGTAATCAAATCTGCAAATGATTTCATAACTAGCAAACTCATCCACCGTTTATATACTGCAGTCGTTGTATAAAAAGCAATATAGAGGGCAGGCAGAGACTTGCAGTAATAATTTGAGCAATGTTGTTTTCTGAGTCCATAGGCGATTTACGTAACCTATGAGTAAACAGCACACTAGAATTATTAAGAAACCTTTAAAAATGATTTTATAATTAGAGGAAATAATTAAACTCCGTTTGTAACATGGTACTAGAAGAGAAATATTGTTTAATATTAGCATGTTTATTCTGAGAATCTCATCTTACCATTTTTCTATTTTAAAAATACTACAAAAAGATAGCCAATGTTATACTTACAAATAATTGTACTTGCATTTAAATTTTTAGAATAAGGATCAATATACTGCATAAAAACAATGACTTACAACTCAGTTTAAGGGATACATAAAGAATACTTCAATACCACCAGCAATATTCTATCTCAAAATCTGGACACATTATTTTACCTTAAAATTTATGTGTATGGGGCCACAGATGTATCCTAGAGGAAGAGTACTTGCTTTTAGCATATGCAAGGGTCTGGGTTTGATCGCCAGCAAAAAAAAAAAAAAAAAAAAAACCCAAAAAACAAAAAGCCCACCTCATATTTATGAAACACATTATTCTGAAAATATCAAAAAAACATATATTTGAGGCATTTAATGAGGTTATAATATACATATTTTGAAATGGCAGTTTCAAAAGGCAATACTGACCAAGGTAAAACAAAGTTTTACCATCTCTAAAAGAAGCAAAGTCATGTAACACTTGGTTGCTTTGCTGATTTCACATCAAAACTGAAGAGAAACTTTCCTGGGCTGTTGTAATACAAATCAATTTTACTGAGCCATTAAATCCCAATGTAAGGAAATCAGCTAATGGATAGATTATCATATTAAGCTAGTTAAAATTTTAAAGTGTGGTTTGCTGGTTGGGGGTTGGAGAGAAATCAATACTTATTTAATGTTCAAGCTTAATTTTTCTAGTATCCACTGATTATATCCCTTATACTACTGTGGAATTAAATTAAGTGTCAAATACAGTAAAAAAAATCTGTTGAAAATATAAGTACTTTTCAATACTTCTTATTTCAGTATTGGCTTAAATGCCATATATAAGTTTGGCATTTCTCTATATTAAAAACACCTTTAATTTTTCAAAGCATTTTCATTTGAACTAATCCTCAAACATTCCCATGACATAGATCATACCACAATTTTGCAGGTAAAGAATCAAGTTGACTGAGTATACTCAGTCCTCCCACGTATACTCTCCAAGTGCCTATTAATCACTATTGCAGGAGCTGGGGATATGACAGTGAACAAAACAAACTAAAATCCCTGCCTCTATGGATATGACATCCCAGGAAGAAAGACAGACATTACAAATGTTTCTCAGGTAGAAGGAGGGGATAAATACCTGGAAAAAAATAAAGGATGAAAATAAGGTATATTTATGCCATCAGTAAAACAGTAACAGTGAGGTGAGAGCAGGTGTCAGGACTCTGACACATGGGATCATTCCACCAGAATTACCAGCTCCTTCAGAAGGTGTCATGAACTAAATATACTCCTATAATATTATTCCCTTGTAAGCCACTCGCTAAAAAAGTAGCTTTCAAGACAGAACAGTTTACAAGATTTTATTTTAAAATCCATCCAACCAATAAGCTTCAATGCCTAAAGAGACCTGCCAAATAACAAAATGAATACAACAAACTAGCAAAAGTTGCTTGATTTTTTCCTACTTACCATAAGCATTAGGGAAGTCCCCAGGTCCTGGTCCAGGATAAAAAGGACCCGGCCCCGGTGGCTGAACTGGATATTGTTGTGGAGGCCCAACATAAGGGGGGCCACTATGACGGTACTAAAAGAGAAAAAGTATAGACATTTATACATAACATGAAAGTAGCTTACTATGAAAAAACAAAGCATTCTTTGTGTGAGAGAGATCATTTAAACAAGGAGAAGGTGTTGATGGTTAAACACACTGAAAATGTTTGCTTGCCATCTAGATGCACCCAAGATGAAGAAGGAGGTGTGTCTTAGGTAACACTCTACAGCAAAGCAACACAGGCATCCATGAACTCACTACAAAATGATTTCAGTGCCAGTAAATGATATCACAGGCACAGCATAATTACTGAGTCCACAGTAGAATGGTTTGGTTGTGGGTAACAGGAAAGCTAGGAGCTACATTTCTCCATTACCTTAGGAACTTTTGAGTAAACACACACATATACACACAATTTTTTTTGGTAAAAAGATATTCAAATATCTTCTTACAATTTTATGGAAAATGACCAAATGGCTAGACCTCCGTAACCAATAAGAAAATTCACACATTACCAAAAATCAATGATATCACCCATCTTCCCTGCTACCCTCTGATGAGCATCTGGGTTAATTCCCATTTTATCAATGGCCTACATAGGCCTGACAGATACTTTACCTGTGGTATGCAGTACTGAGGACCCTGGGGTACTGGGTATGGCATAGGCAGATGGTTAACCATCATGATGTGCTGATTGGTCTGGTACACTGCAGTGGGTGTCTGTGCACCAGGACGAATGGAAGGACTGCTGTTTGGGATGGTGGCTCGAGGAGGCTGAATTTGAGGCCTCTGGAAAAACTGGGAAGGGGAGAAAAAATAATTTTAACAAAGGGGAATAATATATATGTTTTACTATCTCGAGTATTCTCCTTTTTTCCACTAATAATAATCTGATGGAACTGAATAAGAAATATAATATACATGAAAAGAGAATAAACTGCCTAATGAATGGGTTCACAAAACGTACTTCATATATTAAGTAAAGTTCTGATCAGTGTCTTCACACATTTGAAAACAATGGTGTAGTCTCAACTTTTAAGCCTCAGCTGTTTTAAAATGAATGTCCTGCACCATAATTATTAATTTTTAAATGCATTATAAAAATATAATGTAATTTTAAAGTAAATATATCCAAAGGGATAGCTGATGTTTCTCTGAAAATTTTTCTGTTCTATAAAATCATTGCCTCTTTCATAAAAGATTGCTCACAATCAATTCATTAAAAATTAAAAGTAGCCCCCTAAAAAACTACCACCCAAGTTTTTACAAAATGTTTAGAAGAACAAGAAATCCCTCTGAATATAACGTTTTTGTCAAGTTTTCTCCCCCTTGTGATTGGAATCAAATTTAGGCCCTCATACAAGGTAGGCAAGTCCTCTACATCAGAGCTACATTCCTAGCCCTGAACATAAAAATTTCCCCCCAGTTCATTCAAGGAAAATGATCTACAGGTTGTCACATGCTGAACTAAGCCTTTTTTTTTTTTTAAGGTTTTTAAATGCTATTCTAACCTGAACCCAATTTTGCTTTCTAGAATAGTTTGCAATCCAAGTAGAAACTCTAGACAGGCCTGGAATGGTCTAGAATGAGCAGAACTCCAATCTCTCAAAAAACAACCACTACCTGTAGTTATTTATGGTTCACAGTACACTGCAAGTTTAAAAGCTGTGAAACTATAGACCAATAAGCATATTCCCAACATGACTATATTTATTCATCAGCAAAGAACCAATCTCATTGTAATAATAATAAGAGGACAGAGTAATAAAGAGGCCATGCAGAACCAGTAGTTTGTTACCTGAATGGGTCTGAATCCTCCCTTCAATTATGAAGCAAGAAAGCAGCAGGAAACAGAAAGAAAGCCAATGGAAAAGCTTACAGATCAGTAGGAAGGGGTAGGACACAGCATGCAGCTCAACAAAAATCTTTCTACTTAGTAATTATAGAAGAAAGAAGACTAGAAAAATCGAAATGACAGTTCTCCACTTGAGAATTCAAGCATATGTGAAATCAAAGCTTCAATTACATGTAATTGAAAATAAGTAAATCCAGTAACAACAACAAAAAGCTACAATAGTAGTCACAAGTTTTCTCATCATAAAAAAAGATTGCTTGGTGGCACAAGAAAAAGTTGGGACTACTGATTCCTATTTTAGGCTCATGGATGCCCATTATATGATTTGGCATTAATTAGCTTTTATACAATCTACTCTCCATCTTGAATCGAGATAAGATTTAATAATAAGAGAGTCATTTGTTATTTAGGAGTCTGTAAATGTCCTACAAAATAACTAAAAATTACAATTTATATCAGACTCTGCATGATAGAAACTTGCTCTTTACAATTAATCAATCAGACATGTAATAGGCCAGGTGTAGATAAAATGGAGAGCTATAATAATAATCTCTATTAGCTGTCTAGATCCAAGATCCCCTGAATTGTTTCCTAATTCCAGACATGAGTATCATAACTGATCCAAATAAAGCCAAACATTGACTATTGGGCCCACTCTGGACTTACTCTGTCCTATTCTTAAGCATCAAGATACTCCAGAAGTATAAGCAACTGTTCATCTTGTGCAGAGGTAGGAAAATTGTGATCTAGCACCCAAGGCTCATCCCCACTCAACCTTCATACCCCCAGGGCAAAGATAGCCCCTCAGAGGTTAACTCAGAAAACCTATAGAAAGATATAACAGGAGAATGGAGTGAATGGGGGAACCTAATGGGAGAGGCCACAAAGAGCAGCTGATGGAGATGCAAAGAAAGCACAAGAGGCAAAGTTGATATCCCACTAGAGAAGTGATCCTAGTTATCGCCACTGACACACCTGCAGTCACAGGCACAATTTTTGTTGGCTTCAAACAGGAACACTGAAGGAATAAACCTCTCAGTGTTGGACTGCGCTTTTAAAAATTACATAGCAGGCGCGATCTATTTCACATAAATGTATGTGAGTTGTTAACACTTTTCCTGGATGAATTTAAGCATTTTGATAACATGGCTACAAAAATGTTACAGGCCTCAACGAGAGGCAAGTCATTCATCTGCTCAACTTACTATTACTAGACATCAAGGACAGTGGATAAAAAGATTCATAATTAAGAGATCCTTTTCCATCAACTCTAGGGGACAGCCAAAACAAGAGTATAAGAAAGGTGATAATCTACTTTGATTATATTACCAACAAATTATGTTAAGGTGCTCATATAATTGCCTGAAGAGACACGGCACTATGAGGTGGCAATGGAGAAGAAAAGAAACTTACACATTCACTTATGTAAAGTAAGAAAAATAAACACGGGCAAAATTTTCCCACAATTTTAACATTTAGGGAAGATGTTTCTTACCACTATTTTCAAACTATTCTAATGGGATTCCTAACTAGAATAGCCTAGGTTACATCTTATTCAAGGGGGCTTCACAGTAGTATTAAACTATTTTCCTCCGTGATTTTGAAACAAAAAGTATTTCTAATGATATCCCCAATACTAACATACAGGTAAGCCAATAAAACACAAAATTTGTAGTTATACTGACATACAATAATTTTATACACTGAGATTTCAACTTTGAAGCTAGGTAGAAATGTATATAGGCACTTTAAGTAACAACAGCGACACTTACTACCTACCAGGCACCACACCAAGCATTTTACATAAATATTAACATTCTCACAGTAAATCTCAAAGGCAAGCACTATTAACATCCCATAACATATGTGTAGAAATTGAGGGATAGAGATTAAATTACTTGCTGAAGGTCATTTCCCATCTACAATTTAAACAGTCAGGTTCTAGGGCCCCCCCCACCCCACACACACACTTTCTTGCAGCTGAGGATGGAACCCAGAGACTTGCACATGCTAGGGATGTGTTCCAGCACTGAGATGTACCTCTAGCCTCTAGGTCTGTACTTTTAACTATTACAAAAGCTACCTTCTCATGAACTTGAATGACAACATATTTCAAATAAGTGTGGTGAGTCTAAAGAGATCTTTTCTCTACCAATGCCAAAGGGATGGGACTTTCTCTAATTATACTAATGGGTTGGCATATCCCTCAATCATACTGACTCCTGGTCCATCAGTTTTTGCACAAAACTCATGTTTACCATTCATGAAAAATAATTTTCTTCTACTTGGACAATTCAAATTCTCTACATCTTTTAAAGTAACTGAAACTTGTTTTTGCACTTCTATATCGTTGGTATACCATTTTTTACACATCTTGTTTTTTTTTACTATTTATTCTAAATTTTCATTGGTGCATTATAGTTGTACACAGGATGGGATTTGTTACATATTTGCACTTGCACATAATACACAATATAACAATATAATTTGGCCAATATCACTTCCCAGCATGTTCACCCGCTTCCCAAACACATCTATTTTTGCTCAGCTTCACTGCATTACATTTCTATAAGAATAGGTTTATCTGAAGCTTGCTTTTTCCTCCTAAAAGTGAAGCTGAAACACACACATATCAGCAGAGATTTTTAATGTGTATAGGTCTAGAAAAGTTGTAACAGCAAGAAATAGATTTTTATTTCTGAACCTCTTCCTAACTGTTCAATGGTGAATAAAAAATTACATTTAGCAGTAGGGCAAGAAATTCACATTCTCAGATGGATGGGCATGGCAATAAACCACAGGTTATTAAAAAGAATATACAGATGGGTTTTTCCCAACTGCTTACAATCCTTCTGAATTCCTTTTCTTCTCGGCAGAGTGAAGAGTCATTTTGAGAGTCAAACACTCCAGGTTGGAAGGACAGCATAGGCCATTTAGCATAATCATCTACCTAGAGCTACAGTCTTTCACAACATGCCATTTTACAACACTGGGTCATATCATAAAACTTTGGCAACCCAAATCACAGTTCCATTTCATAGTTAAAAGAAATTCGGATACTGCAAAGGTCTTTCTTTCTACTGGCGCCAAACTTTTCTGTATCCACTGCATGTCTATCCCTAAAACCACAGTGAAGTCAAATTTTTCTCTATAAGTGACACATCTCCATGTTACCTGAAGACTGTCACCAATGTAGACTTTCACACCACTATTTTTTCCCAAGCCAATCACCTCCTTCTTACTTATACCTCCTGCCAAGACAGACTTTAAGCTTTCTGACCAGCTTGCTCTGTTCTCTTAATTTGGTCCACTTAATCAAAGTCTCACAAAATAGACAACCAAACATAATATTCAGGTGAGATCTGCCCAGAACACACTTAGCACTCACTCCAAAACTATCTGCTAGACTGGAGATGAAGCTCAGTAGTGGAGCACTTTCCTAGCATACCAGAGCCCCTGAGTTCAATCCCTAACACCAAAAAAAAAAGTCAAGAGGAACAAAGAGCAGGGAATGGGAGGGGAAATGGAAAATATCTGCTGCTGAACAAAAGGGCAACATATTTCTTATAGTACTACCACACGTGATTCCTTAATGAAAAAATCAAGAATCCCAGCAACTCTTTTGTCAATTACATTTTGTCACTGACTAGTACTGAGTTAGAATAACTTAAAACCCTTAAATCTTCTTTATACATAACTTGGCAATAAGCCATGCTCTTTACTTCTGTATCTACTCTCAGTTTTGGGGATTTCTTTGTTTGTTTTTGTGGTGCTGGGGATTGAACCAGGACTTAGTTACATTTTGAAACTCATACAGGGATTCTTGCTATTTGTTCCTTTGAGGCATTTATCTGGCAAATTTAACTAATCAGTTCAGAGTGTATGGATTTTTTTAGATCATATATAACTGTATCATGCAATATGAAACTATATATGACCATCAGAACAGAGAATAGAGAACCATGCACAAGAAAAGAATCATTTCCTAAACTTCAATTCCAGTGCTTAAGTTCCTGTCTTTTAATGGCTTACCATTATGCCAGGAGAATGGCAGAGGAGGGTAACAATACTCATTTGATACACTACTGAGGACAGATGCAAAGAGCTGGGATACACTTAAGAGGCTGAAAGTTGGGTATTCATGATTGCTTACTTTCCCAGAAACATTCGAAAAGCTAGAGAGAAAATGTTTCCTCTTGGACAATTCTTCTAGAGATGCAATAATTTATCCCACTACCCAAAGTTTCCTGGCCAATAACAATGGTATAAATCCTTTTAGAAGTTCCAAGTGATTATGATACACCATTTTTCTTGACTTTTTGACTTTGCTCACTGAAAGCATCAAAAGAAAAACACAGGGCTGGAGATATAGCTCAGTTGGTAGAGTGTTTCCCTTACAGACAGAAGGCCCTGGGTTCAATCCCCAGCGCTACCGCACCACCACCACCACCACCACCACCAAAAGGAGACAAACACATCTCTAACAAATTATACAATCAGAAATTCTTTGAAAATCCCTAATCATCTTCAGCAACTAGAAAAATCCTATTCAGTCACAATAGTTCTTCCCACATGGGGAGGGAGGGGATTCTAAGTACTCATTAATTTGTAAAGCAACAAAAATACTAAAACTATGCTTCTTGAAATTCCTATCTTTATGCAGTACTATGAGTCAGGGTACTGGAAGAATAAGCAGTAAGATCTTCAATTAAGACATTTTTTGGTGGATATATTTTCAACATTAAATGCCATTATGTGTTTTAAATGCTGTTGAATGAATGACTGTTCAACAGCATTTTAGATATTTTTGACAAGTTACAAAGGGGCAAGCAGTAAAAAGTCCACATAATGGGATATCACTTAGGTATCAACCTGATTCACAAACTACAAGAAAAGTTCACTTTGAAGTTTTTCTGTATTTCCCTTTCTACATGTGGTCAATATTATATAATGTAGGTTTCATCAAGAATCAGAAGATGGAAGGCTGAGAGTGGAGCCCTCCAATATGGTAGTCACTGGCCATATTTGATGACATAAAATTAAGTTTTTTTATCTGCATTACCCACACTTCCAGTGCCCAATAATCATATGTGGCCAGTAGATACACTACTGAATAGTGCAGATTCAGAACATTTCCATCATCAAAGAAAATTCTATTACACAATACTGTGCTGGAGGATTATGTCAGATCAAAGAAAAAACTCCCTAAGAATTCTATCAAGAACAAGGGGTAGGGCTGGGATTGTAGCTCAGCAGTAGAGCGCTTGCCTTGTATGCGTAAGGCCCTGAGTTCGATCCTCAGCACCACATACAAAGCAATAAAATAAAGACATTATGTCCGGGCTGGGATTGTAGCTCAGCAGTAGAGCGCTTGCCTCGCATGCGTGAGGGCCCTGGGTTTGATCCTCAGCACCACATACAAAGCAATAAAATAAAAGACACTGTGTCCATCTACAACTAAAAAAAATTAAAAAAAAAACAAAACAAAACAAAAAACAGACATTATGTCCATCTACAGCTAAAAAAAAAAAAATTAAAAAAAAAAAAAAAAAAAAGAACAAGGGGTAGGCCGGGCACAGTGGCTCATGCCTGTAATCCCAGCACTTAGGGAGGCTGAGACAGGAGAATTGCAAGTTCAAAGGCAGCCTCAGCAATGGCGAGGCGCTAAGCAACTCAGTGAGACCCTGTCTCTACATAAAACACAAAATAGGGCTGGGGATGTGGCTCAGTCGTCGAGTGCCCCTGAGTTCAAATCCCTGGTACCAAAAAAAAGAATAAGGGGTAGTGCTGGGATTGTGGCTCAGTAGTAGAGTGCTTGCCTTCCATGCATGAGGCACTGGGTTGGATCCTCAGCACCACATAAAAATAAATAAATGGAGATATTGTATCCATCTACAACTTAAAAAAAAATAAGAACAAGGGGTATTCAGTCAGAACTTCAGAATTTGAGAAGTGAGCACCTAGTAGAACACTTCATTCACAGGTCAGATATGTTTCAGAAAGAAAAAGGCAAACTGGTGACTAAAGGAACAGACACGGCTCTGTTAAGTGCCAGTCCAGGCACTTTAATCACCAAACACACAAAAAATAGGGGCTCTCTCATTTCATATTATATGATTTATGTCACTTAGGAGCATGCTGTGCTATTTGCAATTATGAAAGCTAAAGTGCAAGTTCAACTGTTTTGCTTACTCCCAACAGAACTTCTCCACTCTTCACGCTTCCCACCCTGAAACTCCATGGGAACAAGACCCCATATACAAGTGCTTATCACTATCCTTCACAAAGCTCTAAGCACTGGTCACAGGACTGTTAAGATGCTTCATCTGTCATCCTATTCACATCCACTGAACCAAATCTGACATGCCAAGTCTGGGCCCACAGGCAAGCCACAAGCCTTCAATCATTTAACTTGAAAAATCAATGAGATTACCTAAAGCGATACAAATAAATCTCAACCAAAGAATACAATAGCACCATTTTATTAAGTTGTAGATGGACACAATACCTTTAATTAATTAATTAATTTGATTTTAATGTGGTGCTGAGGATCAAACCCAGTGCCTCACACATGCTAGGCAAGTGCTCCACCACTGATCCCCAGCCCCAGCCCACAACAGCACCATTTTCAGTAGAGAAATCACTAGGGATTGTAATGAAAAAATAACATAAGTCAGTTATTCTTGTGGGAGGGGGGAGTTCCTGTTTCTGTTTTCCAAAACAAAACAAAATAAAACAAGAAGAAAATGCAATTTCAATGCTTGCCACCATGTAATACATGCATTGGTGACACATACTGTTGAGCTTTATGAAGTTTATTGTTTGTTTATGATAAAATCTAACCACTTGGAATATGGCATATTATTCAGCATTTCTGAACACTGCAAAGTGCAAAATTATTTGATTCCATGAATATTTTTAAATACCTACTCCATGGTCTTTCTCATAACAAAAAGAGGACTTAGTCATGGTTTATAACGAACACCTGATCTCTATTGTGAAATCCAAAAGTAAAATACTGATAGGAACCTAAGTAACTTTAAACCACAACTACACAAATTTCAATGACCAAACACTAGAAATAGAACAAGTCAGAATCTAAATCATATCAATGGCTTGTTTTAATTCTCAATGAATTTTCTGTTCTTTCAGTCTCTAATAACCTTGTGATTTTCAAATATCAGTGTAAGAGAAGTAAACATACTTTTAAAAGCTAAGAGTGTTTTTACAAAGAAAACGACTCAACACTTTGTTTTATCTTTGAAGAAAATGGCAATTCCAAAAGCAGAACAGGTAATTAAACGCAAAAAAAAAAAAAAAAAAAAAAAAAGGAAGGAAGGAAAGAAGGGATGAAGGGAGGGAGGAAGGGAAAGAAAGAAAGAAAATATTTAATAATTTAAAGTATTCCTGCAAAAGCCAAAAACTGATAATATCAGGAAGAAATGACTGACATAATCCTAAATGGAGCATGGTATTCCTGGTATGCAGAGAAGGAAAAAGAACTACAGGCTGGGGGTGGTGGTGTACACCTGTAATCCCAGCAACTCAGGAGGGTCAGAAGTTCGAGGCTAGCCTCAGCAACTTGGTAAGGCCCTAAGAAATGCAGTGTGACCCTGTCTCAAAACAAAAAATAAAAAGGGCTAGGGATATGGCTCAGTGGTTGAGCACCCCTGGCTTCAATCCCCAGTAGGGAGGTGGGGAGGAGACTTTCAACCTTCCAAATATGTTTACAGATCATGTGAAACAAAGTAGGTCCAAGAAACATCCTATAGCAGTTTCTTGGCTCTATTAACAAAAGGTTGAGCCAGGCCCAATGCTATACACCTGTAATTCCAGCAGCTCAGGAAGCTGAAACAAGAGGATTGCAAGTTCAAACCCAGTCTCAGAAAAAGCAAGAGGCTAAGCAACTCATTGAGACCCTGTCTCTAAATAAAAATAGAAAATAGGGCTGGGGATGTGGCTCAGTAGTTAAGTGCCCCTGGGTTCAACCCCCCAGTACCAAAAGAAAAGAAGAAAAGGTTGATCATTTAAAGTCTTATGATTTGCTTCACTTCAGGTAACCTCATATTACATAGAAAAAACTACATACAGGTTCTAGATTACTACACCAGAAATGGTGTACTTTCACATGCAATTACTTTTAAATAGTCAACTTGAATAACTTAATATGTTTTCTCTGCAATAATTACAGAATAAGTTATTACTAAGCATCCACAAAAAGTTTCATCTTTGCTTTTGGACTTTATAAACAACAATCAATCATAGCCATGCGTGGTGGTGCCAGCCTGGAACCCCAGCACTTTGGGAGGCGGAGACAGGAGAATCATGAGTTACAAGCCAGCCTCAGGAAAGGCAAGGCGCTAAGCAACTCAGTGAGACCCTGTCTCTAAATAAAAAAACACAAAATAGGACTGGAGATGTGGCTCTGTGGTTGAGTATCATCCCTGGGTTCAATCCCCAGTACCAAGGAAAAAAAAAAATAACAATCATAGAAAATGCCATCCCAAATCAAACTCTTCTCCTAAAAAAATATAAAAAGATGTAAGTAATCACAAAGGCAGCCACTGATAAATAAAAAAGAAATGAGAAATCTATTCAATAGTTTAAATGATAATTGTAATTCTTGATTTAATTCTATCTGGCCAAAGCCAAAAGACATGAGCCAAATAACCAATTGTGAGTTCAATTCATCTTGAAGTTTTAACATATAATTAAACCCAAAATATCTCAGGACATAGATTTTTTTTACTTTTACAAGTGCATTTTAGGTATTCTGTTTTTCACTGCTTAGCTTTTATTACACAAGTCTGTGTGTTCTGCTTTGTATTATGAGCACCTCTTTCTAGGTGAACTCTTGAGGCTTAGCTCTTCACCTGACTTCAGAAGTGAGGAGGAGATCCTCTGAAATATGCATTCAGTCAGTGAGTCTATAATTGGAACAGGTATCAGCTCCATGCAGGGGACTTGCAAATGGATGAAGGCTTTTTTGTCACTGGAGAATTAACTGGCATTTAGAAACCAAAGGTTGCTAATGAACTGCAACTTACAGAGCATAACTGGGGGATTCCATCCAAAATGTCAATCTACACTTATTCTACCATAAACCCAGTTGGCTCATGTTTTCAATGCGCTCAGAATAAAAAACACTTCCCAACAATTTACCCTGTGCCATATATAACACTGGTTCAGGTACCTCCTGTGAGGCAGTGTGTCACTTCAACCCCATTTCTCTCTTTGCTAGTTCTGCAAGATAACTATTGTTAAGCCAGGGGTATAGACTTCCTTACTCAATTAATGTTCTTTGATATAATGAAATAAATCTAAATTAATATTTAGAAAAGGGCACTACCAGAGAAGAAGCTGCCAGGTACCTAAATTTTTCATATTCAAAAATAATGCTCTGGGACTGGGGATGTGGCTCAGTGGTAGAGCACTTGCCTAGCACGTGAGAGGCACTGGGTTCAATTGTCAGCACCACATATAAATAAACTTTAAAAAGTCCATTAGCAACTAAAAAACTATTTAAAAAATAAATAAATAAAATAATACTTTGGATTTATGCCACATCTCAGGATCTCATCTCCAAAAACTACTGTCAGAAAGTAATTTGTTTCTGCTAATGAATAAATAATAAATATTTATATATACTTCTATTTTTAATAATCAAAACAAGCTGTAATTTCCTAAGCATTACCCTACAGCTAAAGACCAACCTGCCAACACTTTCCTGGGTCATATTACATGTGAAAAATCTTTTCCCCACAAAGATTTCTGAAAATTTTCTTGGATTGTTGGAACAAGGGAAAGATAAACTATTATCACATGTCTTTTTTTTTTTTTTTTGATACTGGAGATTGAACTCAGGGGCACTCGACCACTAAGCCACATCCCCAGCCCCATTTTGTGTTTTATGTAGAGACAGGGTCTCACTGAGTTGCTTAGCGCCTCGCCATTGCTGAGGCTGGCTTTGAACTCGCGATTCTCCTGTCTCAGCCCCCCTAAGTGCTGGGATTACAGGCTTGAGCCACCGTGCCCGGCTTATCACATGCCTTTAATACTCAGAAGAAAGTTTAGAAAACAGAATTTCTCAAAGTTAACTATTTATAAATGCTTATAACATCCTGATTTAAGGACCACTGCCATTGAAGACAAGTAGAGAAACAATAAGCCTATAAGTTTCTACACATTCATAAGAACCCTAAAACTATAAACAATCTTTAAGAAACTGCCTACTCTTATAAGAAGATGGGCCCAGGTATTTTGTAATACGGTCCTGGTTTCAAAATCTACTCAGCATTCCATCAGTCTACTGCAGACAATCCACAAAAAGAAATGGGGCCAAGGGTAATGTTAATTCCTTCTACTAATGCTCTGCCTTAAATGCCTGAAATAACTTTTGGGAGAAACTGAGGTACAAGAAGTGAACATGAAAACAAAGAAACTAAAAAGTTCCTTTAGGGGCTGGGATTATGGCACAGTGGTAGCATGCTCGCCTAGCACACATGAGGCACTGGGTTCGATTCTCAGCACCACATAAAAATAAAATAAAGATATTCTGTCCACCTACAACTAAAAAATAAATATTTTTTAAAAAAGTTCCTTTATATCAAGGAGCTCAGAAAACTTTTCTAATTCCTCCTCACCACTTAACTCACAAATTAAATGTTTCTTTCACTCTGGTTCTTGAATGCAGATCTCCCAGGTTTCTCTTTTAGGAGAACTTGGCTTGACAAGGGATTAAAATTTCAATCTTACCTCTATAGCCTGGACTAAATTTCATAAAAAATTATAATATCACCCATTTTACCTACGAGACTATCTTTTTCATTAATAGTAGTAGTAGTAGTAGTAGTAGTAGTAGTAGTAGTAGTAACCGTATGTCTTGGATTCTCACTCTGCTAATCATTTTACTTGCATTATCTCACTGATTCTTTACATTAATCTTAAAATGATATCACTACCTCCATTCTACTGATGACAAAACTGAAGCTGTGCACAATAAGTAACTTATGTGGGAACACTCAAATAATAGTGGGGAGTCATCAGGAGGCTGAGGCTTAAGGATCTCAAGCTTGAGGCCAGCCTCAACAACTCAGCAAGACCCTGCCTCAAAATAAAAATAAAAGGGGTTAGGGATGTAGTTCAATGGTAAAGCACCCCTGGGATCAATCCCCAGTACCAAAAAGAATTAAAAAAAAAAATAAAGAATCAAACACAGGTCTAGCTGAGGCAAAGTCTAAGCTTTTTTTGGAGTGAGGGGGGGTGTGCCGGGAATTGAATCCAAGGGCCCTTGACCATTGAGTCACATCCTCAGTCCTTTATTTAAATTTTGAGACATGGTCTCGCTATGTTGCTTAGGGCCTCACTAGGTTGCCGAAGCTGGCTTTGAATTTAGGACCCTCCTGCCTCAGCTTCTTGAGTTGCTGGGATTACAGGTGAGCACTGCCATGCCTGGGTCAAAGTCCAAGCTCTTAAAGTACTTTACAATACTATCTTTTAATGCTAAAAACTACCCGAATTTTATTTCTTTATGAAATCCAAATAGCCATCCATTTCATTTAAAATTAGTTTTCCTACAAAGTACATTAACACCTCAGAATGTGGAAGGCCATTATGTTATCCAAATTGGAAGGACTGCATTTTAATAAATAAATCCTTGTAATGAAGGCCTTCAATTAAACTAAATATCCATTTAGTCAGTAATATGACCCACTGGTAAAACCAGTAATATTTCCCTTATTTTTTTCCAACAGTACTATACTGCATAAAAATAATTACTAAAATCAGCTATCACTTATTTACTGCTTACTTTGTATCAGACACTTTGCATATATAATCTGTAACAGAGGTTATTATCCCTGTTTTGTCCATATTTTTCATATGAGGAAACTGAGGCTCAGAAAGAGACTTGCTTAAAACATCTGGTTACACAGTAGAGATGGTAATACAAACCCAGATCTATCAGAGTCTAACCTATGCTTCTTCCAGGACATCAATAGATGAAATTTCAGAACACTTCATAGAGGAAGAGAGAGGTGTGTATAAAAGTCTTTGTTTCTCCCATATTGCCAGCTTTTACTCAATTACTGATAAATAACACAGCATGCACATTTTTCAAATTTTAATTCCTATAATAAATTCATTTAAAAAAAACCCAGCAAGCTAAACATATTAAAAATAAATAAGGTATCTATTTTCTATGTATGCTAAGAATAAAGATAATTTACACAGCAAATGAATGTATGTTGTTGTTAATCAATGTCATTAGGTCTAAGTTAGTAATTGATATTAATAGAGGTTTTAGAAATACTAATGCTATTTTATACACATCAAAACAAGTTACATCAGAATGTTAACAGAAAACCCTTAGAATGTTGCCTGCTCCCTTCAGTTAAATTTAAGTAATACAGAGATCAACAAAGCTTGTGAACTCTTAATGTATCTAAATTTTTCAAGGCTGTCTAAATTCAAATCAATCTTTTTTAGAAAGAAAAAAGATCAGAGTATTTTCAAAATTTGCTGTGATCAGAAGCAAAAGGGTGTGTTAATAACAAAATGCAATGGAATTAGTAAAGGACAATAAGAATTGAACTACATCAGAAAGAGTAATTTGGGTGGCTCCATGGGCGGCAGCATTCTAAGAGTCAGCAGCTACAGAAGGTCCCGCCTGTTAGTTCACAGTGATAGTGAAGGGGCAAGGTTACAGTACCTGATGATGGGCAGGTCGAGGCCCCGCTGCAAACTGAGAAAAGGAGGGAAAACAAACACAAAAGGAAAGGCACAAAGAGTCAGAAACACCACAACAAAAACCAAAATGTCACACAATATGCCAAAAGAAAAAAACCCACAAAGAAAAAAAAAACATCACACAAAACAGTCAAGCTTTGCTGCAGGACAGTGACAGACAGGTACTAAGATTCACCAGGTTAACAACACTACCAAGAGAATTTGTCATTTATCAGCTGGGAGAAAGACAGCTAAGCTGTTAGGTACCTCGAGTGCTCTCCGATAGGAATACTTCAAACAAACAAACAAACAAATAAATAAAGCCTAAAATCAGGAAGATGAAAGTTTGAGACACTAAGTGATTATATTAAGACAAACATGAAAATCAAGTATGCTGTATGTAACCAATACAGCCAGATGACATGAGAAATGCTTTTACATTACAAGAAATAGCCAGGAGATCGTTATAGTGTCTGGCAGGAAATAAAGAATGTAACAGGACTGATAGAAAATTTTCTTAAGGTAAACGAGGAATCTCATACATGACTTTAAAGTTTCTATATTTTTCTTTTATTTCTTGAAGTTAAAGCATAAAGGTTTATGAAAAATACATTTTTTTAATGTACATAGCTAGTAAAGTTTAATGCCAGGTATGTGAAAGCAAACAGCTAGTAAAGAGTATCAGTTTCTCACATGATTAATCAAAATGGTACTACTTATAGGCTTGAGAAGGCAAAAAAGAAAAAAGGAAAAAGAATTTATACATATGAACCTACTGCCATTTGCTATGAGAATAAAAGGAAAGGGAAACCTAAACCTTCAGTTAAATCATACAGTATTTCAAAGTTGATAATGTATATTCCAAAGCTTCCTATAACTTAGAATGGAAGAAAAGCTTCCTCATTCATGAAAACTTCTATTGCCAAACCTCAAAGATCAAACAATTCAACAGAGCAAAATTTGGCTTCTATTATCTTTTAACTAAAAATGACAGAAAAAATACTGGGGCATGTACAGCCATATACTATATATTACTAATACATTAGGTAGGATAATGTTAATCAAACTGTTTAATAATTAAAACATTTAGAAAGTAGTTTGAGTGCAAACCACACAGGGTTTTTATCCAATACATTTAGGAGCTAAAATATATCTCTTCAGTTGTTTTCCTTCCTATAAAGAACATTCCATGAATTTATTATTATAGATAAATTAGACTGAAGATTAAGAAACAATCCTTCATGCTCAGAATTTAAATTATGTGCAACAGAAACTTGCAAGAGATTCAGAAATTGTTTTCCCAACTACCACTGTGTCACACAAAAAAATGTCAACAAATTGCATTGGACCACATGGCCAAAATGTCAGATAACCCTGAAGACAATTCTGTCAAGAATTCACCTTAAAAGCTAAAATATCAACTATTATTTCAAGTAATGAAAGGTTCCTTAATGACTTACACTTTAGGGGTGTGTTAAGTGGGTCATAATAATTGGATAATCACTATAATCAGTTTTTCAGAATAATGATCAGCAGCAGTTATGGTTATTGGGAAAAATATTCTCTTCAATGAAATTAATGTCTTTTACTTTTAGTTTTCCAATTATGAGAAGATAACAGATAATATCTCTCCTATGGACAGTAAGTTTCAAGAATAAGCAACACCACCCACGTGATATAAAAGTAGGAGGTGGAAGTAAGATATTTCTTCACACAAAAGTTTTGAAGAAAATAGGAGACAAAGGCCATGTTAAAAAAGTAACCTGAGTACAGCAGTACCTGTCTTATCACTGTTCCACAGAAAGGTCCCATTTCCAAAGCTCTAATATAAAAGGTGAAACTTTACATATTTGGAATGCTCCAGTCAATAGAGAACTTTCTATAAACAAAGAGGACTACCTTATAAAATTATACACACACACACACACACATATATATATATAAACCACCACAACTTAAGATAGTGGGAAAGTACCCTAGTCTATTTTGCACTAGTCACCATTGGCTACTGAATTTTTCATTTGGAATGACAACATTCTTAATGCTGAGGGTAGCTGTAAGCAACAGAACAAACTGTAGTCGCTGCTGGCTCTTATTAAAAAGAGAAAAAAAAATTTTTTGTTCTTTTTAAGAGGGGTCTTTAAGATGGTGAAGATTGTAGATATAAAGGAAAGCAGCCTTATGTGAACTTGGAATCGATGTTAATGCCACCCACCCATCCACTCACTCACTCACCCTTCTGTGCACAGTTGGCTTACCCAATGTAACATTGATGTAATTTTGGTGCTTGGCACCACAAAATATAAAAATAACCAATGGTTACAGGTTATTGCGAAAGCCAAACTGTTCCCTCTCTCCCAATTAAGTTATCAATAGCTTCACTATTGTTTTACAGACTATTAAAAAAAAAACTGCTTTAAAAGTTCCAAAACAAGAAAGTGGAACAGATAAGTAGCTTACTAGTATTTTTTTTTAGTAAGACATCCCACATTATGAACTTAACTAAAATAATAAGTAACAAATAGAAATACAGGCAAAAAGACAACCTGATAAAGTGAGGCCATTTGAAGCCAGCTGGATTGCAAAGGCAGCTGTCCAGAGAAGAACAGAAAAGCCTAAACTGTGTAATTGCCAATGGCCTATTAATGCAGAAATAGAATGGAGTAAGCCTCAGCTGCTCTACAAAGCTATGGGGAAGTACCCTTCCTTAGTGCAACACCTTACCTCTCCTTTTCTTACCAGTTGGGACAGCTGTGGGATGAATGAGACTAGACTATGGCAACTTGGAATGTAAACAGAAAATGCAGTACTGCCCAATTTCATACCCCAACTTCACCCTCCCAGCACCAACATAAACAAAATAAAGAATATCAAACCCAAAACAATAAGCAAGAATAGTCTAGGTTTTGCTAGTCTTGCACTTGTTTTGGGGTATGTAATGGAATGTCATATGTGTGGTTTTTTAATAATGGGGGTGGTAATGGTCACTAGCAGAGCAGATGGCAAAAAAAAACTGCATAAAGGATAGTCTCTGAAGAGTTTATGACCACAGAAAAATGGCTGACAACTATAGGTAATTTCCCCCTTGATATTCAATTATCAAATGAAAAGGGGGGGAAAGTCTTGAAATTTATCTTTTCAATTCAAATTTTTCTAAAAGGAATACCCCACTTCAAGTTCGAAATAAAGAAAAACCTAACCCCAAATTATTCCTAACTAATTCCCAATGGAGAAGACCCACCCAATTTGTTATTCTTTTCCCCACTATGCCTGGCAAAAACTGCCATGCTAGGTTAGACTTTCAGAGAGGAAGCAGTCGATGCATTTGTGTTCATCAGCCAATAAGTGGATGTGGTCAAAAATTATGAGTGCCAGAGGCACCACTGCCTGCAAGAAGTACAGTTTGTTATATTGCTTACAATGCAGTATTTTATCCAGCCTCTTCCAGCCAAGGACCTGTAAACGGGAGTCTGTTCCAAAACCTTCCTCCTCTTCCAGTTGTCTGTGCAATGTATTGGCACTGTTCTGCTGGGCTGTCAAAAAAACTGGTTTAGAGATGCAGCTCTTCAGTCAGGTTTTGCGCCAATTCTAACCATGTAAATTTACTTCTTTTATTTTCCAATAATTAGAAAAAGGGGGAAGGGTAAGAGGTCCACAGAACTCTTTGCAATCAGAGCTTACCATAATGTTCCATGCTCAATGATTAAAACCAGGGCCTATCTAAATTAATTTGATGAGACCTCAGGCCCACTCCAAGTAGTCAAGTGTCCACATCCCCAAACCACTCTCAGAACAAAACTTGCACCAGACATTGTGTTGACCATTTCAGCAAAAAAAAAAAAAAAAAGATACAAGCAAACAGGCAACTAGGACAAAAGTCCCGCCTCTTTAGAATGGTTCCTCCACCCAGTGGGGAGAACCAGGATCCAAGAATAGGTATTGGAAAAGAGGGCCAGAGGGAAAAGACAGGAAGAGGGTAAGAAAGAGATTACATTTTGGTGCAGTCTATGATGTTCTAGTTCTTTGACCAAGTCTTTGGTATATTTCAACAATTTGAAATTCATGCATAAAACCCAATGAACAGGAGCTAATGCAATGAAGTATTCCTGTATTCAAGGCAAAAAAGCAGAGGTGGGGAACAAAAAGAAGATTCCTGTATTCAGAAGAATACACAGAGCTGAGGTACAAAGAGGGATGTGAGATACAATGAGAACTGTTACAGAAACACCTTCTAGCCAAAGCTCATCATGCAGGGCAGGAATGATGTTCTAAGGGATGGACAGCTGAAGCCACTGTATACTTTCGTGAAACAGAAGGATGAACCTTGAGTGAATTCTCAATCTTTGCATTACTTGTTGCAATTCAGGTGAAGGATGAACAAAAAGTATGACAGCATTTGCATTTGTGTGATAATTTATTTACCATTTGAAGGAATAAATACACTCTTGGTGTATGTCATGCACATGTCCACACTGTAGAATGATTACAACTCATCCAGTGACAATGAGTCACAAGTCTTATTTCCCAAACCACCCAAATTTAAGTCTACTTAGTAAAATTCAGTTTACTTTTAAAAATCATTGTGCTTTACTCTTCTGAATAAACCGTATTCAACAGTTTCAACAGTACAACTCACACATTTATCAGCCGTAATGAAGTAAACTTGAATGCAACCAAACTTTAAAAATCACAGACAAGCAAAAAAAGATTTAAAAAGCTACACTTCTTCTTTTTCTTAATAAATTCTAATTATTCCTATGATAAGGTCTGAAAATGCAATGCTTGCCAATAACACTAATAATAATAATAAATCCACTCTGGAACAAATGTCCAAAAAGCCAGTGAAAACACTTGCCAAATGAACCCAGGCTACCACACACACAAATCGAGGTGGAAAATATTATTTAGAACAAGCTTTTGTTTACTTACCGGAGAACGGGTTTGAGGTTGTGAATTCATTGTTTGAGGGGCTTGAGGGTATACCAATGTGGTTGGACCTGCATTCTGTCCAGAGGGATAAGGGGTCTGTCAAAGAATGGCAAGAACAATATCATATTTTGAAAAAATATGGCATAGCATCTCAAATACAAGATTCTAAAAAAAAAGTTAATGAAAACAGTTATTAATGTGGTTTACAATTCTATTTTTTAAATTTTAACTTTATTGCAATATGCAGCAACTAAAGATCAGAGCAGCATTTTTTTAAATTCCTGTAAATCTCCTGACAAGGCGTCAAAAGCAACCCAAAGACTAGGTACAATTATTTGAAACTCTGTGTGGAAAGAAAACCCACTGTAAATTCATCAATTTCTGAAATGGAAAGCCCAAGCCACAAACAAAATCCAACTCCACTGTGGTAACTTGTTACCATTGTGGTGTGCTTTCAAAATTACCCAAAGGTAGCCCTTATGGAAGATATCTCATAACCACAACTAACAGCACACCCAGTTAACTATTGTATAATTGCTGTTCTCTTGCCAAGGCTTATACCTTAATCCTTCTACATGATCCCATAAAAATCAAAGGGTAAGAACTTCATAAGAGCGTAGATTAAGTGATAATACCTATATTACCTTACACAGATTTTCCTGAATATAACAACATTAAGTTTTCATTATGAATCCATGTTAAATGTTATAGGTTAAAACTGTAACAATGAATTTGGGGCGGGGGGGGGGGGGGAGGCTTATCACATGTTTAAAGTGAAATGCTACCAAGCTCAAGGAACATGGAATCAGAAGACTTTCAATTCAGATTGTTAATTACGGCTACTTAACACTGTGATTGGTTTGGGCATGAATTATTTTCCCTATGAATGTAAAAAGGAACACCACAAAGCAGTTGTTAATATTAAATGAGATAGAATACATCATTATGCAGTCACATTTACTTACCACTATATCAGTTCTACAAATGAGGAAATCAAAGACCAGAAAATCTAATTGTGTTACCCTATGTAACTAAATAAAGGACATCTGGAAAGTAGCAATTTTGCTTCAATGAGTGAAAGAATTGTCTATAACTTCTGGCCCCTGTTTACCATTTAACAGAAGTTCAACTGGGCTCACCAATTTTAAAGTAAATGTTTGAAAAGATTCATCATGGCTTTCAAATAATGAAGACAAAACAAACAGTTTCATATTAGACACAGAGGATATCTGGCAACCTATAATAGGATATTTATTATATAATCACCTCTATAAATGACACTAAAATTTAACATCAGCTTGATTTCCTTTCTTACTATAGTTCTATTCACAAATTGGAAAACATGGCAGTAATCTTGTGTCTGCTAAATACTTGATGATTAAATCAAATGTGAACCAGAAAATTATTCAGGTTATGTAGATTGGTCAAATGCTGCACATCTTAACTATTCACTTTAGGGGAAAATGTGGTATATGAAAAAAATTTTTTTTAATAAATTCTGACCAGATTTAGATCAGGAAAGTATTTCTTCAAATTCTACAACAGCATTTGGATATAATTTTAAAATATAATGTTAATTTCATTCTTCATTAAATTAAAAGAAATTCATCAAATGCCCAGAGACTAATTTTTTTTATCATGAGTATCCTTGATCTTAGGGTATCTAGATACCTTTTTTTTTTTTTGGTGCTGAGGATTGAACTCAGGGGCACTCGACCACTGAGCCACATCCCCAGCCCTATTTTGTGTTTTATGTAGAGACAGGGTCTCACTGAGTTGCTTAGCGCCTCACCGTTGCTGAGGCTGCCTTTGAACTTGCGATTCTCCTATCTCAGCCTCCCAAAGTGCTGGGATCACAGGCTTGAGCCACTGTACCCGGCTTCTAGATACCTTCTTAAGATTTAATTGCTATTTGAAGCATAAGCTTCTAGTTGTTAAGATATTATAACACTGAAATACACGACTTATGAAAATAGAAAAAATGTTATTTCTTTCTATACTTCAGAAATAAAGTAAGCACTTTGCTGTCTCATAGAGACCAAAGAAAAGTAACCATTCTTTTTCATAGAAGATGCTAAAGATATGCATGATGATTATATTTGACCTAATTAAAATTTCAGTAATATCTTCAACACTAGAACCAAAAAATGTAACAGAAAACCACCTGGAAAAAGGAATACATGAATTAGTGTCCAGATACAAACTTCTTTTTTTTTTCACTAACAATGCTCTTCTTGACCACATGCAGTTGGTACCCTCTCAAGACTGTTCCCATTGTGCCTTCTCCAGACTATGGCACTGCATTGCAAATGATGTTTAATAATGCAAAAAATTGCATTTTACTGTAGCTTGGGCATGCTATTCTAAAAAGATGTGTTAAAATTAAAAAAAAAAACCTAAAACCCCAAATATATCTTATCTTATATTTACATTGCATATAAGCCGAGAACTAGCTTAGACTCTGCACACAATTGCATCTAAATGCAAAGTATTATGTCTAATGAAGCCATACATTCAAGCTTCGATGACAATATGGGGCATGTACCACTGGCATTTAATAAACAAATTTTGCCTACAGCTTACTCAGTTCTCCCTCTGACTATTTGTCCATTCTTTAGGGCTGCCTTTAGAAATTCTTAGGAATATGTATGATTTGTATCTACTGTTTTTTCAAGAAGTGCAAATAGTAACAGAGCTTCTATATCTTCTATCTATTCTTTGTATTTAATGACATGATTAATCAAGTTCACTGATAAACTTATTCCAGAATACTTTACTCCATTTATTAGAAGGCCTTGGTAAAAAATAATGCAAAAGCTGGGCACAGTGATGCATGCCTATAATCCTAGCAATACAGGTGATTTAGGAAAGGAAGAGGATTGCAAGTTTGAGGACAGTCTGGGCAACTTAGTAAGACAACGTATCCAAATAAAAACCAGAAAGGGGTTAGGTTTGTGGCTCAGTGTAGTAGAGCCCTTGCCTAGCACATGTGAGGCAATAGGTTTGGTCCTTAGCACCACATAAAAATAAATAAAATGAAGGTATTGTGTCCATCTACAACTTAAGGGGGGGGGGGGCGTGCTGGGATGCAACTCAGTGGTAGAGTACCCTGGGGTTCAATCCCCAGTATGAGGAGGGGATACAACAGTAAAACAGAACTAGCCAGTGTATAGACTGACAAATTGTTTACAAAGTACCAGTGAAGACAAGCAAATCATAACAGTCCTTATGAAACGACACTTATGCAAGGCAAGGACTTAATGACCATAAAGTTCCTAACAACTATTTAAAAAACATTCCTTTGAACAAGTTAACCAAAAACAGAAGTTTGAGGGTGAATTCCATTGCAAAACAAAATGAGCTAACAATACTACATATTAATTATAAAGAATTCAAAATATAGATATGTAAAAACACAAACATTCGATTTTCAAAACATAAAACAATGGACTAAAGCGTACCAAAAAAACCCACTAGAACAGAAAAAACAGCTCACTATGACTCAGGCACTTTTCAAAATCCCCCCCATGGAGCACAACTTTTCGTTCCTCTGGTTGTATCAAAGTTCTTTAAATATAATTCAAAGATGAAACATCATTTCTCTTATTTTAACGCTCTTTTTTGCTTGTTGTATGGTGTTGGGGGTGGAACCCAAGGCCTCACACATACTAGGAAGGCACTCTATCCATGAGGTTCGCCCTCAGCCCCTTTTTTATTTTAAGACAGATTCTTGCTGAGGTCTCATTCAGTTGCCAAAGCTGGACTTGAAATTGTGCTCTTCCTGCTTCAACCTCACAAGCTGCTGAAATTACAGGTGTGTGCCACGGCATTCCACTTGCTTTAAGACTTTTTTTAAAAAATATTTTTTAGTCGTAGACAGACACAATCCCTTTATTTTATTTTATTTTTATGTGGTGCTGAGGACTGAACCCAGGGCCTCACATTAGGCAAGCACTCTCCACTGAGCCACATCCCCAGCCCTTAAGACTCTTTCTTTCTTTCATTTTTTTAATGTTCACAACAGATTTATTTTTGAAAACCAGAAAAAAAAAATTGAGACAGCCCACATGTACATTCACTCATCTACAGGTAACTGAACAACTTTTACTGTATTCATGCAACAGAATCACCACTAAAAGTCACCAAGAAAAGGAATACATGAATGACACATAAAAAAATACAGGGGTGAATTTGAAACCATTATGTTATAAAGAAGCCAGACACAAAATTGGCCGTCCTGATAAGATTCCGGAAAGGGCAAAACTAAAGTGGCAGCAAGCAGGCCAGTGGCTGCTAGAGGCAGGGGTAGAGAGAGGGAAATGAGGGACCACTTTGGAATGATGGAAGTGTTCTATATCCTGACTGTGTGTTTTGTATACAACTACAGACATTTTTTAAAACTTGATAAATGGAAGTATTTTATTATGCTGTTTGCTGTACTTAATTATACCTCAGTAAAGTCATAATGCTGGCCTTGCTCTGTTCTGCTGAAGGCTGCCTGACAGATGGTGTCCCTATTGAAGGAGCATGTGTAGAAGAGGCCACACTGAGAGAGAGGAAGCAAGCCTGAACTACCTTTAAAACAATCCATTATTACTCACTTGAGAATAATTACTCACTTCTGCTGGTAAGTTCCCTCCTTGCTTTGCATTAGGCTCCACATTTTAAAGTTAAGACTCTTTCTTTAAATAAATCCTGCTATAAAGAATAAATTCAATAGTGGACATATGTGTGACTATGCCCAGATCTGACTGAAAAATTAAGCTGCCAACTTTTCAAAGAACCATTAGGTAACAGTTACTCAATTTTAAAGAATTGATGCCTCCCATTCTATAATTCTTTTTCTAGGAATTCACTCTATGGAAACTTCACAATATGCCCTCCTAAAAAAACACAAACATTCTAAACTACCAGGTATAGCACAGGTGAAATTTAGCTATGCCCAACTAATGAGAGAATACAGTGTAATCGTAAAGAAAGTGGTAAATCTACATATATTAGCATGAGAAGATGTGTTACATTATTATATTATGTGACAAAAGAAAACTGTATAATATGTAATCCTTAAGCATAAAAGGACCTGTTTTCTTTTAAAGAAAATATGTACAACAAAAAAGTCAACTCATAAATCATGATGAAATACCAACAATATTTAGTGAAATCTAACACAAAGAACACACTATTACTGTGGGTTCTGAGCATAAGTGAGGCCTGAGATATGACTTTTATTTTTAAACTTTTCTGAGACGCTTGCTTATCAATAAAGAGATGATATAGATATAAGAAGCATTTACCCAGCAAGAGAAGGTAATCCTTGCAGTCATTGAAAAATAAACAAAAATAATTTAATAGTGGGCTGGGATTGTGGCTCAGTGGTAGAGTGCTGTAGCACATGTGAGGCACTCGGTTCGGTCCTCAGCACCACATACAAATAAATAAAGGTATTGTATCCACCTACAAATAAAAATATTTTTAAAATAATAATTTAATAGTATAGAATAAATGATACTGAGACAGAATGTTAAAACCAATCCACATATTACAGAGAATATGCAACAGGCCTTTCAAATCAGTAAGAACATAAGAAAATTAATATAGGGCTGGGTTTGTAGTTCAGTGGTAGAGCACCTGCCTACATGTGTGAGGTCCTGGGTTCAATTCTCAGCACCGGGTATGAATAAATAACATAAAGGTCCATCAACAACTAAAAAAAAAAAATTTAAAAAAAATAAAATATGTTGGGAAAACTACACCAACATTTAGGAAAGGTGGGTAACCAACTTGACTCATCATTTAAAAAAATCCAGGACAGGCAAGGTAATCCCAGCACTTTAGGAAGCTCAGACAGGAGAATCACGAGTTCAAAGCCAGCCTCAGCAACGGCAAGGCGCTATGCAACTCAATGAGACCCTGTCTCTACATAAAACACAAAGTAGGGCTGGGGATGTGGCTCAGTGGTCGAGTGCCCCTGAGTTCAATCTCTGGTACCAAAAAAAAATTGTTCTTTACAAGTTTGCATGAGTATATAAATGCATACATATGCATGTTAATTCATTCTTATTAGTAACAAATGTTGGGCACATAAATGTAACCACAGAAACAATCATAGCATATTAAAATCCAAACAAACTCTTTGACCATGCTGCTATTCACATGCTTCCAGGCATCTTCAGCCTCTTTAGAACTATCATCTAATCAATACAATACAGAAAATAATTTCTAAAATGATTATACACGTTCTATATCTACACTGTCCAAAAATGGTAGCTATACATCACATTTAGTCACTTGAATTATGGGGACCAATGCAACTGACAAAACAAATTTAATTTTATTTAAATAAATTTTACTCAAATAAAAATTTTTATTTTAGTAGAAAACACAACATATAATTTATAATCAACCATTTTGACTGTATAGTAATATTAACTGTATACACATTTCACAACAGACCTCAAGAACTTTTTCATCTTGCAAAATTGAAACTGATTACATTTGAGAACCATTCAATTTAAATTTTATTTATATATACTTTGATCATTTAGAATTTAAACAGTCACATGTGGCCAGGTTTAGAAATCTGTTACTTAACAAATGTTTTACTCTTCTGGTGTCCATAATTTATCACTACAAACTTCTGCAAGTCCACATTTAGAGAAGTGCAGTAATATCTAACAAACAGGAGTAATATAAAACACTGGAGAGAATCACATACCTATCAGTGAGCTTCTTAGGCAACTGTAAGCATGAGTCTTGTTTCCCCCAACTAAATAAGACTAAAATTTAAGGCACTGATTTTCAAAGTGTGCATCACAGCCCTGGGCATATATGTCACCCTATTAGGGAGTCTGAGTTAGAATACTCAGTAATAGTAATACTAAGATATTATCTGCCTGTGATGACATTTGCACAAATGACAGCAAAATAAGTTAAGGTGCTGGTACCTTAGTAAGAGTCAAGGCAAAGGTAGTCTTTATATTCTTTCCTGCCAAAAGCATCACTGTACATTCTTATTTTTTACAAAAGGAAGGGGGGAAATGCAGTATTTAAGAATGTCACCACAGTAACTTACTAGTTTTTATTTTGGTAAGTATAGATATGGACTTTGAGCAACAAGTGAGCGAATCCATGTGCTCTTTTTCTAGTTGCACTAGCAGCAATATCTTACATACACACAGTAACCTATGACAGCCAGAAAATCACATTGATACAATCCATCAACCTTAGGCTTTTCTAGTTATTCAATATTTGTGAGTGTTTTTAGTTCTACGCAATTTCAGCATATGCACAGAATAACAGTCAGTCAAAATACAGAGAAGTTTCTTCACAGAATCCATAATACTACTCTGCCCTATTAAAGCCGATGCCATACCCACAATTGACTTTCTGCCTCTATAATTGCTCATTTAAAAAACGATATATAAATAGAATCATATGCCATGCAATCTGTGCACATGTCTTTGCTATGCTGAGTGAAAAAAATGAGAAAACAACAATTCTGCAGCACATAGGTAAGAGGACTTCACCAAGAAAAAGTCCTTGTACTAACATTTGGGTTACAATGCAAACTAACAGTTTTTCAAACAACATTACTGCTTTTTCAAACATCACTTTACCTGAAACAACGCCTAAGAAACTATGCTCATGTAGACTTTGAATTGTGGCAGATATTTTCTTATAAATGAACAAAGAAACCTGTTATTTCAAGGAAAACTGGAAGTAATTACCAATATTGAAATTCAAACTTTCAAGTGAAAATTAACTTTTAGAAATGTGTCTGCCATCATGAGCGTGACCACATTCCTAAAAAAGACTTTTTCAAATGATAATGCAATTATTTTTGTATTGCATAAAAATGTAGTTATTTCATATTGTATAATAAAAAAGGTTTTAGTAAGAAAGACATGCCTAATTCAATAAAGCGATATTTCCAAGTGAAATACATAATGTCACAAAATCACAGAAAATAAATAATCCATTCAAGTGCAAAACAGACCAATGGATTATAATGTAACAAAGTACCAAAAATTCACTGATGAAGATTCAGATTCCACACTACAACTACCTTTACCAATCGATGTCTTGAATGTGTAGTATCAAAGCAAAAAGCCACAAGTTCAGAAAGGATTCTAAAACATTTCTGCTTTTCCCAAATAAACACGATTGTTAGACTGCATTTTCTTCATGTATTTCAACAGAAACAATACACTGTGTATCAGGCATAATAAGAGATATGAGAGTCCAAATAATTTATATTAAGACAGATTTTAAAAAGATCTGCAATAGTGTAAACAATACCACTCTTATTATTTTAGTTGATTTGAGTAGATATTATTTCCATTAAAATGTTATTTAGGTTAACCTAATATGGAGCTTATTTTTATTTTACACTAAATAATTATGCAAAATTTCTTCAATTTTAACTTCTGTAGCAAATATTAATAGATATTAGACACATAAAAATATTGAAAACTCCAAGTTTTGAGATTTGGTTTGGTTTGCACTGTTAGGAACAGAACTCAGTGCCTGATGCAAACGAGGCGTGTGCTCTACCACCCAGGCCCCAAAGAGTTTTCTTTTAAAAGTATGGAGGGACCCTAAAAGCATACAGTTTGAGAACACTGGCTTATAATAACACTAGAACTGAAAGTATTCCTCCTTTGCCTCTTGCTATTAAACTATGAAAGGTTTACTCTGTATACCTATCCTTAAATTTTTGTTAAAAAGAGAGAAGGCACCAGTATATACTTTCTCATTCCTGATGACTGCAGGTCAGTTTGTTTCCCTCTCCCAAATTTCCATAGGAATAGCACATCATTTTATTGTGATCATAGTAATAATTTTCCATCCATACTATAACTTCATAAATGTTAGTTTACCTGAGTTCTACACATAACTAAATTATAAAGACTAGTCAGGAGGGATCCACTCAATTCCTAGCACCTCCCTTGTAAGAGAAGGAAAGAAATGGAACCTGTTTACAACACTCAGGCCTGTTTAGAGACTGCCCACAGGATGGATTTGGAATGCTGATTTGAGGCATAGCTTTGATATTACGCTGGAGGTTAACTGGAAGGTGAATAGACACTGGAAAGGGTAGAAGAAACTGTTGTGTACCTAAATTGCTGCAAGAGATTAAGGGCAGAAGAATATAATAGAATGCCTAAAAGAAGATTCACAGGATAATCATGACATTTAAAAGCACCTGCACGGGACTGGGGCTGTAGCTCAGTGGCAGAGCACTTGCCTAGCATGTGTGAGGCACTGGGTTCGATCCTAAGCACCACATAAAAATAAACAAAATAAAGGCATTCTGTCCATCTACAACTACAAAAAAATTAAAAAAAAAAAAAAAAAAAAAGCACCTGCACGTACATACACAGGGAGGTGGGGGGAAGTATACTCATAGGCACAAAGACATATGCACAGAAAACATCTACCACCTTAAGCCTTAACTCCAGGACTGTCAATCTGCCCCAGCACAGAGACAGACTGTAAAGACTAGAAGAAGTGGCCCTTTCTTCATGTATGTAATTTCTAACAAAAGATCATAAGGCCTAAAAATTAACAGGGTAACATGCCCCATCCAAAGGAACAAAATAAAATCTCCAAAACCACCAAAGAAACAGACTTTTGAATTAATTGACAAAGACTTCCAAAAAACTGTCTTAAATATCAAAGTAAATAAAGAAATAAAATGTTCATTAAGCTAAATAAAGATAGGGACAGAAAACTAAATGAAAGCAGAAAAAAATATGAACAAAATGAGAACTATTGTCATAGGAGAAGAGACATCTCTGAAAAAGGGTTCGAGGAGGAGTTCCCAGAGGAGAGGGAACTTAACTCAGGACCCACAGGGATCTTGGCATACATGATGGAAAAGAATTTCCACATGAGCCATAGACAGAGGTTTATTTAGGAAGGCAGGCACACATTCAAGAGAGAATGTGGGCTGTCTTAAGATTGAGAAGCAGCTCTGACTTGGGCTGAGAGTCCAATATTTATACAAGGCTGTATCAGGGGCTGGACTGGAGGTGGATCCAGGGTGAAGCTGACCAATTTTGTACTAATTTTCCTGCACTTGTGTATTTCCCTCATTCTACAAGGGTGTGGGAGTGAGCCCCGCACCCGCCCCCGTCCCCCCCCACAGCAGGGCATTGGCCAAGGTTTGCAACTATATTTTCTGCATTTCAATGGCTTGATGGTGTTTCTCTTAAGATTCCCTGTTTCTCTCTCCTTATCCTAAATCCCTGACAGGAAAGAATTATAAAAAAGAAAAATTCTAAAACTGAAAAATACAGTAACTGAATTGAAAAAAAATCATTAGAGAGGTTCAAATGCTGGCCAGGTAAACAGAAGAAAATATGAGCACTCTTAAAAGAGAGTACTTGAAGTAATCACATCTAAGAAAAAAACAAAAAAATTAAGAAAAGTGAACAGAGCCTCTGGGACTTATGCTATACCATTCAAGTAATTATAGAAAACGGATGAGAAACGAGGTCAGAAACAATTCAAAAATCAGTGGCATAAAACTTCCCCAATTCAAGTAAAGATAAGGATATGCAGAAGCAAGAAGTTCAATGACTCACAAGTGAAAAAAGACACTCAAAGGCACGTTATAACTAGGAGAAGATACAAAACCTTGAAAGTAGCAAGGTAAGTGACTCAAGATATATAAGGAATAAATAAGATTATCAGCAGACAGAATTAAAAGGTAAAAGTATTAAAAAGTATGCATCATGCAAGGAGCAGTGGCACCTCCTATAATCCCAGAGACTCTGAAGGCTGAGGCAGCAAGATCACAGACGAGCCTCAGCAACTAGCAAGACTGTCTCAAAATAAAAAATAAAAAGGGATGGGGATGCAGCTCAGTAGTTAAGAGGCCCTGGGTTCAATCCCTGGTACCAAAACACGTGTGTGTGTGTGTGTGTGTGTGTGTGTGTGTGTGTGTGTCTCACACATCAATGTTAATGAATACACACAACATATTTAATTTTGTATCTATGTTAATGAATACAAACAGACACAGAGATGTAGTTTGTAATACCAATAGCATAAAGAAAAGGGGACCAAAGTACAAAGTAGACTTTGGCAAGCAATTTAAATTATCACTTTACACCGGGATTTTATATATGATTTCCGTGGTGATCACAAATACAATATCTATACAATATACATAAAAGGAAATAAAAAGGGAATCAAAATATGTCACTACAAAAAGTCAAACACAAAGGAAGGCAGTAAGGGGGAAATACAGCAGTCTCACGGATGATTGCACACTCATGCCTCTATCAGCATTGTTTATAGAAGTCAAAAGGTAGAAGCAACCTAAGGGTCTACTGACAAATAACAGATAAACAAAAGTGAGGTGTGTGTTTGTGTGTAACAGAATAGTATTAAAAGGCCTTTAAAAGGAAGGAAATTCCAACAGCACACTACAGCATATGGATGAACACTGAGGACATATGCTGAGTGAAATATGCCAGTTACATAGTAACAAATACTGCTTGATTCCATTTACTTAATACTGAACTATACACTCAGAAATGGTTAAGGGGCCGGGATGTGGCTCAGAGGCAGAGTACATGTTGTGCATGTAAAATGCCCTTTGATCCACAGTACCAAAAGAAAAACAACATAAGCTCATTTTGACAAATTTTATGTTATATGTATTTTACAATTAATAATGTGTCTATAAGTAAAATAGCATTATCACAAAAGCCTAACATCAACTTTGTTTCAATAGCACTTATTCAATTGAACTAGTAGTCAGATTGATATATACTTTTACATATATACATATGTACATTTGCTTGTACCTTCTTGAATTTTAAGCAGTACTTGATAAAAGAAGATCTGGCTAAACCCTGACAACTTGAGAAGCAACAATATTAACACATGGATCTCAAAACTGGCAAGCAGCTATAAAAATCCACCAAGTTCAGATTTTCTAATCATCTGCCTACAACATTTCAGTGAAAGGGAGAAGAAAGGTTTAATCGTTTTAATAGCAAAAGTCAAAAAGACCTAGGCAGGATATATATTTTCCCATCTCACAAACTAACAGCTACTATTTTAAAAAAAAAATCATCAAGAAATACTACAAATAATTTAAAAAAACAAGGAAGTAATTCTTCTGTCACAGAGGAAAATACTGTCTTTGATTGACAATCAGGAGGGTTCAATGAGATGTCTGTTGTTGCAACTGCCAATAAGACAGGAATTGAGGAACTTCTTCCTCTTTTCTCAATTCAGAACTTAACCCTGTGGATTAGTGGAGTTCATTTGAAACTATTTTCTTATTTTTCTTCGGAAAGGTTTTTAGGCCCATATATTTGAATATAAATAACCAATCTGCTATCTGTCTACTAAGAAAAGGCAGATATAAGATCACATGTAACTGGCACAATTTCTGGAATGCCTTTCAAATGACGGCTAAATTGGGTCCCACGTAGGTCAAGAGCATCAGAAGATATACGTGTCAATCTTACACTCTAGGATAACACAAATTCCCCTTGACTATAAAAACTACTAGAATATAAATGTTATTAAATATTCTAACAGTGTAATACTGAAAAATCCTCTCATGTTTGATTAGAATTTTTATGAAAGATGGAATAAAACAAATTAATACAGTGCAAATTTGTGATACGAGGTTTTTTAAATCAACAATAAAATAATATGTATTACCTACTTTTATACATAAAATCAAGGACCATACATAATGTAACTCAATAAACTACTACACCGATCCAATATTCCCACTTCGTTAGACATGACCGTAAACAGAATGCTGACCTTTCTTTCTTTGAAATGAATCCAGTTTCCTTTTATCATTAGAAAAAAATCTGAGACTCGGGTATATTCAGTGTATATCCTGAACCTCAAAGAGTGAGAACACATAAATGCCAATAATAAATCATAAACTTTGTTTCCCAAATGAACAGATTATTTTGTGTGCTCAGGCTTCCAAGTTCTCTCCTTCTGAGTCAAGCATATAAATAAGTACACAGCATAATAACCACCACATTTTGACATAATGAAGACTCAATTACAGTACATAGTGACACAGACCCTCAGTACAAGGTTTGTAAACAAAAATCAAAATATTACTACATAATTTAACATCAACATAAAATTAAATGAATATATAACACTAATATTTACATTTTTTAGAAGTATTTACTATAACCTCACAACAATAAGAGCTCCTATACAAAATTTCAGCACATGAATTCCTCAATGATGGCCCCTGAAGCATTAAAAATGCCCATGTGTCTAAAATACAAGCTAAAATGAAATGGTGCCAAATTATTTTCTGGATAATTAGAAGGCTATCTTCTTTTCCTAGTTTGTAGTTAAATACCAAAGGTTTCACCTTTACATTAAAAGCAGTAAAACAGTACTGGCTGATTATACAGCGAAAGTTATTTATAAGAGAAAACACTTAATGATAGGTCTCCATTATGATTTTTCTACTTAGTGATGCTAAATGTAGTAAGTAAAACAAATAAAATACCCCAGTTATATTTAGATCATCACTGAGCTGGTTAAATAAACATTTTGCCTGCTGTGTAAGGTGACTCCATCCTACTTATTCTACCAGGAATAAACAGAGATGACACAAACTCAATCACATGAGACAGGTTCACAAAACAGCTGAGTCACCTACCAGCACCAGGCTCTTTCTTCACTTCCTGTTCCCAGTAACTCAGTGGAAATTTCTGTCTAACCACAACACTTGGCCATTCCCACCAATAAGTTACAGTTTCCTGAAAACGTGCCCTGAGTAATATCAACAAGTTTATGATAAAGCTTAATTTAGGCATCACATGATTCTACCCCACCTCCATCCAACACACCAAGTTCCTGACAATACAAAAACAAAGGCAAGCAAAAACAAGAGGCAAATCAGGGCTGGCAAATCTCATCTCAATTAGGCTACATCTATTTTAGACAAACAGTCTCTTCAACTGGGCTGGAGGTGGATGCTATATCGTTCCACTGTCTATATAGTTAGACCGTTTTGAACATGACCAAAATATCCCTTAGGTTTTCATTGTAAAGCATCCTTGAACAGAATGGTGAATGTTCTAGACTTTTAATATAACTAGTACGGCCTCAAAACAAAATTGCTTTACCTTTTTTTTAATTTAGAAGATGCTAAACAGATACAGTTGAAAAAGACAGGATTCCTGGAAAGAAGGAATTTACAATCCAACAAACAACTGTAAGACAATATACAAAGTGTTTAAGGAGTATGAATAATATGTCAAGATGTACAGGGGAGCCAGGTGCAGGTGCACGCCTGTAATCCCAGCAGCTCAGGAGGCGAAGACAAGATCACGAGTTTAAAGCCAGCCACAGCAAAGGTGAGGTGTTAAGCAACTCAGTGAGACTCTGTCTCTAAATAAAATGCAAAATAAGCCTGGGGATGTGGCTCAGTGGTCGAGTGGCCCTGGGTTCAATCCCTAGTACAAAAAAAAAAAGCAGCTGTACAGTGTATCCAGGCATGGTGGCATACACCTAATAATTTCAGCAATCATGAGGCTAAGGGAGGAGGATGGCAACTCATCAAGACCCTGTTTCAAAATAAAAAATAAAAAGGGCTAGGAATGTGGCTCCATGGTTAAGAACCCCTGGGCTCAATCCTCACGGTCCAAAAAAAAAAAAAAAAAGATTCATAGGGGAGAAATGGTTTTATTCTTCCAAAGAGAAGATTCTCTCTGAAGTTTCCATGGATGACAGTTTATCTAGTGATGAATGGTGGACTTATAGTCACCCATGAAAGGAGAGGGCATCACACATAGGTAAACTAAGATTATAAACAGAAGCACAGGGACCTGAAAAAGAAGGGCAGATGTGCTGAAAACATTAACAGGTCAGTAACAGCAGAGGAAAGCAGAAGATGTGGCAGTGAGAGAAGGGGAATCAGAGCATTAGATCATGGAGAGATGAAAATGATGTGCCAACTAAAGTAAGAACTTTACCATGAAGGTATCAGGATATGGTAAATATGATATTATCACATTTGTTCACTAAAGAGACCTATTACAATAATAGGGAGTCCTAGGGAGGAGACTGGTATCCATTTACCAGATAGGGAGCTGCAACAAACTACAAGAAAGTGCGAACGAGAGCCCAATCTACTGCAGTGAATCTGGGTACAGGGCAGATTTGGGAGACAGCACACTGGAAAGCACAACTTTCTCAGCAGTTAGATAGCAGCGGTAGGAAACTGATGTTCCAACATGTGAGGACAGGGTGACTAAGGATGCTGACAGGCAAAATGACTGAATCTAAGCCCCTCTCAACCACAGTTAAGCGTTCATTACTATTCACTGACCTATTTCCTCAAACATATCAGTTAATTTTCTCTTAAAGCCTTCAAAATACGTGTTTTCTCTGTTTTGGGTTTAAAGAAAAGTGATAAACTCACTGGTATTATACACAATGGAGTTTTATTCAACCATAAAAAAATGAAATTATGTCATTTACAGGAAAATGAATGGAATTTGACACCATTATGTTAAGCAAAATAAGACGAACTCAGAAGGTCAAGGGATAGGGACTAATGTTTTCTCTCATACAGGAAAACTAAAGAGGAAAAAGAAAAGGGTAGGGGCAGATGTCAGGGAAATCAAAGGGAGATTAATAGAGGAAAGGGTCCAAGGGATGGGAGGTAAGGAAGGACTGGGGAAGTGCTAAGGAGTGACAGTGGCCAAATAATCTTGTTACATTGTGTGTATGTTCAAATATGTAACAAGATATTCCATCAATATATACAAATATAATGCATCACTGAAAAAAAACGTGGGCAGAAAATTTAACAATCTGTAGAGAAATCGTAGAAAAACACAGAGAAGCGAAAAATAAATAAAAAGATGAATAAGGAAGGAAGGAAGGAAGGAAGGAATAAACTCCCTAATACTGTGTCAAATTTTAACTGTCCAAAAAAGGGGAAATTAGACATGTTGGGAGCAGTCAACCACAGAAAATGATTTAGGAATCACTGGCACATAACAAATAGTCCTTCCATGAAAGTAGAAGAGATTGCCTTGTTTAAGATCAAATAACATAAAATTATTTGGGGGAAAAAATAGTCTTATTATAGACAAAATAAAAATTAATCTTTAAAGCTTAAAGAAACAGTTTCAAAAAACTGGATAAACTCCCTTTATTTAGAGCCCAATCCATGCCAGGAACATATTGACGTTTCAATTACACAAAACCTCTACAAATTAAATCATTTAAAAAATGAGAAAACAAATGATAAAAGTAAGCATCCTTCTCTTGTTCCTGATCTTAGAAAGCTTTCAGTTTTTCACCACTAAGTATAATATTTACTGCTTTTTATACATATGGTTTTTTTATTCTATGTCTCATTTGTTCGAGTTTTTAGCCACAGATGGATGTAGAACTTTATAAAATGGCTTTTTGTATCCACTGAGATGATCATCATGTTTTCATTCATTCTGTTAATATGATGGATTACATGAATCAGCTTTCAATGTTGAACCATTCTTGTATTCCAGATATAAACCCCACTTGGCTAATGGTATCAATTATTTTAATGTGTCAAGAAAAAGTATGACAAAACTTGATACGTTTGTTTTCATAATTAAAAATAAAACAACTAGAAATAGAAAGAAACTACCTCAACATAATAAAAGTCACATGATAAGCCCACAGTAAATAAGTCCTCTTACTCAGAGGACAATGACTGAATGCTTTTCCTTAAGAGTAGCAACAATAAAAGTATGGCCCCTTTTACCACTTCTAATTCAACATTAACACTGGAAGTTCTAGCCAGAGCAGATAGGCAAGAAAATGAAATAAAAGATTTCCAAAAATTATCTCTCTTTAACCGATATAATTTTTACATGAAGAAAACCTCACGGATTTCACACTATGTAGCAAACCTTATGGCTGGCACATGTCTATAATCCCAGAGGCTCAGGCAAGAGAATCGCAAGTTCAAAGCCAGCTGTAGGAATTTACCAAGACCCTCTCTCTAAATAAAAATACAAAAAAGTGCTGAGGATGTGGTCCAGTGGTTAAGCACCCCTGGGTTCAATTCCCGGTACCCAAAAAGGCAAAAAAAAAAGACAAGGGAAAAGAAAGAAAAGGAAAAATACCTATGGATTTCATACACACACACACACACACACAGTTAGAATTTAGAACATCAACAAAATAGCAGGATACAATCAGGCAGGGACATAGTCCTAGTATATGACTGAGGCAGGAAGAATGCTTGAGACAAGTAGTTCAGGACCAAGTTGAGCCAAGCATGGTGGTGCATGGCTGTAATCCCAGTGGCTGAGGCAGGAGGATCACAAGTTCAAGGCCAGACTCTGCAACTTAGCAAGACCCTGCTTCAGAATTTAAAAATAAATAAATAAAAAGGACTGGAAATGTGCCTCATTGGTTATGACCCTCTGGGTTAAATTTCTGGTATCAAAAAAAAAAAAAAGACCAACCTGGGAAACAAGCAAGACCCCCATCCAAAGGGGGAGGGGGGCCAGGATACAGAGTCAACATATAAAAATCAATGTAGAACTGCAACTATTTGCAAAGGAAAATATAAAACATTCATATTTATAACAGCAACAAAAAGAATAGAACATTTGTGAAATAACTAAACCAATACAGTAAGACTTGTACACTGAAACCTATTAAAAAATTATTGGGAAAGAAAAAAACCACATAAAAAGTTACCAATAGTACCCAAGGTAATCTATATATCGAATGCAATTCCTATCAAAATCTCAATGTTGTATTTTCCATAAATATAAAAACCCATTCAAATATTGATATTGGACCTCAAGAGTGTTGAACACCTCATATTTTCCCATTTAGAAATTTACTATAAATCTATGAAAATCACAACAGAGAGGTACTAGAATAAAGACAGGCAAACAACCAAAACACCTGAATGACATGCTCAGAAATAACCTTCAGGGGCTGGGGCTGTAGCTCAGTGGTAGAGCGCTTGCCTCGCATGCGTGATTCACTGGATTCAATCCTCAGCACCACATAAATAAATAAATAAATAAAATAAAGATATTGCATCCATCTACAACTAAAAATATATTAAAAAGAAAAAGAAAGAAAGAACCTTCAAATAAAGGTCAAATGGCTTTCAAAATGGTACCTAAAACCATTCAAAACGGAAAGAAAAGTATTTTCAACAAATAGTGCAGGGAGAAATGAGACATGCACAATCCAAAGAACAAAGTTGGGAGCTAAGAATAGATCAGTGGTACAGCTTGTCCTTAGAATGTGAAAGGCCCTGGGTTCAATTCCCACCACAAACCCCCCCCAAAAAGAATGAAGTTGAAGCTGGGCGCGGTGGCGCAAGCCTGTGATCCCAGCACTTTGGGAGGCTGAGACAGGAGAATTGCGAGTTCAAAGCCAGCCTCAGCAACAGCGAGGCGCTAAGCAACTCAGTGAGACCCTGTCTCTACATAAAACACAAAATAGGGCTGGAGATGTCGCTCAGTGGTCGAGTGCCCCTGAGTTCAATCCCCGATACAAAAAAAAAAAGAAGTTGAACCTATACTTAATAAGGTATATGAAAACTAATGCAAAATGGAGCCAAGACCAAAATATAAGAGCCAAAAGTATTAATAAAAAAATCTTAAAAAAGAGCAGCAGGCAAAAGCTTCACAACATTGCATTTGGCGATGATTTCTGAAATACAACAACAAAGGTACAGGCAAAACAACAAAAACATGGACAAAATGGACGTGTGAAAACTTTAAAAAATTTTGTGCATCAAAAGACATTATCACCTAGGCCTAGTGGTGCACACTTAAAATCCTGGCAACTGAGGAGGCTGTCACAGGCTGAGCACAAGTTTAAGGCCAGCCTCAGCAACTTTCCGAGGCCCTAAACAACTTAGCGAGATCCTGCCTCAAAATGAAAAATAGAAAGAGTTGGGGATGTGGCCCAGTGGCAAACTGTCTCTGGGGGTTCAATCCCTAGTACCAAAAAAAAAAAAAAAAAAAAAAACCCCAAAACAAAGACTATTCATGGAGTAAAAAGGCAGGCCACAGAAGGGGAGAAAATATTTAAAAATCATATATCTGATAAGGAGTTAATATCATAAAATGCAGAAAATGCCAAAACACAGCAAAAAAAAAAAAAAATCCAAACAACCACACAAAGAGTGGCAAAGGGGGGCTGGGATTGTGGCTCAGTGGCAGAGGGCTTGCCTTGCACATGTGAGGCACTGAGTTTGATCCTCAGCACCACATTCATAAATAAATAAATAAATAAATAAGCGAAGATATTTTTTAAAAAAAGAGTGGCAAAGGGTCTGAAGAGGCACTTTTCTAAAGAAGATATATAAATGGCTGATAAGAACATGAAAAGATGATCATCAGTAACCAGTAAGGAAATGCAAATCAACACTACACTAAGATACTCATACCCAACTAGAATACTATTTTAAAAAAGAAAAACAAAACTAAACAAAAGTGCTGGTGAATATGCACAGACAGTGGAACTTTGGGGCACTGTTTCTGGTAAAATAAAATGATACTGTGGAAAAACAGTATAGTGCTTCCTCAAAAACTTCAGAATAGTATTACCATATGATCCAGGAATTCTAATTCTGTGTATATACCTTAAAATCAAGAGGTATTTGGATATCCAATGTCTGTATCAGCACTATTCGCAACAGCTAAAACGTCTATCAACAGATGAATGCATAAAAAAATATACACACACAATATACACACACACAATGGAATATTATTTCATTTTAAAAAGAAAAGAAATTGATATAAACTATAATACGAATGAAACTTGAAGACATTATGCTGACTGAAATAATCACAAAATTACAAGTACTATGACGTCCTTCAGAATACTCAAAAATCACAGAAATAGCAGAATGGTAGCCAGGGACTTGGGGGAGAGGGAAGGTGAGCCCAGGTTTAATGGGTATAGAGCTTCAGGTTCTGAAAGTTGGAAGGAATCTTGGTGATGGGTGGTGGTGATCAGTACACATTATGAATGCCTTTAATGCCACTACAGTTAAGATTTAAAAAAAAACAACTTTATGGTATTTGCACCTTAACAATAAAAAGATTTTTGAGGGAAAAAAATTCAGAAAACAGAATCAGAGATGGCAAAATAACTTTACCAACATCATACATATAATGGATAATCCTGAATATAAAACTCAATAATGTTGATACCAATGAAAGTATAGGAAAACAAACACAAAATGATGAAACTCTAAAACAAAATATCAATTCACATAAAATTCAGTATATTACCTCTATGGAGAAAGAAGGGGGTTGGGATACAGGAAGAATACAAAGTGACTTCAAAGATACTGGTAACTATTATAGTAAGGCCAACAGGAGAGGCTGATTTATTAGTTTCAAACTGACCATGTGATAACATACTTTTATTTGTACTGGGGATTGAACTCAGGGATACTTGACCACTGAGCAACATCCCCAGTCCTATTTTGTGTTTTATTTAGAGACAAGGTCTGAGTTGCTTAGCTCCTTGCCATTGCTGAGGCTGGCTCTGAACTCACGATTCTCCTGTCTCAGCCTCCCAAACTGCTGGGATTATAGGCATGCACCATCGCACCTAACTGATAACATACTTTTAAAAACAAGTAACTCATAATAAATTTTAAGACAATAAGTAATTTCTTCTAGTTGCAGATGTACATAATAACTTTATTTTTTTTATGTGGTGCTGAAAATCAAACCCAGGGCCTCACATGAGCTAGGCAAGCGCTCTACCACTGAGCCACCACCCCAGCCCACAATAAGTGATTTTTTATAAAGAAGTAAGGAGCCGGGCCATTGTGGCGCAGGCCTATAATCCTAGTGACTCATGAGGCTGAGGCAAGAGAATCACAAGTTCAAGACCAGCCTTGGCAACTTAAGAGAGGACTTAAGCAACACAGTGAGACTTTGTCTCAAAATAAAAAATATAAAGGGCTGTGGATGTAGCTCAGTGGTACTGATAACTAGCTTCAATTCCCAGTACCAAAAAGAAAAAGAGAGGTAGGGGGAGAGAAGTTTTAGAAGAGATGAAGCATAGCTGCCTATGCTTCAGGAGCTACACAGTACACAGCCTGATGCTGATGTAAGCACACAGCAGCATATTACTCAGTCAAGTCATAATTGGGGGAGGTGGGAGGGGGAGAGACCAGGGATTGAACTCAGGGGCACTCCACCATTGAGCCACATCCCCAGCCCTATTTTGTGTTTTATGTAGAGACAGGGTCTCACTGAGTTGCTTAGTGCTTCGCCGTTGCTGAGGCTGGCTTTGAACTCGCGATTCTCCTGTCTCAGCCTCCCAAAGTGCTGGGATCACAAGCGTGAGCCACTGCGCCCGGCTTCAAGTCATGATTATTAAAAGGACTGCCCAACAGCTAAGTAACAGGTAAGCTGTGGGGAGCTAGCTCCATGCTATGCCCTTAAGATGGTGACTAGCCATTGTGAGAAGTGTGTAAACGGGAAGGGCACCGAGGAAGGAGAGACTATGTGATTGGTTTACTGTTGGTTCCACGAATGTAATCATCTCGTGGACAGAATTCAAGGAACTTGTGTGCATTGTCACATGGACAGCTGCTGGCTATGTGCATTGTCTCTGATTGGCCAAATGGCCCTATAAGTTGAATGCTTGTTCTGCAATTAAACAAGTACTTGCTTTAACTGGTCTCCCTGGCATGTCTGATTGTCCTGCGCGCAGGGCTGGGAAGGGGCAGCCAGTCAGCTCCAACTCTTCCTGACTTCCACTGCTAGGTGAATGTGGGGGTGCCTCTTCGGCCCACTGGTCGGAATGGACTGCAACCCCCGCAGTAAGCTACAGCTTAGTAGACCTAAGTCCAGCTGTATTAATAAATAATAAATTTGAAATAGAGTTCATCGATACAGGTATTTAAATTTCCAAGAGCTAGTATAAAGGAAAACTACCTGTAAAGTTGGACTGATTCAGATATGGAAATAGGTAAGATACAGAAATGGAGGGAAGAGGGGCTTTAATAATGATTTGTGATATAATCGAGAGAAATTAAGAAATACGCCACAGTGAATCTCAACATTACATACATCTACAAGACTGGGATCCTAATCAGAATAAGACATTCTCCATATTTGTACAAATATGTCAAAATAGACTCTATTGTCATGTATAACTATAACTAAATAAATTTAAAATGTAAAAAAAAAAAAGATAAAATAGCACCAAGATTAATGGGGGACACAGAGAGAGGGTGTGGTAATAAACGACGAAAGTGAAGGCAGAAAGTGAAGGCCTGCCACACTGTGACTAGAAAGGTACTGAGAGAAGTATAGGGTTGCGAAAGCCCAAATCAGAGCAAGGAGACTGAACTTGGGAGATGGGACAGGAGGCTATGCTCAGAGAAGTTTTAGATACCAAGAACTCAAAGGCAGAACATTTTCAGATAGAAACCGGACAAGGCCAGTACTCAACAATAGAAATGTAAAAAATATAATACACACCATGTAAGTAATTTAACACTGTCTGGCAACCATATTAGAAAAAAAAAAAAAAAAGAACATCAGATGGGACTAATTTTAGTTACTGTTTACTAAATAGTTACATTGTTTAACCCAACAGATCCAAAATTTCAACAAGTAGCACACCTGTAATCTCAGTGGCTTGGGTGGCTGAGGTAGGAGGATTGAGTTCAAAGCCATCCTCAGCAACAAGAGGTGCTAAGCAACTCAGTGAGACCCCGTCTCTACATAAAACACAAAATAGGGCTGGGGATGTGGCTCAGTGGTCGAGTGCCCCTGAGTTCAATCCCTGGTACTCAAAAAAAAAAAAAAAAAAGTTGAGAGATTTTCTATTATTTTTTCTTGTACCAATGCTTTGACAACTGATACATTTTACCTGTGTAGCATATCTCAATTCATGCTAGCCATGTTTCAAGTACAAAAAAGCCTCAGGTACCCCTTATGGCTACCAAACTTAAAGAGTACACAACTATAATGTGTCCCTGTGGGTTGTTAGAGACACGGGTGCTCTGAAGAGGTAAATAAGAGAAAGAAAGAAGGATGGAGATTCAGGGGCCCACATGCAATGACTGGATGGAACAACAATGAATGCTAGAAATCCTCCTTATGGAGGAAAAGTAAAATGCAGAAGTCAATTGTGAGCCATGACTGACGGTGTAGCTCAGTGGCAAAGCACATTCTTAGCATGCAAAAAACTGTGAGTTCAATCTCTACTACCAAAAAAAAAAAAAGTAAGCCAAACACCAAAATTCTCAAAAAATGGGGAGATATTTCCAGGAAAATTAGAGACTTTGGCAACAAGGAGAACTGTAATATGTATGTACTTGCTGCAGAAGGAATATAGGGCAAGGACCTGGAGAGGAAGGGCCAGGACAATGGTGAGGCTGCTTTCCATGATACAAAGAATGTCAAAGAAAACTAACAATATCCACTTGGAAGATTTTTTAGGAAACTAGTGTTATTGAAATTTCTATAGATTAAATAGATAGAGGAAAGGGGAGAAACTTTAAAGAAAAACTGGGCTTCCAAGAAGACCCAGTAACAGGATATTAGCAGAGATTCCATAAACAAATCATAGAACCAAGTTTTCTAATTCTAGTAATAAGTTTGTTCTCAAGCTTAGAATACAGTATCACATAAACTTAGGCATATTTAAAATTCTCAGAGAAATAAATGACTTAAATACACAGTTGGTAGTTTATAAGGAAAATAACTACGTTGTTTAAAATTTGTGGGACTGCCTTTCCCATGTAAACCCACTGGTGCCTACCAAATAGTATACACTCTACAAGTTATTCGACACCCAAATAACCGTGGAAGGATTGGGTTTCTAAAAGAATCTTGTTATTTGTTGTCTTAATAGTAAAACCTGATAAAGAAGAAGGAAACATTCTAATAAAACAGCTTTAAACAGGTTGGTTGGTTGGGTTTTTTTGGTGTTTGGGGGGGGGTGCCAGGGATTGATCACTGAGTGGCTGAGACCCCGTCTCTACATAAAACACGAAATAGGCGTGGGGATGTGGCTCAGTGGTCAAGTGCCCCTGAGTTCAATCCCTGGTACTCAAAAAAAAAGAAAGAAAAAAAAAGTTGAGAAATTTTCTATTATTTTTTCTTATACCAATGCTTTGACAACTGATACATTTTACCCATGTAGCATATCTCAATTCATGCTACAAAGAATGAATTGCCATTGCTGAGGCTGGCTTTGAACTGTCGATCCTATCTCAGCCTCCCAAGCTGCTGGGATAACAGGCGTGCGCCACTGCACTGAGCTTAAAATAGGCTTTTTTTAAAAAGTGTTTTATATTTATTCCATTTTGCTTTCAAAGAAATCTTGAATCATGAGAGATGTAGAGAAAACACATGATCTCAAAAAAATTTCAGGGAAGGGGCAGACCATTGGTTTAGAAACGTGGAAATGCTTCATGAATACAGAAAGTTTTCCCATATATGTTAATTGCGTCAAGTCCCAAAGAAATAACAGGCAAACTGAATTAGCACTTGGAGAAAAAGCCCCTTCCACCTATTGAGCTCAGTAAATGTTTAGTCTTTTTTCATAGTTTAAAATAGATTTTAATAGATATCAAAACACACGAATCCTATTTACCACAACAATCTATATAGGCTTCTTATTTGTCACTTCCAACTTGTCTACTATAACCAATAACATTATGAATATAGTATGTGTGTTTCCCTGAAGAGCTAAATTCTTATAAATTTTTGTCATGAATAAATATCCAACAAAATTACAGGCAGAAAAGATTAAAAATAATAACTTCTGTAGACAAGTTCTCATTTGTATTACTACACTAATCTTTGGCAGAATTGCTCATGCCTGATGACATGGCTTATCTAATAAATTAAAAATATGTACATTATAAATTAAAGGATATCTAATCCTAAACATGTTTTCAATGGGTAACTTGGGATAAATCTCAATTAAGTCTCAGCTGAAACAAAGTACAATCAGTCTAGTCAAATACATCCCCCTCTCCCATTCCAATCTTTCTTTTGGGGGGAGAGGCATGAGGGATAGAACCCAGGGACACTTAACCACTAAGCCACATTCCCAGCCCCTTTTTGTATTTTTTATTTAGAGACAGGGTCTCGCTGTGTTAATCAGGGCCTCACTAAATTGCTGAGGGTGGCTGTGAACTCACAATCCTCCTGCCTCAGCTTCCAGAGCTACTGGGATTACAGGTGTGCGTTACTGTGCCCAGCCCATTCCAGTCTTGAAGCAGAAGTCGTCTTGTTTTATTTGATTTAGTTAGGAAAAAACATATCAGCTATTCAAAAAAATGTTTTATGCTATTGATTTATAATAAGATTAAGCAAAAATAACCTCTTCAGAAGGATCAAATCATCATTTTACGTACAATTTACAAATTTCTTTATCATAAATTCTATTTAAAAGAGTTATTAACAAAAAGCAACACTAGTGAATCAAATGTCACCTATACTTTCTTTTGCCCAGATGCTACAATACTAATGAACACAAGGTAAAAGGAAGGTGAAAATGTGGTGGAGAAGAACCAACAAAAGGCCATACATGACATACCTAAAAACTGTAGGAATAAACCAGGAAGTCATGACCTGCTATAGCACTTCGGCTCTTTCCCAAGTCCATTGTAACACAATGAAGACTGCTTCTCAAAGAAGCAAATAACACACATGCTTATCAGCCAGAACTTTTCCTTTTCATGTGCACTACTGTTTGCTTGAGAGTTCATGCTACAGAATGATTTTTGGAAAAATTAACATTAATTTCACTGTGTTTCTAAATGGCAGCAAGACTATTCCCATGACTTTCTGAATGGCTGTCATGGAATTTCTAAACCACCTCATATATAAGCTTTGCTGAAGTATATAAGCTTTTTTTAAAAAAAAATAATATTATAGAAGAAATAAATCACATACAATAAATATAGTGAGAATCAAGCTAATAAAAGCTTTTAACACTACATTTAATGATACTAATATTAGCCTACTAATCAGACCTGGTTTTCAGTTTCATTTAAGTATCATGATCTGATAAGCACCCAGAAAAAATCCTACAGTGAGGATATTGAAACATAATGCCATAGCAGACAAAGAATTTATTCCATAAAATTAATTCCAAGCTTTCTTCTCATGTCCCTACCTCACCCCAGGGCCTCGGGCATACTATGCAAGTGCTCTACCACTGAAACACACCTCCAGGCAGTTCAATACTTAAAATAAATAAAATAAATACACAAAAGGTACTGTAACAATGGAAATGCCATGAACATTTATTAGAGCATACAGCATCTGTCAGGGCCTTTGCATTTTGCTATTTGATTTTGATTTCACATCACTCTTGGATGTACATACTGTTATTTCCATTTAACAAATGACAACTAACCCAAGATATCACAATTATCAAACAGTAGAACTGGGATTCACACCCTGATCTCTATTTTTAAAATGAAGATACATACTCTTTCTGTAACGCAGCCTTTATACTGCAGCAAACCAAGAATTCCTTTGCACACTCTACAGTTTGGACGAGAAGGTGGATCTCCCTTCCACAGAGAGAATATGGAAAGACTATATGATCAATTCTTTTTATTTTTTTATTTTTTTTTTTTATATTTTTTTAGTTGTAGATGGACACAATGTCTTTATTTTATTGCTTTGTATGTGGTGCTGAGGATCGAACTCAGGGCCTCACGCATGCGAGGCAAGCGCTCTACCACTGAGCTACAATCCCAGCCCTGATCAATTCTTTTTAGTTAGATAATAGAAAGAAAATCTTTTGGGGACTTTATCACTGTTATCCTCAGCAGTATCTTCAGTACTGCTGAGAAGTACTAAAAGTCTCTTCAAAAGTGCTCCAGTAGACAGGTTATTCATTTCTGAATAAAACCTTTTTTCATTATTAGGGACATTAACTAGAAAAGTAAAAGGGCTATGTTTAAAATGCTATCTACCACAAATGTTACTCTTACTTAACTGTGGCGTTTACTAATTTTTAAATGAATGCTTTAAGGCAACTCAACCACTCATTAAGTCAGAGTATGTGTTTTATTCCACAATAAGGCCATTCAATTATTTACTGTTACCTGAAAAACATATTTAATGGGGCTGGGGTTGTGGCTCAGTGGTAGAGTGCTCACCTAGCACAAATAAGGCACTGGGTTCGATCCTCTGCACCATATTTAAAAAAAATAAAAATAAAAATAAAGGTATTGTGTCCACCAACAACTAAAAAATATATAAAAAAATTTAATGAGCATAACTACACAAACTGAGGAACACTCTAAAATTGTTCATCACTCGCTTCAACAACTGTATTTGGCATGCCACTTTATCAACTCAGCTCTAAAAAACAGACATCATTAAAACAGAATTCTAGAATAAGATAATTTTGCAAAGTAAACTGATTTCACTTCATACTCTTTAAATTGAAATGCTAATAACTGAGCACATGCGCACAAAGATGAACTTTATCTCTCTTACTTCTTTCTTTAAATACCTTAACGTGTACAATTAGTTCCACAGAGGCAGTTTTTATTTGGGGGGGGGGGGGGAGAGGCATCTCGGGAATTGGAATCGGAGGCACACACCACTGAGCCACATTCCCAGCCCTATTCTATATTTTATTTAGAGATAGGATCTCACTGAGTTTGCTTAGTACCTCACTTTTGCTGAGGCTGGCTTTGAACTCACTATTCTCCTGTCTCAGCCTCCTGAGCCAATGGGAGGCATTATTTCTTTATACCTAACCAGCAAATAAATAAATGCTTATTTATGGATTATATTCTGGGAATATTCAAAGCAGAAAATTAGGTCACCTGCTTTTTTTAAAAAAGGAATAATTTTTTTATTTATATGATATTGAACTAGTTGGAAACACCTTAACCCCCACCATATTATCCTGACAAGACTTTTCAGCTTAGGAACTCTTTTTTTTTTTTTTGGTAGTTGTAGATGGGTAGCATGAATTTTATTTGCTTATTTTTGTATGCAGTGCTGAGGACTGAACTCAGTGCCTCACATGTGCTAGATAAGCTCACTGTCACTGAGCCCTAGCCCCAGCCCCAGCCCCAGCCCAGGAACTCAATCTTTGAGTCATGACAGCAGAATAACTAGAATATCTATTAAAGATTCTCATACCCTTCCTCAGAAAAAGCTCTCTGAAGTTTTAAAACAGAATATTTGATTCTAGCTTATACATGTAAAATAAACTTTTACTGAACTATACCCCAAAAAACAAATGTTAATAGCACCACTCAAGAAGCCTTCTCTGTTAAGTCAAATAAAGCATGCATACTACACCAACCAAAATCAATAACTTTAGAAAATTTCAGTTAGAGTTGATTTTCATTCATCAAAGATTTAGGGACTTACTGTGGGGTCAGGCACAGCTGGTCATATGGGGGAAATGTTTTGATACTTTAAGAAGAAATTTGAAAAAATGTACTATTTGAAAAAAATATGTTAGTAACTTGTAGATAATAGTCAGAAATGGCTTCTCAGTCAGTCACAAAAGTTATTTTCTCTAAATTAAGAAATGTCCCAATTGTTATGTTTGCAAATGTTCTTAAAACGAGAGCCTTCTTTTTTTTTTTTTTAAAGGTGGGGGAGGGGGTTGCCAGGGATTGAACTCAGGAACACTCGACCACGGAGCCACATCCTCAGCCCTATTTTGTGTTTTATTTAGAGACAGGGTCTCACTGAGTTGCTTAGCGCCTCGTTTTTGCAGAGACTGGCTTTGAACTCATGATCCTCCTGTCTCTGCCTCCCCAACTTCTGGGAGTACAGGTGTGCGCCACCACGCCCGGCTACAAGAGCCTTTTTGCTCCTTTCACTGAAAACTACTCCCAGCAAAAGGGCCTAGAAGTCTCCTTTAGTCACTGGTTAAGAAAGGTACTGTAGCAGGACGCACACCTGTAATCCTAGTGCTGGGAGGTTGAAGCAATAGAATCCTGAGCTCAAAGCCAGACTCAATAACTTAGCAAGGCCCTAGGCAAATCAGTGAGACCCTACCTCTAAATAAAATAAAGGGAGGGGTGGTTCAGTGGTTATGCACTCCTGAGATTCAATCCTCAGTACCCTCCCCCAATGGTACTGTCATATTGTTTTGTTCTTAACCCCAAATGCACATGAGAACTGCATAGTCCTCATACTGAGTAATTAAATGAGAACTCTCTGGTGAACAGGACTTATACATCAGATGATTCTAGAGGGGAGATAGGACTTAGAACCACTGATCTCTCCCATTTCTAAGCACTGAAAAACTGGCTGGCTTTGAACCCATGATCCTCCTGTCTCTGCCTTCCAAGCCGATGGGATTACAGGCAGCTGAGGATATATTAGATGAGAAGAAACCAGAGACTAAATAAAGGTGGTGGTGGTGGTGGTGTAACCAATTCAGTGCTCCTGACAACTAACATTTATTTATTTATTTTTAATATTTTTTTAGTTATAGATGGACACATCATCTTTGTTTTATTTATTGTTTTTATGAGGTGCTGAGGATGGAACCCAGTGCCTCACATGTGTGAGGCAAGCACTCTGCCACTGAGCCACCATCTCAGCCCATGACAACTAACATTTAAATAATTGGATGGTATTCACAATACAAATAGGTCTGGCAGGCTACTCATGTTCCCACAACAGTTACTATACTATTCAAGGCTTACCTTTTCCTATACAATAAGAGGTCAGTTTCCCCAAGTCTATGAAATAAAAGCATCATATGCCAATAAAGGAGATGCTGTAGGTCTAATGCAATCCCAGACAGCAAAGGTATACTATAATCTCTGGACTGCTGGTTCTTTTGCTGCTATTCAAGACACTTTCTGTTCCTTGTACTGATATCAGATTTCTGAATCTCTCCATATCCCCTTCTGTCACCTCTACTACTTTCTGAATCTCTCCATATCCCCTTCTCCACCTCCACCACCTTTATTTAGTCTCTGGTTTCTTTCTCATCTAATATATCCTCAGCCAGAATTCTTATTCATTTGCCACACAAGACACAATGCACTACCTCCTCCTCCAGTAATTTCTTAAATTCCAGTTTCAAGTGTGTGGCTCTACATTTAAGAATCACTAGTTTGAACACTGTGTGAATGAATTTTTATAAGATCCCAAATTGCACACTTATGTTTCCCAAAGTGGTTTCAGGATGACTGTTTAAAAGTTGAAACCTAGTATTTCAAAACATATTATAACTGGTAGTTATATTTCCAGAAGGATTTATAAAGACCTAGTTTATCTAAAATGAACCTGAATTAAAATACTGTGGTGAATTATACGAACACAAGGAAGAGTCAACAGCTGGGAACTAGAGATACCGACTTGGTCCCTTAACAAAGATACTAACTTAAAGAACCTGACGCAATTACAACCACCTCAATCTACAAAATGGGTAAAGTCATATGTATGTCATACAGTTATGATGATGATGACTTAAATGCCATAAAGTGAAAAATGCTTCAAAAACTCTAACCTGTAATGTTATCTATCACCAAGATATCATCCTTAAATATGGTAATCTGATAGAGTACAGAATAAACACTGGTTCACACTCTGTTACCATTCAAGTTACAGTGCTGGGAAGAGCAGCTTTTACTTACAATTATTTCTAAATATTTGCAGAGTCAGATCCTCCTACCACACTTCCTTATCTGTGGGACTTGGCATGTTTTAGGGGAACCTGCCCTTCTAACCCAAAAAGCGTAAGATCTTCTTTTTGAACCTGTTACAATTATATCTTCTAGTATAAGAGTATCTTTTTCAAACTTCTAGAGGGGTGACCACTCTTCAAGAAATCTGTATTTCTTAAGGCTTTTAGAGTAACTCAATCTAAGCAGAAGACAAGGACAAAGATTTGGTCAAGGATGTCTTCTGTATGCAATCAGTTTTTTGACAATTATCATTTTATACAAAAGTTTATAATCCCTCTATTATTCACTTCAGTGATATTATCATTGTTGTTGTTTTATCCTCCTCTGGTTTTATGCTTCTAGCTTAATTAATGTTGAAGTTAGTAAGACAATCACTCCGAAAACCAGAGGTCCTTGACACACATTAATTACCTTTGCCTGCTGGCCGTCTCCAGTGCTTTTGCTACTTCCCTCCCTTCTTTAATTGCTGCCAAATGATTATGTAAATGAGCCAGCTAGCTTCTTAGTCAAGCTTCTGTGCCCAACTTCTCTAACTCCCTGTGTGAACCTTCACACACTCTATGAACCTTCAGCAGACCTTAGAGCTTTTCACTGACTTCCTGAACATAGCAGCTGGACCTTCAGTGACTTTTCTCATTCCAATGGAGTTACTACTGGCCACTCTTGCTCTCATGTTGATTTCTACCATCCATTCTCCTTTTTTTTTTTAAGTTGTAGATGGACACAATACTTTTATTTATTTTACTTATTTAAGTGGTGCTGAGGACCGACCCAGTGCTCCAAGCATGCTAGGCAAGTGCTCTACCACTGAGCTACAAACCCAGTCTTCATCAGTTCTATTAGTAACCCAAAACATTTTTCTCTAAAGCTGCTACTGGTTTTCTAAAAAGAGAAAATCTCCATATGCATAAAATATAAAAAGGAAAACACAAATCAGTAATCTATACTGTGTTCCATGCAAAGAATCAACTGTTGAATTGCTTTGGGCAACCACATTCCCCTTACCTGACTCCTTAAGAACAAAAAACCAGAACACAGTGCTCTGAAATTATATATACAAGTCCAGGAACAGAGGCACACAGTATGCCACAAATCAGAGTGAACATCTGAGATTTAACAGAAGATCAGAGAAAATAATAAAGATAACAAAGTAGACATTCCACACTAATGAAGAACCCAGCATTCTAACCAATGCAAATCACAATTTCTTTTGACCTCAGGATTTACAAATGAAAGGAAACTTACTTCCCATGTAGAGCATTTAGGAGCTTTCACACAGACACTGAAGTTCACTTCCAATCTTGGGATACAAAATTCGTTTTTTTAATTGAAATGAGTTTTAGGGCAAACTCATCAAACCTCAAAGGAGAATACATTTTAAAGTTTTTGTTTCCAAAAACCAAAGGACAAAAATAATGTGATCTTCTTAGATCTAGTACTTCAAAAGAGATTTTTAATTATCTATTTATTGAAGAACATTCCCAGTTCTTAAGGGTAACCTATGTCAAAATTCTTAATTCCACCTATAAACAATGATTCTTTTTTCATCTAATTATAGGGGGAAATGCTGTGCCCTTTCTGATACACACATCTTAAAATACATGTAAAATTCCTATCAAAATTTGAACAACTTTTGCAAAAATAGAAAAACTCACCCAAATATTCATATGGAATTGCAAGGGATCACAAAGAGCCAAAACGATCTTAAAAATGCAGGACCATTTTGGAAGTCTTGCTTTGATTTCAAATTTTCTTATCAGCTGAATATCAGTTGTATATAAATGTGACATATATACATTATGTGTGTGAGGGGGTGTTCATCCATGGTTCCTGGCTCATTCTTACATAGCCTTTATTATTTCCTAAATGACTAGAACAATGTTGGGATACTTTAAGGCTCAGAAAGCAATGAGTGTCTTTCTTGTCTTCTGCCCACCTTTCACATGTACCTTTTTCTCCCCAAGACAAACTATAGAAACTAGAACTTCTCTTCCCCAAGGCAGATCAGGGAAACTCTTAAGTCCCTTCTCTTCTTCCCCATTCTCCTTGCAGCTGCTGACTGACCTACCCTGTCTCATAGAAGATTGAGACCCTCAAAACAGAAGAGGGTTTTGCTCTCTCAGGAGGAAGGAAAACAAAAGAACCTGAAAGGGCCTCACTCTGGGATTCTCCTTCTGGTCTATTAGCATTAGGTGTTATTTATATATTTATTATTTATTTACATATATATATATATATATTGGGGGGGCGAGGAGAGATGAGGATACCTTACACATACCATTGCATCCCCAGCCCTTTTTTGTTGTTGTTTTGGGACATTGTTTTAACAAATCACCCAGGCTGACCTCAAACTCACAATCCTCTTGTCTCAGCCTCCTAAGTAGCTGGGATTACAGGCTCAGCAGAGCATATCCTTTGCATCCAATCACATTTCAGCACACATGCAGTCATACTTGTAAAACGAAGTCTCCATAAAACACATGGTTCAGAAAACTTCTGGACACTCAAACACATGCAGTCTTACAGAGGGTGAATGAGAACTCATCCTTGAACCAGATGGGTGGTTCACCCCAACTAGATGGGGATAGAATCCTCTGCACTAGGGACCCATCCATATCTTGCCTTATCTATCTCTTCATCTAGCTGCTTGTTTGTACCTTTTAAAATATCCTTTACAAGGGCTGGGGATATAGCTCAGTTGGTAGAGTGCTTGCCTTGCATGCACAAAGCCATGGGTTCAATCCCCAGCACCACAAAAAAAAATAAAGAAATAAACAAAATATAATTTACAATAAAACTGGTAAATCTAAATATAATGTCTCGCTGAGTTCTGTAAGCCTCTCTATCAAATTATCAAACCATTCTAGGAACTCCAATTTGTTGCCATTTTCAGAGCTCATAAGCTTGAAATTGGAACTGCAGTAGGAGCGGTCTAGCAACTAATGCCTTCAACCTGTGATTTCTGAGGCTCTCTCCACATAGAGAAATGACAGAACTTCCTGAAGTAAAGGGCACCGGTTGGTGTCTGCTACAAAACTGACAGCATGCTTGGTGGATGAGGAAAAATACCTACACAGCGTCAGAAGTGATGTTTTTTGTCAAAGTATACTAAAAAAAACAAAGTCTGAGTTTGTTTTTTCTATACAGATCCAAAATCCAAAATGTGGGCTTTGGAGCATTTCCGAGCTCAGATTTTCAGATTAGACTTTCTCAACCAGTAAATACTCTAAAATATTCCAAAATCCAAAATCTCAGTAATCTACACCGTGTTCTATGCAACTCCAAAATCTGCAACAATTTTGGTTCCAAACATTTCAAATAAAGGATACTCACCCAGTTCAAAGCTATGGCAATCAAATCAGAGCAGAACTGGCATTAACACAGACATACAGACTACTACAAAAAAACAGAGGACCAAGAAATAAAACTTTGCAGATATGATCAAATGATTTTCAACAAGACTACTTAATAGAGAAGGGAGAGTCTTTAACAAATAGTGCTGGAAAACTGGGTGTGTACTCACATTCAGGAAAAAATGAGACTGGGTCCTCACTTCACACCAAACATAAAAAATAATTCAAATAATGGATCACAAAATGTGTATCTAAAAAGAGCAAATAAAAATAATAATAAATAAATAAAAAGGAATCATGGATCTAAAAATAAGAGCCAAAAGTATAAAACTTCTGGTGCTCGGGTTATAGCTCAGTGGTAGAGCACTTCGAAAGCACACGTGAGGCACGGAGTTCGGTCCTCGGCAACAAGTAAAAAAAGTATTGTGTTCATCTACAACAACAAAAGCCAGGCAAAGTGGCACAAGCCTGTAATCCCAGTGGCTCAGGAAGCTGAGGCAGGAGGATCGTTGAGTTTAAAGCCAGCATCAGCAAAAGCAAGGCACTAAGCAACTCTGTGTCTCCAAATAAAATACAAAAAAAGGACTGGAGATGTGGCTCAGTGGTCGAGTTTTCCTGAGTTCAATCCCTGGTACCCAAAACAACAACAACAAAAAGTATAAAGCTTCTAGAGGGGAAGACGAGGAAAGTTCAGGATAATTTCTCAATAGTTTCTTGTCAATGCTATGACTAAAATCATAGATAACAAAAGAAAAAAAAAGAGAAATTACACTTCCAACAAAATGAAAAACTTATGCAAAACATTTAAAAACAGCATGCAAGCCAAGATGGTAGAAAATATTTGTAAATCATATAACTGATAAGGAATTGAAATCCAGAATATATAAAGAACTTCTACAACTCAACAACAAAAAATAAAATATAAATCATCCATCTAAAAAAAAATAGGCAAAGGGCTTCTTCCACATCCACATACTGGTAACTGAAGCTAGGGATGTTCTGCTACAACCCTATCCCTTTATTTTTTGAGACAGAGCCTTACTACATTGCTGAGGCTGGCTTCAAACATGCAATCCTCCTGCCTCAGGCTCAGGATTTTCTGGGATTAACAGTCTGTGCCACCACAACAGGCAGTGAGAGGCTTTGAATAAACATTTTTCCAGAAACAAATGGTCAATAGCATCTGAAAAGATGCTCTGAATCAGGAATCATTTGTGATACCCCTATCCCCCGCCCCGTGCCTCTTTCTCTCTCTCCTTTTCTGTCTTTCTCTCTCTCACACAGGCATATAAAATTTTTGCCACCACCACCAAATTAGCTATATAAATGACACAGGGCAATAGCTGGCCAGTTCAAAGCTGAAGATATTTTACAAAACATATCTGCTGGGGCACACCTATAATACCAACAGCTCAGGAGGCTAAGGCAGGGAGGATTGCGAGTTCAAAGCCAGCAACTGCGAGGCACTCAGCAACTCAGTGAGATCCTGCCTCTAAAATTAAGTACAAAATAAAGCTGGGATATGGCTCAGTGGACAAATGCCCTTGAGTTCAATCCCTGGTACCCAACCACTGCCCCTACCCTCCAAAAAACCATATACCACTGTGGTATTTATAGCCAGTATTTTCTTTTTTTTTTTTC
>CM053400.1:12805622-12836447 GCA_028644305.1 Xerus rutilus
TTTATAGCCAGTATTTTCAATCAAAACTCTCAGAATAAGAACCAAACATGTGAATACCTTAAAAAAATGTATAATTCTTACATTACAGTGTAATACCTTCTCCACTCAAATTGCTGGATTAGTTATTTAAATTTTTAATTATCTTTGAAGACACCTATAAAGTTACACATTTTTGTCTTAGTAACATGAGTATCACATAAATTTCATACTAAAAAACTGTTCACCAGTTGTGAGGCACTGTGTTTGCAGCCCAGTACTGCAAAAATAGAAAGAAAAAAAAAAAAAGGCTGTCTTCCATTCATTTCTAAATATCACCTATCTTCAGTTTTAATTTAATCAGGTTTCTAAATAAATTTTTGTTCTTTTGTTAAGCTCTAATTCTATTAGAAGTACATTCAGAAAAAATATAAATATGATCAGAATTCAACATTTTTCTCTGTAGTCTAACAAATGATCAAATTTTCCAAATATCCGTGAGTATCTGGGGTAAAATAGCGTGTGGAATGAGTAATGCCACTAAAACACATGTCATTTAAAATTATCCACAATCTCATATTTTACCTTAAAATTCCTCCATTTAATTTTAAAATTTTGCTGATCATGATGCTCAAATCTCTTCAATTATTTCAATGTTCTTCACACAATTTTTAATGTCTCTATTAGTGCATTACAGTTATACATAACAGTGAGGTTCACTTTGAAAAACATGGAACATTTCACAAATTTGTATGAAATTCTTACTCAGTGGTCATGCCAATCTTCTTTGTACTTTTACAATTTTAGTATATGTGCTGCAGAAGGAAGCACCTTCATATTTTAAAAGTTTGTTAATCGCAATGTTCAAATGACTGATATCTACAATTATTTTTATCTTGGCTGAATGTACACAAAATTTCTATTTCTCATATATATACATCCATATATATACATATATATGAGTTTACTATGTGTGTCGTATTATGGGATAGGAAACTATAGTCCTTTGCACATATTTTTATAAAGCTAGCTAAGAAAAGTGTTTGCCTATTTAAAGAAGAGTACAAAACCCAAAATATTTTGTATCTGGCCCTTTACAGAGAAAAGGTTTGCTGATATACCAGGAGTTGATAAATTTTTTCTGTACAGGTCCCAATGTTAAATATTTTAAGCTTTGCAAGCCACACATCGCTTACAACTGTTCCACCTATATCACCACAGCACAAGAGTCGAATTCATAAACAAATGAGCATATCTGTGTTCTGGTAAAACTTCATTTACAAAAAACAGAAGGGAACAGATTTGAACATAATTTGCCAGTCTCTGATCTAGGCTTATTTATTGATCTGTCCATTTCTCTGAGATGTTATCCTCCACATAAAGTATGGATTTGTCAACTGTAATTTCTTTTGTATTTTGCTTATATATTTATAAACCAATCCTGAAGTAAATAAAAGTCTGCGGTGCTACTTCTTCTAGAAATTATATTTACTCTAAGAATCCTCCATCGTATACTACTTTTGGCCTTGTATTCTATATACTGATCTCTATGGGTGGCTTACACCTGCTTTCATTTTATTAGCACGTTCCTGTTAATGGTTTTTTTTGTTTTGTTTTGTTTTTTTGGTACCGGGGATTGAACAGAGGGTCACTCAACCACTGAGCCACATCCCCAGCCCTATTTTTTGTGTTTTATGTAGAGACAGGGTCTCTAAGTAACTCACTGAGTTACTTAGCACCTCACCGTTGCTGAAGCTGGCTTTGAACTCTCGATCCTCCTGTCTCAGCCTCCCTAAGTGCTGGAATTACAAGCCTGAGCCACCACGCCCGGCTGTTAATGTGCTTTTGTTTTTCACATTTCTGTGTCATGTTTAAGTGCATATACCTAGATTTAGTTTATGACCAATCTGACTATTTAACTAGAAAATTTAACTTTGTTATTATTACTGCTACCAACATGTTGCATAGTTCTGCTATCTTATCACATTTTCTCTGCATTTCCCCTTTCTTGACTTATACCAAAATTCACTGGGATTTATTGGTTCCCATTAGCTAAGGAAGTTATATATCCTTTTACTGTAATTTGCTCCAGTTACTTCACTACTCTCAGTCTACCCAATCTGCCAGGTGGGAAGGTGCTTTCACCCTATATCAGTATGGTGTTATATACCAATTCCATTCAGACCCCACATTTCAAGCCTCTCACACCCACTGAGAAATGGCAGCAACAGATAGACAAAATGCCAGCCTCATCTCGCTCTGTCTACTGAGTTCCTGATGTCCAGGGACCACCCTACAGTGACACCATTTACAGAGGTCAGAATAAGAGTCCTAAAGTGCCCATCCTCCAAACTCCTAGGTTATGGCAACATTACACTTTCTTTTTCATCGCCTCAGCTTTATGAACATCACATGCTTCCTGTAGGTATGAATTTCTAGATTACTTCAGCATCCCCTATATATAATCATTCAGCTCATATTAAAAACTCATGTATCCGCTGGGCGCAGTGGCGCACGCCTGTAATCTCAGCACTTTGGGAGGCTGAAACAGGAGAATTGCAAGTTCAAAGCCAGCCTCAGCAATGGCGAGGCGTTAAGCAACTCAGTGAGACCCTGTCTCTAAATAAAACACAAAATAGGGCTGAGGATGTGATTCAGTGGTCGAGTTCAATCCCCAGTACAAAAAAAAAAAAAAAAATCATGTATCAAAACTTCTCAATTTGATATAGTGTAATTTACTTTTTTCTGATAAGACAATGACAACTGTTGGCCATAACTGCCTGCTCAACTAATTGGGTTTTTAACTGTATTAAATAGATTAAAATTTGAAAATTAACTGTAAAAGACAATGGGCAATTTTATAGATAATAAAGAATAACAAGAATTGGATTAATAAAATCTTAACTACTACTGCCTAAAATTCAGAATCACTGGGCCCATCCTGACGGAGCACAGGAGGCTGAGTCAGGAGAATCACAAGTTCAAAGCCAGCCTCAGCAACTTAGTAAGGCCCTAAGCAACTTAGTGAGACTCTGTCTCTAATAAAATATTTTAAAAGGGCTAGGGATATGGCTCAATGGTTAGGCAGCCCTGGGTTCAATCCCTGGTACCCCCCCCCCCAAAAAAAAGAAAACAAAAAGAATCACTGGTAGTGGCTGGGTGCAGTAGAGCATGCCTATAATCCTAGCAGCTCAGGAAGCTGAGGCAGGACTGCAAATTTAAGACCAGCTCCAGCAACTTAGTGAGATCCTTTCCACGTCGATGGCCCCCCGCATCAAAAAAAAACCAGAAAATTTTAAATTAAAAAGTGAGGGCGGTGTGGCTCAGTGATTAAGCACGCCTGGGTAACTCCCTAGTACCCCCACATACAAAATAATTACTGGCAGTGAATAGAAAAGAGGGTTTATTAACCTATGAAATACAATAAAATGTTGGTGATATAATTTCTTTAACTTTTCACCTACTCACTGGTAATCTATGGAACAATCTACCAGGCACACAAAAAAGAAACACAAGAGTGACAGAATACAGACAGCTTAAGAGTTAATCATTCTTCACAGAGGAGTAGAAAAAAAAGTGGCCCATCAAATGAAGAAAAGTTTTAGAAAAAAGAGTTAACCTTCCTGTTTTCTAATTATCAGCCTGACAAAACATCTAAGAAAAAAAAAAATCAGGAAATAAATTTATGCATTGACACGTTTGTTAGTTTGTAAAGAAAATTATAACAGTCTCATAATCATTACCTCTCTCTAGTATTCATTCTTTAGAGTTAACTGATGCCACTTGCAAATGTAACTAAACCTCTCAACTATTCACTGATAGAATTTTAAATTACCATACATTACAAGATAATGTGTGTTTTCTGCTTTTCACTTAATGCTGATTCATTGAAATTCATAATTCTTAGTTCTATAAAGACAGCTAGCTTTTACATACCATACCTAAGTTAGGTAGTGTAAAACTTTCTCATTTGATCTCTAAATAAAACGAATCATTCTGTATGAAGTTTATCCTCTACCCTCTCCTACATCTCTGTAAATCGTACACTGCCCTTCCTCCATAAATCTAGATAAGCATACATATCCATCTGCCTGTTTAAACTAAGAACAGCATTCTAGACGTTTATGGTATTTACAAACTCTGCTGACCAGAGTCCTTTCTATACCCTATAGTTCTCCAAATCACATACATACATGAAATATATATTTGTCAGAAATGTCAGAAGCACTTTGAACTGAACAGTCTAACTACACGATTTCCAAATTATATATAAAACTTAGCTGTTCTGGTACTGAGGGTATGCTTCAGCAGTAAAAGCATCTGCCTAGCACATGTGAGACCAAGGGTCTGTTCCTCAGCACCACACACAATGGATACATACACCTACAAAAAGTACCTGTTCTATTTCCTATCCCAGAATTCACTGATATGTGCTTATTTCTCTAGCCTAACTGAAATAGCAATTTTCAAAAACATAAACAACTCCAAATACCACAACTAGATTTAAAAAAAAAAGAAAAGAAAGAACTGGCAGCACAAAAGTGAGTTTCCCCTCCAAATTTAGAAGCAATAAGTGTGAATTTCCAAGAGGTAAACTTACAAGGGAAATGCTGAGATGTTTTTCACCGAACCTAATAGGAAGAGAAATCAAAAGGAATCTCCCAAGTATATACAAAAGAAACAGTTCTTTAAACATACAAAATCTGAGTCTTTTGCCCTGAATTTAGATGAAAATGAACATCATCAATAAAAAAAAAAACTGGACTTAACACCAAAGAAAAAAAATACTTATCAAATTACAATATTATTCTTATAAAATCCTTAAGCATTCTAAAAAACAATGTTGAATTAATACTTTAATGTTTTAAAATATGGATTCTACCCTTGCAGATTTGCCAAATAGAACCTCAAATCTGTGGTTTAAGGTAACTAGTCTGAATAATAATTGAACTTAATGATTCTTATAACAACACTTAAAAACTAAACAAAGAAAAAAATTTTAAATCACTGGAATTGTTTTCTAGCTACACACAATACAAAAAAACAATCAGCATACAAAAACTGTGCTAGGTACATTTCAAGAAAGACACAAGACTGTATAAAAGATAAAACATCCAAAAGGAAAACATTTGATGGAGTCTTACTTTATAAATACAGTTGCAGTGGGGCTGGGATTGTAGCTCAGTGGTAGAGCGCTTGCCTCGCATGCGTGAGGCCCTGGGTTCGATCCTCAGCACCACATACAAAGCAATAAAATAAAAATACATTGTGTCCATCTACAACTAAAAAATATTTAAAAAAAATAAAAAATAAAAAAAAAATAAATACAGTTGCAGCTGTTTTTGTTAATAAAAACAAAAAATGACAAGAGAACTGAAATTCTCTAATCCAATGGTGCCACATTAAAATAAATCTCAACACTTAGAAGTATTTATCACAATTCTTTAGCATATCACAAGAATAAATGATTTGGATATTTTATATGTCTTCCTAACTTACTTACTTTGTATTAATTACATTTGCAAAGGTTACTTACTTATAAAGTGATGATATTTGTTGAAGAAATTTTCAAAAAGAAGTAAACTTTTAAGCACACTTGTATATTACCAACTGAAAACAACCAAACAGAATTAGGCACTAACAGAGCACTCGATGCAGTCAGTAGTGCGGATGCCCAAGCCCTCACCAATCCCCATGTGCTCTGAATATGACTTCCAAACACCATTCAATTCAAGGGCTTAAATGGCCACAATACACATTAAAGTGGGTAAAGGGAACATTAAAACTATGAATTTTGCATTGTTTTCTTTTTTGAAGTAAATTCAAAACTCATCTACTTCAATAACAAGTGTGATTAAAAATAAAAACAAAGTTTTCTCTTATTTATACTGGTCAGCAAGGTTGTTTACCACAGTTATCAAACTCAATTATTTTCTTCAAGAAAATAAAGGAAAAAGAAAAAGAAAATAAATCAAAGAAAAAGTCACATCGGATCATAAAAAAGTACAAAACTTACATGAAATAAAATAAAATTCATCTTAATATTTTTTAAAAATGTAGCTTGCAGGGCTGGGATTGTGGCTCAGTGGTAGAGTGCTTACCTCGCATGCGTGAGGCACTAGGTTCGATCCTCAGCACAACATAAAAATAAATAAAATAAAGATATTGTGTCCATCTACAAATGAAAAAAGAATTTTAAAAAATGTAGCTTGCAAGGCTGAAATAGTCAATGACCAACTGCAAGGCAGCACAGAGACTTTTTTTGGATTTTTTTTTTTTGCTTCATCAGAATTTTAATGATGACTTTGTTGACTAAGCATAGAAGATCAAAGACCAAACATGAATACAACATCAATATACAAAAAACCCTCGCTTAAAAAATATCTTATTCTAGAGAAGAGAGCAAATATTGAAACCCTGGTGTATTCTGAGATCTTTGTGGTAATATGACATACATTATTCATTTACCTTCATAATAATCTTATGAAGGAGGTATTATCCCCATTTTACCCTTAATCAAACTTGGGGGCTGGGATTGTAGCTCAGTGGTAAAGCGCTTGCCTTGCATGCGTGAGGCACTGGGTTCGATCCTCAGCACCACATAAAAATATAGATATTGTATCCATCTACAACTAAAAAATATTTTTAAAAAAAAACAACAAAAACTTGGATTAGAGAGGCCAAACAATTTTCTCAAGACTCCATGATTAGTAATAGCCAAAGCTTAGATTCAAACCTAATTCAAAGTCTAAAGTTGATGTTTTCAAGAATTATTTATTAATTTTTCATTAAAAACAATACTTTATAATTCCTAAAGTCTGTTTCTCACCTTACCTGCCGATTTATAGCAGAAGAGCTGGAAATGCTGAGAGTTCATTAGAATTATAGCAAAGAATAACTGGAATTAAAACATAGCTCTCTCTTCTGCACTCTCTTCTCATCTCTACACTAGGTTAATTTTCAGGTACAATGTATTAATATGTACTTTAAATAACTGAAAGCATTTTTTACTTAATAAAGACCTTAAAAATTTAGATATTATTTTTGGATTTTATATGTCAGACAGTTTTCTTCAGAATTCATGTCAAAGTCAAAAAATTTCAGCAAATGAATAAGATGTATGTGTATTTATCCTTATTGAGTTACAAAAAAAGAGAATTGTTCTATAGTTTGTACTGGAATGTCTCCAAAGGCTCGTGTGTCGAAGGTTTGGTCCCTAGCCAGTGATACTGTTGGAAGGTGATGGAAACTTAAGGAGGTGGGGCTAATTGGAAGAGAGGCGTTACTGGTTATGTCCTTGAAGGATGTATCTTGTCCTGGCTTCTTCCCCCCCCTCTTTCTCTTTCTCTCTCTCTCTCTCTCTCTCTCTTTCTCTCTCTCTCTCTCTCATTCCCAGCTTCCATTAGTTGGAACAGGTGTGCAGCACAGAGACTTTTATCTCAGTACAAGAAGACCTTCAAAATGAAAACGACATGTACAAGTTAGAAAAAGCAAAAGATTTTGTAGGGATCATAAGTCCTTTGAAACTCATGCTCCACTAACGAGGAAAACTAGAGTGTTAAAATAAATATGATGATTAATCACTACATCTGAGTGAAAAAGTCCTTTTCTGAATATTTCCATGGAAAATAGAGACTAATCATTGATCATACAATTTGCACCAGCTCAGTTCACTACATAACATGGCTGAGTTGATCTCCAGGGCTGGGGATACAGCTCAGTTGGTAGAGTGCTTACCTCTCATGCACCAAGCCCTGGGTTCAATCCCCATTACCACCAAAAAAAAAAAAAAATCTAAGTTGATTTCCAAGGAAAAATAGAAAAATCAAATGAAATTTCCAGAATAGTAGACAGAGGGCAAGAAATAAAATTACCCAGCTTGTTTGGCATTATTCTTGGCATGTCTTCTCATTGATTCCTGCAAGCTAACTCCTAAAGGTCAAATGTCTAGGCGAGAATATCAAGAGAAGAAAAATCTAGATGTTTTGTCAGCAGGTAATCAGTTCCAGTTTAGTCTGTTCTGAAACTGTTAACTTTGTGAAAATTAACTAAGTAAATGTGCATCATCAATTAAAGAAGAAAGAGGTTCAATTTTTTCTTTTTGGTACTGAGGATTGAACTCAGGAGCACTCAACCGCTGAGCCACATCCCCAGCCCTATTTTGTATTTTATTTACAAACAGGGTCTCACTGAGTTTCTTAGCACTTCAACATTGCTGAGGCTGGCTTTGAACTTGTGATCCTCCGTCTCAGCCTCCCCAGACGCTGGGATTACAGGTGTGTGCCACCGTGCCTGATTCACCTTTGACTTTAACTACATGAGTAATTTAAATAAAGTTCTGATATATATTATATACACACACACACACACACACACACACACACACACACACATTTAAAGATACAGAACAAAACAACACAAAGTGTAGTTAATTTTAAATCTCAAATTTAAAATTCCACACTAACAACTGGTTACGTTGGTTTCCGAAATCCATGGGATCTTAAGGGAAACTCAAATTCCATCTAACACATCTGGCACAAACTTCTTATTTACAAAGAAGAAATGAAGGCAGTAATAGGAACTTCCACAAGGCTGAAGTCTGAATAACATTCGGAAAGCTGGGACTCCTTACTCCCAGGAGAGTGAGCTTCTGCAGGAAGGTACCCCTCGAGATCTACACCAAAAAATAGTTTAAATACTTTTTAACTGGGGTGTGTGTGTGTGTGTGTGTAACCAGAGACCTATCCCAGGTGTGCTTTACCACTGAGCAACATCCCCAGTCCTTTTTATATTTCATTTAGAGATAGGGTCTTGCTAAATTGCTTAGGGCCTCACTGAGTGGCTGAAGCTGACTTTGAAATCACAATCCTCCTGCATCGGCCTCCAAACCACTGGGATTACAGGCATGACCAGCTAAATTCTTTACCATCCCAAAGGAAGGACATTCTGGATTTAAACTGCTAAGTGCTGCTCTTTCAGGGCAACTGAAAAGAATCCAAACCTAAAAAAATTCTATTGTCTCACCATTTTACAGGTTTCAAAATGTCAGTTTAACTATTAACCTATAAAAATCTAACACCTGTGACCTGGACTAAATAAAATCTCTAAGGAACAGGGGGCTGGTATGAATGACAAGTCAAATAACAAAGAAAAACACACATGAAGACTTAAAAATTGGCAGGTACTTTCATGTGGCATGCACACATATGTGTAAAATTCTATTTTGAGGGAAATAAGCAGGTGATCAGATTGTCACCAAGATGTAAAAAGGAAGTTGGGAATAATTTTCTACATTTTCATCTTTATAATTCAAAGTTATGTAATTTGCTTTTCCTTATCTTAGCTTTTTTGATGTCAATTTAGAATAATTTAGTGTCAACCATTGAATATGAGACCTAGGTAGCTATTTTATTGGATTGTCTGGCTTATTTTATTTTTCAGAGTTCTAGGGTTTCCTGCATGATACACAAGTGCTTTACCACTAAGCTATGTTTCCAGCCCTCATGTAGCTATTCTATATAAAAGTACTTAATTCAGAGCTGGGCACAGTGGTGCACGCCTGTAATCTCAGCACTTTGGGAGGCTGAGACAGAAGAATTGGAGTTCAAAGCCAGCTTCAGCAATGCGAGGCACTAAGCAACTCAGTGAGACCCTGGGGATGTGGCTCAGTGGTTGAATACCCCTGAGTTCAATCCTTGATACCAAAAAGAAAAAGAAAAAAAAAAAAGGTACTTAATTCAGATTGAGAGGAGAATGTCACATTGAAAAGGGGCATGTGGCTAAAAATTAGTTTCTGTGATCTTCTCCTCAGTTGATTTGGATCTAATAGTTTTGTTCACAATAATAAAACACGTTATCACTTAAGAGAAAATGACCTAGTCTGGCCCCTGCTTTTATCCTAGTATCAGAAATTGGCAGGTCCAACTCTTTGGGACAGTTTCTGAGTTTCACAGTAATACTAGAGAGAAATACAAGAGTTAGCAGACAAGGTTTAAAAGCACATGCACACATATAAACTTCTTGAAGAGAACCAAGTCTAACAGTCATGAAAATAAAAAATGCTATGTACTGAATTTAGTGTATTCTGTTCAAAGGCAGAATTCTACATAAACATCATAACAACCTTTTGAAAGAATAGTAAAATTCTTTTAATTTATGTAATTTATGCAATATCATAGAACCGTTCCAAGCCTAGAATGCTGTCTCCTCTATTTTCAAAGTCCTGCTTTCATTATGATCCATGAACTGTTTCAACTGTTAAACTTAAGGACATTAAGTTTCCCACAAAAGTTTCCATTTTTTTCACATATGCCAATGTAAGGAAAAAAGCCTTCCTTAGCCCATCAATTATGTTAGGAAATTGAAAGGAGGTTTTCAAGATGGCAGAATAGAGAATGTAGCATTCCTAGCTGCTCCATGGAGTGAAACCAAGAAAATCTACAGGGAGCTTCTCAGCAATGTGGGTGAACAAAACCAAGTGAGGAGAACTGACTGGAATTTAAAATTGGACATTCAACACAGATTGGGGACTCAGGAGTTTCGATGTAATAAAATAAGGAAGAAATCCCCAGCACCACAGCTACTTCCACAGCTGGGCCAGAGCAGTACCTCCATGAGCATCGTGGATGGGTAAGGGCATTAATTAAAGGAACCAGCATTTTTGGGAGGCCTGAGTCGTGTCTGGTTATGGAGCATTTAGAGATCAAGGACATTACCCTGCAAACCTGAAGGACTCGCTGCATTAATACCCATATGTGGGGAAAGAAGCCGCCAACTCTCCAGACAGTGTGCGGGGGACAAAGGAAGGAACAATTTTGTAGCCACTGCATGGGAGACCAGTAGCTGAGGGGGATGATTCCTGGCAAACAAGAGTTTTGCCTGAAATATAGGCCCAGTAAACACACACTGCACGACATATAGTGTGCTTCAGTGACCAGGAGAAAATCAAACATGGAGACAAGTTTATACAGGGGAAAACTGGTCTCAAAAACCCACTTGGCTCTACCCCTCCCCCTCCAATCCAACTTCTTGCAAGACAGGCTGGGAAAGAGGCGTCTGATGGAGCAGAGGTGGGAGAAATTCTTTGGAGACTAAACTCAGACCAGGAAACGTGGGGTCTGTGGGTGACATAGGTGACCAAGGACTGTCCCCCACCACAAGAGTGGAACTGAGAGGAGATCTTCCAGCTTGGACCAGCAAGTAGAGGGCCCTGAAGGTGAACTGATTTAAAATCTCCAGACCAACTAGCATTCAGTGAACAGCCTGGAGGCCACCTAAGCCTAAACCCTGCCTCCAGAACAATGCCTATGGGATTACCTCTCACTCCAGCAAGCCAAGGAGTGGAGCATCATGCTCCAGAGGAATCCACTAAAATTGCTGAGAAGAGAAGCTGACAATATTTTGAACTCCAACACAAAGAACTCTTTAACTTTTCATCAAGATTTTTTTTTATTCTTTTCACTATTTAATTGTGGCCTTAATGGTACATGGACATTTATACAGTCTCCCATTTTTTTTTTCCTTCTCACTTCTAGCATGTTTTAAGCCAGTTATCTTACATGGATTAGTTTTTTTGTGAACTAGGATGTCTGATTAGTGCATTTTAGTTTTGTTTTGTATTCTTTTATTTTTAGTTTTTTAAAAAATTTTTGCTTTATATATATTTTTTCTCCTACTTGTTTCCCTTGAATCTCTTTTCTTCTGCTAACAGCCAATCTCTATTGTTCTTTCACTTTCTTTGATCTTTTTCTTCTGTCTTTTCTCCTCCTCCCTCATACTCACCACATCCTATATTAGTTCTGTTCTCTCCCTGTCCACCACCTGAAAATGTAAACTGTTTTGCAAACTTGCTATTTTTATTATATGCAATAACTGATCATGTTGTCTTGTTAACTGTGATAGTTAACATTGTAGACATTATAGTAGGACCTATTTGGTTTAATGCTGTAAATTGTGTGCATTGGTTGTTGTTATTGTTTCTCTCCCCTGAACAGTGAGGTACTAGAAAACTTCAGGGACACTATAAGTCCAAAGGGTAGATAAACAACATGAAAAAGAAAGGGAACAAATCGCCTCAAGCAAACCACGATGTTCCAATAATAGAATCCGTCAATACCACATTGGAAGAAATGTCAGTGGGATTGTTTAGAATGTACATAGTCAAATGGACCTACGAAGTAAAGAATTATGTAAGAGAACAAATACAGGTAGCAAAAAAAATCACTTCAATAAAGAGGTAGAGGGGCTGGGGTTGTGGCTCAGTGGTAGAGCATTTGCCTTGCATGTGTGAGGCACTGGGTTCGATTCTCAGCACCACATAAAAATAAATAAAATGAAAATCTATGGGCAACTAAAAAATATTTTAAAAAATAAATAAAGAGGTAGAGATTCTGAAAACAAAATAAAACACAAATCCTTAAAATGAAGGAAACAATAAACCAAGTTAAAAATTCAGTAGAAGACGGGCACAGTAGCGCACACCTGTAATCCTAGCACTTTGGGAGGCTGAGATAGGAGAATCGTGAGTTCAAAGTCAACCTCAGCAATGGCAAGGCACTAAGCAACTCAGTGAGAACCTGGCTCTACACAAAACAAAATAGCGCTGGGATGTGGCTCAGGGGTCAAGTACCCCTGGGTTCAATCCCCAGTACCAAAAAAAAAAAAAAAAAAAAAATCAATAGAAAGCATCACCAACAGACTAGGCTACTTGGAAGACAGAACCTTAGGCAATGAAGACCAACATACAATCTTGAAAACAGAGTAGACCACGGAGAGACGATGTTAAGAAACCATAAAGAGAATTTCCAAGAATTATGTGATAGCATGAAAAGACCAAATTTAAGATTTATCAGGATAAACAAAGGCACAGACCTACAAACCAAAGGATTGTACAATCTTTTCAATAAAATAATATCAGAAAATTTCCCAAATCTAAAGAATTAAATGGAAAATCAAATACAAGAGACTTACAGGACCCCAAATGTACAAAATTACAACAGACCCCACACCAAAGCACATCATAATGAAAATGCCTAGCATGCAGAATAAGGATAGAATTTTAAAGGCTGAAAGAAAAAAATCAGATTACATATAGGGGAAACCAATACAGCTCTCAGCTGATTTCTCAAAAATGACCCTCAAAGCTAGGAGGGCCTAGAATAACATATACCAAGCTCTGAAAGAAAAGAAATGCCAACCAAAAATCCTATATCCAGCAAAATTAAGCTTCAGATTTGAAGATGAAATAAAAACCTTCAATGATAAATAAAAATTAAAAGAATTCACAACCAGAAAGCTTGCATTTCTCAACATATATTCCATGAAGATGGAATGGGGGGAGGGGGAGAGTGAAAACCAGCAAAGGGAGGAACTACACTAAAGGAATCAAAGGAGAAACATTCCAATTAAAAAGCAGAAATAAACCAAAATGACTAGGAATACATATATCTCAATAATAACCCTAAACATTAATGGCCTAAAGTGATCAATCAAAACATACAGACTGGCAGACTGGATTAAAAAACAAGACTCAACAATATGCTTTCTCAAAGAGACCTGCCTTATTGGCAAAGACATCTACAGACTGGTGAGAGGATGAGAAAAAACATCACACACATGGATCACATAAACAAGCAGGAGTTTCTATCCTCACATCAGATAAAGAGGACAAAGACGGTCATTTCATACTACTTAAGGGAATTATACATCAACAAGACATAACAATCATAAATATTTATGCCCCAAACAATGAAGCATCCAGGTATATCAAACAAACCTCCTCAACTTCAAGAATCAAATATGCCACAACACAATAATACTGGGTGACTTTAACACACTTCTCTCTCTACTGGATAGATCCTCCAAACAAAAACTAAGTAAACTATAGAACTAAATAATACAATCAATAATTTAGACTTAAGAGACATACATAGAATATTTCATCCATCAATGACTGAATACACTTTCTTCTCAGCAGCACACAGATCCTTCTCTAATACAGACCATGTTATGTAAGCTGTCACATATGTTGGCATACAATTGTACTATTACCTTAACATATTTTTAGCATCTACAGAGTTATTTTGATAGCTCCCTTTCCATTGATATTGATTTTTGTGTTCTTGATTAGAACTTGTTTGATTTTTATCAAATTTTAGAGCCGGGCGCGGTGGCGCAAGCCTGTAATCCCAGCACTCTGGGAGGCGGAGACAGGAGAATCACGAGTTCAAAGCCAGCCTCAGCAACAGCGAGGGGCTAAGCAACTCATTGAGACCCTGTCTCTACATAAAACACAAAATAGGGCTGGGGATGTGGCTCAGTGGTCAAGTGCCCCTGAGTTCAATCTCCAGTACAAAAAAAAAAAAAAAAAAAATTTTAGCTATATTATATCTTCTCTATTTCATATATTTCTTTTCCTACTCTTTTTTTTCTTTCTACCACTTAATTGGAAAATAATTTGTTGTTCTAGCTTCTTTCTGACACAAGTACTTTAAATTATAAATGTTTATCTGAATACTGTTTCATCCCAGTGATCGTGATATTTTAAGCTTTAATTATCACTTAATTCAAATCACATTTTATTTTACTTTTCTTGTGCTTTCTTCCTTTACTTCAGAGATATTTATAAGTGCGCCATTTAATTTTGAAATAGTTGATGTGGGGGTAGGGTTCTACATCTTGAGGTGATTGATTTCTAATGTAATAAATCATGCAGGAAACAGTCTGCATGATTTCAAATTTTTAAAAAGTAACAAAATGCTTTGTATATTGATTGTATTAGTTACATACATGTCAAAACTGATCAAACTGCATACTGCAAACATGAGCATTTTATTGTACTTCAATTTTACCTCAATAAAGCTATGGGGTAAAAAAAACAAAGGAAAAATATAGAAATTGTGAGGAGATAGATGGATCTTATATAAGCCTCTCTCTGGCTGAAAGGAGGAAGAATAAAAGGGCAGTGAACCGTGTGTGATCTATTGGGTTCGTTCATAAAATCAAGACAAATAGTAGGAAAAAAGACTACAAAAGAACACGAAATAATATTTGGTGGTCTTTTCTCTGATACTCATGGACTCTGACTTCTAAAGGTAGTTGATAAAATGGCATACAGCATGGCATTTGTGGGTTCAACAATTGATATCTCTGGAAGAACATTCTTTCTTTAATTCATTTAATTTCATTCATTCTTTCAACTGCATGTAAAAGATGCCTTAGTATTCAGAAAACTGGAATGCTCTGGGCCAAAGGCTTGGATTAAATCACAACTTGAAATAGTTATGAATTTCAAATGAAAAACAAAAAAAATCTCTTTCCCCTATATGCCAATTATCAGTTGCTTGTCTTTCAGCTCAAAATTCACCCTGTTTGCCTGTGATGTGAAAATGGATCTGTGCTCTATAAATATTTCAACATTTGAGTGGGCACAATGTTAAACTTTAGTCAGTAGAGGGCATTATAGCAATACTGCAAGAAGAAAGCGTTTTGCTTCTTGGTTCGCATGGACTTAGCAAAAGGCTCCTGCAGCCCAGAGAGCTTCTCCACAATTTAGATTCTCCCCTTCAGTGCCAGGCTTCTGTTGCAGTGCACAGCAGGCAGTGGTGTCCAGTACCAAACAGCTATTCCTGGTACTCTCTGGCAGGTCTGTAGCAGACAGCCTCTTCTAAGAAACCTCCCTGCAAATAGTTTACCCTCAGCACCATGGAAGAATTCTGGTGAGTTCCAAGAGGTAGATTTCCACTAAGTTTCACTAACATGGGACCAATGCTACTTAACAAGACACACCATGCTCTTTCCCAAGAGTCCAGACCTCAGTCCAGAGTCAGAAAGTCTTGACCCTAAAAATAACCAATGTAAAGGGGAAAAAAAGGACTTTGGGGATTTTGAAGACAATGCACACTACATTTGCCATTTTTATCTTGTCCAACTTCCAATTCTGAGTAATAAAGGACAAAATAAATTTATACAGCAAGTCTAGGTTGCCACACAAACAGCTCTACCAACTGAGACTCCTGATCCAGCAAATCCAATGTTACTTGAACTATTTTGGCAAACAGATGCTGTGAAAGCCTTGATCCAGTGTACACCCCAGTAGCTCTTTGCTACAGATTACTAGTGGTGAAGAAGGAAGCTTACCAAACCTTCCACAGGGCAAATTTGAGGAGTTTCCAAAGGAAGGACCAACAGCTTTAGTATCAACAGTAAAAAGGAAGACTACCTTCGCCCTAAGAGAAGCAGCTACTCCTATGTCGACTATTTTTACATTCTTTTTTTTTTTTTAATATTTTTTTTAGTTGTAGGTGGACACAGTACCTTTATTTTATTGATTAACATGTGGTGCTGAGGATCAAAGCCAATGCCTCACACATGCTAGGCAAGTGCTCTACCACTGAGCTACAGCCCCAGCCTCTATTCTTACTTTCTTGAAGAGTTCTTTCCTTTTAGTCAATCCATCATTACTCCAAACTCCAATTTCATTTATTATTATTTATTTTACATTAAACTTTTTTTTATTCAACTTACTTACAATTGTTTAAATGAGGTTTACTTTCCTGATGAGACTAAGGCCTAATACACTTAAATTACAGGTTGGGTGCTTCCATTCAGTGATATAAAAACCAACACAAGAATCTTATTTAAACAATCAAGAACTCCTTTGGTTGGGCATTCAATATTTAAAATTCACAATAATAAAGAAATGATTTAGGCTGAATTTAGGCACAGTGCTAAGTCCATGACAAATTAACTCATATATTACTTAAAAGAGCTACACCAATCATGGTCTGACAAGTTCAAATTCCTTTTCTAAACATTCTATAATCTAAACCTTCATTATTTTCGGTCCCTAACTTAAAATCATCAGTTTTATTATCATTTTAAGTAATTTCAATTCTCTCCTACAATTGATTCCAAAGCCCTAAGAGGCCTAAAATATCAAACCCAAAATTAAAAATAATTCTCATAATTAAAAACAGCAGCTCTTACATGTAATATTGACAATCTCAAATATCACAAGTCAAGGTTCTTGGCTTGTCTCTCTCCACATTCCAACAAGAGACTTTATAACCAGCAAGTTCTTAATCACAAGGAAACCCAAACAGGCATGTGATGCAGGGATGGTACAAGCAATAGATACCTTGAGAAAAACTTAAAATGAAAAGGAATCAGGGAAATATCTTCTTAAACCAGTTGCTAAATGTCTGAACAAAAACTTAAGCCTAGGGTTAAGGTTGTGGCTAAGTGGTAGAGCACTTGCCTGGCACGTGTGAGGCACTGGTTTTGATTCTCAGTACTACATATAAATAAATAAATAAAACAAAACTGACAACTAAAAGAATTTATATATTAAAAAAAAACCTTAAACTGAACAAATTCCAATTATCTACCTATAAAATCAGAAAACAAACCAACAAAAACTCCCACTATGTCTCTACATAAAACACAAAAAAAATAGGGCTGGGGATGTGGCTCAGTGGTCGAGTGCCCCTGAGTTCAATCTCCAGTACCAAAAAAAAAAACCTCCCACTAAAATTACTCAAGGGAAAAGGCAAGGAAAAAAAAGAGAAAAAACATTCCACCAAAAACAGAGGTAGGAACACTACAGCAGATTAAACAATGAAAAGCAAACCCATGTTCTGTAAGGATATTTTTAATGGACTTTAGAATCACATTCTTAATTTCTTAAACAATAAAAAAGGAAAACTAAATATCAATGGCAGTTTTCAATCACTCCAAACTAAAATAAATGTATGAAACTTAATAGTCACCACTATGGGAGGTGCATCTACAGATGCTCAAGACCCAACAAATCACTCTTCAAATAATCTCTCATAATACTGCTTTCAAGTCCATTTTAAGGTCTGCATTAGAAAAACAGAAATGCTGGTTATACCTGGAAATTTTTTTTTTTTTTAAACTTGTTTTTCTTACTTGAGAGAGTCCAGGGGACGATGCATGTCCCGGGGGCGTTGCTGCAAGATTTGGATGCCCCTTGTTTATTTCATGTGCTGAATAAGGGGAAGGGGTTGGGGGTCCCGGCTGTCTTGCTACTTGTGTTACCTGTAAGGAAACCAAAATTTAGTAAGAATATTATATTAGTAACCCAATCCCAATAAATACAGATAAAACAGTTAACTCATCTTTTAAAAATCGGACTTTCCAGCTCACAGTTACACTAAAATAAGTGCCAAACTGAATAAAGGCTTAAATTTTCAAAAATGAAAAATAAAATTTCTAAGAAAAAAATATACATGAATATTTTCAGAAATTTGATACAAGATTCCTGAAGTATGATATCAAAACCAAAAGTTTAGATGGGCACGGTGGCACATGTCTGTAATCCCAGCTTTGGGAGGCTGACACAGGAGAATCCTCAGTTCAAAGCCAGCCTCAGCAACAGTGAGAGGCTAAGCAACTCAGTGAGACCCTGTCTCTACATAAAACACAAAATAGGGCTGGGGATGTGGCTCAGTGGTCAAGTGCCCCTGAGTTCAATCCCCAGTACCAAGAAAAACCACTGAAGTTTAAGAAGGAAAAATATGATAAGTGAAAGAATTCAGATAATCATTTTATAAAAGGAAAAAAAAGAAACCAAATGGCTACAGTGAAGGAGAGAATTACAAAAAGAGCACAGGGAGATTTTGGGAGGTGACAAAACTTTTCTGTATCTTGACTAGTAAGAATTACATGAGTATGTGTTCCTTAAAATTCACAGGAAAGGGCTGAGATTGTGGCTCAGCGGTAGAGCACTCGCCCGGCATGTGTGAGGCACTGGGTTCAATTCTCACCACCACATATTGATAGATAGATTAGGCCCATCAACAACTTAAAATACATTTTAACAAAATTCATGGGGGGGGGGGGGGACATTACAAAGGGTGAATTTTATTTTATATAAAAAATACCTCAATAAAACTGAACTGAAAGGGAGGCAAGTTATTGCAAAATATAATTTCATTTTTGTCTTTTAAAAAGTACATCAAAAATACATATATGTGCACATATGTAGAGATGTTTCCATATGCATGTTTGCCTACATGGGTGCTCACAGATGTACATATCCATATATACACATACATATGATATTTAAAAGCTCTATAAGGAGATACTATAAAAACTTAAAAGCATTACATGTTACTTATTTTCGCATTTATATTTTCTAATATGTTCTGATACTCAACAACAACCAAAAAAAACATGCTTTTATGTAACCAAAATTACATTTTCTCCATTTCTTGATGGCAGTAAGTTGTCCATGAGACCATGGACAACATAAAACTACTTTACTAGGGGCACTCCCAGAGTCCAGCAATCAATTTTAGCAGACAGTTGCCCCTCACAGCAACCTAGATTAACACTGACACTTAGGCAAACCTCCATGAATGTTAGGCAACTTTGTACTCTTCTAACATGAAAAAATCTTTTCTCCTTGGAGTTTTTTTTCCCTTGACCAATGCTGGGGATAGAACCCTGGGCCTCACACATGCTAGGCAAACTCCCTACCATTGAGCTATATCCGCAGCCTTTTCTATTTTATTTTGAGACAGTTTTACTAAATTGCCAAGGCTAGCCTCAAACTTATGGCCCTCCTGCCTCTGCCACTGGAGTAGACATGCACTACCTCACACCGGCTAGAGTATGGTTCTTAATTTTGAAGGGCTATGAACCATTTGGCAATCTAGCAGAAAATACAGACATGTTTTTGCAATCATGGTTTTGTTTTGTTTTGGGGGAGGAGGGTAGTTACTGAGGATTGAACTCAGGGGCATTCAATCACTGGGGCCCCTCCCCAACCCAGCAGCTTGGGAGGCTGAAGCAGAAGGATCATAAGTTCAATGCCAGCCTGAGCAATTTAGCAAGGCCCTGTGCATCTTAGTGAGACTCTGTCTCAAAATGTGACTCAGAGACGGGTGCAGTGGCACAGGCCTATAATCCCAGCACTTTGGGAAACTGAGACAGGAGAATCGCAAGTTCAAAGCCAGCCTCAGCAATGGCAAGGCGCTAAGCAACTCAGTGAGACTCTGTCTCTACATAAAACACAAAACACAAAATAGGGCTGGGGATGTGGCTCAGTGGTCGAGTACCCCTGAGTTCAAACCCAGGCACGAAAAAAAAACAATTAGACTCAGTGGTTAAGCACCCCTGAGTTCGATCCCTGCCACAACGACCCCCCCCCCAAAAAAAAACAGTACTTAAGAAAAACATAATAATTAAACCTTTACTAAAAAGATAAACTCCAGGATCCTATCAAATAAAATGATTTTTTTCTTAACAATAAATGGTTCCTGTAAAGGTAAAAGGCACATGGTTTATGTCTGAGAAGTCATCCCTTACTTTTTTTTCCCTCAAGATGAAGTTTTTTTAGTGAGGTCATCTAAAAACATTCCAATGACCAGTTCATTTGGGGAAGACTTGAAAAATCCCAAAGTTTTTACTTGGCTGATTTCAACTGTGAGAAATAGAAAGTTCGGTCCATTTTCAGAATATGGTATTTAGCCTTAAGTGTAGTCATTTTAAGTACAGCCCTTCCCTTTGCCTGCCCCAATTTTAAAATTAGCCAATACCAAATACTATAACCCTGAGCAGCTCCTGTTGCAGCAAGGGGAACTGCTGCACTAGGAAGAGAAATAGAGGGCCTGCCTACCCTCCAGGCAGAAGTCAAGTGTGCCTTGCCCAACTGCTTCCAGGCCAAGTTTGATTACTTGCAGCACTACAGTATCTGAAACACAACACCCCGTGCTAATCCAGCAGCAGAATGAGTTTTCCCTCTCATTAGATTTTCATAATATCCTAATTCTTCCTTTAGATAATCTATTTCTCAAAATCTATAAATACTGAAAAATATAGAAAATCTGGTTTACTCAACTAAAGGGACCTACAGTAGCTACTAGGACATTTTATTTAGTATTATTACATTTTTTAAATTCTCTCATACATTATCACCACCAGTCCTAATTCACCACCAAGAAAACAAAACAAACACCTTCCTCCTTTTTCTACTCTTAGTTATGCTTATTTGGTTCAATTTCATGAAATTCCAGATAGTCAAGTATTTTTTGATCTTTAAATAAAAATAACCAGGAAAATCCATGTGATTCAAATAATAATTAGTCAAGCAAATAGATGCCATGTAAATTCTATTATGGACTCAGCACCAGATTCAATTATAAAGGCTGCTTTTCTTTTCATATTTAGTAACTAGTCAATAGAAAGAAGTAGATTAGCTGTTTTTTCTTTTGTTAATGTAAGTACCTTACTCATTAACAATGCCAAAGTAAGAAAAAAACACCTGCCCTCCAAAACTGCCTAGCTGTAAAAAGGTAACAAAGAGCACACTTATTATGTGAATCCCTGGGGATCAGAGAATGAATAGCTATCAACCAAATTCTAAGATGGTTCTCAATATTCCTCACCCTAGTAACATGCCCAGTATAATTCCCCCTGAAGAATGAAGATGAAATCACTCTGGTGCCTACAGTACTAATCATTTCTCTTTGAAGTATTTAACAGGTATTATCCTGTGTGGGTCTAAATTTATTAGATGAGCTCTTTAAAAGACAGACTGGGTCATCACAATGTTTGCTCTCCTCTAGGCCTCTAAGACTAAGCAGCCTGCTGTTGCAAAAGTGCCACACAGTAAGAACATAAGGGCAGCCAGCCTCTAGAATCTGAGAGCAACTTCCACCCTAGAGCCAGCAAGACAGGACAGGAGGCTAAGTACCACAACCACAAGGAAATGAATTATTCCATCAACCTAATGACTACGAAAGTGAACCAAAAGCCTAAAATTAGATTATAGCCCTTGCCAAATCCTAATTTCAGCATAGTGAGATTATAAACAGAAAATTCTGCTAAGCAGTACCCAGACCCGCAGAAACAGTATTTTTATAAAGGGTTAAGTACAGGGTTAAAGGGTTAAGTTTATGGCGATTTATTAGATAGCAATAAAAAATTAATACACCAGTGGGGGGAAAATTTACAAGTAAAAGACGCTGAAGGTTTTTGTTTTTGAGGCACTGGGAATGGCACTCAGGGCCTAAAATATGCTAAGCAAGTGCTCTACCACTGAGCTACAGAGTCCTTCTTAAGGTCAAGGGATGGAAATCCATGTGATTCAAGTGTTAAAGTGAAAGGGAAGTCAGTACTTCAGGAAGCTAAAGAGATGACAGATTATTTGAGGGCTTCCTAGATAAGGCAAAGACTTTGGATCATCTTTTTTTTCCCCCTCTAAGTGGAGTAAGAACCAAATGAGAATTTTAAGCACTAGCATGACTAGATCTGATATTTTCCAAAGATTATGTTTGGTTAACTGAACAATGCAAGAATGGAAGCAGAGATGAGTTCAAAAGCCACAAAGACAATTTTAGCCATAACTGATGGTGCCTTAGAATACAATAGTAACAATGACGATGAAAATAATGCACTAATTTGGATTATAACTTAGAGGTAAAGACAATAGTAGGTGCTATCAATTTGATTAGAGGGGTAGAACAGAAAGCTGAGGATTGACTGGCTCATTCATTTGGCCTATATTTACTGGGAACAAACTTTATGCTGGGCATTGTTTAAGGTTAATGGGATATAACAGTGAATTAAAGGGATATCCCTGCCTTCATGGAGTTGACAGGCTAGCTGAAGAAAATCATAAGAGAAAAACTAAATAAATCATGTAGTATATTTCAAAGTGATAGCTTAATGAAAATCATGGATGGTTTTTAAGTTCATGGCTTAAACTGGTAGATTTTAGATGGAAATAATATTGTGAAATAGAAAGGATGACAAGCAGAAGAGATGTAAGAGACAGATAATCAAGACTAAAGGTCTAAATGCCTATTAGATATCCAAATGGAAGCAGTAGGTACATGGTGAATGTATTCAAGCTTAAGGGGTCAAGGCTAGAGAAAGCAATTGAGAGGTAGGTTCATTATCAAAGGTCTAGATAACATCTGACCTAAGTACCATCACCAGCAAATGAAAACATGAAAAAGTTTGATAATTATAAATGAGACAGGAAAGGCAAACATCAGCACTGAAATTCATTTGTTCTATCTTAACCGTGACATAACTCCAGGCTGTGTTGATGTGCTTCATCAAAATGGTCTCTTTGTCAGCTTACAATTCTTTAACAAAAGACTGCCACAGAATAAATCCGTAATGTCTCAAACTAAAATTAAATCAAAACCCCACTATTCCAAAAGACAGACAAGAGATAACTAAAAGATCATCAACCTAATTTCAGCAGTTCCAACATCAATGTAGATTTTATATCATAAAGACAAAAAAAAATTAAGCTAATGACTCTACTAACATCAGGACAAAATATAAAAGCTAGGAGGGACACCATCCAGTCACCATGACACTTAATTCCACATGCCCTGCATCAGTCAACATTTAGGGAGCACCAATGCTCTACTGGGCACTATATTAAGCCCTAGAGCAACAAAAATAAAGTCACAGGTGAATAAAAAAAATAAACTGTGTTAAATGATACAGAATATATATTTTAAGTACAACAACGAACCAAAAGGAAGTAGGACGCAGAATCTGGAAAGGTTTGGTGGCATCTGAGATGCAACTTGAGAACTAAAACAGTTCAGTTCACATCAAAAATTAGGAACAGAGCCGGGCGCGGTGGCTCACACCTGTAATCCCAGCACTTAGGCTGAGACAGGAGAATCGGGAGTTCAAAGCCAGCCTCAGCAATGGCGAGGCACTAAGCAACTCAGTGAGACCCTGTCTCTACATAAAACACAAAAAAATAGGGCTGGGGATGTGGCTCAGGGGTCGAGTCCCCGTGAGTTCAATCCCCAGTACCAAAAAAAAAAAAAAAAAATTAGGAACAGAATCCTGAAAAGTAATGGCTGAGGAGAGAATGAACTAGAAAGAAATAAGATTGGTTCAAAAGACAGCAGACAGACTGTGGAAAACCACAGATGGCTTGCTAAGTAAGCCATTTGAAGAAACAAAAGAAAGTAGATGAACTAGTTGTGCACTGTAAGTGAAAGATGGACCAAGGAATGCAAGGTCTCTTTTAAGAGTAATAAAAATGTCCTTAAACTGACTGTGCTGTTGATTACCTATACAACTCTGAATATTCTAAAATCTACTGAATTATACACTTATTTAAATGAGTGAAATTTACGTTTTTATTTTGTGCATTAATGAACATTAAATCCAAGGGGACTTTACCACTAAACTATACCCACAACTATTTTTATTATTTTTATTTTGGGATGGGGACTCACTAAGTTGCTGAAGCTGGCCTCAAACTTGCCATCCTCCTGCCTCAACCTCCAGAGTCACAGGGTCACAGGTGTGTGCCATGGCACTCCGGCAGATATTTTAATTATATCTTAGCAAAGATATGAGAGAGCTACATACAGAGGCTAGAGTTGGAGAAGCAAGCTGAGTAGCAACGAGATGATTTTTACAAGGGTATAACAATTTGAAAAGATCGATTTCAAAAAGAGCAATGACTTTTAATCAAGAACATCAGGAGGCTGGGGTTATGGCTCAGTGGCAGAGGACTCATCTAGCACATATGAGGCACTGGGTTCGATACTCAGCACCACATAAAAATAAAATAAAGATATTCCATCCATCTACAACTAAAAAATAAATATTTTTTAAAAAAGAACATCAGAAAGCTGGGGCTATAGCTTACTGGTAGAGTGCTTGCTTCACACATGTGAGGAACTGGGTTTGATCCTCAGCAGCACATTAAAAAAATAAAATAAAAAACATCAGAGAGGACTTATGATCTCTACCTGCAAATACATTATAGTAAAGACAATGACAGGAATCGCACGAAGAATCTCATATGACTGCAAGTAAAGACACAACAATCTAAGTCTTTCATCCTACTCACATAACCTAAACTTCAGGTCACTTGCTTTATTAACACAATAGCCAACAGTATAGGCAATGTTTCTAGTCAATATTTCCTTTTTTGTTTCTTTTTCCTATTCTTATTTCATATGTTGGAAGTGAGGTACTGAAAATACTACAGGAGAAAATATGATGAAATTTACCGAAAAATGTTACAGGGGAAAACTGGAAGACTAATTTCACATCCCTAACCCCACTTGGTATTTTATTTAAAGACAGGGTATCTGTCTCTCACTGAGCTGCTTAGCATCTCACTTTTGCTGAGGCTGGCTTTGAACACACGATCCTCCTGGCTCAACCCCGGATTACAAGCATGCACCACTGCACTCGGCACAATTATATTTAAATACATAGTTTACTCTGCATTGTTAAGCATGGAGTACATGAAATTATATTGTATGTGTACAAGATCAATGACTATTTCTGGAATATAAATGTGTTAATTAAGAATAAATAGGGGCTGGGGCTGTGGCTCAGTGGTAGAGCGCTCACCTAGCATGCGTGAGGCCCTGGGTTCGATCCTCAGCACCACATACAAATAATAAATGAATAAAATAAGAATCCATCAACAACTAAAAAAATAAAATATTTTAAAAAAAAAGAATAAATAGGTGGGCTGGGATTGTGGCTCAGTGGTAGAGTGACTGCCTCGCATGCGTGAGGCACTGGGTTCGATCCTCAGCACCACATAAAAACAAATAAAATAAAGATACTGTGTCCATCTACAACTAAAAAAAATTAAAAAAAAAAAGAATAAATAGGTGGCAGGGTGTGGTGGTACATGTCTATAATCCTAGAAACTTCGGAGGCTTAGGCAGAAGGATTCCCAGGTTCAAAGCCAATCTCTGCAACTTAGCAAGACCCTGTCTCAAAAAAATAGAAACGGCTGATGGTGTAGCTTATTGGTAAAGTTCACCTGGGTTCAATCATGGGGGAGAGGGGTATAAATGAGTGTTGGGTAATTTTATCACCTGAAGTAATAAGCTCTCTAATTCCTTAAATCTGCTTTGTTGTTGACAAATTAGCAGGAATGGGGATGTGGCTCAGTGATAGATCACTCTAGGTTCACTCTCTAGTACTGCCAAAAAAAAACCAGCACAAATAAGAACTAATCACGGATCATCTCACCACAGTCAGAATAGCAGTTATCAAGAATACAAACAACAACAAGTGTTGGCGAGGATGTAGAGGAAAAGGCACACTCATGCATTGCTGGTGGGATTGCAAATTGGTGCAACCTGTCTGGAAAGCAGTATGGAGATTCCTTAGAAAACTTGAAATAGAACCACCATTTGAACCACCCATCCCATTCCTTGGTCTATACCCAAAGGACTTAAAAATGGCATACTATAGTAATGCAGCCATTTCAATGTTTATAGCAGCACAATTCACAATAGCTAAATTGTGAAACCAACCTAGATGCCCTTCAATAGATAAATGAATAAAGAAACTGTGGTATATATACATAATGGAATATTACTCAGCATTAAAAGATAGTAAAATTACAGCATTTGCAGGTAAATGAATGGAGTTGGGAGAACATCATGCTAAGCAAAGCAAGCCTATCTCCAAAAAACAAAGGCCGAATTTCTCTCTGATAAGTGGATGCTGATCCATAATTGGGGGGTGAGGGGGATGGGACGGCACGCAGAAGGGAAGAATGGAGAAACCTTGGTCAAATGGGAGGGAAAAGAGGGGATGGAACATGGGAACAGGAAAGATGATGGAATGCGATGGACAACAATGCCCTAGGTTCATGTATGACTGCACATACGGTGTAACTACATATTCTGTACAACCAGAGAAATGAAAAGTTGTGCTCCACTTGTGTACAATGAAACAAAAGTCATTCTGCTGTCATGTAAACCTAATTAGAATAAATAAAAATTTGAAGAAAGCTGATCATGGAACCACTTCATCAAAAATTAAATAAAAATATAACAAAAAGGTCTGGGGGTATAGCTCACAAGTGTCCTTAGCATGCACAAGGCCCCCAGTTTAATTCCCAGCACCACAAAAAAATTACATATAAAAATAATATGTGTATATATACACACACATATATTCAAGTATATATATACTTTACATATAAATATATATATATATATACTAGTGACAAAAGGACTTCTGCACTATATAAAGAAATATCCTCTGATAAAGATTCTTTAAAGAAATGAGCAAAGGTGCCAAAAAGCATGCTCGATGTTCTTTAGAACCAAATTTTCTACACTTTTAACATAATTCAGGTTCACCCAGTACAAAGGAGAAAATTCCAAGAGACTAGATTAATATCATCCTTAAAACACTACATTTAGATTAAATACAGAAATAGTTTCTCTCATATTTAGTCAGCTTCATCCAGAGGCCACATGGGTGTTCTGAAAGATCCTGAGGAAAAAATGCATCAAGATTATCATTTTTCTTCAATATAAATTCTCTTATAAGAAAAAAACAAAAACACGAGGGGTGGGGGGAGTAAAAGGCCAAAAGGCCTTTGAGGAAACAGAATTTAGAAATAAAACAACACTATTCTGATTCACTTTAGAGTGTGATTTTCATCAATTGCCCAAACTGCATATCTAAAAGTTCACTTAATTAGTTGTTAAGGACAGAAGAACAGTAGAACAGTGACCTGACTGTATTGAAAGGATATGGGAAAACAGATGAAGGAAGGGAAGGAGGGAGAAAGAAGGGGGGAGAGAGAGAACTGAAACATCATCTGTTAAAGTAAAAGCCAATGGATAATGATAAATGAAAAATAGGAGAAACCCCCTACTGCTTAGAGATATACAGAGTTAATAGAAGAGGAACTAAAAGCAAAAATGTTTGCAAGTGGCTGAGTGTAAAGAATAGAGAGTTGTTTCTTTGCATTAGAAATCCTTTTATATTGCTTACTTTTTTAAAACCACTTCACGCCATGTTCTGAACATTTTCATTAAACAGATGGGCAAATGCAAACAATCATCACAAAGAAATTATCCAGATAACAGATCTATAGGCAAGGATGTTCAACACAGTATTATCTATAAAAGCAAGAAGATAGAAATAACTCAAATATCCACCAGATGACTAATTATATAAATCATAGTATAAAAGAAACAGTTACTTATAAATGTGTTTACTCTGAAAGTGCTTTCTCTCCAATATAACCAAAAATCACATAATGATGTAGTCCTGCATTTAATGACACAGTCATGGTCCACTAAAATGATGTTCTGCATTGACATGGAACAATAGATATATATATGACGTATACATACACTACTATATACAATATATATATGCTGTGTTAAGATAAAATGCAACATATAATCAGTACTTTAACAGAAGAATTCAATCTAAAGTATTGATGTTTCTCTGAAAAATAAGAGTGATTTTCATTATTTTACAATTTTTGGAATTATTTGTTATTCAATATTATTAAACAGAAGAAAATTTAAAGCTGTGAGTCTGACATTTGAATCTTATATCTTAATAGTAAAAAAATAATAATAACCCATTGGAGAACACATAACTACATCCTAAAAATACATATTTAGGAAAACATTTTTTTTAGAATGAGAAGTTACTTATGGCATAATTTTAAGTAAAGCAAGCAGGGTGAGAATCTGTAGTACTCTGATAGCTTTTTTGTTTTTTAAGTGCACAGCAAAACAACTGCAAAGAACATATCAAAATGGGTGGCATGAGCCTTTCGTTAGCAAGATCATGAACGAGTTTTTCCTGTCATACTTTTTTCTGGGTTTCTATTTTCTAACAGGCACATAATAATTTTATAGTGAACAAACTACTATTTGGAACTTGGTGATGAGATTTCCAGACTAGCTTATAAAATCCTACTTAAGCCAATGATGGAGCTGAGGAAGACAGGCTGGTGCTATCCTCTGGCGCTCCTGAAGCCACACAAAGCAAGCAGCACGGAGTCTCACTGTTTGTCTCCTTGCAGTCCTTATGGGCAAGAGTAGGACTTAATGAGTACTTATTACAGCACTTGCAGACAAGTGGCCACTCAGACATAGAAGTATAAATATTGTACTATTATTAATTCAACAAAATCTCACTATAATAAGACTGTGTAGGTGTAAAACTTACTTAGCATATCAACTCATGAACGCCTCAGGTAGCCAGGGCTGCCACAGGAGGCCAAGAGAGCAACCAGAATTTTATTTCTTTCATTGCCAATAGTAGCCTAGAGAACTGAATTAAAATTCTAAAGACCTTTCCCAGTTCCATACCAAAGTCTTGATCAATTAGGGATAACCACTTTAAAGAAAAAATTGGATAGTACTAAGTAAGGATCATCAATTCCACTAAGCCCAAACCACTCCGTAAGACTACCCATAACACAGTAATACTCTATATAACAAGAGAAATTAATCTGCTACTTTTTAAAGAACTATTTTGTAGTCTATATGCTATCCCCGTGGATACAAAGGAACATTTGAGAGCTTTCTGATGGGTGGTGGCTTTTTAACAGAGATGGCACTTTTGGTTACATGCTCACAAGTTCACTGTCAGAGGTCCCAAGTGTATGAGAGCTGGGAGTTTGTTGGTATGTGCTTAATGGCTGCATACTATCAGGCATTTCCATCTTACAACTTGATTTCTTTTAAACTTTGGGTTTACTTATTTTTCTGCTGCTCTTCATTCAGTCACTAATGAACCAGTTATGTGACTTATCCAAAGTACGTGATTTTTTTTTTAATTCTAAGGTATTAGAACTCTGAGCCTACCATCCAAATATAGACAAGCACAAATTCAGTTATAAAAAAATAAATAAATTCAGTTATCAAAACCACAGTATAGCCGGGTGCAGTGGCTCAAGCCTGTAATCCCAGCACTTAGGGAGGCTGAGACAGGAGAATTGCGAGTTCAAAGCCAGCCTCAGCAATGGCAAGGTGCTAAGGAACTCAGTGAGACCCTGTCTCTACATAAAACACAAAATAGGGCTGGGGATGTGGCTCAGTGGTCGAGTATCCCTGAGTTCAATCCCTAGTACCCCCCCCCAAAAACCCACAATATATTTAATAGTCTGATTACAAAAGACATGTGATACATGTCCCCAATCTGAGACTGAGTCACAGATCATCACTTTCCAAATAAAAACTTAAAATAAGAACACAGAATCAGTCATACAGTCAAGAGACTTGGGTTTGAATTCTGGCTCTGGTACACAGAAAGTATATAAGCAAATTATTTGAATTTTAGTTTCTTCTGTAAAAGAGAAAACTAAAAAACTATCATGCAAATTTATTTAACATGTCAAACCATGGTCTGCAATGCCTGCAATATAAAAAGTTTAAAAATGGCAGTGACTGTATTTAAATTTTTACAAATATTTAAACTGTTGATTTAAAATTTGAATATTAAGCATATAAGTGAAGGACAGCTTTTTTTTAAATTTTTTATTAGTTTATTTAATTGCATTTCAAGTCATACTACATATATAGAGCTCAGTTTTTCCATTTCTCTGGTTGCAAACCAGATAAAGTCACACCAATTGTGTCTTCATACATGTACCAAGAGTAGTGATGACGATCTCAATCAACCATCTTTACTATACCCATTCCCCTTTCCCACCCCTCACCTCCCCCATGCCGTGTCCAGAGTTCCTCCATTTCTCTTATGTTTCCCGTTCCCACCCCCCTTATGTATCAGCATCCACTAATCAGAGAGAACATTCGGCATTTGGTTTTTTGGGATTGGCTTGCTTCATTTAGCATAATGCTTTCCAATTCCATCCATTTGCCTGCAAGTGCCACAATTTTATTCTCTTTTATTGCTGAATAATATTCCATTGTGTATATGTACCACAGTTTCTTTATCCATTCATCTATTGAAGGACATCTGGGTTGCTTCCACAGTTTTGCAATTGTGAATTGTGCTGCTATAAACATTGAAGTGGCTGCTTTACTGTAGTGTGCTGTTTTTAAGTCTTTAGGGTATAGGCCAAGGAGTGGG